>BQKY01000002.1:0-600000 GCA_036244875.1 Rhodotorula paludigena
CAGACACTTCGAGCATGGGGAGCCACCCTGCGTACATGGAAGGCGGGGTGAGACAGGATTGCACCACTGCCGCAGGCCAAACAGACGGCGCACCGTCGCAGTTCGAGTCCAACCAACGGATTCCAGTCGGAAGCGGATCATGTGAACGTTCCCAAGCGGCGATGATGGACGTGGTGGCGTCCTGCGCTGTAAAGATAAACCCGCAGAACGAATGGTAAACGCAGGGTGGCAGTTATGGAGAGGGGGCGAGGGCGCACTCCAGCCCGTGCCAGTGACTGCGCACAGAGGGGTGTTAGGATGGGAGCTTTGGGGCAACAGAAAGCAGGGGTGACCAACCGTAATCAATGTCCCATTGCTGGCGAGCGGCCTGTCGAGCCTTTCCCTCGGCATCGCGCTGCTCTAGCTCGGACAGGCGTTCCTGCGCGGCAAGGAGGTCGGAAGCAGCCGCTTGAGATTGCTCGCGCTTGCGCGCCCTGCACTTCTGCTGTCGCAGGCGGGCTTGCTCACGCTCGCGAGCCTGTGCGGCTTCATTGGCGGGTGGGGCGTCGGGGGAGGCCCGAGGCGGCATGCAATGGATTGGGCTGCTGTGGAGCCGGGGCGAGCGTGTGGAGTGCGAGGCACACCGTACGGCCGGGCAGGTGGAAGCGCTGAGAGCAGGGTAAGGTGGAGCTGGCCAGAGCGCCCGCATGACGGACGCCTGTGCCAGCGACGGACGCGACGTGCACGGGCCTCTCAAGGAAGGGTGCGAGTGCAGCACGGCGCCGAATACGCGAGAAGAGGGGCAGAGGGACAGGTGTAAGCGGCTGTGCGTGCATCAATCAACTACGTTGGGGCGAATCTTGCGCAGTGGCACAACTGCAAGCGTCACCCGCGACAGGCAAGGGTGGCCTGAACAAGCTGACAAAGAGCTGGGGGGATGTACTTGTGAGGCAAAGAGGCAACGAGCTTGCATCAGGGCAGGGGGCAGCCGGAGTGGCGTAACGGCCGCCAGCGTGATGTAACGGCGGGTTCCGCAAGGCCGGTGCTCGACGCGTGATTGAGCCGCGTTCCGCACCCTGAGCCGGGGTCTGGGATGACGCATTAGGTCGATAGAGGTATTTCGTCCAGTGGGAGGGACGGCCTAACCGCCGGGTGGCGAGGCGGAGAGAGGACAGCCGAAAGATTGTCGAAATGAAGGTCTTCCACAGATTGAGGTGCGTTCCGCATTGTTTTTGCGTTCATGGCCGTTGCTCTCGTACGATGGGCTGGGTTTGCAGCAGTGGCCAGCGTGGCATTGCACCGGGCGAGGAATCGGATGCAACAGAGGTGCAGAAAAGAGGGCGTTCCGACCAAAGGGGGGGTTCCCTGGAGTCAGACAGCCTCGAGGGGTAAACCTGCATCTGTGGTGTGACAATGATTACACCGCACGTACGTCTGAGGGTGTACGCAACTGGAAGAGGTGGGTGGAACAAGGATGCAATGGGAGGAGAGTTGCGGCTCCCTAGATGCAGCGAAACGACCCTGTTCCGCACCTCAGAACGGGGATCTCTGCATTGCAGGTCGGGTCTGTCCAGCCTACCAAGCGCTGTCAAGCAGCGCATTCCGCCGGGTGACGGTTTACCAGTGGAAGAGCTTGATCAAGGTTCACGAGGCGGTGCAGGTGTTTGGCTAGCTCAATGGACAGGGTCTGGACGGGAGTATTACGAGGCTTGGGGACTGTGTTGTGTGATTGCGCCGTCATGAGCCGCGGGAGTATGCATCACAGGGTCGGGACAGGGCAAGCCAAGGGCCTGAAGCCGGTGGCAACTGCTTCTGGGGAAATTGAGCCGTATTCCGCACCCTGGAGCCAGGCTTAGAGGCGCGTGTTCGAGAGCTGCAGGGTCTAACACAAGCGGTAGAGCATGGCATCGCGCCGGGTGACACATTGGTGGCGCAACGGGGGCGGAACCTGCAGGGAGTGTGGTCTTGCGCAGATTGAGGTGTGTTCCGCATCTTTTTCTCGGGGGCTAGCCAGCTTCATTGCTTGTGTGGGGGAGTGTGCAGCGCTGGGCAACGTGGCATTCCGCCGGGTGAGGAATTGCACGCAAAGGAGGGGCTACAGAGACGAGGTTGCGGCAAGGGGGGGTCCGACGAGGCAGGGAGCCTTCGAGGCCGGTTCCTGCGTCTTGTGCGCCATGCTGCGTATACTACACGCACGCCTGGGCCCACTTGAGCCCGGCAGAGAGTGAGAGCCTGACTAGAAATGCGGCGAGAGTTGCCACCTCCTTGATGCAGCAACATGACCCTGTTCCGCACCCTAGAGGGGGGCGCTCTGCAGCGCCACCTGACCACAGGTACAGTGCTCAGGGCTGGTGAGCAGCGCATCCCGCCGGGTGCTACCAAACTCGCACGAGAGCCCACTCAGAGTGAGCGAGGCGGTGCAAGGGAAAGGCAGCGGGGTTGACGAGTCGTTGGGCAGGGCCGCTACAGGGCGCAGGGACTACCATAGACCTGGTGAGTGCAACGTATGGCTTGAACACGCGCCACGGGGAAGTGCCCACGCAGAGAAAGGGCGTCAAGCTGCCTTTGACCAGTCTAGGGTAATTTGAGCTGTGTTCCGCACCCTGGGACGGGGTTTTGCCGGGCGCAAGCCCTTTGTATACACGCTACGGCAATGTCTGCGCGAGGGCATCCCGCCGGGTGCCATATTGACGGCAGAGCAGGACGAACAGCCGAACAGAAGCTGGTCTCGCGCAGATGGAGGTGTGTTCCGCACCTTTTTCCCTGGGGCTGACCGGCGCTCTCGCATGATCTGAACAGTATGCAGCGCTGGCCAACGTGGCATGCCGCCGGGTGCAGAGGCTGGAGCAGGAGAGGTGGAGGGAAGGGAGAGTGGCCTGGAGGGGGCCCTACCTGGGGATGCAGCTCCTGAGAGCCGTTCCTGGCGCTACAGGGCAGCGAGACAGGCACTACAAGCGCCTACATACATGTAACCCTAACCCTCAGAGGAGAGAACTCGCTTGAAAGGCCAAGAGCCTCCCCACTTCCTTGATGCAGCAAAATGACCCTGTTCCGCACCCTAGGTGGGGCATGTCTGCGTTGCAGCCCAATTCTAACCATGATGCCCATGGCTGGTGAGCAGCGCATTCCGCCGGGTGCGCAGCCGGGTGCAAGAGAGCAGGTTCAAGGTCAGTGGGGCTGTGCTGGTCCCAGTAGCTAGCGTCAGTGGCACCCTCGAGCGCCAGTCTGAGCCAACCGAGGCCTAGTTCAAGGTCTTGAAGGGGCATTGACGCGCTCAGGCAGCCGCTCAGAGTGTGTGGGCAGCAAGGAAGCGCGACTGGAGAGGACGGCATCTCGCGCGCGCGCACTTTCTGCGGTCTCTCCCTCGCCTCACCTCTCGAGGCGCTGCCTGGTCCAGCAGACGCGGTGAAACAAGTAGTTCTCGTGGACCTGCGCGCATCTAGAGGGCCAGAGAGGGGGTCCCGGGCGAGGAAACACGCGTCGGAGGGGACTCGACGCGTCGAGGCGCGGAGCCCGTCCTCAGGACGGGGGTCCCGGAATAACGGCTAGGTCTGGCGCAGGTAGCAGCGCCTTGAGCAAGCATGTCAAGAGGCCTCGAGCCAGCCAGGCAGGCGCTCTGACGCGAGGCTGCAGCAGGAGAGCATGCCAGGAGGGGGTCCCGAGGTGAGGGGCGGCGTGCGCCAGCGAGGTCAGCACAGGAGCGCAAGGTGCCGTGCTTGACCGCTTGAGAGCACCCTAGTGAGCGCCGTGCACCTGGCACCTTGGCCCCATTTGCGGTGTGGCGTGGCGCACAGCCGCAACTCACTCCGCCCTGGGGACTCGGGCGGTGCAGAGCGGGCGAGGCAGGGTCAGTGAGGGCACGACGCGGGCAGCAGCACCTTGAGAGAGCATGTGAAAGGGCCTATAGCAAGCCAGCCAGGCGCTCTGGCGCGAGGCCGGAGCAGGAGAGCGCGCCAGGAGGGAGGCGCAAGGGTGAGGGCAGCTTGCGCCGGCGAGGTCAGCGAACAAGCGCAAGGTGCCGCGCGTGACCGCTCGAGAGCTTATCTGGAAACACCGTGCACCCGGCACCTTGGCCCACTTTGTGGTGTGGCGTGGCGCACAGCAGCAACACGCTTCTCCCGGGGGGCAGGGGCGGTGCAGAGCGGGCGAGGCAGGGTCAGTGAGGGCACGACGCGGGCAGCAGCCCCTTGAGAGAGCATGTAAAGAGGCCTATGCCCAGCCAGGCAGGCGCGCTCGCGCAAGGACGGAGCAGGAGAGCGCGCGAGGAGTCGTCGGCGAGGAGGACGGCAGCTTGCGCCAGCGAGGTCAGCAAACGAGCGCAAGGTGCCGCGCGCAACTGCTCGAGAGCCCATCTGTGCGCACCGTGCACCCGGCACCTCAGCCCAGTTTGCGATGTGGCGTGGCGCACAGCTGCCCCACGGTGCAGCCCGGAGGGGTCGAGACGGCGGCGAGCGCGATCTGGCACACGCTGTGCCCTGAGCAGCTGGTGCCCACGAGATCTGGTCACAAGAAACCCCAACGCAGCCTCCAACCCGGCTTCAGGGAAGCGATGCGAGTGGTAGGGGAGCCACCAGCTCACGAGACTCCCCCGGAGGACCTTGTGGCGCTCCTCACGCCCGCCCTCGCCCCCCGGGGAGGGCGCCACCGCGCGTCCTGGGTGCATCGAGGGGAGTTCACCTGGGCAAACGCGACTCGGACCCCGCGCGAGGGCGCAGCGACGCGGCTGGACGCCGAGAACCTCTCGGGCACCTCCCCTGAACATTCCGCCCTCCTTGGGAGGGGGTCCCGGGAATACAAGCTAGAAAGCTAGGGAGCCCCAGCAAAGAAAGCACATGTACACATTGAGACAGAGTGGAGCAACGGCCTGCATGCCCAGAGGACAGACATGTTGCAAGCAAGTCAAGGATAATCGCAACCGAAAGGGACGGCAGCAAAGGAGACAGATGACGGCAAAATTGAGCCGGAGCAGCTTGCACATTGCCCAGGGCCCAGGAGCTGCGCAGATGAGCAAGCCTTGCACCAACACCAAGCATGGAAAGGCTCAGAATAGACCAAAAACCCGGAGCAGAACGGACAGCTGAAGCAGCAAAAGCCACAGAAGAAATCAAGCAGGCAGCACCACAACCAGTCAGCACACCCAGTCAGCAGACAGAGCACAAGAGACAACGGCAATGCAGCCTGTACAGTGGAAGCGGGATGCTACAAAAAGGGAGAGAGAACGCGCGCTAATCTTTATCGCCCTTGGCCTGCGTTGTCACGACGTCGTCCTTCTCAACGTACTTGACGCCGGCGAGCTTGGAGAGGGACGACTGCCAGGACGAGAGGCCCTTGTCCTTTGCGGCGGGGATGGTGAAGAGGATGCCCTTGTAGACCTGCGGATGATGAAGGTCAGCACGGCCTCAACACCCGCGCAGCAGACGGTACGCACGCGGTAGTTGTACTCCTGCTTGACGACGGCGTTCAGACGGAGCAGGACGTCGAGGATCTTGTCCTTTGTGACGTTCGAGATGGAGCGGTCGAGCGTGATGAGCTGCGAGAGGGAGAGAAGCGGTCAGCCTGCGAATCCCGCGCGCGCCCTGCCCTGCTCTGTAGCGCCGCAGCTACAACTGCAAGCCCCTACGCGACCTGAATCGACGAGTGACCGAGCAGAGTGCCGCCGCCACATGCCTCCGACCGCGCGACTTCAACGAGGAACAGGGCGAGCGGACGCACGTAGTTGGCCGTGTCGCCTTCCAGATCAGCCTTGGCAGCCTGCCTCGAGTCGGCGTCGCCCCGGACGAGCGGGAGGCCGGGCTTGCCGAAAGCGATGCCGACGCGGTTGCTCGCATCCTTCGAGTCGCGCTGGAGGAGCGGGTCGGCGAGGGCGAGCGTGGCGAAGAGGGAGCACAGCAGTGCGAGCACGGCAAGCACGCGCATCGCTGCAGCTACGGCGAGCGAGCGAGGTCGAGGCGAGAGCAAGCGGAAGCGGAACGAGCGAGGCGAGGGTTGTCCTCGAGCGACTCGCGCTTCGGATGGGCGAGTACACGAGACTTCAGAGAGACGAAAGCACGATGTGCTCGAGCTTCTCATTCCAGTCAACCGCGCAGCCCGTCTCGCTCCCGCTCCTCGCCTTCCTCGCTTCCGCGATCGGAGGATTTGCAGCTCTCGTGCGCTTACCACTGGCTTGGCGAGCTTCGAGGGTCCGATGCTGAGACTCTACATGCACTGTACAGCATCGCAACGCGCCCGCTGCACTTGCTACCGTCGCCATCTTCCTTCTCCTCCGCCGAGGTCACGCGGTCCGAGGTGCGTTTTCGACACTGACCGGGGCAAGAACACAACTGACAGCCGCACGACCATGCAGAAAGCCTCAAGATCTTCCCCGGCCTTGGCGTGCAGCTCGAGTCGCAGGATTTCTACACCTTCACGCCCTCGTTCCGCTCGACCGCATCGCGCACGTGGTCCCTTCCTGGCACGACACGCATCACCAGTATCAGCAGTAACGGCTCATGCAGGCTCGTGCTCAACGAGGGACTGCAGGGCGCGCAGGTCAGCCCGTACCTCGCCCTCTTGCATGGAGCCGCCGACGACAAGTTGCTGTCGCGCGTCATCTTCCCCGTGAGTTCCTGCGGCTCCCGCCGGCGTGCCCAGACTTGACTCACCGTGAGCATGACAGTTCATCCTTCCACGGCTCGAGCACCTGACACCCGTCCTGCAAGAAGCGCAGCGCCTCCTCGCCGAGCCAGTCGCGCACACCGCCCTCAGTCCGCCGAGCCTGTAGACTCGCTGTTGTAACACCATTTGCGTGTTCTCACAAGCGACGATAACTGAGAGTGAAAGAGTGTCTGCAAAGTTGCGAGGGCAATTCTATCGCTGCCCATCTGCTGCCGCCGCCTCCTCTTCCTCGCCATACGCGTCCAAGAACCCGCTCTCGTCAAACGACAAGTCCGCCTGGCTCATCCTCTGGCCTGCGGCCCCTCCGGCCCCTCCAATCGAGCTCGCCTCGCTAGCGCGCCTCCTGTGCGCACCCTTGGCGCTCGCGCTCGTGCGCCTCGTCAAGAACTCGCTCGCGACCTTCCTTGCCTCGGCCCCACTCAGGTCCACGCTGGCGCCCGCGCTCGCGCTCGCGACGCTCCCCTGCCGCGAGGTGCGCTTGCGCCCTGCGGCGGGCCGGCGCGCGAGTCCTGCGCCGCCGGACGCGGTCGAGCGCGAGAGGGACGGCGAAGACGCGCGCGAGAGGACGGGCGAAGAAAGGGGGACGTCGTCCGGATGCGGAGCGGGCTCGACGGGCTCTGGGAGCGGGGACGTGTCGGAGTCGGGGATGGAGGCGGAGGGTGGGACCGAGGCGGCGAGGGACGACTTGCGCGGCGGGACTAGAGAGGCCGATGCGGGCTGAGAGGACGAGAGCGAGGAGCCGCGGGGCGGCCGCTGGGCAGTAACGTCGCTTGCGGCAGGCGAGGGCGAGAAGGGTGCTTCAGAGGGAGAGAGCGCAGCCTCCGACGGCGGCGAAAACGGCGGTTCCGACGGCGGAGAGAAGGGCGTCTCGGGCGCGAAAGGCTCTTCGCGCGGGGACAACCCCATTGCCGACGGCGGCGACAGGACCGACGCAGGCGAAAGCGCCGAAGCCGGTGCGGACGAGGCCGGAAAGCTGTCCTCAAGCCCGAGTCCGCCGACACTGACCTCGAGAGGCGGCAGCTCGTTGGACGGAGTCGCTCGGCGGATGGGCGCGTCGGAAAGTTGCCACCCTCGGCCTCCTGCTGCAGGGCGTGCCGATGAGGCTGAAGACGGAACAGGAGACCCGTCCTCCCTCGCGCGCACAGACGGCCTACGCCGTAGTCCCGCCCCACCGTCTTGCACCCGACGCGAGACGATCGGGCTGTCGTCGTTCTGCAACGAGGCTGGCGCGCGTGCCGGGAGGCCAGCGACAGCGGAGCGGGTCGGCGAGTCGACCTGCGACGATGCCGAGCGGCCGTGCGTGCCGCCGCTGCGGGAGGGCGAGCGCGAGAGGGGCGGAATGGACAGGTCGGGCGATAGGAGGCCGCCGCCGCGCGAGAGGACGGGCGACTGAGACGGCGAGCGCGCAAAGACGACGGACGAGTCCTCCGATTCGGACCGCGCCCGGCGCGCTGCACTCGACAGGAGGAGCGGCTTGGGGCCGTTGCTCCCCGCGCGGCTCATGTCGACCGAGCCGAATCGCGGTGACCCGTGCGGCGACGAGGGTGCGGGAAGCATGCCCGGCGGCGTGAAGGGCGCCTCGCGTGGGCTGCCCGCCTGCCGCTCGGCGTACCGCTCCGAGCCCGTCGACGCCGTGAGCCTCCCGCTCGCGCCCGCAGCCGCCTCGCGCAGCTTGGCGATGCGCTCCGGGCCCTGCTCGGCGAGCTGGTCGCGCAGCTGCTGCGCCTTCGCCGCAGCGTTCGATTGCGCCTTGAACAGCGCGGCAGCGGCATCGGACGACTGAAAGCGCGACGCCGACTGTGCGGCGGCGAGCTGAAGGTTCGTCGCGCGCTTCGAAAGCGCGGCGGCCGTGTCGGACGAGGCGAAGCGCGAGAAGGACGAGCGCAGGCGGTCTTTGAGCTTCGACTCGGGCGCTGCGTCACCCTCCGCATCGTCGACGGGGTAGTCCAGCTGCCGTTCTCGCTCCTCGATCGCCAGCTCCTGCTCGATCAGGGACGCGATCGTCTCGTGCTGGTCGACGCGTGCCGGCGGCGGCGGGAGCACCTTGCCCTCGACGACAGTGACGTTCTCGGCGAGGTCGGCCTGGCTCGAGCGCGGCGAGCTGAACGCAAGCGATCCAAATCGCGGACGAGTATAGTCGCTACCGCCCGCGACGGACGAGCGGTCGTCGTTCAGCTCAAAGTCGGACGCGGCGACGGCGGTCTTGGTCGGCGTCGACGGCGAGCCCCACAGCCGGCGGCCGAAGAGCTCCGACACGCTCTTGCCCGGCGTGGACGACGTGCTCGAGCGCTTATTGGCCGTGCCATTGCTTGAGGCGCGACCTGCGCGGCGCTCGCGGATGTCCCAGGCGGTGCGAAGCAGGCGGTCGACGCCCTCGCCCTCGATTGGCAGATCTTGCAGCCGCTCGAGAATCTTGGGCAGTTTCTGCGAGGACGGCTGTGTCAGCGAGATGCCTGGAAAGGAGGGAGCGGAGGAGCCGCTGATCGGCAGGCGAGGGAAGCGCAGCATTTCCAAAGCCGACCCATGTCTTCGCGCAAGACTCACCGCATATGGAGACAAGATTGTTTGACGCTCCATCTCGACGATGGCGAGCGCGAGGTCGAGGAGGTGGCTGAGGACGGGCGACATAGCGTCTACTGCTTGATGCGCTTCTTCGGGTGGGTAGAGGGAGAGGAGGCGGCTGCGGAAGAGCAAATGTGTCAGTCGCTTTGACGGAGGAAGAGAAGCGCTTGTGAACGCACTCCCATATCCGGACGACATCGGGCAGTGGGAACTGTGGCAGCCGTACAAGGAGAAGGCACCGATTCAGCGACGTCGAGCTCGACAGCGAATCCGTCCACAGCGAGGCAGCGCACCTCGGTCGCAAATAGCGTCGTCAACCACCGGACGACGAACCCTCCCAGCTGCACGCCCTTGCGGTCGAGCGCATCGGCGACGCCTGGGTCGAGGAAGAGCAGGAGTGCTTCGAATCTCGCGACTGTAGCGCCGAGTCCTGGCCCGCCATTCGAACCCGCAGCAGGCTCGTCGAGCGTCGGGACGTACAGGTCCCGAAGCTGCGCGAGGAGGGCGCCGAATGCGAAGAACGTCCGCGCTTCGGACTCGAGCGAGGGGGCCTTGGCCGCGCTCAGGATGTATAGGAGGACGGCGGCGAGGTAGGACATGCCCTGGACGAAGGACACGCCGGGGTTGAGGAAGGCGTAGAGGAAGAGCGGGCGGAGGAGGAGCTGCCGGCGGGTGCGGGCACGCGGACGGGCGGGTTGCGAGTCAGACGCGTCGGCGGGGGCCTCGTCGACGGAAACGCCGGACAGCCGCTTCGCCGCTGCGCGGTCTGCCGAACGTAGTGCTTCGAGGCGTGTCCACAGCGGGTCCGCTTCGCCCTCGTCGTCCTCCTCGACGGGTGCGCCGAACCATGCGAGTGCGCCAAACGTGCGCTCGACATCCTGTTCGATCTCGCGCAAGAGCTTGTCGTGCTTGTCGAGGGACGCAGAGCTGGCTTCGGGGACGGGTAGGGCCGAGACGCGTGGGAGGACTTCGGCGAGAAAGGCGCGGTACTGCTTGACGAGGGTCGGAGTCGGGGCGAGGCTAAGCAGGACGTGATACGCCTCTGCTCGCAGATGTGCAGGGGCGTCGGGAATGCCTGAATGCGCGCGAACAGCGTCAGCTCGAGGTCGAGAGAAGCGAGAGACGCCCAGAGAGCGAGAAAGACGCGCCTTCGAAGCATGCGCGGCGGATTTCGAGGTTCCTCCACACCTCTGCGCTCTGTGGACCGTGCCCTAGTCCCCTCGGCTGCTCTCCAACGGGAAGGGCGGACGAGGACGAGGACGAGGTGGGGTCGGAACTTGGCGGCGAGAAAGGCTGGAGGAGCGATTCGAAGCGCTGTACGCTGTGCGAGGTATACACAGTCAGCCTGGCTATACCCTGAGCGGCGCAGAGCTGTGTGCGCACCGCTCGGAATGACGCTGGGCCATGCGGCCGACAGAGCAACGACGACGCGACTAGCGCGTGCAAGAGCGCGCAGACAGCTTCGTAGCTCTCCCTGTATCTGCCTGAGCTAGCCTGAGCTCTTCCTGCGCTCGAAACGGCGTGTGAGCGAAAGCGGTTCGAGCGGAACCACGGAACAACCGACGGCGGTGTCGACGCCATAAACAAGGCTTACTGGGCCTACGTGAGCCGTACGCAAGGCGACTGTACGCTTGTGAGCTCTACGCGCCTTTCAATCGCAGCAAAGAACACGCCGCCGCACCGCACACCTCGTGCACGCTCATCCGCACCTCGACGCGCACAGAGACAGCACTCGATGCACACGCACGTTCCTACCGATCTACCAGCCCCTGCTTCTTTGCCTCTCGCCACGCGCTGCGAAACTCGTCCGAGACGAACCGCCGCGCCTCGCGCGAGAACGCATTCTCGTCGCTCGCGCCGTCCTCCTCGCGCTCGGCGCCGCGCTTAAGCCCGCAATTGTGGATGCGGTCCGGATCGTACGGCGAAAGGTACCGCGCGTACGACGCCGACTCCCACAGGTGGTATGTGAACTGCGTGTCGCGTGTCGGCGCGAGCGACGGCGCGCGGTGGAACGAGTAGGCGAGCGAGCGATGCACCATCCGCAACGAGTCGTCGTCCCTGCGAGACATGCTCGTGAGCTCAGTCCGGCTTCACGAGGGAAAGGAGAGCACACCAGATGGGCCAGAAGAACGCAAACTTGTTGAGGACGGTGACCTCGCTCGGAAACGCTCGAGCCAGGTTCTGCGCCGGGCCGCGATAAGGAGCAGTCAGCCAGGAGGACTCTGACTTGTGAGCAGAATCAGCTGGGGCCGACGCACCCACGGAGTGGTGACACTGTGTTGAGCCCAAGATCGGCCGTCAAAAGTGCGATAGCTGTCGAGCCAGCGAGCTGCACGAAAGACGGGTCAGCACGCTTCTGTCGGCAGCAGTCTCTCATACAGACTAGCGATCAGACGCTCGAGAAGGCGCGCTGAAGCGCCGACGCACAAATGAAGCTGCTGTAGGGTTTCGCGAGGATGACGGCGTTGCACAGGCCCGAAGGTGGCAAGGCTGGGTCAAGGTTCGGTTGCGACTCCATGCCCATGACGACCTGATGTCGGTACAGAGGCTCCAGGTCTGCAGGGAGCGAAGGTTGACTTCAGAAAAAGGCGCTCAATCAAACGCAAGAAACCGGCGCACCTTTGACGACGAGGACGTCGACGTCGAGGTAGACGCCGCCGTAGTCGCGCAGCGCCTCGAGGCGGAGCACGTCGGCCTTGTGCGCAAAGTGCTCGACCTTGTTGCCAAAGACGGACTGGACGTCGCGCTCGCGGATCATCTCGAGGCGCGTATGGCTTGAGCGGTGCACGTCGCGCACAAAGCGGTGCCAGTACCACGTGTCGGGCTCGTAGACGTAGTGAAAGTAGATGACCTCGGGGCGGAGCGTGACGAGCGCCGACGTGAGGCACAGGTAGTGGATAAAGTGGAAGGGGTGCCCGCCAAAGTCGGACGCGAGGCCAAAGACGTAGTGCACATAGGGCGGAACCTGCCGCTCGGCAGTCGGCGACCAGGTTGTGTTGCCCGTCGGTGCGGCAATCGGGTAGTGGAACGGGATGCGCTCGGGAGAAAAGCGCTGTCGGAGGAACACGACGTAGACGGCGAACGCCGCCAATGCAAAGATCGTGTGTCGCCGCCGCCACTGCACAAGGGAGAACAAATCAGTCAGAGGTCGCACGTGCTCAAGAAGAACCTGGATCCTGCTCGGAGGTGTCTCGTTGAACGGGGAGAAGAAGACGACGAGAGCATACCTTCCACCCGTCGAGACGCGGATTCGCCCGATACGCCGACCCGGGCAGCGTGATGGACGGGCGCTGCTTGAGCACCTGCGGCGCCATCGCCCTGACTCGCTCTCTGCGCGCTTGAGACGAGTCGGAGCCAAGTGGGGGAGCAAGCGGGACAACGACGAGACCAGCGACCGCGGGACGAGTCTAGCGAGGAGCACGGCTCTCGAGTCGACTCTGACAAGCTGTCCCGGCCACGCACAGAGCCGCAGAGAGAGCGCGAGGATGCAAATCGAGCGAGAGGAGAGGGCGAGTTGGACGTTGGCCTCGTCTCCGCCCCGCCACTCGCTCAGGATGGCCGAGTCGGGGCTCGGGCGAGTGCACAGACCAAGCACGAGCCCAGCTGTGCCCAATGCCGGCCTCCCCTTGCGCCCGTTCGAGCGCAAGTCGCCGCCGTCCGGTCCATCGCCTCGGCCCCGTCCTCTCGCTCTCCACCCGGCCAAGGGCAGTGGGACAGCGGCTGCGGGCGTGCAGAAGGAGGAGACGGGCAACACTGCCGGCCTCGGCAAACCTCACGGCGTGAGCTCGCTTTTACAGCGACCCTCGAGGCTCCGCTCGCTCCCCTTGGCCGCGTGCTGACCGCTTTGACGCACGTGGACGGCCCGCCGACCCCCGCCACAGCAGCCACTAGCTCGCACAGAGACGCCGACCAGCGACTCGAGCTTCGAAGACGAAATTATCCTCGTCGCCTCGTCCTCGTCGTCCGTCCCTCGCACCAAGCCAACACTGCCCCCTACTGGGGCTCCTTCCGCTTCCAAGCCCGGAAACGGCTCGAGCAGCAGCGCTTCGAGGCTTCGACGATGGACCCTCGAAATTCCGTCGAGTCGTCTCAGCGAAACGGCGCGCGGGAAACGCCCCGCCGAAGGGGAGAACGCCCCGTCCGCATCGAAGCGGCAAGCTCGCGCTGCCGTAATTGGCCCGGCGAGCGTAGTGCGCAGCGTGTACGGCAAGGCAGCCGCGAATGCGGAGCCGACGCGGCCGACGAGCTCGCGCAGGCGGGCCTTTGACGGAGTCGAGGTCCCGCTGCGTCGGCCCACCGCGACGCGGCAGCACACGCGTTGGGACTCACAGGAGGAGGAGACGGTCACAAACTCGCCCTTTGGCTCGCCGCAGTCGGCGCATCCGTCGCCGACCTTGTCTTCCCAGTCGAACCGCTCGCCTCGCTCGTCGCACTCGTTCGAGCTCGTGCTCGAGTCACGCCGCGAATCGCCAACCAGCGGGCCCTTCTCGTCTTACCTGCAGAAGCGCTCGCCGCTGTCGACAAGCCCGCAGACTGCAGGCAAGCAGCTTCCGTCTCCATCCGCCTCGCTCATCCCCGCCAAACCTGCTGCTTCTTCGGTTTCTGCGCCACTCAACTTCCCTTCTCGACCCCGAACGCATCCGCTGAATCAACTGCGAATACGGCAACCGCCTCCCGCTGCTCTTCCGCTCTCGCCGTTGCCCTCGGCGCGCATGCTCAACCCCGACTTCGAGCCCGCTCAGCAGTTCGGATGGGTCGCCGGCACCTACCCGAAGCGCCGAGCGGAGCCCCGATCTCGCGCCCTCGTCCACATCGTCGTTCCCCCCATTCTCCCCGAATCGATTCTCTCGCCCGCGCTCGACTCGGCCGCATCCTCCTCGCAGCGCCGGTCTGGCCGCGTACCCCGACAGGCGCAGTTGCCGTGCGCCATCTATCCCTCAGCAACAGACCGCCTCGCCCTCTTGGACTCGTCGACTTCCTCCTCCACATCGTCGTCGCGCTCGTCGTCCCCCTCTCTCGTCGACGCGCCTCGCCCGCTCGCGTCCGCACCGCCAAAGCCGAAAAAGCCGCTCACGGCACTCATGCACGCCCGGCAGCGCTGGTCCTCGCTTTCGGAGCGGCATCGCGGGCCGTACCGCATAGACGGCCTCGCGCTCGGGACGGTACCGGACGTGCTCTCATACGAGTGGGACGAGGACGAGTTGCGCATCGAGGCGCGGCGCGCAGGGCGCGGGTGGACGAGCGCGGCGTGGCGCGCGGTCGAGAGCGAGGTCAGGCTCGTGCGCGGGCTCGGCGAGGCGGCGGAGCTGTGTCTCCGCGCGCGGGCGGGGGATGAGGAGGCGCGAGAGGAGGTCGGCAGGGGGATCGAGCTGCAGCCGTGGCGGTGGAGGAGCATGCAAGAGGGGAGGGGCTGCGTCGGGAACGAGGCGACCGGGTGGGCGACGCGCGAGTGGCGCGAGTACCTCGACGACGACAGCATGGTCGACCAGGACGACAGCGATGACGTAGTGCGCACTTATGTCCTGCCGCACAACGTGGATGGAGCAGCAGGGCACGACGGCAACGAAAACGAGCAGGAGCGAGTACTGCTCGCGTCGTCGCCGCGGAGGAAGAGCGGCGCGAGTCTCATGGACGTTCCGCCCGCGACCTCGTCCATACATGGCGGTGATGAGGAGGATGCCGACGACGAAGCGTCCGACGGGCATGACGCGGATGTCGCGCCAGATCTCGATGCACTCGTGCAATTCGAGGACGAGGAGATGGGTGTGGTCGAGGCGGACCTGCTCGCTCTGGCGCAGCCCGACGACGCCGAGTTGGCGCTCGAAGCGGCACCGACACGCGAAGCCACATCGACGAGGCAGGCGGTGTTGCGCGGCAGCAGCAGCAGCGCGTCGCCGAGCTCGAGCGACGGGTCGTCGCGCACACGCCAGGCCTCCGGGGCGAACCGCTCCACCGCACCGACATCGGTCTCCACACCTCCGCCGCCCGTCCCGGCCTCGCCTGCCGCCGACAAGGGCAAGCAGCGCAGCGACGCGGACGCAGACGAGCCTGCCGTACCGAAGGTCAAGCCCACGCCAAAGCGCATCTCGCCTGCGTTCGCGCGGCACACCCTGCGCGCCTCGTCGCCTCTGCGCCCCTTCTCGCAGCTCGACCTCGCGTCGTCAGACGAGACGAGCGACGCGTCGTACGGGACGGCTGCATCGCCCGTCTCGCCAACCCACTCAGAGGGCGCCGCTTCGTCGTCCACCGCAGCAGGATCGTCCTCGGCCAAATCTGCCGCATCGCCAGGCACGCCGCGCACTGCAGCCCCCCGTAAGCGTGCTGCTGCGCCCGTGCAGGAGGACTTGCCGAAGGGCATGGTGGTGCGTCCCGCCGCAAGCATTTCCTCCACTGGACGCATCCTGACGCTTTTGCCGTATGCAGCGCTGCCCATACCCTTCGTGCCCGCTGCCCGTCTTCAAGCCCAAGTCGGCGTCTACGGCGACGACGCACGCGCTCAACTACCACCACGCTGAGGTGACGCTGACGTTCCAGCGGCCATTCCGCACGGCACGGCTGCAGCGGGACGCGCAGCAGGCGTTCACGTGCCCGTTCTGCGGGTTCTGGAGCATGAATGCGTCGAGCACGAAGCAGCATGTGTACACTCGCACGTCGCGGGTATGCCCTGGACCGCCCGTCGTCGGGTGACGAGACGAGTTCAAGGGTGCGTTGTGCATTTGCCCGTCACACGGAGTGAGGCTATCCAAGGCTGACCCTCTTCTTCGTCTTCTCGCGTTGCGCACAGACAAGCTTGCTCCTACCGCGAGCCGCACCATTTCTGGTCTTCCCCGCCGGACGACTCGCTCGCGCTCCCTCTGTCGTCTCACCGAACTCCCCTCGATCCGCGTGTCTTTCCTGTTCCGACCTGTCTTGTTGATCTGTGGTTGTCTTTCTTGTTGTGCACGCTATGCATCGATAGGCTGGTCCCACGCACTGTTCTTCGTCGTCGAGCAAGCTTGGTGAGGAGCGTGTCTCGTCCGACGAGCGTTCGTTCCGAGTTGCGTCCGCCCGGCGTTGACTTCTCTGTATTCGCATACTGTGCAAGCCGTTCCAGGCCAGCTGGAAGTGCGAAGGAGCGCGGTCGGGCCTCGTTCCGCGTGCGACGAGGCGGTGCAAGTCTCCCCACTCGGCTGTTTTCTCGCTCTCTTCGTCGCTCGAGCAGAGCGAGCAAGCGAGTGCGAGACCGCGCAGGAGAATACAGTCCCTCCGAGCATGACCATCGTCTCGCTGTCTGCGCTGCACGCCCGCGAAGGGCTCACGCTCGATGCTCTCGTCCGCGTCGTCCGTGCAACCGTGCTGAGCCCGGCGCTGTCGTGGGTGCTGCCTGTCCTCGCTGCACTCCGCCACAGTGCCGCCCAGTTTCTGCCCGGCGCACTCGAGGCGCTCAGGGCCGCCGACTGGCTCTCGCTCGTCAAGGTGGACCGAGCGACGCAGCTCGCACTCGCCGTCTTTGGCCTGAGTGTGGTGCTCAGCGCCAACGACCAGCTGAGCAGGGCCGCGCGCAACAACCTCACGCGCGGCAAGAAGCCGTGGGACTGGCACCGCGAGATCGTCGTGATTACCGGAGGTGCGCCGGGGTGGCATCCTCTCAGTCGCTTGCTCATTAAGGACACTGGCTGAGTATCACGATCCCGTGCGGAATACAGGCGCCGGCGGGCTCGGAACGGCCGTTGCAAACCGGCTCGTCGCGCGCGGAACCAAGGTCGTCGTTCTTGATGTTGCGCCGCTGAGCGGTCCAGAGAGTGCGCAGCTCGCTCAATTTTCTCGGCAGGCTGGGAGCCTGACGATCGCTTTCTATAGCCCCGGGTCTTAGCTACTACCAGGTGGACCTCTCGAGCGCCGATGCCGTCAAGGCCGTCGCGCGAAAGGTGCAGGACAAGGTCGGGCACCCGTGTGTCCTTCTCCCTACTCGTGCTTTTGCCCTGTGCTCATGGCACTCTAACACAGCTCTGTACTCATCAACATGGCCGGCGTGGTGCGCGCGACTTCGATACTTGAGATGACCGAGCGTGATGTCGATCTGTGCGTTTCCTCCGCTCTCAGTCGAGTCGATTACTGAGTTCCCTGTCGCAGCACGTACGACATCAATGTCAAGGCGCACTACTGGACCGTGCAGGCGTTCCTGCCGCACATGATCCAGGAGGGTCACGGCCATGTCATCGTGCGTTGCTCGTGCTTTGCTCTGATGGTAGAGAACTAACCTTGCCGCATTTCAGACCATCTCGTCCTCGACTGCATACATCGCGGCTGCGACTGGTGTCGCGTGTGCGTTCTCGTCGCTCCAACTACGCTCTCGCGCCAGACTCATGCCTTCCGCGCCGCTACAGACTGCTCCTCGAAAGTTGCCGCCCTCTCCTTCCACGAGGGCCTCACCGAAGAGCTGCGGCACCTGTACCAGCCCGCTTCGCACGCGCGCGCCGTGCGCACGAGCGTCATCTGCCCCGCGCACTTCAAGTCGGCCATGTTTGCCGGCTTCGAGAACCTCATCCCCCAGCGGTGCGCGCCCAGCTTGGAGGTCGAGACGGTCGCCGAGCTGGTTGAGCAGACGGTTCTCAGCGGCGAGTCGCAGGTGCGTCGCTGTCGGCGCGGCTCTTTCGCGCGCGTCGTGGTGCACTCGCTGCACGCGTGTTCCCGAGCGTCCGTCATCTGACGCACTTTTGGCCAGCACATCATCGAGCCGTTCTACGCCAAGTGCACCCCGTTCGGCCGTGCTCTCCCGACTTGGCTCTACTCGATCGTCCTCTTGTGCGTCGTGGGCACCCGCCGCATTACACTGCCAATTCTTACTCGGCCACATGGAGCTGATCATTTACGCCTGATCGTCGCAGCTGCGCAAAGGACGCTATGGGTGCGGTGCGCGCTTTCAAGGCGCGCGAAGCCAAGCAGGACTAGGTCGACTCGGCGAGTCGGGCTCGACTCGCTCGCACCACCCTCTCGCAATCCCTCGCTACCTCTCTCTCTCTTCCGTAACGACCGCTCGCAACCTTGCAAAGATCACGATTCTTCAATCATGCTGTGCTCTCGCTCCTGTCGCGTTCTTGCTGCGCCGGACTCTCGGTCTTTCCGCATGCCGCCTCCTGTCCGTCCAGCCAACGCTGGCTTCCCGAGTGTTCGTCCCGCTTTGCGCCTCCCTGCCTTGAGCTGTCTTTGCACGCATACTCGAAGTCCGCTGTCACGGATCAGCCGGGTGGACGTCCGCCTGTCATTGCAACGGACGGCAGACCTGCTCGCGGGATGTCATCGCATGACCGCGCCGGCGCATCCAGCCATCAGCCGCACAACCACAGTTGCCACCACCAGGAGGGCGGTGCGCGGGGGGACGAGCTGTACCGCGCCTCGAGCATAGCGCAGCACCGTGCCTTGCTTCCGCTCCCAGCGGACTCGATGGGACCTGCTGACCATCTTGGACCGCAGGCGCGCCGCTCCCCATGGATGGAGAGTCTGACGTCGCCCTGAGCCACTTGACCAAAGAGGGCAGGTCCACGATCCAGAGGCCAACAGGACAGACGGGCTTGGATCCGTTCACGCAGCCGCAGAAGAAGGGCGTGCAGTGTGAGCGGTCGCGCTACTTTGCACCCGTCTTGCAACCTTTAACTGGACTATTTGCTCAATGAGGCGCAGTCGAGCCGATGCAGCGCACGGAAGAGGACCGAGACGCGCACGTTGAGCAACCTGTTTTGCGACCAAAAGCCAGTAGGGCGGATCTCTCCTGCTCCCACCCGCGGACAGCAACAGCTGACCATTTTCCTGCACACAGACGCGTCGCAGCTGGCGAGACTTCAAGCGCAGGGGCGGATCTCGAGTGGTCCGTGGGGCGATGGACTCGGCGGAGTGTGAAAGGCAATGCAATGCCTCTCATGCACGGGCTGGTCGCGTGCCCGAGTTGTTGGGTGTATAAGGCATAACATGCGTCACAGTATCGGACGCGGCGCCGCGACTGGAACGAGGCATCGCGAGTAAGCCGGGAGGCGCTGCACGCGGAACGTCCTCGCTCGAGCACGCCTGTTTTCAGCGAGAAAAGTCTACTGCACCTCCCAGAGCGCCTCGCCGACCAATTCCTTCAAAGCCACCTTCTCGCCACCCTGTTCGCCACTTTTGAGCGCGCCCTCGACCGCGGCGACATCCCTCAGCGCGGCCCTCGGCCCGCTGCGCCGCCTCACCTCGTCCGCCTCTCTACTCCCGATCCCAGCCCCGAGCGCGCGCGAAAACGCCTCAAACTCTGCCTCGACGGCGTCGCGCGCGGGGAGCTCGATCTCGAGCACGTTGGGCTCGTCCTCGCCCGCCGCGTCCGGGTCGGCGGGCGAGGGCTGGGTGACGAGGCGGAGGACGTGGATGCGCGGGTGGGCAAGGTCGATGGTGAGGACGGCGCGGTCGCCGCGGAGGGTGTAGAGCTTGGTCTGCGCCGGCTTGGGGTGGCCGAACGAGAGCGTAAAGGTGCCGCTGGGCCCGCGCGCGCTGCGGTCGTCGTCGCCGCGCGCGCTGCTCGTGCCGACGAGGGCGTGCAGCGTGTCGCACGGAGGGAGAGACGGGTTGAGCTGCGAGACGTGCGCCGAGAGCGAGGTGAGGGCGAGAGGGGAGGGGGACGCGGTCGAGAGGATGTGGCGCAGGGCGGCAAAGAAGTGGACGCCGCCGTCGAGGAGGAAGCTGCGGGAAGTTAGTCCGTTGTTAGTGCTCAGGTACCGCGGACCGAGAGCGCGGGGCGAACGCACCCGCCCTGGTACTCTGGCTCGCGGCGCCAGTTGGTCGCGCCGGCAGCGAGACTCGGCTGGATAAAGACGTCGACGGCGAACGACTGCACGGTGCCGAGTTTACCGTCACGCACGAGCTCGCGGGCCTTCTCCCACGCGTGGCCGTAGCAGAACTGCTCGGCGACGATCCACTGCTGGCCTTTCGGGGCGTACTCGGCCTCGTACAACTCGACGAGGGCCCGCGCGTCGGCGACCGAGGCGGCGGCGGGCTTCTCCGAGACGACGTGCTTGCCCGCGGCGAGGGTGCGGCGGATGACTGCAGGCTGGTGCGGGATGGGGAGGCAGAGGACGACGGCGGGGATGTCGTCGCGCGCGAGGAGGGCGTCGAGGGTGGCGCCGTCGGAGCTGTCGTCCGAGTAGACGGCGAGGTCGGCGCCGCTCGTCGCAGGGAAGCGCTGTGCGGCTTGGACGAGCTTGTCGGCGGACGAGCGCGAGCGCGAGTAGACGGCGACGAGGTCAAAGGCGGGAGTTGCGGCGATGGCCGGGAGGTGCTGTCGTTCGCGGGCAAGGTCTAGGTCAGCCCTGCGATGCTCTTGCGGAGTGCGAGCGAGACGATTTGCGAGCAAGAGCCGCGGCAGCGCGAGTCTCTCTCGGCAGCGCAAGCTCGCCCGACCCGCCAAGTTGGCCTGGAACGTTCAGACGAGCACACGAGGTACCGTAACCCCCTTTAACCCCCGGCTCGAGTCCCCAGTGAAGGGCGATCAGGTCGACCCCCACCTCGGCCGAAGCGATGAAGCGAGAGAAGCGAGAGAGAGAGACGCGGACGAACAGCGGTGGAAGCAAAGCCGCCTGCGCCGAGGAGTGCGACCCTGATGCGCTGCTCTGCCATGCTGTGCTCGCGAGACCCTGGGAGAGGAAGCGTAGACTCGAGGTGACGTTGCGTTGGGCGATGGATGGCTCCGCGCGCGGTACTACTGCGCCCTGCGTCTACTTCGTAGCGGCAGCTCTTTCCGCCCGTCACACCGCCTCGAGGGATGCTCGCACCCCGCCTGGGCCAGCGCACCGCCGCACTCCGCTCCACCGCCAGCGCGTGCGCCCCCCCGCTGCCGCTGCCGCTCCCGCTGCGGCGCCCGCCTCGGCCTCCGCCTGCTCTCCGTCGCTCGCTCGCAACCGCTCCCCCGCCGCCTCCCGCTTCTCCTGGGGGCTCTGCGCCGCTCACAAAGGCCAAGCGCGTCCGCTTCTACCGCTCGCACCCTTACTGGACCGCCCTCCTCGCCGCGCCCTTCGTCGTCACCGGCAGCCTCGGAGTCGCCCTCCTCGGCCTGTGGGCCTGGGACGCCTCGACCTTCCACCACCCGCACGCGTCCAACGTCCCCATCGACCCGCTCGCACTCAATCCCAAGCGCGGCGGGAAGAAGAACCTCAAGATTGCCGAGTCGCTCGTCGACGACTTGGACGCCCGCAAGGTCAACTCGAGCGGAAAGGCCAAGAAGCGCCTCGTCATCGTCGGCGGCGGCTGGGGCAGCGTCGGCATCGTCAAGAACCTCGACCCCGACGTCTGGCACGTCACCATCGTCTCGCCCGACAAGTGCGTCCCGTCTCGACCCTCTTCACGCGGAAGGATGCTGCACTCACCCATTTCGCGTCGCTACTCAGTTTTTTCTGTTTTCAGCCTCTACTGCGTGCGTTCGTACTCCCACGAGCATCGAGAATCCGAAAGCTGACATCCCGAGGCCGCAGCGTCCGCAACCGTCGGCACGGTCGAGGTCCGCAGCCTCGTCGAGCCACTCCGCAAGATCATTGCCCGCGTCGGTGGTCACTTCTTTGCTGGAAAGTGCGTCACACCAGTTGGGCAGGGTCGGCAAGTCCAAAAACTGACAAGGCGCGCTTCGACAGGGCGATCGACGTCGACTTCTCCGAGCGCCTCCTCGAGGTCGACTGCGCCGGGCATGGCGAGAACTTCTACCTCCCCTACGACAAGCTCGTCGTCGCGTGCGGCTCGGTCAACAGCACGCACGGCGTGCCCGGCCTCGAGAACTGCTTCCAGCTCAAGACGATCCAGGACGCGCAGGCCATCCGCCGCCGCGTCATGGACAACCTCGAGGCGGCCGCCCTCCCGTCGACCACCGAGGAGGACCGCAAGCGCCTCCTCAGCTTTGTCGTGTGCGGCGGCGGGCCGACCGGCGTCGAGTTTGCGAGCGAGCTCTGGGAGATGGTCAACGAGGACGTCATTGCTTGTGCGTTCGTCGGCGCTTTCGTCCAGCCGTGGCCCTGCCGCGCTTCTGCAAGCGCCGGCTGTAGGGGCTCAAGAGTACTGACCCGCATCCGCGCTCATAGACATGCCCTCGATCCTGCGCAACTCGGTCAAGGTGCACATCATCCAGTCGCGGGACCACATCCTCAACACGTACGCCGAGAAGATCTCCGAGTATGCCGAGGTGCGTGCGACGAAAGCTTCGAAATGAGAGCCGATGCCGGGACAACGAGGCTGATGTTCTTCCTCTCCCGCCCCTTCTCTTCTCCGCTCCTTCATCTCCGCCTTCCCTCTCCTCACCTGGAACATGCCCATACCACGCTCCCTTTCGTCTCGCACTCGCCTTCCCCCGCCCGCCCGCTCTGCAGGAGCACTTCCGCCGCAACGAGATCGACATGATCCTCAACGCGCGCGTCAAGGAGGTCACGCCCGACAAGGTCGTCTACACGGTCCGCAACAAGGAAACGGGCGAGACCAAGGAGCACGAGCTCGACAGCGGCTTCACGCTCTGGTCTACCGGTATTGGTGCGTCGCGCTTCGTTCCTCCTGCTGCCTTGTGTGACTCGCTCTGGCTGCAGACTTGTCATTCGGTCACACTGAACGTTCTGAGAAGGAAGATGCGCGAGACTGACCCGCAAACGCTCAATCGCACCCAGCCATGAACCCCTTTACACAGCGCGTCGCGTCGCTCCTCCCGAACCAGTACCACAAGCACGCGCTCGAGGTCGACGCGCACCTGCGCGTGCTCGGCGCGCCGCTCGGGACCGTGTACGCGATCGGCGACTGCGCGACGATCGAGACGCGCCTCGTCGACCACCTGCTCGAGTTTGTCGAGCGCGCAGACGAGGACAAGGACGGCAACATTGACCGCAAGGAGTTTGCAAAGATGATGGGCGTGCGTTCCGCTCCTCTTGTTGGAGCAGGTTCTCGACGGCCGAATGGCAGGGCTGCTCGTGAGAGCGCCGTCCGCGCCGCCGAGGGACAACGAGGCTGACCCGCCCTGCGCATGCGCCACAGTACGTCAAGCGCAAGTTCCCGGCGTCTAAGAAGCACTTTGCAAAGATCGAGTGCGTTGGCTCAACATGCAGTCTCGAGATTGCAGCTTCTCGGGGTACCGTCCGCTGACTGCGCGGGTACGTTCAACGAACAGGAACGTCTTCGACAAGTACCGCCGCGAGAACGGCACGCTCGGGCTGAACGAGCTCGCCGACATGTTCCTCGAGATTTCGAAAAAGATCACGGCGCTCCCAGCGACGGCGCAGGTCGCGGCGCAGCAGGGGCAGTACCTCGGCAAGAAGCTGTCGACGCTCGGCAAGCAGGAGCTCGACGAGACGGCGCTCAAGAACGGCGTCTACGACGACCCGGACGACATGCTGTACCACCCGTTCAAGTACAAGCACCGTGCGTCGAGAGTCGCATCACGCGTGGACTTCTGAAGGCGCTTCCGCTCCTGACCCTTCCTCGCCTTTGCTCGTTTCGTACAGTCGGTTCGCTCGTCTACTTTGGCGGCGCCGCAGCGTTCGACATTCCGTACTTCCAGAAGGCGGGCGACCTGTGGGCGATGTACGCCTGGCGATCGTGCGTTCCGCTTCCCTCTCTCCGCCCCTGCCCAGTCTGCTTCCTCACTACGACAACGCTGACTTGGTTGCAATCGCTCTCGCGCATCTGCGAATGCAGGGTCTACCTCTCGGAGACGGTGTCGATCCGGCAGCTCGTGCTCTTCCTCGGCGACTGGGTCAAGCGTTCCCTCTTCGGGCGCGATCTCAGCAAGGTGCGTTACTTGGGTTGCCTGACTGTGATCGCTGGCATCTGCTGACCCAGCGATACCCGCGACCTCGCAGTTCTGAGCCCGCTGTCCTCGCCCTTGCCTGACCCCGACGCTCTCTCTGCAAAATATCCCCTTAGCCTGCCGTGCTGTTCATATAGCTGTAGTTTGCCTAGCAATAGACTGTGTTTGCTTCCCTCACACTGTTCCGGAGACAAGCGGACTTTGCGGCGATCAGGATCTCCCCCGCTCCGAGCTTTCCTCTTTCGCGCTCGCTTCCCTCGCTGCCCACGCGAAGAACGAGGACCAGAATGTCTGCCGCGTACGAGTACAGCTCGGACAGCGACTCTGACGCTGCGCCCGAGGTCGTCTCGCTCTCGTCGGCCAAGCAGGGCCGCCGCGACGACGAGCGCAGGCGGAGGGAGGACCAGGAGCGGTGCGTCTCGTCTCTCGCGCTCTCTGGGCAGTGTGTGGCGAGCTGGAATGCTGCAGGCTGACTTGTTTCGCGCTTGCAGGGCCAACCGCGCCAAGAAGGAGCTGCTGAGGAAGAAGGGAAAGGCCGCAAAGGCAAAGGGCAAGGGCAAGGCGCGCGCTCTCGACGACGACGCCGAGGACGAGGATGCAGCTGAGCACGGCGGCGAGGCAGACGAGGCACTGGACGAGGCGCTCGCTGCGGCGGAGGACGAGGTCGACTTCGAGGACGACGACGACGAGAACGACGAGGTCGCAGCTCTCGAGCCCGTGCAGCAGGGCAAGAAGACGACGTACCTCGACGACGACGTCTTTGCCGAAGCTGCGGCGCACTACGACCAGGCGGCGCAGCAGCCCGCCGCGGGCGAGGGCAAGAAGGCCGCCAAGCGCCGCGTCAAGGAGGAGCGCCGCCGCAGGAGGGAGCTTGCCGAGCGCAGGCGGGACGAGGTTGGCGCAGGAGGCAGCCAGCAGGTTGGGTGCGTTTTGATACGCCCCCTGAATCTGGAGGACCGCCTCTGACGATACTCGGCACCCGCAGCGACATCACGCTGCAGCACCTCCCCTCTGTCGCTCACGGCCCCGCCTCGCTTTCGTCCACTGCGCTCCCGTCACACACGTCCGCCGCCAAGTTTGTCACCTCGCGGCTCTACTCGAAGAAGCGGCAGGTCGCCGTGCTCGACGCCGGGCGGCAGGACGCGGCGAGCCAGCCGCGCAACCCGAAGAAGGTCAAGGGGATGAGCTTTGAGAGCAAGGTGCTCCTCGGGCTGGCCGACCCGGAGGACGAGGACAAGGAGAAGGACAAGGAGAAGAAGCGCAAGCGGAGCCTGCTGCTCCAGGCCGATGGGCAGCGCAAGTCGGGTGCGTCGACATACTCGGGTCCGCCTGTCCGCGCGGGTCCGTGTCCGCTGCTCTCCGGTGTTGACCTGTTGTTTGCATGCACAGCCTCGATCGCTCGCCCGCTGTCCTCAACTCGCCGCGGTGCCAAGCCAGCAGGCAACTTTGCCGTCTCGTCGTTCCGCGGGTGAATTCGACCCTGTCCTCGCCCGTCCTCGCCCGCTCTCCTCCCTGTCGTTCCGCGTCGCATCGTAGTAGTCGTTGTTGTATTCCTCGCATCCGTCGGCTTGCTTCATTCAGTCTGCGGCGTTACGCTCGCAAGTCGTCGGGAGAGACATCTCCTTCGAGCGACTCGAACTGCCGGCTTTGCCGCAGCTGCAGGGATGTATAGCAGAGTCTTGTGCAGTTCGCGCCTTACGAAGCACCCTTGTAATTATCGATGCCCGAGAATTGGCAGCATCGCCTCGCTCTCCGTCTCGGCAACTTCTCGTCGCTTTGTGCTCGCTGCGGGAATGCTGGGCGTTGCGCGAGGGCTGTCAGCCCTTCGCGCGCAGGGCGCTCCCTTACGAGCGGCTCTGCGGGCAGGTGCGTCGCGGTGGGCCTTCTCAACTGCGCCGCGACGTCATGACGGCCAGCATAACTCGCCAGCAACGGCAGCTAGGGCTACGAGACTAGCACAGCTGGCCTCTTATACTTTTGTTGTACCCCGCTGCCACCTAGCAGCTCCGCTAGAGGTGTTGTTCGTGCTGACATCCGCCTGCTTGTCGCGTCGCGTTAACAGCCGATTGCGCACGCTTGAGCACCAAAGCAGGACTGCCGAGGGCGCCAATCCCTCGAGATCACACCTATCCACGACCTGCGACTACCCGGCTGCTCTCAGTGTCGGCCGTTCGCTTCAAGCCGACCCCGACTCCCCCGAGCCCCTCCCCGCCGCCTTCCTCTAGCGCCCCGACAGCTGCACAGGACAGCGCTGCCACCCCTCCGACGCCCTCCTTCGCCCGCAAACCGCGCGCAGACCAGCGACTCGCCCAGCTCCAGCGCGATCTCTACCTCCTCCTGTCTCGCCGCCTTCCCCTCTCGCGCCTCCATGCCCTCCGCACCCGTTTCCGCCCACACACGCGCCGCCAGCGCTTCCTCCTCTACCTCGTCCTCTCGCTCGCCGCCTTCCTCGCCGCCTACAACTTCTCGACGCCCGTGCGGCACGGCGTCATCGCCGTCGAGCGGTGCGCGACCATCGGCTACGCCGTCGTGCGCGCCATGATCGACTACAAGCTCCTATTCCGCATGACATGGGAAGACTCGGACGAGGGCCGCGCACGGCGCCACCAGGACTACGAGGACACGCACTGGCGCGCCGCGGTCCGGCTGCGCGAGGCGCTGAGACAGCTCGGCGGCATCTACATCAAGGTACGTGCCGCTGCGTACAGCTGCTCTATCCCCTTCGCGCTCCGGAAGGTAGTATGGGCTAGACGGTACAGGCAGCTCTGACATTTCTGTCTCCCGCAGCTCGGCCAGCACCTGTCGACCGTCCAGCTCATCCCGCTCCCCTGGTCGCTCGCGATGCGCCCGCTGCAGGACCAGTGCTTCCCGACGCCGCTCGAGGACCTCCAGGCGCTCTTCCTCGCCGAGACGGGCGCGCCGATGAGCTTCTTCTTCAGCAGCTTTGACCCCGAGCCGATTGGCGTCGCGAGCTTGGCGCAGGTGCACCGCGCCGTCGATCGCGAGTCGGGGAGGCTCGTCGCCGTCAAGTGCATGCATCCCGACCTCGAAGAGTGCGTGCCCATTCAGTCATACCGCGAAACGCGCGCGAGAACCGCTGCCGCGGAGGGTGAGAAGCCCTGCAGACAGACTGAGCTGACGTTGCTCGACAGGTTCTCGGCTATCGACATGAAGACGACGACGTTCCTTCTTCAGCTCGTCAAACGCTTCTTCCCGACCTTCGAATTCGCCTGGCTGGGTGAGGAGATGGAGCAGAACCTCCCGCTCGAGATGGACTTCCGTGCGTAACGAGCCGCACTCTGCCGCCATACGAAGTCGCTGACCACCGCTTGCACAGGACACGAAGCGGCCAACGCCGCCCGCTGCGTCAAGGACTTCTCCGACCTCAAGCAAACGCCGCTCGTCCTCCCGGAGGTCCTGTGGGCCAAAAAGCGCGTCCTCGTTATGGAATTCATCCAGGGCGGCCGCGTCGACGACCTCGACTACCTTGCGCGGCACAAGATCGACCGCAACCTCGTCAGCCGCGAGATTGCCGAAATCTGCTCGCGCATGATCTACCTGACCGGTGCGTCGCCTGAGCTCCTGTGCTCCGACGACGATACTCAGCGGAAGAAGCCTGCCGGCCTCGAGTGCTCGGCTTCGTATTCTTGCGGCCTGCTGACTCGCTCCCTCCCGCACTCAGGCTACTTCCACGCCGACTTGCACGCCGGCAACCTCCTCATTCGCCCCGCACAAAAGCCGTCGCGCTCGCCGCACAACTTCGAGGTCGTCCTCCTCGACCATGGCTTGTACTTTGACCTGCCGTCGGACCTCCGCGTCAACTATGCCAAGTTCTGGCTCTCGCTCATGGCAAGGTCGACGCCCGACGTCGAGGCCGATCGGCGCAAGTACGCGAAGCTGGTCGCCAACATTGACGAGAGGTACGCTCCATCCGCACCCCCTGATCGAGCGCAGAGACGGTGCTGATCTGCCCGCCGGGCGCTCGCAGCCAGTACCCCCTCTTCCAAGCAGCGATCAGCGGCCGCGCCGCGCTCGAAGGCGCGAGCATGAGCGGCGAGGGCGGGCAGCGCGGGAGCAGCATGCTCGACCTCGGCGCCAACACGGACGAGGAGCGCAAGCGCATGCGGTCGGCCATGGTGCAGCAGGAGGGACTGCTCGAGTCGCTATTTCAGCTGCTGAGGAACATCCCCCGTCGGTGCGTCGCGACTGCCTGCGGGAAGCGCCGTAGTACTGACTCCGCCTCCGTGAACCTCACTCCTCCCGCTCCCTGACGCTGCCGCCTGACGACTTCAGAATGCTCATGATTTTCAAGGTGGGCATGATCTTCCTGGTCTGGCTTGCGCATACAGCAGCGCAGAATGTCTACGTTCGTCGAACTAATCCCGACCCTCCCTTCCGCAGGTCAACGACCTGAACCGCGCGCTGGACGCCTCGCTGCAGACGACGCACTCGCCCGTGCGCGTCTTCCTCATCATCGCGCAGTACTGCAACCTCGCGATCCGGCTCGACGACGTCGCGCACATCCCGCCGCTCTCGCTCGCCGAGCGCTGGCGCTCGTGGTGGCGCTACCAGAGCTGGAAGTGGACGCTCAAGCTCTGGACGGTCGGCGCTGACGCCAAGTATGCGCTCGAGAGGTGGAGGGGTGCAGAGAGGAGATCGCTCACGCTCGAGTTGTAGAACCAGGCTCTCGTATCGTTCGTTTCGTCCGTATGCCGCTGTTGTAACGCACCTTCATACTCTCGTCGATCAGACACTCGTGCTTATGCGGCAACATGTGACTACTCGCTGCACCAGGCGCTCAAGGAGTGCAAGCAGCAGAGTTTGGCCGAACTGCCAGAATCGAGCGAAATGCGGAAGGCCGCGCGAAACGGCAGAGCTGTCGGAGCAGGGCAAGATGGGGAAACAACTTTGGGGCTCTTGCACGACGATGGTTGCTGGACAGACTCCTCGGCACTTGATAACCATCGTCACCTCCTGTCGACCGGATCCTTAGGCCCGTGATCCTGCGAGCTGCCACTGACGACCTTGCGAGCCTGCTTCTTCAACCAGGCGCGTTTCTTTCCCTTCTCCTTCGTTGTATCTGCGTTGTTCAGCACCGGTTGAGCGGGGCGGTGGTTGCCGCGCTCTGTCGGGATCAGGGCGTCGTCAAGAGCTGTCCAGGATGGGCGTCAGTACGCGGCGAAGCAGAGGCGAGGCAGGACTTGCGGTGAGGATGCGAGATGGGCGAGAAGTAGTCTCTGCGCCACTCGCTGGACGTGCGGCTCGGGCGCCTGTACGAGGGAACGTCCGCGTCGGCAGGCGTATTCGGCTCGGTCTGTTCGACGAGGGCATGCGTTTCGAAGGGATCCTCCAGTTGACGCCCAGTTGACGCCCGTCTGCCGAGGGACGGTGACGAGAGAAGAAGCTGATGCGCGACGAGTCGCTCGCGTTGCGCCTGTGGCTGTGGGTCTTCCTGCTGGCTGCAGAGGTGGAACGGCGAAGGGCGTCGAGCGCTGACGGGTCGATGTTGGCGCTCTGCTGTGAGCGCCGCCTCTCGTCCTCCTCCTTCCTCACCATCCCATGCGCTACGCTGCTCAGCCCGCTCATGGCCTGATTCGCGGTCGCAGAGAGAGGGTAGTGGAAGCTAGTGAGCGAGAGAAGGAGAAGAGGCTCGCGTCGTGAGCAAATCAACCCGTCGGCGTTCGGTCCGCAAGGCAGTGTAGACCACCTGACCATGCACAGCCAGCAATTCCGTGGAGTGGGACCGGGCTGTGACCGTGTGCGAGCAGTGCTGCACCGCCCGGAGGAGAGGAGACAGCAGACGGAGGCGGCTCAGCAGCTCAGCGACTTGAGCAAGCGAGTGACCGTCGTTCAAGTGCGCCTGTCTACCTTGCGCAGCGAGTCTAGCGCGCATGGACGAGAGCAAACGCAAGCAAGAGCGAGCAGGGGACGAAGCGGCGCGGTGAAGCGGCGTCAGACCTCGGGACGAGCGGCGGACCCCAGCACTGTGCTCAAAGGATTCTGCAGCACGTCGTGCATGGCAAGACCCGCCTGGCCCTTGTAAGCGGCGGTGCGGATCTCGGGCAACGGAGCGGCGCCGCTCTCGCGCAGACGCCTCAACTTTGCCGCCCCGATCCGCTCGAGAGGGCGCCAGAGCTGCCAGACAGGTCAGTCTAACGCTCACTGAGTGTGTGGCGGCCGCTGCTCGGGTCGGGCGCACTCGCTCGTCGCAGCTGCGAGCGTCGAACGCCGTGATCAGCCCGCACTCGCCCCTACACGCCCGCCGAGGGCTCGTGCGCGCGCTGGGCACGCGTGCAGGTACTTTCTGAGCCTGTACGCGAGCGCTGAGCCTGTCCGGTCGAGCGGGTCGCGCGGGAGAAGTTGAGGAACCCGCGAACCTCGGGGTTGCCCTTGCTCTCGTCCAAAGCATCAGGCGGGTTGAGCGACTCGACGAGCACGGCGAGATCTCGTCCAGCATGCCGTCCAGCGATTCTCAGCGCCGCAGCCACCCGTTGTCGCGCGATCGTCTTGCTGACCTTGCGTTGCTCGCTCCCCCACTTGCTCTCGACTCGCCCATACCGCCTGCGTGACGCCCCCTGCCACATTCTACGCCTTCGACAACCCCGACAGACCGCCATGCCGCTCTTCCGCAGAAAGGCAAAGACCGACGCCGAGGTGCTCAAGGAGCAGGAGAAGAAGGAAAAGACGCCCTGGCACAAGCGCCCCGCCAGTAGGTGCAGCTTCGCGTCTGATCAACGGGTGCGCGCCGCGAGGAGCGGAATGGGTGCGACGGGAGCAGGCGATTACCGGCCCTGCTGCCTGTTGCTCCTTTATTACGACGCCTGCCGCTTGCACGCGAGTCGTGGACGAGGAGCTAACACTTGTACCACTCACGCAGACACCGCCTTTAAGCAGCAGCGCCTCAAGGCATGGCAGCCCATCCTCACGCCCGCGACTGTCCTCCCGACGTTCTTCCTCGTCGGCATCATCTTTGTCCCGCTCGGCGGCGTGCTCCTGTGGGGTAGCAATAAGGTGCGTCCATCAGAGGGTGTCGAGTCGCGTCTGTGCGAACGCGTTCTGTCGCGCTCTTCGCTATTCCATCCTGATGCCCGTACTCACGGCACTTTGGCTCCCGCAGGTCAAGGAGTTTACGCTCGATTACACCAACTGCGCCAACGATGCCGGCACCGACTCGTTTGAAGAGATGCCTTCGTCGCAGTGGTCCTACTCGGTCGACTCGTCCTCGACGATCCAGGCGCCGGCATGGCAGTACTCGCAGGACACGAGCGCACCCGTCGGGCAGCGCGACTTGTGCCGCATCACCTTTGACTTGCCCGTCGAGCTCAGCAAGCCCGTCTTCATGTACTACAAGCGTGAGTGGCGCCGCCTTTCGGCGTTTCGAGGTGTTCCGCGTGCCGAGCGTCCGAGGCTGATCTGCATTTTGCGCTTCCTGCAGTCACCAACTACTACCAGAACCACCGCCGCTACGTCATGTCGGTCGACTCGGCGCAGCTGCATGGCGACGACGTCTCGTACAGCACGATCGACGGCGGCGACTGCAAGCCGGTCGACGTGCGCGAGAACCGCATCGTCTACCCGTGCGGCCTCGTTGCCAACTCGCTCTTCAACGGTGCGACGGCGTCTCTTTCTACCATGTACTGTCGAACCTGTGGGCTCACGATTTCGTTGCACGTGGCGCAGACACGTTCACGCAGCCGATCCTGCTCAACGCGGCGGGGTCGTCGTCGGGCAACGTGACGTACAACATGACGGACCGGGGCATCGCGTGGCCGGGCGAGCACGAGAAGTACAAGCGGACCAAGTACAGCGCGAGCCAGATTATCCCGCCGCCGTACTGGGCCGAGCGGTACCCGGACGGGTACACGGACGACAACATCCCCGACCTGACGCAGGACGAGCACTTCCAGGTGTGGATGCGCACGGCGGGCCTGCCGACGTTCCGCAAGCTGTACTACCGCAACGACGACGAGGACATGCCGAGCGGGCGGTACGAGATCGACATCTACATGAGTGCGTCGCGCGCCACCGCTGCTTCGCTCTTCCGCTCTGCGCTCCCTCTCGAGCCAGCGACTGATTGTAACTGCCGACCAACGCGCACAGACTACCCCGTGCGGCCGTTTGGCGGGACCAAGTCGATCGTGTTTTCGACCGTGTCGTTCATCGGGGGCAAGAACCCGTTCCTCGGGATCGCGTACATTGCCGTTGGCGGCGTGTGCGTCCTCCTCGGCTTGCTGCTCACGCTCCGGCACTTGATCAAGCCGCGCAAGCTCGGCGACCCGCAGGTGCGTCTTTGCGCGCTCGAGAGGAGCGACTCCCTCTGCGAGTTTGCTTGTCGAGTGTTTCGACCAGAAGCTGACGAACTCGTCGTCGATAGTACCTGTCGTGGAACCGTGCGCCGGCGCATTGAGCGCCCTCCGCAAACGCCGCCGCACGCTTGCACTAGACTCGCACTCTCGCTCGACCCGATGGACCCTTCCCTGCTTTCTTTAGCCTATGTTCAGTCGCCCGCGCTCGTCGACGTCTGGCTCTCTCTTCTCTCCTCTCGTGCCGTCTTTGTGTCTGTGGAACGCGTTGTATCACTACGGACTTGTCGGGTCGTTCTTGGATGAAGAGGAGCGGGAGAGCACACCCAGCACTGTCTGCGCCCGCGCTCGCCGCTGCCGCTCTGCACTGGGAAGTACGCTCGAACACGCACTCGGCAACTCGTCTAGCGCCCCGCGAGAGTGGCAGGCGGGAAGGAGGAGGTCAGGGGGACGCGTCGAGCTGATGGCGCTCGCCTGCGCAGAGGCGGCCTTGACCCCATCGCCACGCGCTGTACGTCGCTCCTGCTCGTCTGGGCGAGTCTGGGCCAGCCAGTACTGACCACTAGCTCCCCCTCTGCCTCCTCGAACTTGTCCCACGCGCGCCGTGTCGCTGTGCGCCTTTGTCGCCTGCACATTCTCCTCGCTCCTCGCGCTGCCCCCCACAGCTCTGCGACGATGACGAGCCTGAGTGCGTTGATCCAGTCGGTCGTCGACAACGAGTCGGGCGCGTTCGGGCCCTCGGCCGCGCACCTCCCGCCCCAGTTTGCAGAGATCCCCTTTGCGCCCTTCTCCAAGAACGACAAGCTCGGCCGCATCGTCGACTGGAACCAGGACGGCCAGGCCGGCCCCGTCGCCGGCGGGTCCGGGCCCTCGGGCGCGCCCGCGCAGGGCGGCGCCCAGGGCGGCCAGCAGAAGGGCGGCAAGTACTCGCGCGAGCCCAAGGAGGCGTTCGGCGCCCAGGCCGCCGGCCAGTTTGCCTACTTCCACGACGAGGACGAGGCCTCGTTCTCGGTCGTCGCCGGCGGTGCGGGCGCCAAGAAGCCCGGGCAGGGGCAGGGCGGCGGCCTCGTCCAGCGCCAGGGCAACCAGCGCCAGCAGGGCGGCGCCGGCGGCCGCGGCGGCTTTGGCGGCGCCGCCGGGCGCGGCGGCGCGCAGCAGGGCGGGCAGGGCGGCCGCTACGGCAACCAGCAGCAGGGCGGGAACCGCTGGGGCCAGCAGGGCGGCGGGCGCGGCGGGTACGGCGGCGGCCGCGGCGGGTACGGCAACCGCTGGGAGCAGCGCACGCGCGACGCGTCGATCCAGGTCGCGAGCGACTGGGTCCCGCTCGAGGACATCGAGTACTCGCGCCTGGCCAAGCTCCGCCTCGAGGTCCCCATGGACGAGGTCGAGAACCTGTGCGTTGGCTTCCGCTCCCTCGCGCGCATCTCTGGCAGGGCACTGACGGACCCGCCAACAGCTCGAACCACGGCTTCCTGTACGAGTACGACCGCACGTTCGACCGCGTCAACACGAAGAACGAGAAGCCGCTGCAGAACGCCGACCGCGTGCGCTACAACCCGACGACGTCGGACGACCCGATCATGCAGGAGCTCGCGGCCAAGGACAAGGGCCGCGTCTTTATCACCGACAGCATCCTCTCGATGCTCATGACGGCGCAGCGCTCCGTCTACCCGTGGGACCTCGTCATCACGCGCGACGGCGACAAGCTCTTCTTCGACAAGCGCGAGGGCGGGCCCTTTGGTGCGCCTCGGCCCCGTCTACCCGTCTGCTGCACGCGAGAGAGACTGACCCCCCGGGTACGCGCGCGCAGACTACCCGTCGGTGAACGAGAACGCGGCGGACCCGCCGCTGGAGAACGACAAGGACACGCTCAACTCGCCGTCGGCGCTCTCGCTCGAGGCGACGTTTGTCAACCAGAACTTTGCGTTCCAGGTGGTGCGCGAGGCGGCCGAGGCGCGCGTCGAGCTCGAGCACCCGAACCCGTTCTACCAGCCCGACGTCGAGGCCGAGCCGCTCGCGAGCTGCGCGTTCCGGTACCGCAAGTTTGACCTGTCGGTGTCCGAGGACGACGACATGGCGCTCGTGGTGCGCACCGAGGTCGACGCGTACACGACGGGCGGCGCCGGGAGCGGCGACGCGGGGCAGCCGACGTACATTACGATCAAGGCGCTCAACGAGTTTGACCCGCGCGCGCAGGGCGCGGGCGGCGCGCCCGACTGGCGCACCAAGCTCGACTCGCAGCGCGGCGCCGTCGTCGCGACCGAGATGAAGAACAACTCTTCGAAGCTCGCGCGGTGGGCGGTGCAGAGCGTGCTCGCGGGCGCCGAGCAGATGAAGATGGGCTACATCTCGCGGGCCAACCCGCGCGACGCGTCGCGGCACACGATCCTCGGCACGCAGTGGTACAAGCCGCGCGAGTTTGCGGCGCAGATGAACGTCAACCTCGCCAACGGGTGGGGCATCGTGCGCACGATCGCCGACCTGTGCTTCAAGCAGCCCGAGGGCAAGTTTGTCCTCCTCAAGGACCCCAACAAGGTGCGCCGCGCCGCCTCTCGTGAGCTCTCTGCGGGTCAGTGCACTGACGCGCCAGAGTCGTCGCCTCGCAGCCGCTCATCAAGCTGTACCGCGTCCCGGTCGACTCGTTCGGCGAGGGTGGCGACGACGACCTCCTCGACGAGAGCGCCATGCCCTCGGCGACGGGCCTCACGTCCGACATTGGCCTTTAGATGCACGGGCGAAAAAGGGCCCGTTCAGTGTGGCTCGCTGTTGTACCGTAGACGGATTGCGGCGGTGTAACTCGCTCCTACGCGCGCCTGCCCCGCCCTGTGAGCAGTGCAGTGAGCCTGTGCGACACGTGTCAGACGCGGAAGAGCCATCGGAAGCCGGTCGGGGCGAGGGTTGGGATCGTTCCGCTCGCGGCGATGAGCGGGCTCGCGTCCCGCCGGCGCGTGTGGGTGCTCGTGGCCGTGGCCGTGGTGACGGCTGTGGTCCTGTGGCACGCTGGCAGCCCCCGCCACGCCGTCCCGTGCGTCTCCCTGCGCTGCTCCTGCGCCGCTCTCTCACGCTCACTCACGCCTGCTCGCCCCGGAAGCAGCGCGGCCAGGGGGCTGTTCCGCCAGCGCGGGTCCGACGCGCACTCGGCGTACGCTGCGCACCTCGCGCACCCGTCCGAGGCGGATGCGCTCCCGCTCGTCGCCGCCGTCGCGTCCTTCTCGCTCGTCGCGAGCCCGGGTGAGCGCGCGCACGTGGCCGTGTGCGCGGTGCCGACGCACGAGGAGCAGTACCTGCCCGAGTGGCTCACGTGGCACCGCCTCGTCGGCGTCGAGCGCTTCTACCTCTTCGACAACCAGCCCTCGACCCGCATGCGCCGCCTCCTCCGCCCCTGGATCGACGAGGGCACCGTCGTCCTCTACGAGCTCGAGTACGAGGGTGCGTCTGCGTCCTGCTCCCCGGAAAGTCGAGAGGTGCGCTGACTCTCGCCGAACATCTGCAGACGGCGTCGACATTGGCGCAGTCTACCAGAACCACGTCCTGCGCCTCTGCGAGCGCGACGTCCTGCCCGTCACGTCGTGGGTGAGCCACCACGACGTCGACGAGTTCCTCATGGTCGACGCGCCGGGCTGGTCTCCCACGCTCCCCTCTCTCGTCAATTCGTCTCGCTCCGCCGCCGACCCCTCTTCGCCGCTCTTTCACGATGGCGCACCCGACGCAGACGACAAGGAAGCCGGAGACGCATCGGCGCCGTCCCAGCGCTGGACCTACCCGCTGCACGCGCGCTTCGACTCGCTCCTGAGCGAGGCGACCTGCGTCCCCATGCTCCGCCTCCCGTTCCAGAACTACGGCGTGCGCATCCTAGAACCGACCGACTTTGTCACCGAGCGCCAGACCGTCAAGGACCGCGTCCCGCCAAACTTTCACACCTACGGCAAGGTGCGACGCTGCGGACGCTGCCGGTCGACAAGCTCGAATTGACCACTACTTGTACTCGCAGATGTTCATTCACCCAAAGGAGGGCTCGCTGAATGCTGGCTGGCTCGGTCCCCGTACGTCAGCCTTCGTCAATCCGTGTAAGGCTTCGACGTGCTGACCCGTACCGCACTTGTGCAGATTCGTGTCGCGCAACGACCGGCGGAGCCGTCATGGACGCGCAGGGCATGGAGCTCTTGTTCGAGAGCACGACCTATCCGTATGCTGGTGCACCGCTGCCGCAGGAAGGCATCATGCTCTACCGTGAGCCTCTTTCCGCCCCGCACTGGACCTGACCACTCACGTGTGCGTCTTCCCCAGACTACATCCAGCGCTCGCTTGCCGACTGCCGCGCCAAGTACCACGTCCTGTCGTCGACGCCGCAAGACTGGCGCACGCGCGACGGCCTCGCCGGCTGCGCGCGCAACTACGTCCCGCTCGACGCCGAGCTCGCGACGCCCGCCGCGCGCGCGCAGCTCGTCGCCGACGACCCCGAGCACGGCGACGAGCTCGCGGCGCGGCCCGAGAGCTGGGGCGTGCTCTTTACGCGCGACACGAGCGCGCGCGACAGCTGGCAGGGGCGCATGACGCGCGCGATCCTCGCCGAGTGGCGCGCGCGCGGCGGGAAAGAGGCGCGGGAGCAGGGGAGGTGGTGGTGGGAGATGGGGGACGAGGCGAGCGACGAGCGCCTCGAGGGCATGATGAGCGGGATCGTCAGCGTCGAGAGCGTCGGGCGCGGGATCCCGCCCAAAGTCAGGCTCGAGGCCGTCGTGCCGCAGTAGGGTTCTCTACCTGTTTCAAATGCTGTTGTGGTCTTCTTGTTTTCGGGCATACGGGCATAGCAGTATGGATGTTGTATCTCGCTTCTCATTTCCTCACGAGACCCGAAGCGAATGAGACAACCTTTTCTTGCACGGATAAAGCGGGACCACGAATCAGTCACTCCTCGACATCTAGACCGAATACTTGAGGAATACAACCCATGCCACGATGCACTGGGCGAGGATGATGACGAGCGCGGCGCGAGTCCAGCCGCGCTTCGGCTCGAGCATGGGCGTCTGCGCCGGCTCGAGCTCGCCCGCGTGGACTTTGTCGTTGTAGGCGCGCTGCTGAGCGTTCGAGCGCGAGAGGATCTTGTCGAGCGAGGTCAAGTCGAGGAGGCAGTAGAGCCCGCCTGCGTGCGATGCGAAGGTGAGTGCAGCTCGCAACGATTGTGCGGCGAGAGACCTACCGGCAGCAACATCGAAGGCCTTGATGGCAAGCATGAAGATGAGGACGTTGTTGTAGCTGTCGAGTGAATGTCAGCGAGAAGTGCAGTAGAGAGGAGCAAGAATCAACGCACTTCTTGCGGCCCTTGGGCGAGACGTCCTGGATGGCGCCGCTGCAGACCGACACAATCACCGTACCGGCGTTGACGAGCGCCTGGTACGTTCCCTGCGCCGAGCCTTGCTGAAGAGGCGAGACGGAGAGGGCGATGACGGCTTGAAGCGGGATCAGGTTGATTGCGTACGGAAGCGACTGGAGCATCGTGACGGCGATAGGATTCAGCTGCACGAAGCGCTTCATGTCAGCTGACTGGAGAAGCACTGGCGTATGGGCAGAACGAGCCACGTACGCCGGTGAAGCCGAGCAGGCAGAAGATGACGATCCAGCCGAGTGCGGACAACGCGATGAAGTGCACGCGGAAGCCGATACGATCAAAGAATACGCTGCACGCGAAGCTGTCAGTCGGTAGCCTTGCCACATCACATGCGCAACTTGTCCAGTTCGCTGGACCGGACTGGCCCGAGGGTGGGGTCGTACTACGCACCCAGTAAGGGGAGTGAGGATGATGACCGGAATCTGGTAACGTAATGGTCAGTAGTCAGTTCCTAACCTGAGGCGAGGGGGCGAGACGTACCTGTCCGACAGCGGAAATCCACCCCGCGGCCTTCTCGGTCGTCCCGCGCGTAACGCGAACCATGTCGGCGCTGAGGCCTTGAAAGGAGATGACGACGCCGTTCTGAAGCAACTGGGTGAGGATGAGGAGCCAGAAGAACGCCGGCAAGAGCCAGACCGAGCGCCAGAAGCGGCGGAAACCTAGCTTGATCCCGCCAGTGCGCGTCGAGTCTCCAGATTTCTTCGCCTGCGCAGCGAGAGCGCGACCCGTCACGGCGCGGAACTGAGCCGGGACTCGACGCTCGTAGAGGAAGTAGAGAACATTGACGGCCAGCGCCGCGGCTTGCAGGATGAGCGCGACCTGCATATACAGCGCGTCAGCCCTGCCCTGCGTCCGAGGATGACCAAGTCGATCAAGGCAAAGGCGAACGTACCCAGAAGAACATGTGGTAGCCGGAGTGCCGCGCGATTGGGATCGCCGTCGCTTTGCTGACCACGCCGGTGGTGCGCTGGACTGAGATAGCGAGGCCAAGCACTAGGCCGAGATGCGTGCCGGCGAACCAGTGCGAGCTGTGGGGCGAAGCCTGATCAGACAATCGCTTCGATGCGAGCGAGCGAGAGACGACGCACGTAATCTTGATTTGCGACGTCCGCACAGTAATGTCGCCAAAGCCGGCGAGAACTTCGCCTACCACGACGAGCGGGTACGAGTCGATAGTTGCGCCGATGGCGGCGAGCAAGTAGCCGACGAAGATCAGGGTGGAGCAGACCACGGAGGAGATCTCGGCGCCGTAGTAGTCCATGATGGCGCCGGAGAAGAACGGCACGACGGTGTTGACCAGACTCTGTGCGGACTGGATCACGCCGTACTGGGCGTTGTTGATGCCGAGCTTATTCCGGATAGTGGCCTTGATCGAGCCGAGGCCGCTGTTCCAGTAGACGGCAACTGGACAATGCAATCAAATATTCAGCACATCGCTCGAACGAAGCGTAAAGGGGTGGTGCGCACCCTCGAAGAAAATGACCATGGCGAGCACCGGGCCTTTGACCGCCCACGGAATCTCAGGCTTCTTAGCCAGAGCAGTCGCGCCAACATCGAAGGAAGTGACGCTCCGTGCCGATGTTTCGAGCTTCTCCGGCACTTCAAAGCCGTCCTTGCCCGGGTCAGGAGCGTCGCTGTCGGTCACAGAGTCCTTCGTGCTAGGAGCCGAGTCGTCCGGCCGCGGCTCCCCGACCGCCGACGCAGTACGAGGAGATTGGCCTGCCAGAACAGGAACGTGCTCGAGAAGAGCCGGCATGAGGGAGCACAAGAGCTCAGCAACGATCGAGAGGCGTGTGTTCGCGAGAGGCCGGGATGCAGGAGAGAATAGAGAGGCCGAGCGCTTGTCTGATCCGATGTCCACGGCGCTAGATCAAACACGGAATCTTCCGCGAGCTTTGGCCTCCTCCGCCCGCTGTGAGGCAAGTGCGAGGCGGCTGAGAGGCTGCGAGAGGCTGCAGCACCCCAAAATTAGCTGGGTCGAGGAGGAATTGCTGGCCTCCGAGGCTCCGACTGATCGTTCCAACGTGCCGGCTGCCTCGCGTAACGCAGCGGGGACAATCAGCGACCGTGGAATCAGCAAGATCGACCAGAGAGGAGGCTCGAGGTAACGAGACGCGCGGCGAGATGTGGGCCCGAGTGGAGCAGCGAAAGTGCGCAATCGTGTGCGCTCGAATGCGCTCTTACGTTGCCCAGGTTCAGTCAGTGCAGCGCTCTGCAGCAGGGGCAGGAGCAACAGCGGCGGGACAACGGAGGCAGCCGAGGCAACCGGCGCGCGCGGCCGCGACACCCGGATGTCGGGCTTGGTCTGGCAGGATCTGCACGCTCGCTGCTGCAGCTGGGAGGAACGCTGACGGCCCACCGGCTGACGACCCGCGGCTCGCGAGCACGCCTGCGCGGGTTGACGGAGCCACCTTCCATACGCGCTCGCCCTCTTTCCTCTTTCGCCGTTGCTGATGATCGTGCTGACTTCGTGCTCGCTTGAGCTTCTTGCGCTGTTTGCCGAGCTTGCTCTTGCTCTTCTCCGATGCTCGCATCCCGCTCTCTCCTTCGCTTCGCTCTGACTCCCTCTCTTTGCGCTTCTCCTCGCTCCGCTCCCCGCTTCGCACCCCGCTTCCGCACGTTGTGCGTCTTGAATCTGCGTTCGCATGCCCGCCCGAGCCTTGACTGACAGCGCTACCCATGTCCGCAGCGCCTCGACCAACATGTCTGCCACCTTTGCCGCTCCCAACGAGAAGCCCGGCGCGGGCGCCTTCCTCGAGGCCGTCAAGGCCCGCCGCACCATCTACGCCCTCAGCAAGGACTCGCCTATCCCCGACGAGCGCATCATCGAGATCGTCAACGAGGCCGTCAAGCACTGCCCCGTGCGCGCCGTCCTTCACTCCTTTCGGGCTCCCAACCTTCGAGCTGACCGTCCTCTTGGTCCCGCTTGCAGTCGTCGTTTAACTCGCAGTCCTCGCGTGCGGTCGTCCTCCTCGGCGCGCACCACGACAAGCTCTGGGACTTTGCCAAGGCTGCCATCAAGGCCGTCGTGCCCGCCGAGGCTTACCCGGCCTCGGAGCAGCGCCTCAACGGCTTCCAGAACGGCCATGGGTGCGTTGCGCAAGACAACCTGGTTCACTTCCACCTCATGACTGATTAGAACCCTGCTTTGCAGCACTGTCCTCTTCTTCGAGGATGAGGCCGTCGTCAAGGGTCTTCAGGACGCCATGCCGACCTACGCTGCTCACGTGCGTTTTCTGCTCTATCCGCTGTGTCATCCCTGCAAAGTCATTGCGCTGACGGAATCTCCATTCTGCGTGTCCTCACGTCTTGGTCCCGGCTTCTTCTGATCCTTTGCTTGTCTGCACCTCCGCTATAATTCGGACTCGCAGTTCCCGGCATGGTCTGAGCACGCGCACGGCCTCCTCGCTTTCACCGTCTGGACTGCGCTCGAGGCGGAAGGTCTTGGTGCCAATCTCCAGGTGCGCTTTCCATTGTCCTTCTCCTGCATGGTCGCGCTCAACCAGATCCCACTGACCCCGCTTTGCGCACCAACAGCACTACAGCCCGCTGATCGACGCCGACGTCGCGCGCGAGTTCTCGACGCCCGAGTCGTGGAAGCTCAAGGCGCAGCTCGTCTTTGGCGCACCGACCGCGCCTGCGGGCCCGAAGGAGTTCAAGCCGCTCGAGGAGCGCGTCAAGGTGTTCCAGTAGACGAGCAGACGACAATGCGTCTAGGCAAGGCGGTCGCAGTTCTTTCGTGTTGTCATAGAGTTGTTTTCCCGGTCGTACCGCTGACGAGAGATGCGCGTGTTCTTCGCATCTTCACTCTCGCTGACTTCCCGCAGACCCCGTTTTGCCTGCTCTGTCCTGGCGCATGTACAAATCTCGCCTTGCATGCTCATTACTCGACGGCCCTTTCTGAGTCGTCGAGATGAGGCGAGTTGACCTCCTCGTCCGGACTGGTATCTCGCTTTGTTGCCGCACTCACGCGTTTCCGGTCCTCTGTGCGCTTCCGCTCAGCTTGTCATACCTCTCGCGACAGCTCAGCCCGACTGCCCGCCCTGCTCGCGCTTGTGAAGGTGCACGGACCTTCGTCTTCCCCACTCGGGTCGCTGCTTCGGCTCCTTCTCGCTCTCCCTTCTCGCTCGATTCTGCTCGGAGCAGCGCAGGGCAGGATGGCAGCCAAGCGCAGAGCTGCTGCGGCCGACCTCGACCTCACCGCGCTCGACACGGACTCGTCCGACGAAGACTTCGCGCCGCAGCCGCTCGCGTCGACCTCGCGCACTCGCTCGCGCGCACTCGACGACGAGGACCAGGTCGAGGAGGACGACGGGTTCTGGGCGGACACGGGGCGTGCGAGCTCGGGCAAGCCACGCTACCAGGCGTGGGCCGAGGAGAGCGACTTCCTCCGTCCGCGCGGCTCTCTCTTCGGCGGGCCGGGTCTCGGCAGCCCCAAGGCGAGCCAGGGCAGCTCCGACAGCAGCAGCAAGGGCAAGAGCAAGGCGAGCGACCAGCAGGCGGCCCGCCAGCCCGTCGCGCTCGACGACGTCCTCCCTTTCGCGCTCGGCGGCGAACCGACCGCGACCCAGTCGAAGCAGCTCGCCAAGCTCGAACATGGCCAGCCCAGTCTCCTCTTCACGACGCGCGTCAAGCAGAAGCGCGGCGGGCGCAAGAAGAAGAACGTCGCGAGCGATTCGGACGACGATTCGGACAACGAGACGAGTCGCGTCGACCTCGACACGATCGTCGGCAAAGACCCGCACGGCGAGACGGTGCGCGCTATCTTCGCCGCTCCCGAACTCAAAATGCCCTGGGCCGTCAATCGCTTCGCGACGCCGTCTCTCTCCGGCGCAAAGAGGCCCAAGAAGGACAAGCCCGTGTCGAAGAAGGGCCGCGTTTCGCACAGCGACTCGGACGACGACGACGAGCTCAGTGATGGCAAGGGGTCGTCGAGCAAGAGCAAGAAGGCGTCGAAACCGCAGCTCGTGCGCGTGTACAAGAAGACGGACAACGTGCCGCTCCTCCTGCTGCACCGAAAGGACCTCGAGGTCGACCCGACGGCCGACAAGGTCTACACGTGTCAACCCAAGGTCGCGCGTGGCGGCGGCTTGAACGCCAAGTTCTTCATGGTGCGTCTTATCTGTCTCCATCGCGAAAAGAGCGAGCCTGACGAAGTGTCGCTCGAAGATTGTCCGCAAGAGCAGCAAGACGGACCGCCATCACCTCCGCATCGCCATCTGCACCGCAAACGGGACCGACATGAGCTGGACCAAGGTCGAGAACGCCATCTGGATCAAGGACTTCCCCGCGCTGTGCAAGCCGTTCAAGAAGCCCGCCGACAATGACTCGCACACGGCCTTCTCGCGCGCTTTCCTCGACTTCCTCGACTCGCCGGCGTTCCCGCTGCCGTACAAGACGGCCTTCCTGTCGCCCTTCGCCCACTTCGACTTCTCGTCGAGCGACGAGGTGCAGCTCGTCACGTCGCTTGCCGGCCGCTTCGAGGGCACGCACGGCCTCATCGAGGCGGGCGGCCTCACGAGCCTCGCCAAGGCGATGAAGGCGCTCGATCCGCTGCCTAGAGGCAAGTGGAAGGTCGAGTACCTCGTGCGTTTGCCGTTCCTCTCCTCCGTCGTGACCTTCTCAACCTTGTCCTGCTTTCGCAGAGTCCCGTCTCTGAAAGCCTCACGAAAGGCTTCCTCGCTCGCCTGTACGCCGCGGCCCAGGGCATCACGCCTGCCGAGTACCACGCGCAGAGCACCGAGCGCGCGACGGCCGCCAAGCAGGCGTTCGACAAGGACAGCGCGCGCAAGGTCGTCGTGCTGTACCCGACGAAGGACGAGGTCGACTCGCGCGCGACGGGCACGGCCAAGGAGGAGAAGCACCACGTTCGCTGGGAAGGCGACGCCGTCGACTCGCTCAAGGATCTGCCCGACGGCGACATGCGCAAGAGCGTCCTCCGCAAGGCGGTGCTCAAGAGCGCTCGCGTCAACCACACGACGGTTCGTTCCTTTCGTTTGTCAAACAAGGCCGAGAACTGACTCGGTCGTCGCCGCAGCTCATGCTCATTCTGCACTACCCGTCGCCGAAGGAGCAAGAAAACGCGCCTTCGTCGCGGTCCGAGGCATTCCTCCTCGTCGGCTCACACACGCCGTCAGTCTCGTCCGTCTTCTCTTTCAAACACAGGCGTGGCTGACCATGAGAACCCTCGCAGGTCGACCAAGTCCTGGGGCGCCTACGCCTTCAACGACACGTCGGTCCCTCCTTCCGTCAACATCCGCCAGCACGAGCTCTCGGTCCTGTACCGCTGCGCGACGGCATCGACCGAGACCAACCTGCACAAGCGCGTCAAGCAGGTCGTCCCGTACGAGCGCCCGGCGGACAAGTACGACGACGACGACGAGCCGGCGCCGACGGTCGAGCCCAAGGAGAAGAAGCGCGCCGGAAGGCCCAAGAAGAAGAAGCCGACGGACGACAGCGACAGCGAGTAGGTGGACGCGTCGCGGAGGGAGCAGAGGAGGAGGGTCGCTTGTGCAGGAGCGAGAAGAGTCGCTTTCTGTGTACTGTCTCACCGCTTTGCAACACATTTTTGCCGACTGACTCGCGTCCGCGAGAGCGCTGATAAGATGCGAGCCAGAATGGACGTAGCGAGTTGAGCTGGAGTTTACCCCTTTCTCGCACCCTCGTCCGCCTCCTTCTGCTTCTCCTCCGCCTCCTCCCGCTTTCTCCTAATCCAGCTCGGTTCCGGTCCCTCCATGAAGCGGTTCCGCCGCACGCCTATCACGCCGCCGCGTGCGGCCGTCTTCTCGCTCTCGCGCCGTGCCGCGACTGCACGTGCGAGTTTCCGCCGGTCCAGCGGGAGGACGCGTGCGGGTGTTGTCGGTGGCGCTGCTGCTGCTGCTCCTGAGGCAGCGGCGGCGCGAGCTGGTCTGGTTGGCCGTGCAGGACGAGGCGGGCGGGAGGGACCGCGTGCAGGCGCGGATTGAGCAGATGGGGTGGTTGCGGTCGAGGTTGGCGAACGGATGTCAACCGGTATGAGCGTATCTTGCTGCGCTAGTCGTGTGAGATGTTGTGCTTGCAGCTGTCGTGTCCGAGCAAGCGGTCAGGAATAGCACGCGAGCCAGGGCTGTCTGATTGTTCTCGGAAAGAGCCTTACCTCGAGCTGGTCCCGGTAGATTTCGCCCTCCAGATGGCGTACTGCTATATCTTCTGCCGACGACAGCCCTCTTGACTTGTCGACCTCTGCTCTGCGCACGCAAAAGATGCGTCAGTGTCGGCTAAAGGTGAGGACTCGGAGGTTGCCGTCGACCTTGCGTGCGATGGACGCCCAAGAGTTCCTCTTTTGCAGCCTGGAGCTCGACCGAGTGCTCAGTCGTGGCGTTGACTCGGCGCACTGACGTGTGCTACGCTCCTCGGAGACGCCGAGCCGGCAGCCTTGAACTCCGAAGCAGCCTGAAACGAGCTTCGGAAAGAGCACAGAACAGAGACAGCCGTTCCGGCCGACGCAGGCAATCTCGAGCGTCTGAAAAGCCGGCAGGCGGTCCTCACCTTGCCCTGTGCAGGACGAATGCCCGTCGGTGATCGTCAGGCATCTTGCAGGCTGTGCGGAGGAGAGAGCGGTACAGCGCCCTCGAAGCGGCGCCGAGTTCCGCGAGGCTGCTCATGAGCTTCTACTCGCTGCGCTCTCGAGTCGAACGAACCGAAGCTCGAAGTCGGCGGAGTGCAAACGGCTCGAACCAACTTCATCAGTTCGTCGGCCGTCCTTCGTCGCTCTCGCTCGTCTCGGACCTTCTTTCGTGTCTGCGATTCCTGAATCGCGCTGCTGGCTTCTATCTCGAGCCTGAGAATCCTTCTAGGTCCATCCGTGTTATCGTCCGCCGCCGCTGCTGGGCCTGGCTTGGTCGTCGCTGCGACTTTCCGTTGTTCTCACGCTCTCGAGTGCTTCCCTGAACCCCGAGCATCGAATTTCAGTGCGTTTCCTGCCTCGTTGCCTGCAAAGACTCAAGCCAGCTCATGCCTGTCAACGCTTGCAGCTTCCGATCGTCATGGCCGACAGGCAGCCGGTCCCCTGCATCATGTGCGCTCCTTTTTGAATATCCACGACGAAGCGGTTGACTCAAAGCTCCGATCCGCAGCGACACGGACCCGGGTGTTGACGATGTCCTCGCCATCCTACTCGCGCTCTCTTCGCCCCACCTCCTCGTCCTGGCCATCACCGTCACGCACGGCAACTGCACGCTCGATGCTGCCACAGCCAACCTCAAGAAGGTCTTCTTCGCGCTCGAGAAGCACCTTCACGAGCGCCCAGACGAGGTGTCTCGCTTTCCGAACGTCGATGTCGCTTGGCGCAAGAAGCGAGGCGCAGGTCCTATCGAGGTGTATATCGGCTCGGCAGGACCGATTGAGGGTGAACCTGTGACTGCAAAGTACTTCCACGGTCGAGTGTGTTCCGCTTCATCCTCCGCTGCCGTGTAAGGCATCGACTGATGCTCTCCTTCTGCACAGGACGGTCTTGGAGATGCGACGTTCCGCCACCCAGATCTCAACCCGCCCGCCAACCATGTCTTTACATTGTGCAACATCTCGACGGCATCTGCTACTGAGGGCGTGACTGCACTCCTCTCGCAACACCCGCCAAGCACCATTGCCTATGTTGCCCTTGGGCCAGTCACGTCGCTAGCGCACCTACACCAGAGTGCCGCTGCTAGTGGTGCAAGCCCACTCAGCGCATTCTCTGCCATCTTCTCGATGGGTGGCGCGGTCAACCATCCAGGCAACACCACTCCGGTCAGTCCCGCATGCCTGATTTCCCGCGCACGAACGCCGCTGACTCGCTTCCGTGCGCTCCCAGGTCGCCGAATTCAACTACTACGCCGACCCATTCGCCGCTCAGCTCCTCTTTGCCCTCTCCCTTCCCCACCTCTGCATCTTTCCGCTCGACCTCACTTCGTACCTTGCTCTGCCCTTCTCCGACTATCAGACCTTCGTGGACCCCACCTTTTCCGACACCAAATCGCCTTCGAAGCCCGAGGGCAAGTCGCCGCTCGTGCACTTCACCTCGTCCTTCCTCGAACGAACGCGCGAGGTCATGGCATCGTACGGCAGCGACGCGATGGAGCAGCACGACCCAACCGTCATCTACGCGCTCATGGCCTGGGCGCGGGCACGGTCGATGGACGACGCGGTGGGATTGAGCGGGGACGAGGAAGAGCTCGCACCCGGATGGCGCTTCAAGCGCGTCGACTTTGAGGTCGAGACGTACGTTTCATTCTTCTGCTATGCGGCCCCACATATGAGTTCTCGGCTAACGTGCATGATTTGGCAGTATCGGCGCTATTACGCGTGGCATGCTCGTGCAAGACTTGCGTTACTCTTCACGCTTGACCCGCTCGCAGCCCGCCTCGACGAACCGAGTGCAGGCGCAAGACGCGCTCGACCTTGAGGAGGTCGAAGCGCACCGCGCAGAGGGAGAGCAGACGCGCGCCGAGGCGGTCAAGGCGCACGAGCGGAGGAGCGGCGCCAATGTAGTCGTCAGCTCGCCAGGGAGCGAGGCGCTGACGCGCGACTTGCTGAGGAGCATCTGGGGTGGGGGTGTTGCACTGTAGACCAGACAGATCTCAGAAGGCCGCTCTCGAGAAATGGCCAAGCCGTGCGCGGTTGACGCGGTCGATTTTGCAGGCATGCGATAACTGCGAGAGTGCGAAGGGAACATGGAAGAGAGCCTAGTGACGACAACCAGAACCCGGGAATGCACAGGTGAGCGAGAGAAAGAGAGGGGTATCACGATGGAGGGAGGGGAGGGCGACGCGAGGTTGAACCGCGCCCGAGCGCCGTTTCGAGCGCCGAGGTAGAGAGGGGTAGTCGACCGGAGCGCTCGAAAGAGCTCTTGTGTGGATGTACAGAACGCGCGAAAATGCCGGAGAGGGAGAGGAAAAGGTACTGCAGGGAAAGAAAGGCGAGCGAGCGAGAAGCCTACGGGAGATTCTGATCAGCTGCTGCCGCCTAGATACTGCACAACCCCTTCGGTAGATCGCTTCATGCGAAGTCACGCGCAGGGCAGCGGGAAGTGACAGGGAAGGAGGCCTACCTCTCACATGCTCAGAAAGTGTCTAGGGCGGTCGTTTCCGGCTTCTGCGCTCAAAGCTTGAGCTGCTTGGGCGACTCCCACGGGAACGACGGGTTTCCGAAGTGACCGTTGGCAGCCGCTGATATTACGAGTTAGTGATGCTCGACGAAATGAGCAGCCGGGCGAAGCAGGACTCACTGACGCGGTAGATCGGGCGCTGGAGGCCGAGCTCCTTGACGATCATGCCAGGACGGAGGTCCCAGTTGCTGAGAATGATCTTGGTGAGGTCGGCGTCGGTGAGGCCCTGCTTGACCGAGCCGTACGAGTCGACGAAGATCGAGAGAGGCTCGGCGACACCCTGGGGAGGAGGGGTGTCAGCGGGCGCTCGAGACTTCCACCGCCTGACCAGTTCAATCAAACACTCACGATGGCGTACGAGAGCTGGACAAGGACACGCTCAGCGAGACCGGCAGCGATGAGCGACTTGGCCTGTAGGAGGGTGAGAAGGCCAGAGTCAGCGAGTGATTCACGACGGCGACGTCACGGAAGAGGACGTACGATCCAGCGGGCGGTGTAGGCAGCCGAGCTACGTAAGGGCAAACAGAGGAAGAACGTCAGCAAGTGTATTCAGCGGGACGGAAGAGCCGATCAGCCGCACCGGTCCACCTTCGACCAGTCCTTGCCCGAGAAGGCACCACCACCGTGCGCACCCCAGCCACCGTAGCTGTGCAGGCGAGTATGATCAGCAACAGGGAGAACGGAGTGGAAGGGAAAGGACGAGACGCACGTGTCGACGATGATCTTGCGGCCGGTGAGACCGGCGTCGCCCTGCGGGCCACCGATAACGAAGCGGCCCGACGGCTGGATGTGGTAGACGGTCTTGTCGTTGAGGAGGTTGGCGGGGATGACCGACTTGACGACCTTCTCCATGATCTCGGTGCGGAGGTCCTCGGTCGAGATCTCCTCGGCGTGCTGGGTCGAGATGACGACGGTGTCGACGCGGAGGGGCACAACGGCGCCGTTCGGCTTCTTCTCGTACTCGATCGTGACCTGGGTCTTCGAGTCGGGGCGGAGCCAGCCGAGCTCGCCCGAGCGGCGGAGCTCGCTCATCTTGGCGTTGAGCTTGTGCGAGAGCACGAGCGTGAGGGGCATCATCTCGGGCGTCTCGTTGGTTGCGTAGCCGAACCTGCGCGTGGTTTATGGGTCAGCGAAGCAAGCGGGCGACGCGGGAAGCGGCCGGAAAGGCGCTAGCCGTACATAATTCCTGCGCGTGGTTTACGGGTCAGCGAAGCAAGCGGGCGCCGCGGGAAATGGCCGGAAAGGCGCAGGATGAGCGGCGGGAGGCGGAGCCGGACCCGCGCGCCCCGGCGAGGCCGAATCAAACGCACCCTGGTCACCAGCACCGTGGTTCTCAAGGTTGCCGTGGTCGAGACCCTGGGCAATGTCGGGCGACTGCTGCTCGATGGCGACGAGGACGTTGCAGGTCTTGTAGTCGAAGCCCTTCTCCGACGAGTCGTAGCCGATGTGCTTGATGGTGTCACGGATGACCTTCTGGTAGTCAACGTGGGCCTGCAGACGAGACACCGTCAGTTTGAGCAACGGAAAACTACCGAGACTTCTTTGACGAACCTTGGTCGTGATCTCACCGAAGACCATGATCATGCCGGTCTTGGTGGCAGTCTCGCAAGCAACCTGCAGATGCGGAAAGAGGCATCGTGAGCACGAGCACCGGCGCTGGGCGAGCAGAACAAGGTGGGGGCGGGCGCGAGAATGAGGCGCACCTTCGACCAGGGGTCCTCGGCAAGGCAGGCATCGAGGATGGCGTCACTGACGGCGTCGGCGATCTTGTCTGAACGGATCAACGGGAGAAAGGAGCAGTTGACGAGGCGAGGACGGGACAGATGAGGACAACGTTCAGGTCAGCGCTGTGTTCCGCATCTCAGCAGCGCTTGCGGCATTGCGGGACACATCGCGTGCATAAGAAACCGCAAGCACGCTCGATAGAAGCCGACCACCGGGCGACATCGGGTCGCCCACGCGCCCCATTCGTCCGACACTGGATCTGCAAGAGGCGAACGCGCAAGTCGCGGATGCGCCGTGCCCCGGATGCACCGCTGCCCTCCGTAGAGAGCAACGGTCGTACGTGGGCGTCGTCTGCACCCAGCCAGACGCGTCGGCAGCACTGCCACCAGTTCCGGCGCGTTCTAGCACGCCATGAACGCATGGCTAGGTAAGCTCGTAGGAAGCACGGCAGGCCCGCGGGAAGCTCGCCAGCACTCCTAGTGCGAGAGAGAGGCAGAAGACGAGCCCCTGCAATGCAGGGAGCTACGTGGCCCCTTGCCGGAACATTCAGGCGAGGTGAGCAGGGCAGACGGAACGTACCCGGGTGGCCCTCGCCGACGGACTCGGCTGCAGAAGCGTCGAGAGAAAGTTAGCTGGACGTGCACTGTGGACTCGGAACGCGTCCAGAGCGAGTGCGCACAGGTGAAGAGGAAGGTGCTGGCCATCGTGCACGTGTGGAGCGAACAGAGGGGCGCAGAGAGCTGTTTGCGGCGGACAAAGGGGCGGAAAGTAGGCGTAAGGGCGGTTAGAACGTCCGCGTGCAGGCTGTGCTCCCGAGGAAGCGCTTACAGAACTTTGCGAGGCAGGACGCAGCGAGTGCTCGATGGCGCGAGCGGCACCTTCGCCCGCGCACGAGCCCCCTTTCCCTCTGCCGCCGCTTTCCTCACTCTCGCTCACGCTGGATTGCGCGCTCGTGCTGCTACACGGATCTTTTGGTATTCTGAGCTTCTTCTGGGGACATTGACTCGCATCCACGCTGGGTGTGTCAGGCCAGACGTCCCTTCTCGCTTGCTTCTCTGCGAGCTCGCTCGGCTCCGGCTTTGTTGCTCAAAGGCTGGGATGCACACCTCGACAGATGACCGAGACTGCAGCTTGGGCCAGCCTAGAAAAACATCGGCGCCGGCGGGCCATTCCGCTCGTGATCCGCCATGGCGCGCTTGTACTCCTCCTCCCTGCGCTTTTGCTTCGCTTCCTTCTTGGCCTTTTTCCGTTCAGCCTTCAGCCGATCCTCTTCCTCTTCGTCTCGGTCAAGATGGCGGAATGGATGCTCTGCAACGCCCGCAGTGTCAGTCTCGCTGCGGATGTCGAGGCTGAGAACTTTGACGTACGCCTGAAGAGCGATGCGGCGACGCCTTCGGTGCCGGGCTCTCGAGCGGTAGGTCCGTGGCCTGCGTGCTTTGATTGTCAGCAATCCCTCACGCAGTGGGCTTGAAGTTTGGGCGTACTCTGCTCAGTCTTGTGCTCGACTCTGCTTTGGCTGCGGTCCAGATCGTCCCATTCCGGCCTTGAGACCATCCCAGAGCCCTTCTTGCGCTCAATTAGGGGCCGACGGTCATGTGTGCGGTCGGATGCAAGCGCGGCTTGGAAATGGCGGCTTTGATCGTCGTTTCGGCGATTGTGAACGACCCGGGTGGTGTCCTCCTCTTCAAGAGGAGACCAGGGCTCGACGGGCGCTGCGTGATGTGCCATCTGGCCGCGGTCCGCTGTCGGGTGGCGACTCCGCTGGCAGACAGGAAAGGACAAAGAATCGGACTCTCCAGTTTCTTCGTGAAGGCAGTGCGCCGGACCTTCCGCTCAGGAGAGCAAAGGACAGGGGCACACTCTACGGACGGCAAACCGCGCAGGTTGCTAACTCAAGACAGGTGGGAACACGAGTGCTCTGCCTTCTGACTGGCATGCGCCAGCCCGTCAACTCACGATCTTGCCGGTTGTCTTGTGCATGCGCTTGTTGAACTTGGTGGTGCCTGTGTAGGTCTTGCAACCCTGACAATCAACACAGCCGGCGCACAGTGCTGCATGCTGCGTAGAATGCCCAGCAAAGGTAAACCTTGTGACTGCAAGTGAAACGGATCCAACGGAACGCATTTGAGCGGCCATCATCTCCTCAAGGTCCGGCTGCTCGTCAACAAAAGTCCTCTTGTAGAACGTCTGCCTGTCAACGCTGCTTGCACAAACACTTGTGGAGGCAGGCGAAGTTGCAGAGGGGTCTGCAAAGGAGGTGCTGCCGTTCTTGTGGCCAACGGCGTTGGCGGCGGAGCGTGCCGTGGTCTTCTGCCCAATGTGGTAGATTGTGAGCTATCATTTCTTCAGCAAGACACTGTGAAGTGCTCACAATGGCAATCTTGACCGTCGCTTTATTGGGGCGCGCGCATAGCGGCAGAACGACATGCTCTGTTGCAAAGTTGGGGAGACGGACGTTTGCGCGCGCACTGCTTCTGTCGCCAACCGAGTCAATGCAGCCTGCTCTACTGCTCCTCCATCACAATGTTGCTGTCCTTGTTGCACGCCTCGCTCTTTCCAGCGTCAAGGTCGACATCGATGCCAACCACGGACGTCAAGTTGGCCAAGATGGCCGTCTTGCCGGCGCTGAGCGGCACTGCGCACGACAAGTTGCTCAGTTCAGCCTCTGCAAATGGATTGACAGGTAGCTCACTTGGCTTGAGGGTGCGCACAAGCGAGCCTGCAATCATGTCAATGGGGAGATGTCGATGAGCAGGAGGTGAGTTGCCTGCTCGCTCGGAAGGACTGCAGCGCGAGGGGAAAGCACTGGGCGGGATGTTCTCCTTGGCGCTGTTGCTTGCGCGCTCGCTTGACTGGCGCAGGCGGAGGAACCTCACGGCGCGGGTCGAGATCAGGGCGACGAGGAGCTCCTCGTCAGCTGTGCTCAGGTCCAGCCTGCGGGCGTTCCAGTCAACGCTGGCGCCAACCGCCCACTGGAGCAAGTGGTAGACGTGCACAGCAGTTCCGCATGAGGGGACAAAGGCAAACGTGTGCGTCTCGGAGCAGGGAACGGTGGCAGCGCCACGGATGCGCTTGCCAGGCGCACAGAGCGGGGAAGGCGGGTGCATGGGTGGCTTGTAGCTTTGGCCGGAGTGCAAGTGCAGCTTCTTACTTGCTTGCAGACAAGGTGCACCCAGCTGAGCAAGGCCAAGTCAGTCGACGGCGCTGTGGTCGCCCTCTTTCTCTCCCACATTGTCGCCTTCTCACCAGTGAGCCTGATTTTATGTGCCACGCGTTGCACTGCACGCATCGAAACCCTGTCTGACCAACCAGACCTGTTCCCATCTGTTGCCGCCGTCTCCTTGCATGACCTTGTCACGGCTCATCTCTCCCTTGTCTCACTCCTCTGGGAGATGCCTGCTCACCTGGCTTGGGGTTGCAGGCAGCACGCATGGCTGAGCCGGGTCCGAGTTGCTACATCGACCCGCACAACCCCGTCATCGACCTCACCACCTGTGCGTGCTTTCCCAATTTCCTGGTCCCCCCGCTTGGCCTTGCTTTCAGGAAACTGACCACGTCTCTGTTATTCTCACAGTGCCAAGCTCGCCCTCCCCGACGCCACTGATCCCTCGTCGCAAGCCTCGCCGCCTGACCAGCATTCTCGGCGAGGGGGCTTTGTCCTCTGCGCCGAGCAGCAAGTCTGTGTTTGGTCAGTCACTTCTTCTGGATACTATAGCAGGCGTGAGCTACTTCTGGAGCTGACATTTCGGTCACTGCCAACATCCGCTTAGCCCGCCCGCTGGCTTCGACTGGCCCATCTCGTCTCCTCCCAGCCGTGGACCGCGCCGGGTATCAACACCAGTGAGGATGAGTGCGGGCCGAGTGCGCTGTCTCATCCACTCAAGCAGTCCGACGCTTCTATGTGCCGTGTTACTCTTGAGCTGACCTTCCTAATTGCCTGCAGGCGGCAAGGTTTCCAAGCCAGGGCGCTTGTACCGCAAGCTTGTCATTGAGTTTATCTAACTTGGAGGAAGCTTCAAGCTGGAAGGATAAGAGCAAGGACAACAGTGACGGGGCCAAACCGCCACCGCGAAAGAAGCTCTTTGCCTCTTCCTCGGCTGCGGCGCGGGCTTTGACCTCGTCCGGCGTCAGCGTCCTTCCGTCACCAGCTACCGCCACTGCTACTGCCTTGTCCAGTGCTAAGGGGAGCAAAGGACATCTCCCAAAGATGGTGTGTTTCCGCTTCCTCCATTGTTTGTCCCCCGCGCCGAAAATGACTTTGTGTCCTGCAGACCGCCGTCAAGGACCTCAAGGTCAAGACTCCGTTCATCTTCACCAATGTCCCCGCGAGCAAGATCCTCCTGCAGAAGACGGACAAGGGGAAGGGCAAGGCCGGCAAGTCCGTGAGTTCTGCTCCACATTCTCATCACCGCACCTGTCTGACATTGCCGTTCAGGACGATGATGACTCAAGCAAGTCCGACAAGGTCGCGCTCAAGGAGGCGGCCAACAAGACTCAGTCGTTGTCGAGCAAGAAGACGGGCGGGAAGGAGAAGAACGGTGAGAAGAAGCCCAAAGCAAAGCTCGCCGGCGTGAAGGCGCCGCAGAAGCACAGCAAGAAGGTCAAGTTCCAGCCTGCCGTGCAGAGTGCGTACAGCCTGCGGACGCTGTCTCTGTCACATAGGATTGACCACCGCTTCTGCTTGCAGGCACCAACACTGGCTCGGGTGCTCACGCCGCTGCTGCGCAGAAGACTGAGCGCGCAAAGTATCTGGAGGTGCTGCTGAAGGGGTGCGTCATCTCTCATAGCTGTGGGAAGTTTCTGGATGCCCAACCAACTGGACTTTTCAGCGTCTTGCCTCTCGCTCCGTCGCTGCAGCCCGACTCGCACCCTGTTGCACCTCCTCCGCTGCATTGCGCGCGCAAAATCTTCCAGCGCGGCGGCAACTTCAACTACGAGGTTGATCAGGATGAATGGTTTGCAAACACGGGGATCGTCTGGACTGACGAGCACACGAGCGGATTGGAGGGCCGTGAGAAGTGCGCTGCGGAGCAGGTGCGTTTTCCATCTGACTCAGCTACATACAGAGTATGGCCTGACTGTCTCCCACAGATCCGCAAGATGAAGAAGGGCTTCCCGTTTGGCCAAAACGGGAAGCGGCTCTTTGTTGAGCAGAGCCAGTACATGACTGGCATCAAGAACAACAGCCACGTCATGGTACGTTGTCCCTCCTTACAGCATGAGATCCGAACTGACTGGACTGAGCAGTGCTGCGGCCCTTGCTGGCTTGCAATCGGCAAGCTTGAGCCGCTCAACACGCGCCGCACCTCTGCCAAACGTCACCTTGCCACTCACACGTCCCCTGATGACCCAAATTGCCGCTGTGAGTCAGTAGTTTTCCCGTCCCATTGGAGAAAGATGCTCACCAAGTCCTCACCGACAGTCCCCTGCCTCCACCACTACAACGGCTGCCCCTGCCGCTTCTCCCGCAAGCGCAACCGGGATGCCCACTGCAAGACCAACAAGAAGCACAAGGCAAAGTGCAGGTTTGCCAAGGTCAAGACAGACAATGAGGCGGCTGCCGCACGCGACGCCGCCGGGCAACGTTCATGCCCAAGAAGCGCGGTACCCCAGCGGGCAGCAAGGGCTTGTGGGAAGTCGGAGCCACCTAGGCAAGTTCAGAGCGCTCCAGGTCTTTTGCTGTGCCGGCATGTCATTTGGATTGTGCACAGCACCTTTCGCCTGCCAGGCCCTGCCTCTGCTTCTTCACCGCTCTGTTGCTTGCGTTTTGCCCCATTCGCAATTTACACGCCCATTGCTGCACGCCTCTTCATCAAGTAATCCCTACTGTCCCTCAAAGCTTGCCAATTGCACCCACAGTGTTCCCTCCCTGTTGTCTTCTTCCTTCTCCCGCCTCATGGGTGTCCTCCTCCCTTTCTGCATCAGTTGCTGTTTTGTACCTTCTTGACTCCTCTTCAGCTGGCTGTAGATTTGTTTCTTGCCTTGTCAACGTCAACCCCTCTCCCGTCTTGTCTTCCGCATGTGCGGCGTGCTGCCGCCGCCGCGTGCACACCTTGTCAGCCATTGACCGAGGGTGCTGCTGCCTTGCTTCTGCGGAGCAAGCTCATCCGCATGTGAGCATGAGCGCAAGGCAGACCTGACTGTCGTTAGAATTGTCTCAGAAAGGAGCACATCGGCAGTCAAGTCAGTGTGTGTGCATCAGGGTCTCTACATCCGGGGCCCGACTCTCCGCAACTCTCAGACGGCACGCGCAAAGATAGGTGTAATACGCTGCAATACCAGGGATATAGAACCGCTCCTCAGTCCCGCTTTGCCGGCGTCCTTGCGCCGCTCTTTGGCGTCTTGCCGCCCGTTCTCGGCGTGTTGGACCCGCTGGTCTTGACCATACCTGCCTCAACTGCGAGCGCGCGGAAGATGCCGTCGGGTCGCTGGAGCAGGTGTGTCGGCGAGTCGAACTCGGCAACTTCGCCGGCTGACATGACGAGGATCTTGTCGCAATCCATGACTGCAGTGTGATGCGCAAGCAGACAGGGTGCAGCGGCAATGCGAAGGCGCAGAGACGAAGGAAAGGAGGCAAGCAAGGGAAAGAAGTCCGAGTCAGTCACGGAGCTTCCGCCAGACGGGATAGGACCAAACGTACTCGTGTTCAAACGATGCGCAATGACAAAGCTGCGAAGCATGACTCAAGCGTGAGCAATTGTAGAGCTGCGACGCGGAATGATAGAGCGCACATGGTGCACGAGGCGAACTCGCGGCGGATGACGGCCTGGATGTCGCGGTCGCTCTCGACGTCGACCTGTGTACGAGCCTTGTCAGCAAGGGCGGCTGAAACCGAGAGGCGCAGCAAGAGCCTACAGCTGCGGTCGCCTCGTCGAGTACCAGGATCTTGCTGCGGCGAAGAAGGGCACGCTGCGAATCCGAGACGTCAGTGCCAGTGTCGAGGAGTCAAGAGCCTGAAAAGGAACGCACGCCAAGGCAGATCAGCTGGCGCTGGCCCGCACTGAAGTTCGTGCCGCCCTCGTCAATCGTCGCGTCGAGCTTGCCCTCCATCCGCTCGACGTGCTCCTTCAAACGGCACTGCTCGAGTGCCGTCCACATCTGCGCGTCGCTCGCCCTGCCCGAAGGGTCGAGATTTTGCCGCAGCGTGCCCGCAAACATCTGCGAGTCCTGCGGGATGATGCTCAGGCGCGAGCGAAGGTCGTGCAACCCGATCTTGCCGACGTCCACGCCGTCGATCGAGACGACACCGCCCTCGGCTTCGATGATGCGGTACAGCACCTGTTGTGCATGCACAGTCAGACAATATGCTTGGTGCACCGAGGAAAGCGAGACGAAGCACCATCGTCAGCGACGACTTGCCCGCGCCGGTCCTGCCGCACACGCCGACCTTCTCGCCCGCCTTGATCTCAAAGTTGACGTCGCGGAGGACGAGGTCGAGCTCCTTCCGGTACCGCGCCTTGACGTGGTCGAAGCGGATCGTGCCACGCTGCGGCCAGTCGCCGGCAGGCTTGTGCTCGGGTACCTCGAGCGGGGCCTCCGAAGGAAGGTGGATGTACTCCTGCACGCGCTCGACCGACACGATGCTGTACACTCGAGGTCAGCGTTTCACCCGCAGCGGCGAAGCAGAGAACAGCGCACTTGGTCTCGACCTCGGTGGCGCTTCGCACGATCCAGTTGAGCGTCTGGGTGGTCGAGAGCGCGTACGAGAGCATGAGGCCGACGACACCCGCGTTGAGGTTGTTCGTGTGCACGAGCGTGAAGACGGCAAGGAGGGCGGTGCTCAGGATAAGGATGGACCCGAGGAACTGCGTCAAGGCCGCAAGTCAGTATAAGCCATCGCAGCAAAGCCGATCAACGTCGGAAGCGCACCTCCAGCCGGATTGCGAGCCAGCGGTTGCAGTTGACCGACGGGAAGTAGGCCTCCTGGTTGCGGTCGACGCGAGCCTCGTTCTCGGCGATGAAACGGGCCGACTGGCGGTAGGCGCGAATGGTCGAAACGCCGCCGAGCGTCTCCTGGAACGACGCAAAGATGGGAGACTTGGTCGTCGCGTCGAGGCGCTTGAGCTCGCGCGACGTCGCCAGGTAGTAACTGCGGAGGAGCCGGCGTCAAGACTTCTGACCGAGACAAACGCTAAGTGGCGACAAACGCACGTCTGCACCTGCTTGTAAATGAAGAGGAGGGGCACGAGGACGATGAGGAATGCGGGCGCCGACGAAGCGATGACGAAGATCATGCCTGCGACGAGCAGAGGATGTGAGTGGACCTTCTGTTGAGACAATGGAATGCGACGCACCGAAAACGCCAGCGAGGGTGCGCGCAAAGCCGCCGAAGACGCGTGCGAGGACCTCGTCAATCACGTAAACGTCGCGGCTGAAGCGGTTGAGGATGGTCCCGAGCGGCGTCGTCTCGAAGAACAGCATCGGCGAGCGGATGACGGCGTGGAACCTGCGAAAGTCTGAGTCAGCATCGATAGCATGGTGGGGAGAATGAACGGAAACGCACATGCTGTCGTGCATGAGCTTGGCCGAGCGGATGACGCAGAGCGAGTAGAGGAGGATGCCGTTGATGAAGAAGATGATGCTGGCGCTGCAGCCGAGCGCGGCATAGATCGACAGGTAGTACTTGATGTTGCCGTTCTCGCCCGTGTCCGAGTTGTGCTGACTCCAGTTCTTGAGCCAGACGTTGGTGAGGACCTGGAGCGCCTGCTGCGAGACGATGGTGAAGACGTAGAGGAAGCTCTGCGGACGCGTGGCAAGTGAGCTGCCAGCCACGGCGCGAAAGAAGAGGCGCGAATGCTGACGCACGCCCATGTAGCCGTTGGCCTTGATGTACTCCCAGTAGACCTCCTTCTTGACCGAGCCCTGCTCGCGGTTCTCCTTCGGGCGCGAGCTGCGCTTCAAGGTGCGGAGCGTCTCGAGCTTCTGCTCCTCAACGGGAACGGGGACAGCGCGCTTGGTGAGCGCGCGGCTGTTGGCGACCTTGAGCTTGACGGCGAGGTCGTCGGCGTCGAGCTTGGCTTCGGACTGGACAGGCTCGTCGGCGTCCTCCGAGCCCGATCCGACAGCGGTCTTCTCGTCCGCCGAGGCGTCGCCATTGTCCTCCGCGTCCGACGCGTCGCTGTTGTCCGACTTGCCAAACTCGATCAGGAGGCGCGAGAGCTCCGTGTCGCCGTCGATCGCGGCAGCATACGTCGAGCGCTCGAGGATGACACCCTTGCGCAGGAAGATGAGCTGGTCGGCCTGCGAGCAGTACGGGATCGCGTTCGTGCAGAGCAGGCGCGCCTTGTCCTTGAGCAAGCCCTCGGGGCCGATGACGCGGTCGAACAGGTGGCGGCCGACGTGAGCGTCGACGGCGCTGAGCGGGTCGTCGAGAAGGTAGATGTCGGCGCGGGCGTAGACGGCGCGCGCGAGGGCGACACGGGCCTTCTGCCCGCCCGACAGGCTGATGCCCTTCTCGCCGACCTCGGTCTGCAGGTGCGAGGTCAGCAAACGGAATGTGACGTGCATTCCGGTCAACGCACCTCGTCACCCTGCGGGAGGAGCTTGAGGTCCTCGCGAAGCGCGCAAGCCTCGAGGACGAGGTCGTAGAACTCGGGCTCGAAGCGGTGGCCAAACGTGATGTTGCTCTTGACCGTGCCGCCCATGATCCACGGCTGCTGCGCGCAGTAGGCGACCGTGCCGCGCACCGTCACCTGCCCGTCGACCTTGTTCATCTCGCCGAGGACGGCGCTCAGGATCGACGACTTGCCGTCGCCGACGCGGCCGACGACGGCGATGAGCTCGCCCTTCTTGACGCTCAAGCTGATGTCCTGGAGGTGGTTGACCGGCGGAGGCGTCGAAGCGGGCGCATCGGGGGCGGGGAGCGGCGTCCAGGTGAAGTCGCCCTGGACGACCGAGACGAGCTCGTCGCCCAGCTGGAGTTCGCGCGAAGGGACCGAGATGTTGACCGCGTCGGCCTGAATCTCCTTGGCGACAAGGAAGTCGGTGAGGCGGTCGATCGAGACGTAGGCCTCGACGAGCGACGAGAAGACGACGGGGAGGACGGCAAGCGGGAAGCCCAGCAGCTGGAAAAGCGTGATTGCCGGGAAGACGATCTCGCTCGTGAGGGGCTTGCCCGAGATGGTCGAGAAGAGGGCGAAGGTTGAGAAGGCGACAGCGAAGGGGGTGAACGACCAGAGGAAGTTGGACGAGGCCGACAGGTAGCCTGCAGTGCGAAGGAGGTCAGCGAGTCCGCTACGGCGCATTCGGCGAGACTGGGCTCACCCATGCGTTTGAGCATCCTGAGCTCCTTGTTATTGCGAACGTCGAAGAGGCGCTGTGCGAACGAGTCCTCCCACGCGTAGCTGCGAGTGCGGAGCGGGTCAGCTCGGATCGAGGTGAGCGTAGGCAACAATGACGCACAGCTTGATCGACCGGATGTTATTGAGGATTTCGCTCATGACCGACGTGCGCTCGTCCTTGTTCTTCATCTGCGCACGCTGCAGCTTGGTCTGGTACCTGCGCTCGCCCATTGCGTCAGTCGTTGCGTCCCGGCGATAAAGCAATGCCAGCCCAGGCGCACCTCGCAATCATCGCCGTGAGCGGCATGCTGGCGATCATGACGCCGACGCCGACAAACATGGTCCACCCGAGGAGGTTGTAGAGCGAGACGAACGCGAGCGTGATCTGGAACACGCCCGACCACGCGATCTGTCCGTAGGTGCACAGGTCCTGCAGGCGCGTCGCGTCGGTCGACTGCAGGTTGACAATGTCGCCCGTGAGGCGGCCGCCGCGCTCGGACGGCGAGAGGACGAGGGCTGCAGGGTGGTTTCGTCAGACGTGCAAGTCAAGAATCAGGCGTCGGGCAGCACACACCCTTCTTGTAGATAAGCGAGATGAGTCCGCCGCGAACCCGCATGCCGGTCTCGAAGACGCGCGCAAAGTAGCAGTGAAGGAGGAGCTGCGCAAGGGAAGGTGAGTTTTCTTTTCCTGCGCAGTGAAGGGTGCCCTAGCTCACCGTCTGCACGATAGCGCAAACAAACATGCCGAGGGCGATGATGTAGCCGTGGAAGGCGGGCTCGCCTTCGGGGCTGTTGTAGGACCCGACGAACGCGAGGAGGCGCTTGAGCAGCCAGGGCTGGAGGAAAGCGAGCGAGTCCTGGCCGAGCTGTATCGCAGCGAGGCGATCAGCATCCAGTGACCAGCTGGCTATGGAGGAAATGGGTGCCTACCTTGAACAGCGCAGCGGTGAAGAACGGGACTCCGTACGCGCTGACGAGCGCGCCCGTCAGGCTCGGCCGCTTGTCCTTCTCGTCGTCGTTCTTCTGCTTGCCGTCTGCGGGCGTGACGGCGTACGTCGGCTGCTGGCTGGGCGCGGGGTCCGTGTGCGTCTTGTGCGCGACGCGGGTGCGGCGCGCTTGCCAGGCCTTTTCGAGGCGCTGGCCGAGGGCCCAGGCGGTGTCGTCGGGCTGCGAGACCAGGTCAGTACAGAGGCAGGACCGTGAGGGTACTGCGAGGCTCACAGGAAGCGCCCAAAGGTCCTCCTCGGTGAGGAACTTGCGGTAGCCCGTCTTCATCCTGCGATTCGAACCGTTAATGTCCGTCTCCTGGACGCACGAAAATCCATGCCTCACATCGGGGTCATCCAGGAAAACGTGAGGCGCTGGAAGACGTTGGCGCGGAGCCTCGGGCACTCCTTCTGCTCGAACGCGAGGTCGTCGTCGCCCGCGCCGTTGCGGCGCTGCTCCTCGTCTTCGCCGAGACGGATCTTGCCCTCGCTCTTGACAAAGGGAACAAAATCGCGCCAGGACATGCCCTCCCATCCCTGCGGGCCGAGGAGCTCGAGGGCGAAGAAGGATGCGAGGAGGACGAGGCGGACGACGAGGAGGACGAAGTGCGCGAGCGGCGTGCCGCGCAGGAAGCGCGGGGCGACGGGCGCGATGAGATAGGAGCGGAGAGTGACGGTCGAGACAGCCTGGGCAAGGAGGGACCAGAAGAGGAGCGAGTCCGAGGCGTGAGGGAGGAGAGGGTGCGACGCTGTCTCGAGGAAATGCGCAAAGACCTGCGGATATTCGACGTGAGTACTCGCTAGTCGATGTAGGCAGTAGAAGGACGCACGTAGGCTGCGAGCGTGACGATGGCAAAGGGGAAGCGGACATCCTCGAAGACATGGACGCCGCCTCGCCCTGCGCGGTGGGCTTCGACGGCGACGACGACGACGTGTGCGACCTGGACGAGGATCAGAGCGCTGAGGAGAGCCTGCAAGAGTGACCGCAGCCGAGTCTAGTCAGCCTCCACTCTGCGCGCAAGTACGCAAGCTGGCGCGCGACGCACCAGTTTGAGGCCGTACGCGGCCTTGCCCTGGTCAGGGAGGCGCTCGCGTTCGCCGGTCCTGTAGCGCTTCCAGAGCCTGGCAAAGTCGTGGCCGCCGACGAGGGCGAGGGCGGCGGTCGGGACGAGCGAGAGCGCGGTCGCCTGGAAGCACGGGTCGAGGTCCCAGTTGGCCGGATTGTAGGCCTGCCCGGGACACACGGGGTTGTACCACTCGCGCATGCTCACGGCTGCGCGGTCCAGAGGGAGCGAGACGGCAACCGAGGAGCGCTGCCAGCGGCTGACGAAGCCGAACGAGCGAGCGAGCTGCGGTCACCTCGCTCACGCGGAAGCGGGCAGCTACGGACAGAGGCGTGGTACAGTTGTCAATGCAGTTCGATGCAAAGCAGCACCACTGCCGACGAGGAAACCCAAAAACTGCCGCGTCCCCCTTGCTGCTCTTGATCATCCTCACCTCTTCCAGCCTTCTTCTGTTGCCGACTCCTCTGTGAGCTTGTTGATCGCCGGGGAACTCTGCATTCAAGCAAGTGACAAGCTGTGACAAGGCAGCGTAACTACGCTTTCGCTCGTGTCGTCCACAACACGTCCCGGAACTCACTGCCGAGGTGCACTGGGCGAGGGGCCGCCACTGTCGGTGGACGGAGACGCTACCGAGCACAGTCCCGTGCTCTCGGACACGGCGTGCTCGTTCTACAGGCAATTCCTCCGGCGCCGCTTCCATTCACGCGGATCGACCCTCGCTTTTAGCGGGCTTGGCGAGGGTTCGTGCGCTCCAGTTGCCGCCCACGATGCCACTCCGCCGCACTGCAGCCTCCACAAGCGGCTGCACTCTTTCGGCTGGCGCCTGCTTCACGCTGCACTCGCTGGCACCGTCTCCGCACTCCACCCGCTGCCCGGCGCTTGATCCGGAGTCCCGCGTCCAAGAACTCGCGATCCAGGAGTCCCACTGCTCTCCACTCTTTTTCTCCCTGCTCTCCGCTTGCCCTGGGACTGGATCGCTTCTCGCCCCGCGCCATGTCCGCCCAGCACGTGAGCGCCGTCCTCGAAAAGGCCGAAGAGCGCCAGCTCGAGCACGCTCGCGCTCCTCCCTCTCCCGCTGCTGCTGCTATGGACGTGCCCGCCCCCTCTGGTCCGTCGATCTTCGTCGTCTGCGGCGTGTAGAGATGCGTACTGACGAGCTCGAGCCCCTTTCCGCCATCCTCAACGTGCCGTCGATCGCCTCTTCCCCTCGTTCGATACCTTGCGGATCTCTGTGCTCGTGTGCGGCTGCCGCTACGTTGCCCGTGTCGCGCGCACCAACAGCTGCGCTCGAACGGCGGCTCCTGTGGAAGCTCGACCTCATCCTCACCCCGCTCTTCTTCGTCGTCTTCTTGATCACGTTCATCGACCGGTCCGCCCCTTTTCTCCTCTGCTACAGCCCTAGGGGGTTGACGCCGTCATCGCATGCAGAGCAAACATCGGCAATGCTCGCGTCGCGGGTCTCGAGCGGGACCTGGGCCTTACCGGCTACCGTAGGTCGGATCCTCTCTCCGCGTCGCGAACCTACCGCTGACACTGAAGGTACACAACAGAGTTCAACATCGCCCTGACTGTCTTCTACAGTGCGCCGGGAGATATTCGCCGTCTCGCGAACCTCGTGCTCGTGCTGACTCCCCCCGCCTCCGTCAGTCTTCTACGCTCTGTGGGAGATGTGCTCCAACTCGGTCTGCAGTGCGTCCATTCCGAATTATCGTCGCAACCCGTTGCTGAGGGAAAGGCTTGTGTGCGCAGAATACATCGGCGCCCGTGTCTGGATTCCGCTCCAGGTCTTTGCCTTCGGCCTCGTCTGCATGTGCACCGGCTTCGTCAAGAACTTTTCGCAGCTCATCGGGCTGCGAATCTTGCTCGGTGCGCACGTATCCACGTCGTACAGTCGAGCTTGCCATCTGATGTCCGTTGGCGCAGGTATCGCCGAAGGCGGAGTCTTGCCGGCACAGAGCCTGGTGCTTAGTCGATTCTACAAGCGTGACGAGTGCGTGTCCCTCCATCCTCCGTCCGTAGGAGCGAACGTACTGACCGCTCCCTTCGCAGGATGGTCTTCCGCCTCTCGATCCTCGTCTCGGCCGCCGCCCTCGCCGGAGCCTTCGGCGGCCTCCTCGCGTCAGGCTTCATCGCCGCCGGCGAGGTCGGCTCGCTCGGCGGCGCGTGGCGCAACATTTTCGTCTTCGAGGGAATCATCACGATCGTGATTAGCGGGATCACGGCTGCGCTGAGCGCGTCGGGACCGCAGGATGCGTGGTGGCTTACCGCCGAGGAGAAGGGTGAGTTTGCTTGTCCTTCCTGCAATGTCTCGGGTCACATTTGCTGACGGGTCCCTTGCTGCCCATTCTCCTGCCGCCTTGCCTCGCCCGGTGCCGCCCCACTTTCATCGCCTCACTCTACCAACCAACCCCTCCAGAGCTCTGCCTCCGCCGCGTCGGCCGCGACGTCTCCGTCTCGGGCACCAACGAGAAGAGTGACCGCGGCGCCGTGTGGCGGTACCTGTGCACGCCCGCGCCGTGGATCTGCGCGTTCGGCTACCTCGCGGCCAACGTCGGCGTGCAGGGCGCGAGTCTGTTTACGCCGACGATTGTGCGGTCGATGTACCCTGGTGCGTTGCGCCCCATTCCAGGAGCAGATTATCGGGACGTGCCGGGGCCTGACTTTGCTATCGCCGGTCCTTCTCGCTGGTCCTTTCCTTTCCCCCTCCCCCGTGTCTCCTATCGCAGGCATGACGACTGTCCAGATCCAGCTGCGCTCGGTCCCGCCTTTCGCCGCCATCTGGGTATTCATGGTCGGCCTCGGTCTTGCAAGCACTCTGCTCAAGAGGCGCGGAGTCCTCCTACTCTTTGCTGCTCCTTTCGCTGTCGTCGGTACGTCCCGTCACACTACTTTCCGGCTCGTCAGCCCTTGAACGCAGCGATTGACCTTGCCTCACGTGCAGGCTACGCTGTTTTCGTCGGAACCGACATGAGCGATACGAGCGCGCGCTATGCCATGCTCTTCCTCAACGGCATCGGAGCATTCCCTGGAGGACCTATGTGGATCGCTTGGGGCGTCGGATGCGCGGCAACCGAGTGCGTCTGCATCTTGGAGCCGGCCGCCCTTCACGTCAGCTCCTCCTGCTGACATTCTGCTCCCCGCAGTACTGAGCGGAGCGTTGCGAGTGGCTTGGTACCCGGATGGGGCCAGCTTGGTGCCATCATCGCCACTTGGTGCTACTGTGCGACGAATTTCCCTCTCGTCGCGCCCGAGACCTGCCTGACGTCCTACCGTCCTCAGTGCCGACTGATGCGCCCAACTACTACACGGGCAACTCGATGGTGCTCGGGTTCGCCGCGCTGCAGGTCGTCCTCGCAGCGTTGATGCTGTGGTACGTCAAGCGCGAAAACGCCCTCCGCCTCGCCGGCAAGCGTGACTACCGCCTCGGCGAGCTCGACTCGCTTTCCAGCGACGCCGAGAAGGTCAGCAGCCGCGGTGAGAGCGACGCAGAGGCGGCAGAGAAGGTGCGCCGCCTTGGCAGCCAGCACCCCGCCTGGCTCTTCCCGCTCTGAGCTGTCTGTTCTTCTCTTTGTCTCCGTGGCCACTCCGTACACATCGTCAACCGCTGTTGTTTATCCGATCGTCAACCGATATTTGCTCTTGTCGTCAACCGATATCATTGCGTAGTGCCGCCTCTCTTGTAACCCATCAGTTCCACCTGGAGTCCGAAACGACGGTGTCTTGAGGAATTGACGTCGTCAAGGGGCGTCTTCCTCAGACACAACTGCTTTGCAAGCAGACCCCACTCCAGCCGCGACGACCACATCGGCCGCCGCTACCGAAGTCCCTTCGCGGCTTCAGCGAGATACACTGGCAGCGATCGCTGGAACCCGAACTCTCGGAAGCGGAAACGGCTTAATCAGGTGAGCACTGCTAGACCTAGTCTCTACACCTTTGTAACGATCGAGATGACTGCGGACGTTCCGACGTCAGCAGGAGACCACGCGAGACACCCTTGCAGGACACTCGACACACCATCGTCTTGCGCACAACGGTGCGTCAACCCGACCTTCTGCGGCTGTGGCGCAAACTTGGACGACTTGCCCCAGACTGCGTGTAGGCGATGATTAGGTCATTGCGAGCGTGCTTCCGCGGGAAGAGACGATCAAGCACGCACCGATCGCGTACTTGTACTTGGCGACAATGCCCTTGTGGATAGACGCGCACTGCAAACGGTGTCTCAAGTCAAGACGGCAGACAGGCTCGTCCAAGTGATGAGATACGCACAACTGCCTCCATAGTCGCGTCCGTCTTGATGATCAGCGGGTCCGACAGGTCGGGCTCCTCGCCGCGCTTCTTGGTGTAGATGCTGCGGAGGAGTCAGTCAGCACAGATCACGCGCTGCCAACATGCTATGTGCCCGCAGTGTGTCTCGAGATACGTGGCGAGGCGCCAGACTCACCGGTTAAAGCCCATGTACTGCCAGATGCGCTTCTTGAGCACCTCGAGCCCGAGGTCGAGCTCGCACGAGATGACGACGGTGTGCGGTTCGCGGGCGAGGCGGTCGACCTCCTCGAGAGAGCACGAGTCGATCTTGTTGTACACGTAGAGGCACGGCACGTATTTGCGGTTGCCGAGGATTGAGTCGACGAGGTCGTCCGAGGTGATCTGCAGAAGCCGCGTCAGGAGGAGTCAAACGAGAGGCGCTTGACTTTCAAGACGCACGTCTTCCCGGATCATGATGTCGGCGTTGTGGATCTTCGAGCAGCAATCGTAAGTAAGGTGGACGGACAGGTGCGCGAAGAATGCTCGCAGCCCACCTTGTACGCCTGCATGATACCGCGAATCGTCCGCTCGTCCGTCTTGGTGAGCGGCACAGTCGCAGTGATGGTGACACCTCCCGCCGTCTTTGGCCGGAACACGATGTCAGGCTTGGTGCGGTTCAGCCGGATGCCAATCTCCTCGAGCTCGTGCTCGAGCTGTCGTCGCTGCTCCTCGCTCCTGCACAGCGCTCGTACGTCAGCTGATGTGGGCAGGACGTGTGTCTCAGTGGAACTCACTTTGTCACGTCCAGCATCATCTGCGTAGCCAAGCAAAAGCAGGTGTGAGGCGAGCCCACAACAAGCACAGTCAGGGGTACGCACTACGATCACGTCTGCAGTCTGTACGGAGCATAGAAGTGTCAGACGATTGCTCCGGTATGCTCTCGAGCCGGAGTGAGCGCACCTTAGCAACCGCGACAACCTGCCTGCCTCGCCCACGACCGCTTGCTGCTCCCTCGATGATTCCCGGCAAATCAAGCACTGCAGCTCGCGAGTCGGTCAGGATGACGAAACAAGAAACGCCCGTGCGAGCATTGACGCACACTGCACCTTGGCACCATCGAGGTCGAGCACGCCGGGAACCGCGACAAGCGTCGTGAAAGCATACGCCGCCGCGGCGCTCTCGGTGCTCGTCACCTTGCTCAGCAGCGTACTCTTGCCGACGGACGGGAACCCGATCAAGACGGCTCGCCCGTAGCCGCTCTTGCTCACGGCGAAGCCGGCGCCCGGTTTCGACGACTTGGACGTCTCGCCCTCGAGGAGCTGGGCGCGGTAGCGGGCAAGCTAGTAGGAGGACAGAAGCGTCAGCAGATGTTCGGCTGCATGGCAAAGCATGCACAAGGCGGCGCCTCTCAGGATCAGAAGAGGGTCAATCGGACAAGGACAACAGAGCGAGCTTACCTTCGCCTTCAAGAGACCAAGGTGATACTCGGTAGCTGATTCGCGCAGCTAGGGTCAGCTCATCACGCATGAGCACCAGAGGAGGACCGCGTATGGCAGGCAACACTCGGCGTGAGAAAGGAGAACGGACCCTTGTTCTTCTGCGTCCTCGCCATCTCCTCCTCGATCTGCTTGATCTTCTCGAGTACGCCCATCGTGTTGATGCAGCCGGGTTAGACTTTCAGGGAGCGGGAGTTGCGGCGAAGAGAGCGGTGGGAAGGGCGCAGTTGGCGGCACAACAGGTGGTCGGAAGTCACGCGTGCGTAGCCTGCTCGTAAAGTGTCAACCAAGGCCCACACGGGCTTACACAGGCTGCATGGACATACCCGAAGCTATGAACCTGACGGCGATGAGGAAGTCGTGCGAGGTCAGCACGGCGAGCGACGATCTGCGGCAGCTTGAGCGAGCGCACAGATGCTCTGGTAGACTGCCTGTGCTTGTCTCTGGCTAGCTAGAGGCGAGCGACGGGAGCAGCAGAGCGGACGACGGCCAACCTTCATCGCCTCGTTCCCGCCGCGGACTTGAGCCAAAAACACTAGCTTTCAAGAATTACCTACGCGCCTACGGGCTGCTCATAGCTCTATGGGAACTTGCTCGACATGTACACACCGCCACGCGAATGTCGCTCGGGCAGAAACCTTGTGCTTCGGACACCGCGCATTTCAGCAGCAACTCTCGCTGTTCCGCTGTCTCCTTGAAGTTCATTGCGACATCCTGTAAGGTTCATTGCACACGGAGCGCTCTTGTCAGGGTGCTGCACTCCTCGTGCACTTCTTCCTCAGTGTCAAGGATCCTCCGAGCAGCTCATGCAGCGCTGGACGGCGCAAACTCCTTGCCCGCGGGCTGAAGCAGCGCCAGAGCGTCAGTAGGGGCGATACGCGGGGCGCATAGAGCTCGGACAAAAACGCACTGTCAACAAGGGCTTGCCTTGCAGAAGGAAGCGGTCGATGTTGGTCATGGTGAGCCGCTCGAACTCGTGGAACGTCTCGATGGCCACTCCACCGATGTGCGTCGTCAGCGTGACGTGCTTCTGTAGGCTCAGAGATGGCTCAGCCCGATCCGGAAAGAGAGAGAGGGGAGCAGAGCTGTGGCAGGAGTCGAACGCACCATCTCGATCAGTTCCTTCGACACCTGCGGCTCGTATTCATGGACGTCGAGGCCGGCACTGAGCAGCTTGCCCGACTTGAGCGCGGCAATCAGCGCATCCTGCGAGATGACGGGGCCACGCGCAGTGTTGACAATGCGCGAGCCGGGCTTCAGGGCGGCGAAGAAGGCTTCGCCGATGAGGTGGTGCGTCGACTTCATATATGGCACTGTGTTGCGTACTGGTCAATGCCGAGAGGACGGGAACATGCAAGACGGAGTGCAAAGACTCACCTGACACGCTGACACAGTCGCTACGCCTCGCCAGCTCTTCGAGCGAGTCGACGCGCTCGGCACCGAGCGCCTTCTCCGTCTCCGCGTTGGCAGGCGCGACGTCGTAGTAGACGAGCTTCATCCCAAGGCCATGCACCGCCTTCCTCGCGATCTCCTTCTGGATCGCGCCAAGCCCGACCGCGCCGAGGACGTGCCCGCGCGGGTTGTGCGCCGACTTGCCAATCTCGAGGTGCACGCGGTTGAACGTCTCGGGGTCGCCCGTGCGCGCGGCGCGCTCCGAGTAGCTTGCGAGGCGGAAGACGGACAGGATGAGGTACAGCGCGAGGTCGGACGTCGCCGTGTCGCCTGCGCCGCGCGAGTTGGCGAACGCGACTCCGCGCTCGTTGAGCGCGTCGAGGTCGAGCCAGTCGAAGCCTGCGCCGGCGGCGGCAAAGACCTTGAGGGACGAAGGGAGGTGCGAGATGAGGTCGGCGTTCCAGGGATAGCTCTCGGTGCCGTTCTCGACGGCGAGCTTGATGATGGCTTCAAAGTCGCCATAGCTGCGTTCGACGGGGAGAAGCACAAGTGATGCGGCGGGAGAATGCGGTCAGCGGAAGAACCGCGTGAGGGCCAGGAGCAGAACGCACCGCTTCTCGCGTAGGGCCTGCTTGAATTCGTCGTGCGTAGTCAGGTTGGCGGGGATGACTTCAAACTTCTGCTGGAAGTCGCTCCAGAGGTCGTGGAGGTGCCGGGCGGGGTCACCGAGGAGAAGGATGCGAGGGCGAGGCATTGCGGAAGTCGGACAGCAGCAAGAAGGCCACACGACAAGTAGCAGCGTAGAGCAAGCTGGACTGTAAGAAGCAGAGAGGCATGCTCCGGGCGCCCCACCAGCACAAATCGCCCCCACTTGGTGCGGGAACTGGTCGAGACGAGGCCGAAATAGCCTGAGGCCAGTCGCGCGCGCCTCTGCGCGGCTGTGTGCGTACCAATGAAGCGGTCCAGTCTCGGCGCAGAAAGTCCCGGTCTGGCTCAGCTGAGTTGCGGGGAGCAAGCAGGACCATTCGTCTGAACGAGACCGCGAAGCAAGCCACAGCGCAGCGGAAGCCTTCCTGCCCCGTGAGCGAGATCTTACACACGCAATGCGTCGACCTTCGACTTCAGCGGAGCTCCAGGAGTGCGCAAAGCGAACGAGGGCTGTCAGATCGACGACTTTCGAGGTTGGCCGTGACTACACCGCCCGACCCGCTTGAAGGGACTTGCTGTCGCGCCCAGACGCTTTCAGACACTGCTCTAGACCCGCCCAGAGTAGCGGCAGCATGGTGCGTCGCCTTGCGCACTCTGCTCGCAGCCAGAGGTGGGGCGGACATTGACCTCGCCTTTGCGCCCGTTCCACGCTCACAGTCCGTGCTGTTCGAGACGTCAGTAGGCGACATCATCGTACGCGTAGCTACCTGCCGATTTTCAGCCCCAGGCGAGCTGACGACGTTGCTGCAGGTCGACCTCGAGACAGAGCTGTGCCCGATCCTCTCGCTCAACTTCCTCAAGCTCTGCAAGGCGTACCGCTACAACTTCTGCTCGTTCCACAACGTCATCCAGGACTTTATCGCCCAGACCGGCGACCCGACCGACTCGGGCACGGGCGGCGCGTCCATCTTCCACCAGCTGCCGCGCTCGGCGCCCCAGTACCAGAGCACGCCGTACTTTGTCCCCGAGACGACGCCCAAGCTCAAGCATGCCGCGTACGGCACGCTGAGCATGGCCATCGCAGGCGAGGGCGAGCAGCGCGGGTGTGGCAGCCAGTTCTTCTTCACGCTCAAGGACAACCTCGACTACCTCGACGGCAAGCACGCGCCGTTCGGCCGCGTCATCGAGGGCGACGACACGCTCGCCAAGATCAACGAGGCGCTGACGGACCAGGAGGGCCGGCCGCTGCGCGACATTCGCATCCGTCATGTCGTCGTTTTGGGTGCGTGCTCTTGCGCGGGCAAACCGCCCCGATACCTGACCCCTCCTGACCTTTTGTGCCCGCAGACGACCCCTTCGACGACCCAGAAGGGCTCGAGATCCCGCCGAACTCGCCTGTCCCGACCGCGAAGCAGCTCGCGTCGCTGCGAGTCGGCGACGAGGAGGAGATCGAGGAGAAGGGCGACCCCGAGGAGATCGAGCAGCGGCGGCGCGAGCGCGAGGCGCGCGCCCAGGCGCTCACGCTCGAGATGGTGGGCGACCTGCCGTTCGCCGACGTCGCGCCGCCGGAGAACGTCCTCTTCGTGTGCAAGCTCAACAGCGTCACGACGAGCGAGGACCTCGAGCTCATCTTTTCGCGGTTCGGCAAGATCTACAGCTGCGAGATCATCCGCGACCAGAAGACGGGCGACTCGCTCCAGTATGCGTTCATCGAGTTTGCCGAGCGCGAGGATGCAGAGCGCGCGTACCTCAAGATGGACAACGTCCTGATTGACGATCGCCGCATCCATGTCGACTTTTCGCAGGTGCGTCTCGCGCTCGGTTCGGACTTTCTTGTCGTAGTGACGGAGCTGACCTGCTGTCTCACCCCGCAGAGTGTCACAAAACTGCACAACTCGTGGGTCTTCAACCGCACCGGCGGCCGTCCCCCGCCCAACCGCTCAAACCGCGGTCCTCCCTCCTCGTCGTTGCACCACCGCGGCCCGCCTCCCTCGTCCTCTTCGTCCTCGCACCGGAACACCCACTCGCGCGACCCACCCCCCTCATCCTCGTCCTCCTACCACCGCGACGGCCGCGACCGCGATCGTGACAGTCGCGACTATGGATCGAGCCGGTACTCGCACCAGGTGCGCGGCGGGCACGGCGAGATGGTGTTCGACCTTGCCGACGTCGACTCTCGCGCGCGAGACCGCGAGCGGGAGCGGGAGCGCGCGAGGGACCGGGACGGCGGGCGGAGAGGAGATGGCGGGAGAAACGACGACAGGAGAGACGGGAGGGACGGTGGGTACCGTGGCGGGGAGCGGCGGAGAGAAGACGAGAGGGGGTCGTCGGGAGGAGGTGGAGGCGGTAGGAGGAGGAGCAGGAGCCCGGATCGGAGGAGGGAAAGGTACTGAGTGCGGCGGTTTCATCGCGACAGCGCTTCTACCGCATTGTGACGAGTAAAGCGGACGCAAAGGGAGAAACTCACGCTGAGGTTCTTTCCCGCTGCGTCCGTGGCGGTGAGTCGGATCCGCCCGAAGGGGACTCTGCGAGTCACGCAAAAATCCAGTAGAGCGTTGCAAGCACATGCAGACTACTCGCAGCGCTCTCAAGGCCGTGGCTGACATTGTCAACGTCGACTTGGGCGTGCGGCGTGCGGCGGTGCTCTCGCGGACTCCAGTCACGCTCGCTCGCCGTCTACTCGCTGAGGCAAGCTCCGACTGGCTCAGACCGCCTCACAGCGCTTGCCATACCACCCTGAGCGAAACATCAAGTCTGCGCTGAGCGTTTCCCGCTCTCGAGCCTCGCCTCGTCCGCCTTCATCTCTCCGCCGCCCTTTCTCTGCGCACAGAGCGTCAGGCGGGCAGCGAGTGCGCGATGCAGTACACACACGGCTCGTACCAGCAGCCCGTGCAAACCCTGCCTTCCTCGCCCTTTTCCCAACCGCACCTCCTCGCGTCCCCTTCGCACGCCCCCTCGTCCCCCGTCCCTTCCTTCGCACACGGCGTCGCGTTCGGCTCCATTCCCGGCAGCCAGCCCGGTGTACTCGGCTGGGGCGTAGGGATGAGCGCCGCAAACGGCGGCGGATTCGGCTTCGGCGCGCGGGCCGCTTCAGGAGGAGCCGGGGGAGGAGGAGCTGGCGCGGCGCGCAGCCAGACCCCGTCGAGCGTCGGCTGGGGCTCGGCGAGCACCAGCGCAGCGGCGCAGCAGGCCCGCCCGGCGTCGCCGTCGCCGTCGGCTGCGCAGCCCAACTCGCGCAGGAGGCGGCGCAGTGCGTCGCCCGGCATGTCGAGTGACGACGACGAGGGCGGTGCGAGCGCTCGCGGCGCTGGTGAACCGCGTGCCATCAGGCCGATGCAGTCGTTTGGCGCCAAGCGCGCACGACGAGCACCGTCTGGACCGGACGCAGCGGGCGCTGCAGCACCTTCGGGACTCGGTGGCGGTGCGGCCGTTGTCGGCGATTTGGGCAAAGCTCTCGGTGAGCGCATCCTCAGCGAGTCGTCTCAATGATTTCGACTGACTGACTGCTCCCGCAGCCTCGCTCGACAAGCCTGCACTCTTGAACGTCTTCTCCCGCCTCCTCACCACAAATCCTCAGTTGGCCCCGACCATTGCCGCCCTCCTCCCGACGCCTTCTCTCGCCACTATTCTCGATACCCTTTCTTCCTTGGAGCGCGCTGTCGTGACTGCCACACCGACAGGCGCCTTCTTGCGGGACGAATACATCTGGTCGCGCGTGCGCGTTCCGCTCGAAGAGTTCGTCTCCGAGTCGCGACGCTTCCTCGGCTTGTTTGTCCCCGCCCAGGCACCTACGGGCGTCATGTCCGAGGACAACCTCGCGCACCCGTCGACGGCGTTCCAATTCCTCGACGCGCTCACGCACGCGCTCGTCCGCCTCGAGGCGACGCTCCCTTCTTCCGCTTCCCAGCCCACCTCTACTTCGACAAACCCGCTCGCAGCCCACCTCGTTCCCCTCACACTCAACGCCTGGCACCTCTTCCTCACGCGCCTCGCCGACGCCGTCAACGCGCAGGGCAAGGTCCTTCCGACCTCGCTCGTGCGCACCTGGTTCGACAAGGTCGCGCACGTGTGCGCGCCTCCGCCCTCGTCCGTCTTTGGCGCAGCCTCGGCGGGCGCGGGGGCGCGGCCGGACGCGGCGCAGGTGAGGAGGGCGATGGAGGGCGTGCGGGACCGCATGCGGCGCGAGATTGGCTGGCTCGTCGGAATCAGGCCGGAGAATCCCGCCGGCGGCGCGGGCATGGAGGGTGTCGAGGAGGAGGAGTTGTGATTTGCAGCTCGCGCCCCGCGTCGCTCTAGGTGGTCCAGGTTCTTTCGTCTTCGTCTCTCGTTGTGCATTCTCACCCCCTCGTCGTTTTGTTCGCATTCGCATCGTCGCCCCCCATATCGTTCTACACCCTCGTCGTTTTCGTGCAATGTCCTTGCATCACTCTGCCTGCTTCAGAGACACTCGGGAGGATTGGGAATGCAGAGTAGCCGAGATCCTGTCATAGCGTGAGGTCCATGACGAAGCCAGCCTCGTCCGGCTTGCCCACCTTGACTTGCGCGCTGCCGTCGGTCGCATTCATCGTGATCGTGAACAGGGTGTCGATCTGTACGGAATAGCCGCCGGAGAGCCCCAGCCCGTCAGTCCGGGATTGTGCGACCACTGCGAGAAAGGCGAGAGACGCACCCCGGTCCCGCCCTCGTGCCTGCAGATCGAGCGCGGCCCGTTGCTCCTGTCGCTGAGGAGCTCGCGAATCCGCTCGTGCGAGATGTCGGGCGTCTGTGCGAGCGTGTCGCGGATCTTGGCGAGGCGGACGGGCGAGTCGGCGAGCCAGTCGTTGACTTCATTGCTCTTCCTGTGTACATCGGCGTCGATAAAGTGGTTCGTGTGGCAGAGCTGGGCGGGCAAGAGAGCGAAAAGGGGTGGATGAGCAAGCAGAACGGAGGGGAACGAGCGGACGGCAGAACGCACTACGGTGTTCTCGTCCGGCTCAATGAATGTGAAGCCCTTGGGCGAGGTTTCGAGCGTGAAGGCAGTCTCCTTGTCGGCGACCATGAGGTGACTGCAAGGCGCGCAAAGGTCAGTCAAACGGAACGCAACGAATCGTGCGCGGCAGCTTGGCCTGGCACAGGCCTACGCCGTGTCAGACAGGACCGCAAGACTCACACAGACGCCGCACAGCCGGGAAGCGACTCGAGGTACTGCCTTGCGGCCGCAGCGTTTGATTGCTGGAGGATGCGGCGCATGAGAAGGTGGATCGGGAGCAGCTTGCGGTTGAGGCTCTTGGCCTTGATGGCGTTCATGACGAGGCACACGCCTGATGCGTTGTGCCCCATCTTGCCGATGATGCCTGCCTCGGTCATCATCTGGATCGTCGGCGAACCGTCGTCGGGTTCAATGTGCAGGACGATGATGCTGGGAAATATCGCCGTCTTCCAGTCCCAGTTCTGCGCAATGTACTGCAACGAGATGGTGCGTGGTGAGTGAGGTTGTTGGACCGAAAGCAGGTGCACGAGCAGGCCAACACACCCTCGAGCCATCTGAAGACACGCGGCTCAGCGAAGTGCAGCCGTCGAGCGGTTCAGCCAGTGAGATTCTGCGTGGTGCACACATGTGAGATACTGACTGTGACTCTGTCAGGACCCATTGAAACTAGCCAAGTACGCACTCTGAGCGGACGTTGAGCGCGAGGATCGAAACGAAGTCGACGCCGGCTCCGTCGGCCACTCCCTCCATCTCTTCAACCAGGTCCGGATGCTGCGACCGTAGGGGAGCCTCAAACGTAGCCGCCTTCTGCAGCACGTCATCCCACTGCGCGCGAAAATTGTGTCAGCGCGGTCATGCGACCAGACGGCCTCTCCCTCATCAGGTCCGTCGGACAGGACAGCACGCACCGACAGACCGGCCAGGTCGAGGAAGATTGACTTGTACGCATTGATCGAGCCATGCACCTGGGTCTTGGCCTGCTGGCCGTGCTGGCGGCCGCGCTCCCTCGCGGATCCCGTGCACCGGATCACAGGGAACGGCTTCGAGACGTCGTACACGATTGGCTGGACGGTCATTTATGCTCTTGCTCCTGGCTGCTGTCAGACTCGGAGCAAGGACTTGAGCGCCGAGCGCGAGGATGCAGGGCTGCCCCGCTCCGGGCACTCCCACCGCTATCCCGGCCGGGACGGCAGTGCTTCGGATCCCATGACCGATCGGCAATTGTGATAAGCAGATACGACCAAGAATGCGGGACATCTTTCCGTGCTGTCGCGCTGTCGCTCGGTTCTGCTTCTCTTCATCCCGCCCCGCTCCAGCTAAATGTCCGCGACTGTATGGTCGAGCGCAATCTTGCTCGACAATCACGGCTGCAGTGAGTTACGCGGTGCTCGTTCTGGCGCTCGAACTTCACCTTCGCAGACACGGACTCGGTGGGCCAATACTTGGGCCTCAGGACCACGCGCATTTCACTGGCGTCGAGCATGGCGCCTATAGCTGCGATGCCGGCACAGAGGTGCGTTTCCTCCCCTTTCTCCTTGCGTCTTTTTGCGCCGTCCTTTGCCAGATTGGCTTGGAGTCCTCTTCACGGTGCAGAAAAGACCCCCTACACCGGTACGCGTGACTGCTACCGCTTCAGTCTGAAGCTGTGGCGCCCAAGCTTCGCCGAGGGTCGCCAGCTCGTGAAGTAGGGTAAGCCCCTCGCTTGCCCCTCGCGATCATTCAAGATGACCATCCTTCTCCTCTCCAGACCATGCAAGATTTGGCTCGATGTCATTTGTCTCTCCTTCTCTCTCTTCAGCTCGGTGTGCATGAGCTGCGTATCTTTGTTCAGCGCCGTACAGTGCTGTAACGCCAAAGGGCTCAGAACCGGACCGATACGTTTGCTGCCCCTTGACTGGGAGGCAGCAAGGGATGGCTGTAAGCTGACAAGCTGAAAGGTCAGTCGTCTTGTTTGAACCGGGCGGAACGAGGAGAGATGCGCACTATCGCAAGCTTCGACAGGGGCGGCCAGTGTCCTCGTCATTGCAGAACTTGGGCGTTGCCGCGTATTTTGAATTGCCATACGGGTTCGTCGGGCAGCGTCTCCAGCGAATCGGACGACATCGGGCGGGCGAGCGATGAGGGAAAGGTGCATCTCGTGAAAGAGGTGTGGTGGCGATCATCACGGCTCGCCGCGTTCGAGCACTCTCTGCATCGGTGTACGACAACGTCAATAATGCTTTGACGACCGCAGCTCGTCCGTCGAGCTGCCGACTGGGTTGGAAGCGACCATGTTGAGCGAATGGCTACCGACGCACCTTGCTCGCCCTCTGAACCGCCTGTGCGCTCAGCCGGACCTTTTTCAGCCCTGCACGTCCGCCCTTGTCCTCCGTGGCGGCGCCCTTAGCCTCGTGCGCGAGTTGCTGGAGAAAAGAGAGGTAGGCGATGAAGGCGACGGTGTCGGCCTGCGACGAGACCTGCTTGTTCGAGGGTGCGTGCGCTCGCAGGATGTTGCGCAGCGTAGAGAGAGGGTACGGAGCGTTCGGCGCCATGTCTAGCGGGTGGCAGCGACGGACCGACGGAGCCGAGGTGAGCGTGAGAGGCGAAGCGGATCTTGCCCTCGTACCGTTCGGCCGCCTTGGACCGCGAGGCCAATGCTTCGCTGTGCGTGTGTACGACATGGTTCTCGAGCTCTGCGAAGCTTGCCGGCTCTTTCCGCGACCTCGTCGCTGTTCTCTCGGTCATCTCCTTCCCGACGTCGAGGGTTCCGAAGCTCGCCAACTGCACATCTGTTCGGCTTGAGGCTGCCCGAGCCGAGCAACGAGCCTCTTGCAGGTACCTTGCCGGAAGCAGGAGGTCCACCGCTGCTGTTTCTCGCTCAGGTCGTCGTCGGCTTGCCTGCTCTCCTGTGGTTCTACAAGGTCCCCTGCTCTCCCTCTTCACTACGCGTTTCCCCCTCGTAGTACGGTACACCTGACTCATGCAGTCGTGTGCAGTGCCTCATGCTCGTCCTCTTCCAGCGTCGCATCATCTACCTCCCGTCGGTTCCGCCCGGTACCCGCGACGAATCGCTGCGGAAAGGCGAGCGTACGACGGAGCGCGATAGCTCGTTCGCCGGCATGCGCTGGACCGAGGTCCCGCTGACGAGCTCGGAGCCGAGCGCATGGCTGAGACGCCCCGTCAAGCTTCGCGGCATCGAGCTGAGCTGGCGAAGAGCAGGGGCTGAGGCAGATCCAGCGGCCACAGTACAGCCGACGCCTGCTGACGTCGTCATCCTGTATCTTCAAGGTGTGTGCTGCGTCACCGCCACTGTAGCACCCTTCTCACGCACCCTCCTTCACAGGCAATGCCGGCACCCCTCTCCTCCGCACCCCTCTCTTCCGCGCTCTCCTGCGTGAGCCGCCTTCCCCTCGCTCCTCCTCCGATTCGCCTCCCGAGCCACGCGTCTCGCTGTTCGCGATCGCTCCGCGCTCTTTCTGGCTCTCTACCCGTGCGACGCCCACCGAGCGAGGCATCCTCGCCGATTACCGCGCGGCGCTCGCGCACGCGTACGCTCGTCACGGCCCGGAAGCGCGCTACGTCCTCTACGGACATTCGCTCGGTGGCGCGGCGGCGGTGCTGCTGCTCGAGCAGCTGCGGCACGGCCCGTTCGCGCACAGTGAAGAGGCTCGCGCCGGCAAGTCTGCGTCTGAGTCTCGCCAAGCTACCGCCCTGAGCAACTCACCTACTGCACCATCGGGCTACGACGTCCGCTCCCCGGCCTCGGCTCCCTCCTCCCTTGCATCGCCTTTGTCCGCCTCTTCGTCCGCCGATGCGACGCCACGCCTCTCCGGCATCATCGTCGAGAACCCGCTCCCCTCGATCCCCTACATGGTCCGCGCGCTCTACCCTCAGCGCTGGCTCCCGTACCACTACCTCGGGCCCTTCGCGTTCGACAAATGGGACGCGGTCGGGCGCCTCGCTCGAGCTCGAACCGGAGGGGAGCGGCGAGGCCTGCGAAGCCTGTGGATCCGCAGCGGGAGGGACGAGATCATCCCGCAGGGAGCGGAAGACGGCGTGAGGGAGATGTACGCCGCGTGGGTCCGCGCGAGCGAGGCGGGCGGTGCAGCCAGCGGGCGGGACGAGGAGCCGACGAGCCGGTGGGTCGACGTGCCCGGCGCGCTGCACGACACGGCGTACATGAAGCGGAGGTGGCGTGACGAGATTAGGGCTTTCTTGCGGCAAGTCGCGCAAGAGAAGTAGAGTAGGGAGGGGGCGGGAAGTTCGTTGTCATGCAGGGTCCGAAGGCAGGTCTCTGTCAGGACCGAAGCAGTGAAAGGCATTGCAAGAGGGAGAATCTAGACTCTGTAGTCCTCCTCCAGGAAGATGTCACGGAACCGGGAGAAGTGCTCTTCAACCGCTTCTCTCACCTCCACTGGCAAGTCGATCGCGTTGAGAGCCCGATCGCTGCGTTTGATTGCCAGCTCGAGCAGGGGAAATAGCCGTTCCGCCGCGTCTTCCGTGTCGAAGGCCGCCGCGTGCGAGAGGAGCGTGTGGCAGATGAGGTAGTGGTGCAGGAAAGGTGCGAGTACCGAGGCCATCCGCTTGGGGCCGTCGTACTCGAGCTTGGGGACGTCGAAGGCAAATGCGCTGGAAAAGGCCCCGTATATAAGATTCATGTGCTGCCACACGTGACTCAGTCGCCTGTCGGTGGGGCCACCCTCTTGCCGGTAGAGGGCCGCTAGGTGCGTGCGCGCTTGCAAAATGAGCATGTCGCGCGAATCTTTGAATGTTGTGTCTGGTGCAGTTGCAGGGCAGGGTGACTGCATTTCGCTTTTGACGGCCTGCAGCAGTAAAGCATCAGCGATCCGTTCGGCGTCCACTTGATGAAAGCGCGCCGGAGAGCCGCACCTCCCAGCCGCGACGCGCAGGGGTTTCCTCTTGCATCTGCATGAAGCTCTTGGAAAATGTGCCACTCTCCCCAAGGGCAAAGGGTTCGTCCCGAATGGGCTCGATGTCGCAGATTTCCTGGTCGGAAAGCGGTGCAAGCTGGAAGACCTCGGGGTCCGCGCCGCAAAGAGCCTTGTGTGACGGCCAGATCTGAACGGTGCAACCTCGTCAGTCTGTTCGAGGTTTTTGACGCGCAGAACGAATCGCTCACGAGTTTCTGGCACTCGCGCGAGCAAAAGTAGAGACGCTTGCACCCGGAGCAGCACTGATTGGTGAGACGCGGGCACACGGCACACTCGTACTCTGGTGTGGCGCTCATACTGCGGAAGTCTGGGTCAGCTTGCGCGTATGAAGGAGTCGCTGAAGCAGCGAACCTGGCTGGTAGGCGAGCGTCGAGAACCGCAGAGCGTGGGCGCAGGAGCAGACAGTGCCGAGAAGGGGTTGCAACTAAGTAGTGCGAGCTGCCTCAGACTTGAAATCGCGGAGCAGCGGGAGCAGTCGAGAAGCAAGAGGCGAAGCGAGAAGGCGGTGCAGCTCTCGCTCGACGTCGCCGTCCTTGCTCCTCCTGCGATGCGGTCAGCACCTATAGAGCTGGCGCATACCGCTCTGGGCCAGGCCACGCCAGCCTCGGAGCCCTCCAGCGCCTCTGCCAACTTTCTGCCGACTTCATCAGTTGAATCGCCAGGTCTCGACATGGGGCTCTCGAAGGGCTCAGACTCCGCACACAGCTCCACAGAGCCTCAGGAAACCGGCACAGAGGCGGCGCTGCCGACCAAGCGGCTGCGAAAACCGCGCATCGTGCTCGAAGGCTCGATCGAGGACATCCTCGCGCGCAACAACTCGCCCGCCGACCCGGCGTACGTCGACAAGCTCTCTGCCCGCGCAGGGAAGAGCTGGCACGACTTCTACAAGAATCACGCTGCGACCCCCTTCTTCAAGGACCGGCATTGGACCGATCGCGAGTGGCCGGAGCTGGCCAGGTTGGACGAAAATGCACAAGCGGGTCAGGACGGCGACGACGACGTTCCTGTAGCGAGGAAGGGCCAAGGGAAGGCGGTTTTGGAGGTCGGTTGTGGGACGGGCGCCTTCATTTACCCGTGCGTTCGTTTTCTCGCTTCGTCTCGTCTAGCTCTCACCCCTGGTGGACAGCCTCCTCGAGCGATATCCGTCAGCACGATTTGTTGCGTTCGATTTTGCCAAGAAGTAAGTCAAACTTGCAGCACTCGTCTTGAACCGCATCGTTGACCTTCTCTTTCACAGAGCTGTCGAGCTCACTCAGGTCAGTCATCCTCCTTTCATGCTTTCACGGTCTGGCGGTGCTCAGTCCTGTGAAATCACAGAGCCACGTCAGCCACGACCCGTCACACTGCCACGTCTTCCAGCACGACCTGACAGCGCCGATAGACGACTTGCGCAACAAGCTGGACAATGCACCGCCAAGCTTCGGCACACCCATACACTCCTTCGACATCATCAGCTGCGTCTTCGTCCTCTCGGCGCTTCCCCCAGAGAAGCAGGCAAGAGCGGTCGAGACGCTTGTTTCGGTATTCTCTTCCTCGCTGCTTTCCACCCCTTTCCGCTGATTCCGTGTGTTCCGCAGCTCCTAGCGCTCGGCGGCTCCCTCCTCTTCCGCGACTACGCGCTGCACGACGCAGCGCAGCTGCGCTTCCACTCGCTCCCCTCGGCCTCGTACGCCGCCAACCCCTCGCTCCTCTCGGAGCGCTTCTACCGCCGCGGGGACAACACCTTCACGTTCTTCTTCACCCCCGAGGACATCGAGACGTACATTGCCAGTGCGGTGGCCGCGATCAATGTGGACCGGAGCGCGAGGGGCGAAGCCGACATTGAGGTCGAGGGCAAGGTCGAGGTCGTCGAGCGCGAGATGCAGAATCGCGCGGAAGGGTGGGGCTGCACGAGGCGATTTGTGCATGGCAGCTGGCGGCGGATGCGGTAGAGAACGTAGAACTTATGCCTCTCCACAAGCCTGGTCCGCGAGGAGAAACGATGCACAGAAATTGATTGAGCGACGGGACACACATGCGGTGCGAGTGTGCACAGGTCGAACGGCGAAAAGTGAGAGAGCAGGGGATTGCGGGGTACTACATTTTGAACGAAATCAAATCCTTGCGCCGTCGGACGTCTAAGTTGCCGATCCTTCTCCCCTCCCACCGACGTTGCGAGCGATATGGACGGAGCCGTCCCCTCGGGCCATGTATGGACAAGACAAAAGAGAAGCCGTCGCCCCTCCGGACCACTATGGACACAGCTGTCGCCTCGCTCTTACTCCCCACCCCCCTTATTCAGCCCTCCGGGGGTCACGGCGGCCGCGACGTGCCGCCGCGGAGCCAGTCCTCCATCGAGCTCGAACTCCCGTCCGAGCCGACCATCGGCGCCGGCGTGAGCGACAGGTCTGCCCAGTCGACTGAGCGGAACGCGCTGCGCACGTCCGTCACGATGCCAGCGAGGTCGTCGCTCGCGCCGTCGGCAAAGGCGCCCGTGCTCGACGACTCGCTGCCACTCGAGGCTGCGACCTGCTGCTGCTGATGCTGCTGTGAATGCTGATGCTGCTGCTGCTGAAGATGCGGGGTATGCTGAGGGCGCTGCGGCGATGGCGGTTGCGAGTGAGACGCCACTGCCTGCGGTTGCGCCTGCTGCTGCTGTTGCGCCGGCGCCGGCGCCTGCTGGTGCTGCTCGAATGGGAATGAGAGAACAGCGCCGTGCTGCGGCATAGGCGTCGAGTCCTGCGAGCTGTAGCGGGATAGCGGGTCGGCGAGCCCGAACGAGGTGCCGGCGGATGGGAGCTCGTATGCGCCAGCTGGCGTCGAGAGTGCCGAGGGAAGAGGGGTATCGGGGTGGTAATTGTACGACAAGGTGCTGCTGGAAGCGGAGGGTGACGAAACGCCGTCAAGGGAAGGAGGCGGCATGGTGGACGGGAGGGTGAAATGTGCTGATGTGGAGCGGTGATGCAGGCCGGGCACTGCGACAACACGAAGGTCAGCGATAGTGGGACCCGCGGCGCAGGCGCAAGCAACATACGTGGCAGATCTTGCGGCGGCGCAGGCTTGTGCATGAAAACCTGACGAGCCGAAACGAGCTCGTCGAGCGAAGGGCGAAGCCGAGGGGAGTAGTACAAGCTGAGCTCGAGAGCCATGCGGAACCTGCGGGAGCAAAAACGTCAGTCAGGGCGGGGAGCACAGGGACTGATGACGAGGGCAACGCACCACTCGACTTCTTCCTCGCTGCACTCGAACTCGTCGGTAGGCGGACCACCTGGTTGACCGATACGCGACGCGATGAGAACTGTCCAATTCGGCAACGGCCTGAGCTGCATGAGGAGGTGATAGACGGTGTGCTTGTCTTGCGAGCCGCAGTAGAGCTGGCAATAGAAGCTGCGGGAGGAATCTGCGTGTGAGCGACAGCTCATGACGAGTCGGACGGCCATCGACGCACGCGAGGAGCTTGAGGCACTTCCACACTCGCATCGACGACTCGGAGCGGGTCCGCTGCAGGTCCTCGTGACCCTCACGCTCCGGTCCGTAGAGACCCGTGTCGCGGTCGCGCTGGAGGTAGACATGCACTTGTCCGACGAGGTGGACGAGGACATCATCGGCGAGTACGGCGAGGAGGATGGCATGATCGACGGCGTGCGGATCGTCGTGCGCGCCAGCGAAAGGGCCGCTCAGCGAGACGAGGTGCTGCTGCAGGCGCTGAATGGCGTTGTGGATCTGGTCGACGAGGTTCCAGAGACTGCGGATGAAGCCAAGGATCGAGCTTGACTCTGTCCGGCGAGCAGCTGCGGAAGCAGGAAAACTCAGCAAGTCGCGGCGAAACGGCTCGAGCACAGCCGACGCACGCCCGGTGACCTGAGCAAACACGCGATAGCACGCATAGACGTAGAAGAAGATGGTATCGAGCAGTTCCTTGACGCTGTCGTGTGTCAGCGATCCTTGGATCTGCTGGTCGATGACCGTCGGCAGGCGCGGGTTGATCAGGTCGGGGAGGATGAGGCCAGCGGTCGCCCAGTAGTCTTGCAGCTCGGTTGGCGAGATGATTGTTGGCTTTGAGCACCGGACAGCGGTCTGAGCATCGGCAAGCTATCGAGCGCGAGAGGTCAAAAGGTGCGGACGGCGAGTCCAACGACAGGACGCACAAAGATGGCGAGGCCAGCGCTCTTGCTGATAGCAGACGTCGAGCCGCTCAACAGCTCGCGATGCCGCATGTCGAGGAAGACGCCGACCGCCTGACGGACAAGCCATCGCGTCTCCTCCGATTCGTTCTCCTCGTCTGTAGCGGCGAAGGCATGAGCACGGATGCAGCGGGGCGAAGAGCGGAAGACATACGAAGACTGAGCATCATCAGGGCCGCGAGCGCCTCCAATCCCTCGTACGTCTGCGTCCGGAACAGGCCATACAGCCACGCCGTGTCCCGCGCTCGTCGCTCGAGCGTTACGCAGAAGTCCTCGCGCCGCCGTCCGACAATCTGGAACAGCTCGGCGGATGGTGCGCCGTCTGGCCCGTGCACCGAGGCGACACCGAAAAAGTTCTGCAAGGCGGAGGTGGTCAGCAAAGCTAGCACGAGGAGGCAGCCCGAGGCGGTACGCACACAATGCGGCGAGGTCCGCGCTCCCAGTGCACACAGCACAGCGACATTGACGACGTCGGGCGGTTCGAGCTCGTGTATCCTGCTCTTGAGTACCGGGACCCGGGCGGCGATGCCCGCGAGAGCGGGCATCTTCGAGTCGCATGCGCGTGATGCGGCTGCGCGATATGCAGGTCAGCCCTGAAGCTCTCGAGAGCATGTTCGATGCGAGCAAAAGGGGCGTACTGTCGAGGAGGTGGAAGGTGAGGGCAACGGTGATGCCGCTGCTGGCGAGGCGAAAGTCGAGGTTGCTGAAGCTAGGTCGCCGCGCATTCCGCTCTTCTTCCGAGACGAAAGCCTGAAGCACCGACTGATCGGGCAGCGAAAGAGCCTCGGTAATCACGCGTGCGATGTCGCTTGCGAGGGAAGAGCGGGAGAGCGGAGAGGGGGAAGGGTGCGAGGCGCCCGTTGTTGACGGGCGCGAGCTGGAAGAAGTACCAGCGCGCAGCTGAGATTGGAGCGAAGCTGGGAAGCGAAGACGCGAGGTCGATCAGTGGCCGAGCGAGCAAACGCGACGAGGGCGGAACAGGGCGTACAGATCTTCCCCTCGAGGTCAGCGATACGCTGCTGGTCCGAGCCCTCGACGGTCTCCTCTCTGTGGGTGGACCAAGAGTCGGTCAGAGTGAGCGCCAGGGCGCCAGGGAGCGCGGACTAACACGTAGACGCCCTCGCCGTAGTTGCAGGCATCTCGCCGCTTCTTGCAGCGCGAGCATGTTGGGTACTGCGAGTCCAAGGTAACAGTCGTGAGAACCTGGCTGCTCGGAGTGGCGCACGGTCCGCTAGCGGCCGTGCGATCCGGGCGGGCAACAAAGATTCATGGGAGAGGGAGCTTACCTCGCGTCCACATCGCACTCGCCTCTCGCGACACCTGCGCCGGTCAGATGTCAGCGAGGCTCGGGGATGCCGTGAAGAGAGTGGACACGCACTTTTTGCACGAGCGGTCCGCCTTCTGAATGATCCTTGGCGGTTGAGAGGCAGAACCTCCTGCTCCCGGCACGTCCTCCGTAACCATCTCGCCCTCTCCAGGCACGAACGCGCCGCCGGAGATGGCGGTCGACATGCTCGCGAGGGTGTGCGGGTCGCCACTCGACGTGCGGGTGCTAATCGGCGGGGACGGCAGCATCGACTCGTCGGCCTGGTCCTGGCGCATTGAGGCGACCTGGCCGGCGGCCGCGGGGACAGGCGGGTAGAGCGCGGCACTTGAGCCGAACGCGGACGAAGTGCCGGGCGGCAGGAACGAGTAGGGCGTGTAGACGGGGCGACCAGACCCCGAGCCAGCTCCAGCAAGAGGGCGGTGGGGAGGGTCGTTCCGCCGCATGCTGGTCCTCCGTGCGGCGTCCAGCCCTCGCCTGCGACCACTCGGCGTCGCTCGCAGGCGGCGGGGAGCAAAAGAGCGCGAGGAGGCCGAGCAAAAGGGTAAAGGAGCGGGCGAGAGAGCGCGAGGAGAGGCGCATTTGCGGGGTTAAGGGGGCATTCACTCTTGAAAGCGAGTGAGAGCTGGCCTGCGACTTGCACCCGGGCGGCTGTGCACCTGGCGTATACTCGGGAACGCACTTCGAAAAGTCACAGGTGATAGTCGCAATTGGGAAAGCGAGGACGAGTGCCCGTCGCAGAATAGCAAGTTGGCGAGCGCATTAAAGGCGGAGCAGATGAGGGGGCAGCGCACGCCACGGGCGAGTGAAGCTGAGGTCTACAGGTGACGAAATGCATCAGTTGGGTCATCCGGCGAGCTCGTATGAGACGGGCGAGTGCACTCACACCCGAAGCGCCCATGTTCCCCTCAAACAGTGAGCGCGCGCAGGGTGAGCGTGGAGACCTGAGACCCCCACATTATCCGCTGCGCCTCCTGCGCGTCGCCAAACGAGAAAAGCGCGAAAAGCAAGGAAGCCACCCACAAAGCGCAGAGGAAGGGGAAAAGGGGCCCCAGCTTCGGCGATCCCTCCGCAACAAGGCAGGACCGTTCGCCACGCGACGGCAAGCAAGGGCGATCGTGCAGCCTGGCGGCGTCCACTCCGAACCTTCGGCGAAGCATGTGCGCTCGTCTCGCGAAGCGAAGGAAAGCGAGCGGGAGGGCAAACCCACGCACCCGCTACGCGAGAAACAGGAGGCTAGCACACTCGCAAGAAGTGAATATCTGCGAAGGAAAGGAGCGTCGGTACCTTGGAAGTATGCGTCAGTCCTGAGGAATGAGCGAAGAGGGCGGAGAAGGACGAAACCGCGCACCCGCAGGAGGAGAAACCTAGCCAGGTTTCATTTCCGATCCTCGACCATGACAATGCTGCGAGTGTCGGTCACGGTGTCAGCAAGCTAGAGGAGGTAGGACTTGGCTGTGCTGCGGAACCATCTCCGCCGTTGTGGCGACAATGGTCACGTTTGCCGCTTCTTGTCGTGCGGAACGGCCAAGTCGAGACCGATAAGCGCTGAAGGAAGTCGAGGGACGGCACATACTGGTACCCATGCGAACTCTTGATGACCTTGTAATTTGGCTGAGCGCAAGTCGAGACGGGAATGTCGAACGCGTTGTCCTGGAACGCGCCGATCATGCCTGTCCGCTGCATCCACCTGTTTAGGACCACATGTGTTAGTCGTAGCCACTCAACGCCTCGATGGACCGGCGCGTACCCCAAGCTCCCGCCATTCCGTGCCTTGTCCTCGGAGTACTTTTCGGCGACCACATTGAAAGCCGTCCCCTTTTTTAACTCCTCAAGCGCCTCGGTGTGCTTCGAGTGCTTCTCGCACAGAATATGCCGCAGCTGCGAGCGGAGTGGACGGAATCAATCATGTGCACATCACCGGCTGGGTGTGCGCGGAGATCCCGCCTGCAGGCTGTCGAGTGAGCCCGACGGAGGCGGGTGCATTCCTTCGCGCTTCAAATCCCATGTCAAAGCTGGCGACCGAGAAGCAAGACCAAGCGGCAGCGGAGACGGCGTAGCAGAGGGGAGGAGAGAGGCATGTCGCAGGGGAAGCAAGCAGACGGCCGCAGACCCGTGTCCGAGCGCGTCTGAAGGCCGAGCGCGGACGTTAGCAGCTTACCTTGAGAGACTGCGCCGACTTGAGCTTCGCTCCGGCGCCGTCGTCGCCTCCGCCAGCAGCTGCAGGTCCTCATCGCGGAGACGGAGGAGACAGTCAGCAGCGGGCTCTACTGAGGGCGTTTGCGACACCGGTGACTTGTGCGCACGCTTCTTGCCCTTGCCCTTTGGTGCCATCACCGGAAGAGGACGTGTGGAAGGAGGACTGCGAGTGCTGCCAGCTCGCCGTCATCTTCTCGCGGCAATCCCGGCCGACTCTCGCCTTTTCGTCGTTCCGCCATTCTGCAACGACCGACTTGAAAGCCGCTGGGCATCTCGGGCTACGGAACGGTGCCCGTTGGCCGGCCTCCCTCGTGCTCCGCTCCGCTTCTTTTGTCTCATCAGTGCAGGAGCTCCTCTGCAGCCGCGCGGGTCGCCACTGCGGCTTCGAACGCTTTTCTGGTCCGCGTGACTTGTGCTGCGTGACCAGGCTGACAGCCCTGGGTCAGTTCGAGCGCGTCCTTCCCGGTTGACATGGTGGTTGCCCGTCTCGCTGCCTGCTCGCGTGTGCTTGATCTGCCTGTTGCGGCATGCTTTGTGACGGGACGATCGCACCCGAGCGGTGTTGACGCGCAGTAAGCTGCGCAGAACTGGGGACTGGCCACCGCTGCAGCATTGATCTGGCCCTACCGACTGGATCGCTTTGCTCGACACCTGCGGTCGGGCTAGCTTGGGATCAGGCCATGCATACATGGTCCTTGTTGGCGTCCCGCAGACAGGTAATTCAGGCGCCGAAGGAGGCGAGCGGGCCACGAGTTGGCCACGAGCGGGCTCCTCTTCTCCAGCTCCTTGCGTCCTCCGGCTCGTTCGCGTTCCGTTGACACTCGAAACCAGCCACAAGCGGTCATATGAAACAGTACCGCAATGCTGCCATGCGTTGGACCTGACTCGCTCGTACACTCTGCAAACTCCCTATTGTCTCACGGGCTTGCAAACGGGCTGCACCCCACAGTCGCTTGGCTCGGCGTGACTATGGAACCGATAGAGCTCTACCCACAGCAGAACCATTGGAGCGAGACACGAGCCTTGCCCTGAGCATTGTCGGCGCTGAGGCCGTCGAACCGTGAGCAAGTGCCCCCCCGTCCGCTCTCGACCTCGGCTTCTCCGCGCTGCTGTCCGTTGCCTCCTGTCTGCGGCCGCCCGCCTCGTGCTACGGCCCATGCTGCGTCGTCTCGCACTGCTGGCTTCATCGCAACATGCGTGCCGTATCGTTCTTAGCAGCGCAGGCCGTCATTTGGGCCTTGCTCTCCGACGCCCAGTCGTCCAACACCGCGTCGAGCGTCCCATCCTCGACAACGGCGGGCGCAAGTAACCCCGAGGGGACCGGCTCGGCGAGTGTGAGGACGACCATCTCGCTTCCGCCGCTGTACTCGTGCCAGTACTCCACCTGGACGTGCGTTCTCGGCCTACCTGCACACTGTGATCGTGCGATTCGCTGACTGGCGAGGATGCCACCTCTTACCTGCGGACAGCTACACTGCCCCAGTGGGCCCGAAGACGCTTGGGTTCTATGTCTCAGGAACACAGACTTGGATCGAGCAGTACAGGTTCGGCTTCCTTCTCCGCTCAGATCGGCGCATTGCGCTCATTCTCCCGTTGCGACAGGCTCCCGTCGGTTTATGACGAGCGGACTAACGGTACATTCACGTGGCTATGCGATCTGCCAGCCGGACTGTCGGTCGCGGCCATGTTCTGTGCGTTGCTCCATGACCACATCCGGAACAGTCTTTTCATCGCCTCTTGAGTACACGCAGATGTCGTCCAAGACGGCGCCAGTGGAACAAATGGTGCTCAGGCGTCGACGGTGGACGCCCTCATCAATGCCGGCTCCTCGGGCACATCATGCCTCGGCACGAACGACCCGTCGTCGCAAGGTGGGATCCTGAGCCTCGCCTCGTCGCTTGACCCGTCTTTTTCCTACACCGCGTGCGTTTCTATCTGGTGCCTCAAGGGCTAACGGCTGGACAGGGGACTGACTGCTTTACCCTCAGCGACGGCTCGCAAGCCTCGAACGGAGCATCGAATGGGTCTGGCGACGAGGACGATGGTGGTGCCCCTATCGGAGGTACGTTTCCTTGTACAATCACGAAACTTGGCAGATTTGACGCAATCGTACCGTATCGACACAGCCATCGTCGGCGGTGTCGTTGGCGGCGTTGTCGGTATTGGGGTCATCGCTGCCCTCCTCTTCTACCTCCGGCACAAGCACAATCAGGCCGCTTACATGGCAAGCGACGGCTTGTCCGTCTACTCGGGCACAACGGAGAAGCGCAGCTCGCAGCACCACAGCCGGTACGGCACCGGGCCTGGCTCGACGAGCGGCATCGTGCCGCCGCCTGCTGGCACGTACTATGCAACCGACGAGCACGGCAACGTACATCTGCTCATGGGCTATCCGGGCGAGGGCATCGGGCAGACGCCTTATGTCCCGCCCGTTTCTGAGGCGCCGATGAGTCCGGCGCCGAAGACGACCGCACCGCCTGGCATGCTTCCGGAGCCGGTGCGTCCTCTCCTTGCATCCTACGAAGCGTTTGTGCTCACGAGTAGCCGCGTCAGATGGACGAGTCGTCGACGTCTGCGCCAACGCCTGTCCCTGTCATCACTGCCCCGACCACGCCTCTGCAAGCGCCCGGTTCCACTGCTTCGCCAGCTCCGCCCGCCTCGTCTTTCCACCCTGTGACGGAGCGCGAAGGATTTTTTGGCCATCAAGGACTCGACGACCCTTCATCGTTCTCGCCAAAGCGCAACCGCTAGACAGAAGCCGGCTCTCGAGTAGGTCTCCTCCCTTGCCACGGTTCTCTCGAAACAGTGGCGTATGCTCGAAAGGTGTATTTGCAAGGCGAACGTGTGCTGCATTCGGAGATCGACGACTACTCGTACAAAAGGAAGGCATAGGGAGAACAGTGCGAGGGAGAATACGAGGCGCGCGGACGAGAGCAAGATACAGAACAAGTGATGCGGAAGAGATCTCACAATAGATACGGAACACGTTGTCGTCTCGTGGGAAACGGAAACACACTCTAGGCTTCGTCAAGCGTCTTTCTTGACGACCTTGACGGGCTTGCCGAGGAAGCCGAGCATGCGAGCCGTCAAGCCCGGGTGCTCCTCCTCCTCGGCGAGCGTCTCCTCGCCGCCCTCGGTCCCGACGCGCGAGAGCGACCGGCTCCTGGCACCGTCGCGCGTCGTCGACGACCCGCGCGAGAACGAGTTGTCGTCCCACCCGCCCGTCGACGTCTCAGCCGCCGATCCGCGCGACATGACGTCCCACCCTTCGTCGCTCGACGTCGTGCGCGACTCGTTCTGCGGCGAGCGCGGGCCGCTCGCTCCGCCGGACGATGACAGGGCGCTGCTGCCGCCGGCGCCGCTCTTGGCGCTCGGGCTTACGGGCGCGGTGGGCTCGGACGCCTTCTGCGCTGCCGCTGCGTCCTTCGAACCGCGCCGCTTCTTCTCGGTGGCTTTCTCGTCCGTCTCGTTCTCGGACGAAGACGACGAGGACGAGTCGTGCGTCGAGTCCTGACCCGGGCCAGACGGCTTGGGGATGAGGCTCCGCGCGTACTCGAGGTCGCGGTAGATGCACTCGATGGCGGTCGCAACGCCGTCCTCCTGCAGAAGCAAAACTACCAGTGAGCGAATCACCAACGGAGTAGACAGCACCGATGGGACGCACCTTGCGGATCTCCTCGCCAGCGAGGCGCGCGCGCTCAATCTGCTTCTCGTCCGTGACAGCCGTCGTGAGCGCATTGGCAAGGTTGTCGACCGTGAAATTCCGGATGTGCGTGCCGATGCCGAGGGTCGCGACACGGTCCGCGTAGAAGTGCTGATCGCCGAAGAAGGGCTTGATGATGGTCGGAAGGCCGGCTGCGCGTGAACAGCGGATCAGCGCCGCGAGAGGCAAGGGGCACGAGAAAGGGACGAACCTCGCAGACTCGCGCCAGTCGTACCAGCACCGCCGTGGTGGACCGCTGCGCTGATGCGCGGGAAGAGCCAGTCGTGCGGGATCGACTTGACGTTGTAGATGAACGGCTTGTCCATGAGCTCGTTGTGGCGCTTCTCGTTCTCCTCCTGCTTGCGCTTCTGCTCCTCGCTCTGGTCGTCCTTGTCGCCCTGGCGGTCCGACCAGCCCTTGGCGACAATGGCATATACGCCGGCACGCTCGACGGCCTCGGAGACAACGCGCGTCATCTCGAGCGGGTCGGGAATGATGATCGAGCCGAAGCCGATGAAGACGACCTTCTTGTCTTCGCTCTTGGCCTGGTCGAGGAAGTCGAGCAGGTCCTGCGGCGGCTCCCACTTGTTCGACTTGGAGTCGTCCGGGTTGTCGAGCCACCAATAGCCCGTGACGTGGATGTTCTCGCGCCAGTCGAGCGGCGGCGGGATGACGACGGGGCTGAAGTTGTACAAGAACGGGATCTTCTGCTGCTGCATCGCCTCCATGCTCGTCGGGCCGATCTTGAGCGTCGACTTGCGCCAGCGGTTGACCTGACCAGACGTCGCGCGCCAGAAGACCTGGTCAAACATGGTATAGGTCTGCGCGTGCGAGGAGCGGTGAGAACGGTCATGATGGGCTCGAGAGCTGTTTCAACACACCATGTAGTTGTACCCGCCGCCCATGTGCACTTCGGGCACCGCAAAGGCGTGCGGGTAGGCGCGAGTCTTGGACCAGGGCATGGTGAAGGCGCTGCGGAACGAGCAAAGTCAGATCCGGTCGTTGTGCGATGGATGGTCCGGGTCACGTACCGGTAGTACGGGATCTGGAGCGCCTCGGCGATGTGATAACCGGCAATGGCACTCGGGCTCTCGATCAGGACGTCCGAGTTCCGGCAGCCCTCCCAGGCGCTCGCGAGAAGGTCGTCGAGCCAGCCGCGGAACCGTCCGACGGCCTCCTTCATGAACGAGATGGTGAAGAAGTCGTGCGAAATCATGACTGTCGAACGCGAGGAGTGTGAGCGGACGAAGTAAAGGAAAGGAGTAGCCGAGACGCACGCTGCATGAGCTCGGCAGGATCGCCTCCGACGGCGGCGAACTCGATGCCGTGCCCCTCGACCCACTTCCGGTACTCGCCGTGACTGGCGATCTTGCAGTGGTGACCTTCGGCCATGAGGCCCTTGCACAGCGCGATGTAGGGCTGCACGTCGCCACGCGAGCCGATCGTCAAGCACGTGAAGCGGAGCGACTTCTCCGGCTTGAACGTGATGAAGTCGCTCGTCGTTGACGAAAACATGATGGGCGGCTGGCCGGGAACGGCTTCGGACTGCGGGTGCGGGACGTCGAGCGGCGAGCGGATCGAACCTTTGGACGCCGAGAGGTCGACGAGCTCGCGGAGCTCGCGGTGCTCGCCCTTGTCGTCGCCCTTGCCCTCACGCTCGCGGTGCTGCTGCTTGACAAGCTCGCGCTGCGCGTCGAGGTCGGCCAAAAGGCTGTCTCGGCGCTCGACCGAGTTGAGCTCGAAGAAGACCTCCTCGTGGCCCTTTATGGTGACCATGAGGCCCGAGAAGCCGATGCGGTACGAGCGGTGCTTCGAGACGCCGATAATGTCGTTGATCGGCAGGAGCATCTGCGCGACGCAAGGGTTCAGGCAAGGGTTCAGCGAGGCCCCGCTGGAGAGTCTGCAAGAGCGTGCATACCTTGGTCTTGCCGAGGAAGACGCCGCCCGAGCGGAAGCAGAAGTAGTTGGACGAGATGTAGGCGCGGCCGTAGATGGGCAAGCCGCGGTAGAGGTAGGCAGGCAGCTCTGTGCATGGGACGGACGTTAGTCACGTCGAGCTCTGGAGACGACCGGTGAGTGGTCCGAAAACGCACGGTGCAGCAGATCCTCCTTGTCGGCGAGGCCAAAGGTCTTGCGGAAGTCGACGATCTCGGCCTCCTTCTCGGCTTCTGTCTGCCCGCCCTCCTCTTCGGCCTCTTCCTCCTCCTCGGGCTCCTCGACAACCCTCCCGCCCAGCACATTGCGGCCGCCGCCGCTTCCGGAGCGGCTGGTCTTGGTACGCTTGCGACCCGTCGCCGAACTACTGCTGTGCGTCACGACCTCGAGAATCTTCCTGCCGGACAGAGACGCGGCGCTGACGGGCGCAGAGAGGACCTTGCTGAGTGTCGAGGTGCGGCGCGCCGGCTCGGGCTCGGGACCGGGAGAAGGCTCGGGCGGGTACGTGTGAGCGCGAGAGGGTGCGCGCGGGTCGGGCGGGGCGGGCGGCTGCAGCCCGGCGGCGGCGGGGGCAGCAGTCGGACTCGTGGCCTGCGAGTCGGCCTTGTGCGCAGCAGCGAGCTCGTCGTTGTCGCCGCCGCTCGACTCGCGCGGCGGCTTCAGCGTAGCGACCGATCCGGCGCCCGAAGCGGGGCCAGAAGCGCTGCCGGCAGACTTGTCCTTGTCGGCGAGATCGGTCGTGACGCGGAGCTTGGTCGGCGCCGAAGGGGCGGGCGCCGATGCGGCGGCGTCCTCCGAAGATGCTGCAGCAGGCGGCGCCGTAGACGCCATGGTGGCGGTCGACTTGCTGTGCCCGTCGGACGACGACGACCCGATGCCGAGGACGCTGTGCACCCGCTCGCTCAGGCTGCGCTCGTCGCGCGCGGTAGCATGGTCGCGCTCGCCGTCGGCGGCGCGCACTTGGTCCGTATCGCCGAGCGCGCCCTGCACGGGCCGCGTCGTGTCCTCGACGGCGTCGCTGTCTGTGCGCGGGAGCGGCGCCGCACTGCCCTGCGGGTGGTGCTGGCGGAAGGTCTCGAGGACGGCCTGGATGCGGTCGAGCGCGCCGTCGAGGTCCTTGAAGTACGACAGCCAGTACTCGTCGATCGAGTAGCCCTCGTCGGCGTCGTAGACGCGCACGCGGATCGTCTCGGCGAACTCGAGGCTCGACGACTTCTCGACGTCGATGATGGTCTCGAGCGGGATGGCAATTTTGACGCTCTCGCCCTCGTTCTGGGAGCGGAAGACGACCTTCTTGAGCGTCTTGACCCACTCGTCGCGCGACGCCTCGCTGTCGGCGCTGAAGTGCCACTTCTTGTCGGCGGTCGAGACCTTGAAGTGGTGCTTGTGGAACGACGACGGCTCGACGGCGATGCAGTAGTGCAGGTCGATGTGGCCGTCGGGGAAGTAGGGGTCGGTCGACGACGGGAACCACGACAGGACGCTGTCCTTGAGCACGAACCAGTGCTTGCGGTAACGCCTCGTGCGGCTGCTGCGCACCGAGAGCGAGCCCGAGCGGATAGTCGCGCCCTCCTTCTGCGCGAGGTAGGCGTAGAAGCACAGGTGGCCCGCAGTGAGGTAAAGGAAGCCTTGGAGGAGGATCGAGCGGAAGAGCCAGCAGGCATACTCTGAACGCGCCCGCAAGAGCGTCATTATTGAACCCCGCCAGCGAGACGGAGGGAGACCACGCACCGGCGACGACCTCCTCCGGCTCGTCGAGCCCAAAGACGTCCATGAGCTTGACCGCGAGCTTCTCCCTCCGCTTCCGCGTCTTCTGCGCGCGCGCCTCCTCCCTCTGCTCCTTGCTCCTCGGGCTCGCGTCGTCGCCCTCACCCTCGTCGTTTTCCTCGTCCAGCGCAGACGCCTCGCCGTCGTCCTCGGTCGCGCTCGCCTCGGCCTCGCGCACCTCCTCGAGCACCTTGGCTCGGCGCCGGCGCTGCTTGTCCCTCGCACCGTGCGGGCGGTGAATCGCAAAGATCGAGCTCTTGCTCATCGGGTCGTCGTCAACGTCATCCTCGTCCGCCGCGTCGTCGCGGTCCTCGCGGTGCCGGCGGTGTGGCCGGTGAGGGTGGTGGTGCCGGTGCTTGGTGCGCCGGTGCTGCGCGTCGCCCTTGCTGACGACCCCCTCGCTCGGGCACCGCGCCAGCGACGGGTTCTCGGCCGCGCGCTCGGGCGGACTCGTAAAATGCGCGAGATCCGGCCCGGCGTTCTCGGCCGCTGAAGAAGAGCCAGAGTCGTCTGCGGTGCCGCCGGCTGCACGGTGGGCGTCGCCGCCCGACTCGGTCGAAACCGAGTGAGACGTCTCGTCCGACGTGTTCTGCTGCGCTTCGTCGCGGGCAGCGGGGCGCGATGAAGCGGCGCCAAAGTCGGACGCGGTGAGCTGCTCATGCTTGGCCGCCGCGATCGCGGGTACGTCCTCGCCCTCGTCGACATCGTCGTCCGTCTTGGGGTGCTTCTTCAAGCCGTGACGGTGGTGCTTCTTTTTCTTGTCCTTGCGCGATGCGCGGCGCTCCTCGTCCTCGTCGTCCTGGGCGAGCGCGTGAATCATGCTGTTGCACGAAGGAAGTCCGTCAGTTTCCGGTTGCCTGCTTCGTGGTGGTCGAGTCGGACGGACCGCATGTAGCCCTGGCTCATGCCACCGTGGTAGCTCTTGGCTCCGCCTTCTTGACCAAAGCGCTTCCTCTCGGCTTTGGCCTGCCTGCGCGCCTCGTCCTCGTCGAGACTGCGCGCGGCCATGCCGTACCCGGCGCCGCCGATGCCCGCGCCCGCATCGGCCTCAGTGTCGGACACCTCTGCTCGCGGGAAATGCGCGGGCGGGGCCGAGTCGTCCGAGCCAGAGAAGGACGACGACGCGCTGCTCGACGTCGCCGAGTAGCCCGACTCGAGCGAGTCGTCACTCGCGGTCCGGACGGGCACGGCATGCCCCGTCGGGACCACGCCCGGGTGCGGCCCACCGAGGTACTTGGCGTCGGGCGGCGGGTGGCCGTGCTCGAGCGCGGCGGCGTCCTCGGGCGGGACGAGGCGGGCGTTGGGGTCGGGCGATTGCTGGCGCAGCGCGGCGCGGCCCATTGCGCCGTGGCGCTCTCCGCCCTCGCCCCAGCCGGCGTACCCCGGGCTCTCGTGCTCGCTCGGGACGGCGGGCACGGTGGGGTCGTTAACGCCGGTAGGCGTGCGGAGTGGGTGCGCCGACGAGGGCGAGGGCTGCTGGCCGTCCGCGTGCGAGCTGCTCGACGCGGGTCCGAGGCCAGACTGCATCGCGGGAGTGGAATGCTCGCCTCGGCGAGGGTAGAGCGAGCGAGAGGCAGGCGAGTGACGTCGGGGAGAAGAGGCGAGGCGAGGCGAGGGGTGAGCGCGAGAGGCAGACGAGATTCGCTGTGGTGTGCTCTACAGAAGCTGCGAGGATTGAAGTCAGGCCTTTGCGTCGTGTGCGCGCGTTGCAGGCGGCAAAGGGCGACGCAGGCGGAGCGGCGGTGCGCGCGATCGCGTGCGGGGCGGCGCCAGAGTGGAGCCGAGCGCGCGAGGGGGAAGCGCCGCCGAGTACGAGAGACAAGTACAGCGAGGACAGGGACGCACGCGTGCTCTCGGCGGGGCGCAGCAGCAGCAAGCAGTACCGTGCAGGTGGGTCCAACACTCACACGCTCGCACAGCTCGGGCGGATCGGCGGGCTCCTCGCGCTCCGCCGTCTCCGAACCCTCCGCGCGTTCGTCAATCGTCATGCTCAACCTTCGGCCCCCAGCTCGGCTTCGCGTCTTCGCCTCGTCACGCTTACGTACCTTCTGCACGACCTCGCACAGCGACACAGGTGCCTCCGCCCGGCAGCAATCGCGCGCGAGATGCGTCCTACCCACCCGGCCTCGCACCACAGTAGCACATGTGAAGGCATTGCGGGTCGCTGGCAGTGAGGGGACGCGAATTCTCGACCGAGATGTGGAGATTAGCGCTTTCCAAACCACTCTGCCGAGGATTCGAGACTGATTGAAGTGCAGTGCGAGCGGGAGGAGAACGAGGAAAAGAGGCGAGCACGTATTAACGGGGTGGGCTACAGAGGAGGGGGTGAGTGAGGTGCGGGTCTATATACACAAGGATGTGCGATTTATGGGTGTCGAGGGGATGACGCTGTGAGAAGGTGGGGGGATTGTAGAGGAGGAGGAAGCGAGGAGAGGAGGGGAGCGGTGAGATTCTCATTCGCCTAGACAGCGACCTGCGGCTGCGCGTGCGCCTGGGTGGCGGGCGCATTGTGGAACGCGTTGCCGTCGCCGACGACCGTGCTCGGGCGGGGCGTCGCCGACTGGCTCATCGGACCCTTCTCGTGGAGAAGGCCCTGGTGCGCGCCGTCCGACACCTTGGACGACGAGAAGCCCAGGCGGGCGTAGTCGAGCCTCGAGATCTGCATCATGTGGATGAACGAAAAGACGGGCTTGGCGAGGAGGTCGAGGACACCGTACTGTGGGTGTGCGCGAGTCAGGTCGCTGATTCACTCCCTACACAAGGAGCGAGCGAAAACGTACAGCCACCATCTCGCTCGTCGGGGTGATGACGTTGCCGCCGTCGGCGACACCCCAGATGATCGGGTACACGAACCACAGGACGGCGAGGACGCTCGCCGAGACGGTGTAGGCCTTCGCGTAGTCGCTGCCGAGGAGCGTCGCCGACTTGCGCGCCGTGAACATGAGGACGTAGAAGATCCAGAGCATGGCGACGCAGCCGAACGTGAAGAAACCCCACTTGTAGCGCGACGGGGTGAGCGCGCCGAGGAGTCCGGTGATGATCATGACAATGTCTGCAAAGAAAGATGGGGTCGCGAAAGTGAGCTCGGGATCGCTTTTCAGGCCACGGGCGGCAGGCTGAGACGCACCGAAGAAGATGAGGCCGAAGATCTGCGAGAGAGGCATGCCCGTAGCGAGGACGAGCGAGAGGAGGAGCATCGGAGTCGTGATGGTCCAGTCGATGTAGCGGGCGTACCTACACGAATGCGAAGCTGGCCATCAGTGGCTGATCGACCGCAGAGAGGCGGCGCACAAACACAGCGCATGCCATAGTGGAAGGAGACGCACCAGATCGAGCGGGTCGGGTCGGTAACGCCGAGCGCAACCCAGTTCTCTCCGAGGGTGCCGCCGCGAACAAACTCGACGGGGACAGCCGCGGCACCGAGGTCGGAAGCCATGGAGAAACTGCAGAAGCAAGCGTAAACGCAAGGTTGAGAAGAAGTCGGGGTCAGCTGACAGTCCGCAAGCGAGAGTGGCTGGGCGGCGCGACGTACTAGGCGACGGAGGCCGTGAAGCACAGCGCGGCAGCGAGCTCGTGAAAGGCGCGCTCGCCGATCGGGCGCGAGTGGCCCCAGGCGAGGAGACCGATGGCGGAGGCCAACATGACGGCGAAGACGGCCCACAGCCAGTCCGACGCGGCGGTCGTGATGTCGATGTTGGCGACAAGCTGTTACAGAAACCCGAACCCAAGCGATGCTTCGGGTCAGGACAGAGCGCGGACAGAGGATCGCTGAAAAATCAGGACGGACGGGGTTGACGTTCAGCACATTGTTGCGCTTGACGAGGAAGTCGGCAGCGGCCTCCATGGCAGCAGGCGTGAGGTTTAGGGGAGAAGCAAGCAGCACGAGAGACGAGGAAAAGAGGGAGAGAGCGAGGGAAGCGGAAAGCTGGATGGCAAGCCCGAAGGGAGTCAGGCAGGCGTCATGGGCATCGCACGGGACAGTCGGCGAGCTAAAGTTGGGCCGCGGCAGGGGCGTGCGAGGCAAGTTTGAGCGGGAGGGAGGGAGCGATCACGAGAAGGCCGACGCGTCGACGTCAGGCCGTCGCCGAGTCCCTTTGACATCTCGGGATAGTCCTCTCGATCGGGCCACCAGATGTCAATCTGCCGTAAGCACAGGCATCTCGTTAAAACCCGCAGCTTCAACTGGACCGCGAAGCGATTGCGAGAAGCGAGGTCGTCCCTCGCATGCCCGCCTCGTCCTGTCTGAGCGCCTCGCCTTGCGCCTGCGCTCGCTCGTCGGCCACCTGCAGTGCCGCGTCGTGCAGGCCATTGACGCACAGTGCGCGGCGGGCTGGGAGTTCGGGCAGTGCTATGTTGAGGCGGCTGGCCGAAGGTCGTGCCGTCCAACCTTCGGCATCGCCTCCCGTAGTCTGCCCGAGCTGTACGTAGGATCTGCAGACCGAAACTCGCGTGTCCGCTGCCGGCACCGAACTCACCCGGGCTGAGCGATGGGACGTGCGATCAAGCTGAGCGGGATCGACTTGACTTCGAGCGAGGCTAGCAGGCCAGGAAGAATTGCACATGTCCCCAACGACGAGTCAGATGAAGTACTTTGCAGATGGAACCGTTACAGAACATACACAAGCGCAGTAACCCAGTGAGGCGATTTCTGACATGACATGGCGCGACCACCCCCAACCCTCAGAGCTTGCCGATGAGGAACAGCTTCTCGTGTCGCGCGAGCCACGAGCGGACGCGTTTGCCGTAGATCCACATTGGAATGGTCTGTAGCGCGAAATTCGTGAGCTAGGTGGATGAAACAGGCGCAGCAGGATACGTACGGGGAGAAGACAGATTGCGGTGAGGCCGGCAAGCAGACCCATGGTGTGCGGGACACCCATGCTCGCAATCCAGTTGGCGGCAAACTGGGTGAAGCCGTACAAGACCAGGTTCTTGCTCAAGTTACTGCAGAAGGCGGAGTCAGTTTCTCGTTCGGTCAGAGCAAAGACTGAGTGGACGGCTTCTCACATCACGCCGATTGCCTCAGCGGTGTGTGCGCGGTGGCAGTCAATCAAGTACGCAATGATGGCGGTGCTGCCGATTCTGCGAGACAAAGCAGGTCAGCCAGAAGCTGAAGTGAAGGAACGAGCCGGACTACTCACGATTGGCCGACGTTGATCAGGGTGTACATCATGACCGGGGCCATCCAGTGCAGGGTACCGTTCTGGGTGATGAGCGCCCAGCCCATGAAGGCGAACACCTCGAGGATGAGCATCGGGGCAATCAGTACCAAGCGGAACTCCCTGTTGTTCACGTGTCGAGAACGCAGAGAAAGAGCAGAACCAAGCAACGGAAGAAGAACATAGGTCAGCAGAGTAGACTGCGGGCGAGCAGGTGAGGCGTGACGTACGGCTCGAACCGACCGCCGTTGCGGCGCGCGAACCAGGTGGCAGCGTAGTCGCACAACGGACCAGCGATGAGGGTAGCCGGGATGGAACCAACGAGCGGACCAATTGAGACAAGGCCCGTCTGGGTCGCGTCGAAGAAGTAGGGCGGCGCGCCGAAGATGATGGACGAGCAGATCGACAGGACTGAGTGGCACGACGCATCAGTCCCGTGCGACTGCAGACGTTTTGCAGAGTCAAGAGAGACTCACCAACAAGCCAGACCGTCGTCATGCCGTAGACCAGGAAGCCGTACCATACGATCGGAGAGAGGAAGAAGGGGAATGGCCGGAGGAGGAGCTTGAAGAAGTTTTCCTTGCCGCGGTACGAGACAGGCGCGAGCTTCTGAAGGTACGTCTTCTTCGGACCGTACGCAATGGGTGCGCGACGCTCGGGAGTCGACATGCCCTTCTCGATGTGCTCGACTTCTGCGATGGGCTTTGGCGTGCCGTCGCTGCTCTTCTCGAGCTCCTCGGTCGCAGCATTGACGGCAGCGGCGTCGTTGGCCGAGTGTTCGTCCGTGTTGAAGATGGCGTCACGCTATGCGGGTGCATGAGTGAGTGAACGACTCAGGCGAAGAATGTGATGCATTCGTACCTTGTAGGCGGTCTCAGGACAGAGGAAGACGATCCCCACAAATCCGATGCAGAGGAAGATCAAGATCAACCAGAAACACCATCGGTAGCCCAGCGTGTTGCTCTGGATGACGTAGCCATTGACGCTGTGGACGAGATGGTTCGAGGTTAACGACATGTCGATCGCCTCAGACTGGAGCGAAAGGGCCCACATTGGTGTGATGTTGATGCCGGCAAGGATGGCAAAGCCCCAAACGGCGCTGCGGAAGCCACGCTCGTGGACGTGCCAATGGTCGGCAATGGACGAAACGACAAGTCCTTCGAACTATGTATTCTCCGCAGAAGAGTCAAGGGTCTGTTTGTCCAATAGCGAACGTTGCAAGAGGGAGACGCACAGCGGCCATGCCGAAGCCTTGGAAGATCCGCGACCACTCGAACGAGTCGAGGTTCTTCGATACGGCGCTCCAGACGGTGGAGAGGACGAGGCAAAGGCCTCCGAGGAGGTAGACGGGACGACGGCCGAACCTGCAGGCAATGGGAATCAGCAGTGTGGGTGCGCATGGTCGATCGAGACCTACTTGGCGGCGAAAGGAGGGATGAAAATCATGATGCAGCCGAGGGCGAGTACCAAGGAGCCGTTGGTAGCGGCGACCTCATTTACGCCGATACCCCACTCGGCAGCCAAGGCAGTGTAGCCTGTCGCATGTGAGCCGAGTCAGCCGGTGTCGAAAGAGGAACGGAGCGGCGGCTGAGGAAGGGGAGAAGACGCACCAGGAGCGAGCAAGGGACCGACGCCGCCGACGAGGCCCGCAACAAAGCAGAGGACCCAGAATTCGGCCTCGCGAGTGAAGCGCGAGTCGTTGAGCGGGTCGTTCGGATCGTCGGACGGCTGCGGGACGAGAACGACGTGCGAGTACCGACCCTTGCCCTTCTTGAGCGCGTCGACAACGTCGGCGTCGTAGTGGTCGGCCCTCAAGTCGTCGAGAAGGGCGGTGCCAGGCTGTGAGTCCCGGCCGAATCGTTAGGTCTCTGTACCAAGTCTGAGCGCAGGGCAGCGAGACGTACGACGTTGCCGTCCGGGTAGTACTTGTCTTCGAGAATACCCCAGGCCATTGTCGCGTTGCGTTTACGTTCGAGAGAGACGAGAGCGGGAGAGAGAAGAAGCAGCCGGCGAGGGATCGCAGAATCGGAGGCGATGTGGGGCGGCGGGGAAGAGGGGGGAGCCGAAAGCTCGCCGGTACCTAGCGCTCCCCTCATACACCGCGTGGAGCGCCATGGAGCCGCTAGAAGCGCGTAAAAAAAGGCACCAGGTGATCTGATCAAGAGCCGGTCGTCGCCCGCGTCGCTGAGCCTGTCGAACTGGCGCGGGAGCATCCCCCACCCGCAAGTTGCTGAGGCGCTCCATCCACCGAAGCGGCGATCAATCGGTCGTTGGGTCGCCCTTTACTTAGCATGTGGCGCTGTCGAAGAGTGGAGCAAAGCCAGCAACCTGGAAGCGTCCGGCCCGCCTTCATTCGAGCGGTCGAGCGTGCCGCGCCTCAACTCGGGAGCACGGCAGCAAAGAGCGTGCCACGTCTGCGAGATTGTGCGCCCCACACACGAACACACCTGCAGCCGGGAAGGCTTGGAAGATGGCCGCGAAGCTCATCTCCTGCGGTGGTCAGCGTTGCGAGGAATCGGGCTGGCAGTCTCGGCTGGGAGCTGCAGTCCGAGCCAGGACATACCACAGCAAGCTGTCTCGACGTAGTGGCGCCTCCTCCAGTCACGTAATGCCATCGTGGCCGAGCCTTGCGAGCCAAGCTGGGAGAGCGGAGTCGCGACCACTTTCGCCAGCGCGAGGTTGCCAGCAGAATCCAGCGCGAGCTGCTGCTGTAGTGCAGAGCAGACGCCAGACAGAACGCACAGGCCGGCGAGTCGCGTCATTGGCGAGGGGAGACCTTCGACCCTCATCAGTCGTTGCAAGTGCGCCAAGGCCTCCCGCCTCCTTCCTCCTCAGGCGTCTACCTGCTTGTCCAGTCTTATCAGATGCAGATGCTGTGTTTGAGAGTCTGCCACCGGTGCCCCTTGGTCCGTGTTCGAAGTGCATCGCACAGGATGGCCTCCTGCTCGTGCAGGTGCATATGCGTGCAAGTCGGCACAAGGGCTCGCGAATAACCTTTTGCTCGCGGGAGCAGAGCTGTTGCTAGCCGCACGCTACGTGGATTATCGGACAGTGCCCGGTCCGTGGACTTTCCGAGCGCTCTCCTGTACGTCGAGACGGACGCTCGCTGTGCTTTCTGCAGGCCTCTCTTGCTTCACGGTCGTCCTGGCTTGCTGCTCTGAGGTGTGAACGAGTGCTGCAGGGGCGCAGCTGCTTGATTGCATGGTCCGCCACTCACCCGCCGGAATGTGCGCAGTGTTGACCGGCTTCCGTCGCAGATCACCCCGTTTACCATTGCATGCTTGCCATGCAAACTAGCCTTCGGGTGGGTGTGCACCATCAAGGGCTGGGTCGTTCTCGATGCCCTTGTGCTGGCGGCGGTGAGCCATCTGCCGAGCCAGAAGCTGGACCTCGCTAATTCTCGACCCACAGGTCTACTTTGCGCTAGCCTATGTCCTGCGCTACTGGGTCTTTCCACCGCTCAAGACGCTTTTTGAGAATATCGTGTACGCATCAAGTCTCGCCTGTCGGATCCGGCGCTTCCGCTGATGCTCAGTCGCGCAGTGTCTATCAAGTGAGCGCCGGTCTCCGTCTTGCTCAATTATCAAGCTGACCTTCCGGTGTGCAGGTCATGAAGACGCCCCTCAAGAACTGGATTACACAGCTCAAATGGGCCTTCTACGGCGCGCTCGGCTACATCGCGCTAGGCATCTCGGGCGTCTTGGGCGCCATTCTCGCGATCCAGCTGCTGTTATGGATGTGCGTTGTTGTTCGATGCGTCCTGGATGTCGGTGCTCCACGCCGGGCTGGACCTCGAGCTGACCTCGAGGCGATCCCCTGCAGCTTCACCGCCTACCTCGCCGTCTCGTTCGCCATCAACGTATACGCGGCGGTCAAGACGCTGCAGTCCATCTTCGCCGTGCTAGACGATCTACACAAGGCGTGCGACTTTCTGCCGGCCCTCTTCTGGGGCGGGGATTGCGATGGGTTCTTCTCCATGATTGACAAGGTTCGTCCCGACCCTCTTGTCCTGCTCGGCGTACTCAAACGACTCATACAACCGCGTGCTCTCCATCAGGTCATCTACGGCGGTGCTGGCGTTGTCCTCCTCTTCCAGTCCCTCACGCTCATCTGCGCCCTCCTCCTCATCCGGCGTATCAACAAGAAGACGGGCCGCTGCTGCTTCACCTTCTGCGGACACCCTCGCGACAAAAAGCGCAAGCAGCTTGAGAACTCGCTCGACAAGGAGATCCCGTACGGACGCCGACGGCGTGTCGCGGGAAGTGCGAGCGTTGCTTTGCTCTCCGGTTCGGCCGAGAAGGCCGAGCTCCCGCCTCTGTCTACAGCACCAGCGTTTACACCTCGAGCATCCTTCGAGCTTGCTCGACGGCCTCGGGGTCGGCGACGGGCAAAAGGAATCGATCCCTCACTGCGCGAAGCCCGGCAGCTTGCAAAGGCGGCGTCCCGAAGCAGCTCAAGCACTTCAGAGTACTGATTGCAATGTCACAACGTGTTAGGTACTGTCGGGATGCAACGTGGCGACGTAGTGAGCAATGCTCGTCATCATGCGAGCCCTGCTTCTCGCGCATCCTGCAACCTTCAGGACATCTCCGTCTGTTGCGCTTCCATCTGAACTAGCAGAAGCAAGCTCATGTGCAGTGCATCATTCGAGAAGTACAACAACAGGTCTAACCCGTCTAGCTGTCTATGTAAGCGCCAGCGACGCCACGCCATCCTGTACTCGCGGCAGCGCGTCTTTCGTCTCCCCCTCGACGCCGATCTTGATCTTTGGGTCGCCGCGCGCCGCGCGCTGCTCTTCGACGCCCTGCTGCGGCCCATCGCAGCCGTTGAGCGCCGCTTCCTCTTCGGCGGCGATGCGGCGGTCCTCCTCTTCGTCCTTGAGGCGCTGCTTGATCTGCTTCCAGTCCGGATGGAGGTCGCGCCAGCTGCGTCGGCTCAACAACTGCCAGTCAGCTCCTCCTTTTCCTGCGCAAGTAGCATGCGAGCGAGGACGAGCACAAGGCAGCGCACCTCTTCTCCTCCTCCCACCACTTGTTGACGACACACTCGAGCCCGCACGCCGAGTCGCAGCACTCCCACGGCGCCGGCTCGCGCGGCGGCTCGTCGCGCTGTGCCGCGCTGCGGATCGCGGCGAGGCGGTCGGGCGGGTGCAGGGAGCGGGCGACGAGGCGCTGAAAGTAGGCTGAGCGGAGGAGCGGGTCGGGGAACGGGGTAGGGTCGGACGATGTGGTGGGCTCAGACGCGGATGTGGAGGCGCTTGCAGACTTTAGGGCGGGGCTCGATGACGAGGTGACCGAGTCGGGAGCTGAGGCGGAATCCGCCGTGCACTCGAGCGTGTCGGTCGCGGGCTTTGATGGGGCAGTGGACCCCGTCAAGGAACTCAGCAGAGAGCTCAGCATAGCCTCGCTGCGCCCTGCGGCCCGTCCGGCAGGAGCGCGACGCTAGTAGGCGATGCTGACAAGCTGCAAGGTGTGCTGGTCGAGCGCGAGGCGTAGCTGCCGTGCACAACTCCCGTGGTCTGTGTGCAGACTTGCTCAACGCCGGACGAGCGTCGTGCCGATCATGGCGGCAGCGTGTCAAGAGCGGGAAGCTAAGGGAGATGAAGCGGAAACGGGGAGGAAGCAGAGCACGGAAGCAGCCGGGTTGCGTCCAGAGCGGACAGCGCGGTCTAACAGAGAACAAAGAACGGATTTACGGCACAATCAGCGCCTCGGAAGCGAGGGGACGAGCCGAAAGAGCTCACGAAGGTCGATCGCCTCCTCGCTTCTTTTTACATCGCACTGCTCGCGCAGACTCGCTTGTACAGCTCGAGACTCGGTCGAACTGCGCTTGCCAGACTCCCAGACTGCGTGGCAGACTCGCTGCATGCCTCCCGGACCGCTCCGTCTCCCCACCCTCACCCTCTTCGGCAAGACCAGGAACTGTTCCCTCTGCGACGTCGCAAAGGCAGACCTCGAGGACGTGCGCAAGGTTGCGCCCTTCCACTGGAACTTCTACGACATCGCAAAGCAAGGGGCGGACGACGATCTCGAGTACGAGCGCACTGCTTGGCGACGCCTGTATCAGGTCCGCCTCGTCTCCCTCGCATTTGCATGGCCAGCCCCGTCTGTTGCGGTGCTGCGGCGACTAGCTCGTGACTGACTCTCTTCTTCTACCGCAGTACGACATCCCCGTCTTGCATCTGAGCGCCGACGACTCGCTCGACTCGCTCGCGGGCAGGAAAGGCTACGGCGGACGGGTGATGAAGCACCGCATCGACAAGGACAAGCTCGCTCAACTCGTGCGCGAATGGACCGAGAAGCTCAACCAGGAGACAGTACCGAAGCAGCAGGTCATAGACCGGTAGCAGCAGGTGCGTTTGTCCATCATCCTCCAGTCGTAGCAGCTCGCTTACTGTCACGCCCGCAGCCAAGCGACCTGCGCCCGAGCAAACGACAAGCGAGTACCGCAAGCGCATGCGCACCGCTTCTCCGGAATCATCGAGACCTCGGACCAAATCACCTCCGCTCTATCTCGAAACCGCCTCTCCCTCTGCAATCGTTGACGACTCGCACTACGCCTCCTTCGGTCTCGGCTTCTCCTACGACTACTTCTCCTTGTCCTCGCACCTCCCCATCCTCGGCGAGGCGCGCACGCCCTCGCCCCCTCCTTCCGACGCCGCCGCCCCCACCAACCTGAATCACCTCATCCCAGCACGAACGTGCTTCAACTGCCTCGCGCCCGACCACAGCCTCCAATCCTGCCCCTTCCGCCACGACTCCATCTCTATCGCCGCCAACCGCGCGTCGTACCACGCGCAGCGCGCCTCGGCCCTCTCGTCCACACGCGCGACCTCGGGATCTGGCACGCCGCAGCGACTCACTGCGGGCCCCTCGGCGCCTTCTGCGCGCTCGCGCGCGCTCGAGTGCTGGGCGCGGTTTCGTCCGGGGGTGGTCGGGCCCGAGTTGCGCGCGGCGGTTGCGGGCGAAAGGGCGTTCGAGACGGACGAGTGTGAGTGGGTGAGGAGGATCTGGAGGTTCGGGTACCCGCGCGGGTGGACTATGGAGGAGGGTGGAACAGGTGCGGTCGCATTTGTTCCCTGCGACCTGGCGGGGAGGCGACGACGCATGCTGATTTCGCCAGTCCTCTGCCTCGAACGGGCTTGCAGACCCGTTTGCGCGCATGCGCGAGCGCATACTCGAGCTTACGCAGGATGAGGCGGACGACGAGATCGAAGATCTAGACGACGTCGACGACCTCGAGATCTACGGCGTCGACGGAGCCTCTGCGCTTCCCGACTCTGCCTCTGAGACCCTCGCAGCTCCTTTGTCCATTGCTGCGACCGAACCTGCTTCATCTTCACCATCTGCCAGTCCTTCGGCATCTCGTACGCCTCCTCCGCCACCTCCTGCCGATGTCCCTCCTCCGCCGCCTCCCCCCTCCTCTCCTCCGCCGGCCCCGCCGCAATCCGCCCCACCGCCGCTCCCGCTTGTTCGCCTCGCCGACTACCGCACGCCGCTCTTCTCCTCGTCGACGCACTTTCTCGCGCCCTCGCGCGCAGAGACGTGGGAGGCGATGCACGAGGCGCTCGCGAGGGTGCCGCCGCCGCGCGAGTTGGTTGAGCGGAGGAGGCGGGAGTGGGAGCGCTGGAGGAAGGATAGGGATGCGTGGGAGAGGGAGCTTGGTGCGCAGAGGAAGCGCGCGGAGGCGGGCGACGAGGAGGAGGAGATGGAGCTTGCGAGCGCGAGTAGCGAGGCGGGCTAAGCAAACGGCTTTGCGCGCGACTCTGCCTGGCACGCTTGCGAGTGAGTGGCACAGAAAGGGTACTGATTACTGCAAGCTGGTTGGCGTTCCCTCCCACGCGTGACCGAACAGGCGATGCGACTCCTCCCGACCTCTCTCCCTCCTCAGCGGCCTCACGCCGTCACGGCGGTCCACACGCCGACGACGCCGCCCGCACCGATGAGCGCAGCCCTGACGGCGTTGTAGGCGCCGAACTTGCGCAAGAGCGTCACGACCTCGTCCTGACTCGGCTCGCGCGCGGCGTCCTTCTTCTTGTTGACGCGCTCGTCGAGCTCGATCAGCTGGGCGTTGACGGCCGGAAGCATGACGGCGACGGTGAAAGGGAGGATTGAGGCGGTCAGGCCCGCGGCGAGGCCGTAGCCGGTGCGCGCCGCAGACGCCGCCGCCGACGAGTAGGCGGAGGAGGCGAAGAGCGCGGCCGCGAGCGAGGCGAGCTGCGGAAAGACGTGCGACCCGGACGAGAAGAGTGCGCGCAGGTCTGCGAGCGAGTCTGGGACCGAGGCGCGCTTCGCGAGCGAGACCAGCAGCGGGACGGACGAGTACGAGAGCGAGGCGATGCCCCCGGCCGTCGCAAGCGCGATCGAGCAGGCGAGCGTGGTGCACAGCCGCGGGGCCGACATGCTGTACCGAGGCTCTGCTGGCTGCGCCGACGGTCTCTGAGACGGAAGCGGACGAGCGCCAGAGTCGCTCGGCGCAGCGCTTCCCTCCGGTCCAGACGGTGACGTCGCTCTCGCTCTCCTCGCGCTCGTTCGCTCCTCTGAAGCAGTCGCAGCCGCAGCCGCACTGGTCAGCAGCGGTGCTTTCTGTACAACTAGCGCAGCCGAAGAATGGCGTTGCCGCGCGAACCTCGCGCTCTGCGCCCCCGCGCACCCGGCGTCTCGCGCGCGCCGGCCTGCGCACGCGCTCGGGTGGTTTCGCTCTGCTCGTTTCGGCGCCGCTGTCCTCCTTCGCCGGACACCGCGAGGCTGCCAAGGGATTCCGTGCCCGTCTGGGGCCACGCCAGGCTGTCTATCGCGCTCGTGCGGGGCAAGGGACCGCGCCTCGTCCCCCTCACCGCCCGCTCGAACCGTCTCGTACTGCTCCTGATTTTGGTCTCCGGCGTGCGGACTGCACTCAGGGCGCCTTGTGCTGCTTTGAGACCGCTGCAAATGGCTGGATCGTCCCGGAGGGGCTCTCCCCTGGTCTACGATTGGACCCAGCCGGCCGGGTCTCTCCCTCGTGGCTCCCGATCAAGCTGAACGTTCGTGCGCGACCTCTTGGCGCCCCGCTCCTGCTCTCCGACTGGCCCCGCTTTGTACACGCTCCGTTGGGGCAAAAAAGACGGGCGCCCGCTGCGCTCGTCTTCTCGCTTTTCTCTCCCCTGCATCTTGCTCGAGGCGTCACTCATCTCGCGCACTTCCTCCGCTCTCGCGCCTTCTACACTCTCAAACAGCATGTCTTCTCCTAACGGCTCGTCGCTACACCACCACCACGACCTCGAGAAGAGCGCTGGCGCCCCGAACGCAGGCCAGTCCTCGTACGCCTCGAATGAGGGCGGTGCGCCTCTCAACCTGCGCAACATCACGCCGGGTGGACACCCTCTTGACCAGGTTTGTCTCGCCTTCGTTTGTCGTCCGAACGCACACGGGAGCATGAGGTTCACCTGCCTCGAATCTCGCTTGCCTTCGAACAGAGTCAGCCCGCCTTCCCCGTCTACCATCGCAAGTTCGCCAACCCGGCGCCGCTCGGACTGTGCGGCTTTGCACTGACGACCTTTGTCCTGTCCCTCATTAACGGTACATCCTTTCTCCTTCGCCGGGTCGACCTGACCTCGCGAGTTTCTCGGGGTCATCCACGCTGGAATGGGAGTCGCTGCGACGTCCCGCTTGAGATCACAGACTCTCGGCGCCCGCTCTGCTCCAACATCCAGTGGACTGCGCTGATCGTTGGAGCATTCGTTTCTTTCCTGCAACAGTTCGCGCTCGCGATGTCTCGGTCGCGAACGTCGTCGTCGGTCCCGTGAGTCTTTCCTCCGTCACAAGGTGGCTTGAGATCGTCACTGACTCCGTCATGTGGTATGTAGGCTCTGTGGTATGGTGGTCTCGCGCAGCTGCTCGCTGGGAGTACGTCCCTTTCCTCCCCCCGGGACTCGCAACATCGCAGCTGTCCCTTCTTTCTTCCGCTAAAGGCTTGTTCACTGACCCGTCTGCTCTCACCGCCTCGCAGTGTGGGAGTTCGCAGTCGGGTCCGCCTCTTTTTCTGCACCTTCTTGAGAAGGCCACCGACTTGACGCGCTTGACTGCTTGCAGAAACACCTTCGGAGCAACCGCCTTCTCGTCGTACGGCGCATTCTGGCTGTCCTGGGCTTTCGTAAGCTGGGCAGACCTCTGAGCTTACGGAAAGGCTGGAAAAGACTCGGACAAACTTGCTGACTCGGCGCTTGCTGCTATCCTTCTGCAGATCACGTCGCCGTGGTCCGGCATCAGCGCTGCGTACTCGTCCGACCCGCAGATGCTGACCACCGGTGTCTCGTTTTTCCTCTGGGGCTGGTTCATGTGCGTCCCGGTCGTTGCTCTTTGCCATTTGCCATTTGCCTTGCCGTGCTGACTAGCGGATCGCACCCTCTCAGCTTCACCTTCATGATGTTCATCGCGTCGCTCCGCTCGTCCGTCGCTCTCTGCTCCGTCTTCTTCTTCCTCACGAGTGCGTGTTTCCCTCAGTCTCGCTCCGGCTCCTTCCGCTGCTTACGCCCGCAATTGTGCTACAGTCACCTTCCTCCTCCTTGCCATCGCCGATCTGCACGTCGGCGCGTGGGAGACGATCCGCACCGCTGGCGGCGCCTTCGGCATCATTGTGCGTCGAGGTTCGCTCGAAACCGTTACCCACTCCCGCTGACCTCGCCTTGACAGACCGCCTTCCTCGCGTGGTACGTCGCCGCGGCGAACCTGATTACTCCCGACACCTCTTACGCGAGCTTGCCGGTCGGGTCTCTCGCCCGCAAGGACTAAAGCGGTCTGTCGACGCCGCCTGCCAGCCTCGCATGCGGCTTCCGCGTCCCTTCCGTCTCTCCCGCCTTTTTGTCTTGCCCAGTCTCTGTAGAGCCGTTCGTTCCGCAGCGGTGCCGGACCCGCCAGTCAGGGCATCGTCAATGCGACCCAAGTTGTTGGCCATCTTCTGATCCCGCCCGAACCCGTTTCCTGCGCTCCCCACTTGGGTTCTTCGGCTTCATTTGTGGCTGCTCAACCCTGCGCGCTGCTTCACCCGCAGCGACGCAGTGACTCTGCGAGACAGCGATTGGCTCGATTGGACCCGGGGACTCGGCTCTGAGGAGTCCGAGGCCTGCTCACGAGGCCCCCGCGATTTTCCGACGTGCCCCGCTCTGGCCAGGCCCGAAGGGGCAAGTTTGGCATCGCTCGCGCGCGTCGTCCGTTTCTGCACTTCCCAACTTTCTCGTCTTTCTTCTCCTTTGCCGGCTCGCTCTTGCTTCAGACTCGCCGCTCTCCCACCGCACTCTACTCGCACACTCTTCTCCCATGGCTTCGACGAACGGCTCCTCGCTGCACGGTGGCACGTCGCCGCACGATCTCGAGAAGAACACCCATGCGGCGGGCGCGCCCAACGCAGGCCAGTCGTACTCGTCCGAGGGCGGCGCACCGCTCAACCTGCGCAACATCACGCCCGGCGGGCACCCGCTCGACCGCGTGCGTCCTGCGCCTGCCTGAGCCACTGCAGGGAAGTGCACCTGCTGACCCCTTTGCGACGGATCGATGACGCCCACAGAGCCAGCCTGCGTTCCCCGTCTATCACCGCAAGTTTGCCAACCCGGCGCCGCTTGGCCTCTGCGGTTTCGCCCTGACGACGTTCATGCTTTCGCTCATCAATGGTGAGCTCCTGCCGTTGGGGCGGAGATGGAGGGGGCGCGAGCGCGGAGCTCCTGTCTGCCCGCGCGGCCCTCCGCTCGGCGCTCGCCTCTTTTTCCTATGCTTGCTCAGTCTCGCAGCCTGCCGGCGAGCTTGCTCACGTGCAGAACCATCGCTAACAACTTGCCCGGACTGGTTCCCGCACGCAGTCCGCGCTCGTGATGTCTCGGTTCCCAACATTGTCGTCGGTCCTGTGCGTCTCCTTTCGCCATCTTTGCTGGTGACGGTCATCCAGACTGACTCAAAACCGCACATTCAGGCCCTGTTCTACGGCGGCTTGGCCCAGCTCCTTGCCGGCAGTACGTTTCGAGCCTTCTCGCGGTTCTCTTCGCTTTCTCGCGCTTCTTTCGCGCACTCCGATGCTCACTCTTTTGTATTGTACTGTGTCAGTGTGGGAATTCGCCGTCGGGTATGTTGGACTTCACTGCAGTCTGTCCAAAATTGCCCGAGACTGACCTCACTCCCTGCGCGCACAGCAATACGTTCGGTGCTACCGCCTTCAGTTCGTACGGCGCCTTCTGGCTTTCGTATGCCTTCGTAAGCACTCGCTGTCGACTACCGCCTTGACAAGCATGTCGCTGACGCTTCGCTCGGTCCTCCTCGTCTCCGAACAGATTGTCTCGCCCTGGTCCGGCATTGGCTCGTCCTACGAGGGGCAATCACCTGCGAACATGGAGGCGTCGGGCGTGTCGTTCTTCCTCTGGGGCTGGTTCATGTACGTTTGCCTACGCGCGTTCCCACCTCTTCCGGAATTTCTCCGCTGAATCCGGATCGATGTCACAGCTTCACTTTCATCATGTTCCTCGGCTCGCTGCGCTCGTCAATCGCGCTCTCGATGGTCTTCTTCTTCCTGACGAGTACGCCGTCTTCGCGTCGTTCGCCAGATCTTCTGCCGCTCACGCTCGATGCCTCCGCAGTCACCTTCATGCTCCTGGCCATCGCGGACCTCGGGACCGGCAACTCCGACGCGATCCGCACTGCTGGTGGCGCGTTTGGGCTTGTTGTGCGTTGAAGTCTTCGCCAAACCTTGCTCCGGCTCTTTGCTGACCCGTATTCGCAGACCGCCTTCAACGCGTGGTACGTTGCGGCAGCAAACTTGATCACTCCGGACACGAGCTACGCCGTCTTGCCCGTCGGCTCGCTTGCCCGCAAGGACTAAATGCGTCGCCGTCCTTTCGGGCTGCGGCAAGCTCTGTTGGACCCTGCCCGCATGCCGTCTCGGCCCCATTTGTCGGATTCGCCTCTTCTGCACTCTCTTGTACAACCTACGATCCACCCTGGCCCTAATATCGCCGTTGCCGGCATCGGGTCCGCCCAGGTGTCGCAGCTGGCCGTCGCTTTCAACCCGTTCGTCCTTGCAAACTGCTCGACAAGATCCCCTCGTTTCGATACAACTCCCTACCCCATGACTGTGTTGCGCCTTTTCCTGCCCAATGACAACAAGTCTGTACGCCGTTCCTGCCCGTGGCCCGGGTTCCGTGACTGTCTGGCTTTCGCTTCAGCCGAGCTATCCTGCAGGCTCTCGCTACTGATGTCGCTCGCTAGTGTCGCACTTGACTCCAAAGCAATACTGCATTTTCGCTTTTCTATGCTCGACGTATCGCGTGCGAACGAGACGACCTGATGGGGGCGGGCCTACTTTGCCGTCTTGGCGGCCTTTTCCTTCTCCTGCTCCTCGATGAGCTCGCTGAGCACGTCAACGATGACCTGGTGGTCGTCCTCCTGCTTGAGGCCGCTGCGTCCGCCAGGAAAAGACCGCGCCGTCAGCATATCTGATCAGGGTGGAGGCGACGAGGAAAATGCACGAGACGCAGATGACGCCGACGAGCGGCTCGACGCCCTGCACGCGGATGGGGAAGCCGCCGCCGTGGCACGCGTACTGCTCGAGAGGATGCACCCAAAGAGGAGAAGCTGCGTCAGCGATCAAGTGGAGGGTGGTCGAGGCGGCGCCAACGTCTCCGCGGGCGCGGCACGGGACAAGGCAGGGGCAGCAGCTGGACAGGGAGACGCACGTCGTCGGTGTTGAGCCCGTAGTGCGCGGGAATGTTGCCGCCGTTCGTCTTGATGTTCATGCTCGCCGTGCTCTTGCCCCACCGCAGGACGACGTTGCGCTTGCGCTGCGCCCACCGCATCTGGTCGAGCACCGACCCCTCGGCGCACGTCGCAAAGAAGTACTGCTGCTCGGACGCCGCCGCGCGGATGTCGATGATGGCTGGCTCGCCGGGGAATTTCGAGCGCAGGTGCTCGCGCAGCCGGACGCCGAGCGTAAAGGCCACCTCGGACGAGAAAGTCACGAGGCGCAGCTCCTCGTGCTTGGCAACAGCAGCAGCGTCGTACGACATGATTGTAGAGGACAGGGAGAGGGAGAAGTACAAGGTGGGGCCGCGCTCTACTCTCAAAGGACGATCGAAGCCAAGGCCCGGGCCATTAGCACTCAGCGAGACACACGGAGCTCCGGCAGCCGCACCGGGCATTTGCCTCGTTCCGACAGAGTCCTCCTCGTATTGCAGGGGAGACCGCACCGGCTAGCCGTCTACTTGCCGCCCGAGCTGCCGAGCTTCCAGCGCCCGCTGCCCTGCCTCTTGGGCGGGTTGCCCGCTCCTGCCGAACTCGTCTTCATCTTGGCCGCCGCAACGACGAGGTCCTGTGCACGCAGCGGGCAGCGTTAGCAAAGTGCCCACCGTTCACGGCCGCAGCAGCTGCACAGCACTCTGACGATCGAGAGCCACTAGGGGCGAACAGACGCACCTGGATCATCCCGTTGTACACCTCCTTGTCCTGCCCCTCCTTCTCGCGCATCATGAGCGCATGCGTCAGCACGCCGCTCGCGTCGACGCTGATGCGCTCCAACTCGTCGCCGAGCGCCTGCAGCTTTTGCAGCGGGAGGAGCGTCAGGTCCTCCTCCGAGTAGGCGAGGAGCGCCTCGGCGCGCGCGCGGTCCAGCGGCGGAGGCGCCGAGGGCGCGGTCGAGGCGGGTTGGAAGCCCGGCCCGCCGAAGCGCGACGAGGGCGTGACAGAGCGCGAGCCGGCGGGGGAGGAGGAGAAGGGGAGGGAGCCGCCGATTGGCGGTGCGGAAGAAGGGCGGTTCGGGTTGAAGGACGAGGCGCTGAGCGAGAGGGCCGAGACCTTGGGTTCGGACTGCGGGATGCGCTTCTTCGGTCAGTGTCGCAGTATGCCGGATGCAGAGCAGCAGAACCGACCTCGTCGAGGTTGACGGGGATGCCCATTGCGACGAGGTGCTCTCTCCGCACGCGTGATCTCCGCCAGTCGAGCGGCCTCAGTGCAGGCAGCGTCTCCAACTCGGCCAGCAGCTTCCGTCTGTGCCCGTCGAGAAGTTCGTCAGCGAGGGAGCACAACGCCAGAACCGCACGCGCGAGGGGAGCGAAACGCACGAAGACTCCGTCACGAGCACCTGCGCCGGTCCTTCGACCTGCCTCTCTGGCTCGTCATTGACCGCCATCGCAGCGCGAGGCCACGCCTGCTCGAAGAACTCGCGCAGCTGCGGTGCCGCCGCCCGTCGTGTCGGGGTCGAGAGGTCGAGCCGCAGGGGCGGGTGTCCCGAGGTCGACGCAACCGGAGCCGGCGCAGGCGCAGGCGCGGGCGCGGGCGCAGAGACTGGGACGGGCTCAAACGCCGAATCGTCGGCCTCGCCAAAATCGCCGAAATCGCCAAAGTCGTCCTCGCCGCCGTCTGCTCCTGCGCCGGCGCCGCCGACCTCGCCAAAGTCGTCAAACTCGTCCCCCTCTTCCTCGTTTGCAGCCTCTGTAGATGCAGGCGCGTCGAAATCGTCGTCTGCAGGTGCGTCGCTAGCAGCTGCTGGAGCAGGAGGGGTGGGAGCAGGCTCGTCGTCGTCCGTGTTGGCATCGAAGTCGTCCATCGGCGGGGGTTCGTAGGGTTGCTGGGCGTGCGTAGGCGGTACAGGGGGTGGTAGAGACACTTCTTCGTCTTCGTGCGAGTCAGGGGAAGCAGGTGCGGCGGGTTGATCGGGAGAGCCAGCGTCGTCGGGAGGAGGCGAGTCTGGTGCAGCGGGCTCTGCGGGGGCTGCGAGTGCGGGCTCGCCCTCTGCCGGGCCCTGTGCTGCTCCGTCCGTGTCGTCCTGCCCCGCTTCCGGCGGTGCTGCCCGCTCCCCCTTGTCCTCGTCGTCGCTGTTCGCCGTCACCTCGTCCTCGCCCTCCTCGTCGCGCGCAGCTGCAAGCGGGGCAGGAGACTCTGCCGTGCCCCATGCAGGCGAGTTCCCCCCATCATCGCTCGCCTCGAACGAGACGCGCTGCGTCTCTGCGCGCGCACCGTCGTCGCTGCCGGGCGGGTGGGGCGAGGGCTCGGACGCGCCCCAGGGGTTCTCGTCCATCGCAGGGAGCGCACAGCGAGACTGGCAGGTGAGCAGACGGGCACGCGCAGGCTCTGGCACAGCTCGAGCGCGTCGTGGGGCGCGAGGTGGCCTCGACGGGCGCTTGCTCCAACCCGGCTCTCGCTTCGACCGCTATGGACCTCTCGCTCTGCTGCAGCTGGATGAGCTCGTGGGTTTCGTTTGCAGCTCTGACGCCGTCCCTGTCCACCTGAGCTCGAAGCATGACCTCGAGCCTGCTTGTCTCGGTCAACTCAGCTGCCTGTCGCGAAACTTGTTCGGGCCTGCGTTGCTGACTGGTATATAGCGGAGTGCATTGACGTGCACTCGTCAGGATACTTGTGCACGAGACTACAGGACGACATCGCGACGCCGCTAATCTTTGCAGCGTAAGGCCGGCCCCGGATTTTCGTCGAGTTCGCCGCAGGCCATGCGCTCGCCGCCGCTCCAATCTTCGGCGCGGCACCGCTCTTCCCGCCAACTTCCCGCCGCTGCTTCCCCTTCGCTCCCTCCTCTCCCGGTTCGAAGCTTGACGGCTCGTGCTTCTTTGCTGCCTCGTCTCTGATCTGTCCCGACCAACATGAGCCTCGACCTCGACCTCATCATCCGCAACGGCATCGTCGTGACGGCCGCCGACGAGACGGCATGCGACATTGGCTGCAAGGACGGCAAGGTCGTGCTTCTCATGGCCAACATGCCCGTCCCCGAAGGCTGCAAGGTCATCGACGCCGAAGGCGGCTACGTTACTGTGCGCATTCCGCTTTCTCTCAGCTGCTTTCCTACGAGCCCACTGACGCGCTTTCTTGGTATAGCCTGGTCTCGTCGACTCGCATGTGCACATCGCGCAGTCCGCGGCGAAGTCGCTGGGCGCAAAGTCTGCCGACGACTGGACCACCGCTTCCCGTTCCGCTGTCGGAGGTGCGTCTTCTTGCTGGAGTTTCATCCAGCGACAGGGACTGACATTTGACAATGATTGCACAGGTGGCACAACCACCGTCATTGCCTTCGCGGTGCAGAACCGCGGCACCTCGATGCAGGCCGCCGTCGATGCGTACCACGAGCTCGCGACGGGCAATGCCGTCTGCGACTATGGCTTTCACGTGATTGTCACCGACCCGAGCGAGGAGCAGATGCACGTCGAGCTCCCCAAGCTCATGGCAGATGGCATCACCAGTGCGTTCCGCTTCCGCATTCACTGCTCGGAAACCCAGATGCTGACTCCAGACCCACAGGTCTCAAGATTTACTCTACGTACCCGGCACTCAAGCTCAACGACGAGCAGATCATGGACTGCCTCTTCGCTGCCCGCCAGTACGGCGCCACCGTCAGTACGCAGCCTTCCCCTCCACGCTCCTCCCTTACACCCGCTCACTCGACCTTCCTTCCTTCTCAACAGTGGTCCACGCCGAGAACTCGGACATCATCGCCTGGATGACCAAGGACCTCGCCGCACGGGGCATGACCGCGCCGATCCACCACAGCACGTCGCGGCCGCCGATCGTCGAGAGCGAGGCGACGAACCGCGTGCTTGCCATCTCGGAGATCATGGACTGCCCCGTCCTGTTTGTGCACGTCTCGGCGCCCGACGCGTTCAAGGTCATCCGCGAGGCGCAGACCCGCCTCTTGAGCGTCTATGCAGAGACGTGCCCGCACTACATGCTCCTCACCGCCGACGAGATGCGCCGGCCCAACTTCGAGGGTGCGTCATTATGCTTCAGGGAATCTAGCGCGATCACGGCGGGTGCTGACTCCGCTTTTCGCATCTTCAGGCGCCAAGGCCTGCTGCGCCCCTCCATTGCGCGAGAACCCCGAAGACCGCGAGCGCGTGTGGGATTACACGGTCAACGGCACCGTGACGGTACTCTCGTCGGACCACGCGCCGACCAACTTTTACGACGCCAACGGCAAGCAGCTCGGGCTCGCAAAGGCGCCGGGCAAGCCCGAAGGCGACTTCCGCTTCATCCCCAATGGTCTGCCCGGAGTCGAGACGAGGGGCCCGCTCATGTGGAGCGAGGGTGTCTGCAAGGGTGCGTCGTGGATTTCGCCTGCTCACCTTGCTGAGAACGCCGGCTGACTCGCTTCCAATCGTTCATCCAGGCCGCATGTCGCCGTCCAAGTTCGTCGAGCTCAACTGCACGTCTGCCGCGAAGCTCTACGGCATGTACCCTGCCAGTGCGTCTATTGAAGCGGCTATCGTCTAGATGAACCCCCTCGCGGATGTTGACTTTCGACCTTCTCCCCTGCAGAGGGCACAATCCAGCCTGGCAGCGACGCCGACTTTGTGGTCTGGCGCAAGCCGTCGGCTCGTACGGCGTCGAAGGTGACGGTCAAGAACGTGAGTCTAGTCTGCGTCGCCCTGCTGTTGCACCGCATGAACGCCCGCTGACCTACGTCCCTTCAGCTGCACTCGGCGTGCGACTACACGCCCTTCGAGGGTCACGACATCCAGGACTGGCCCGTCTTGACGATCCTCCGCGGCCAAGTCGTGTACGATGGCACGACGAACGATGTCGTCGCCGAGCCCGGGTACGGCCGGTTCCTCAAGCGCGGCAAGAGCACGCTCCCCGGACCGCGGAACAAGTGGCTCAGCGAGTGGAGGCCCAAGTATGTCGAGGATGCCGAGATGCAGGCCAACGGGCAGTAGAACGGCTCAGGGATAGAGCTGGGTCAGGGGTTCCTTCGTGTGCGCTGTGTCGAGGTCTGTTGTTTTCTCTTTGCGCTTATCATACTCTGCAATGTCCTCGTCGTTCAATCCATGCTTGATGGAGTCTCAAATTCAGAAGTCAGTGCTTGAACGGACAAGCTCGCCGTCTCCTCCCCTGGCAGCTTTGAGCCAGAGGTGCAGTGCTGTCTGCCTGTTCTCTTTGCGCCTGGATAGCGTCCTCGCATTCTTGAGGACGAAGGGGACAATGCAACCAATCTACAGATGTCTAGAAAAAGAAAGAACCGAGGAGGGGAGACTACAGCTTGGCGCGGATGAGCACGCCCGGCTGACCCTTGCCCGCCTTGCGCACCTCCTCACCGACGATTCTCGCAGCCTCCTCGGCGCAGCCCCACATGCTCTGCCACCCGTATCCGCCGTGCCCGTAGTTGTGCACGACGATCTCGTCCTTGCCGTCGAGCGCAACCTTCTCCGCCTCGAGGCGGATGCCGGCATCGCGCGTCGGGCGGAAACCGACGACCTTGCCCGTGATGAGCGACTCGAGGTCGACAGGCTCGGTCGAGCCAGGCGGGCGCGCGAGGCTCGGGCAGATCTCGAGCGCGCGGCGGATGATGTCCTGCGTCGTCGCGTCGCGCGGCTGCGTCTCCCAGTCGTCGACCTCGCGCGTACCGCCAATGATGACTTCGCCGCTCGCGCGCGGGATCACATACGTGCGCTCGCCGCCCTCGCCGCCGCTCAGAGAGCCGACCTGCCGCGTCCAGCCAGTCTTGATCCACGGAGCGCGGAGGGCCAGAACCTGCCCGCGGACGGGATGGACAGTCTTGTCCTGGACCTCGGCAAGCTGTTTGAGGAATGGAATATGCGTCAGTGCACCAGTCTGGTGAAGATCGGCACTACGGCGTCTAATGCTCGCGTTGGGAAGGCTCTTCGCTAGGTGGAACGAAGGTCCGCAAGGGACGAACGGGACGTACATCACACGCACCGAGACCAGTGCAGTTGACGATGGCTAGCGGCGCCTTGGCGTACTTGCGGGCGTCGGCGAGCGAAGCGAGACGAGGCACACGCTGCATGATGCCGCCGAGCGAGGCGAAGGTGCGGACGAGGTGAGGCTTTCCACCAGAATTTGTCAGTTGCATGCTGGAGTGCAGACTCATAGCGCGGCTTCACGTACGAGATAGCGAGCCGGCTCGATGGTCATCGACGAGAACGAGACGACATGATCAATCCTGCAAAACAGAGAAGGCGTCAGCAGACCGGCACGGAAGGCATTCACTTGCAGACACTCACCCTTCCGGGACGCGGGTAGCATCGTGGATGCGGAACTGTGAGGGTCAAACCTGGTCAGACTGGCGGAGGTCGTGCAAGAAGCGGAACCCTCGTAACGCACGTCGGGAAGCTCCTCAAGAAGGCGCAGATGCAGGTCACCGCGGTAGCTGCAGCGCAAAAGGTCAGAATCAGCATCGTTCAAGTGAAAATTGAAGCAAAAAGGAGACGCACAGCTCTGTCTGGGTGAGCCGCATCACCCCCAGCTTCTCTCCCTCCGCCGCATCTGCACTCTCGCTCCACCTGTTCGTACGGAGTCAGCAAAGAACTCGTGTCGCGCTCCAGATGTGCACGCACAGCCGCTCAAATGTCTTGATGTCAAAGTAACGCTGGCGCCAGTCGCTCGCGTCGGCAAAGCTGAGGTGGTGTGCTCCGGCCGCCGTCGAGGCAAAGTCGGGCGAGAGAGCGTCTCCAGGCAGCTGATGTGCGAGCAGCAGCACCGGGTACCCGCGCCGGAGGAGCTCGACGCCCGTCGACAGGCCAATGCACCCTGCGCCGACAACGACGACGGGGGAGGGGAGCGCGTGCGCGAAGCCGGACATTGACGAGTTGCTTGTTGTGGCGGAGAGGATTCTTGCAGCGAGAGAGCTACACTCGCCGAGATCCTCCTACGCGCACCTTGACTTTGCCCGCCTGATTGCGCGCCCCGCGCCGCCCGCAGCGAGACGGCCGCCGGCGGCCGGCGCGGCGCGCCCAAGTCGCGGGGCGATCGCTTTTCTCGGCTCGTCGCCTGCTGTTCGCTGTGTCCTTCTCTGTCCTGCCTGCTTCCTCTCCAACCGACTTCCTTGCTCCGATCATGGTCCGCACTCTCCGCGTCGCTGCTGCCCAGGTCGGCCGGGTCGACCGTGGCACTCCTCGCGCCGCCGTTATCGCTCGTCTCAATGCCCTCCTCGACCAGGCGGCTGCTCAGCGCGTCAAGCTGGCCGTCTTCCCTGAGACCACCTTCTCGACCTTCTTCCCGCGCTACTGGATCGAGGACCAGGCCGAGATTTCGTCGTACTTTGAGAAGGAGCCGGCGAGCGGCATTGCCGAATGCGACTCGGTCAAGGCCTTCTTCGACAAGGCCAAGGCGCTCGACATCGACGTCGCCATCGGCTACGGCGAGGAGACCCCCGAGGGCACGCGCTACAACACGGCTTCGTACGTCTCGTCGGGCAAGACGGTCGGCAAGTACCGCAAAATTCACCTCCCCGGCACCTTTGAGCCGTTCAGCAAGGAGGAGGGCGTCACCAACCAGCTCGAGAAGTACTACTTCAAGCCGGGCGACCTCGGCTTCACGGCCTTCCGCGCCCCGTCGCTCAAGAAAGTCTGCGGCGGCAAGAAGAGCCCTATTGTCGGCCAGCTCATCTGCAACGACCGTCGCTGGGCCGAGGGCTGGCGTGTGTACGGACTCCAGGGTGTCGAGATCATGTGCATCGGCTACGTGAGTCATCTCTTCGTTCATGCTGCTTGCTCCCGACCGCTTCCGTCTACAACCTTCGGTTGCCGCCGGCTATTCAGACGTGCTGAAGTAAAGTATGCGCACAGAACACGACCGCATGGGCACCACAGCTTTGGGGCATCGACCCGGACTCGATGACGCGCGAGGAGGCGTACAAGGATGCGATGTTCCACCACAAGGTCGTATGCCAGGCTCACGCCTACACCAACGCGAGTGCGTTCTGCTCTCCGTACTGTTTCGGCTGTGAGCACAAGCTGACATCCGGGACGCTCTCCGCAGCCTTCCTCATCACGACTGCTCGCTGCGGTGTCGACGACGGTCTCCACCCCCTCATCTCCGGCTCGATGATCGTTGACCCGGAAGGCCACATTGTCGCGGAGAACAAGACCGAGGAGGACGAGCTCGTCGTCGCCGAGATCGACCTCGACGCGTGCCAGCAGGGGAAGAACAAAACGTTTGCGTTCGCCAAGCACCGCCGGCCGGAGCACTATGGCCCGATTTGCGAGCGCGCGGGCGTGGTCGAGCCCGAGGAGCCTGCAGAGCAGTAGACGCAGCGCAGAGTGTTGTAGCAGTTCCGTCGATAGATTGCATCGTCGTTCCGCCCTGGTCTCTTGCGTCCAGGTTCAGCTCATGCAAGGGCCGCTTGGATGTAGCTTCTACTGTGCCTTGCAGAGTTTCCTCAACGCGACTGAATGGCCAAGCATTCACTAGAGAAATGGAGAGTGGGGAAAAGAATGGAGGTCCAGTCGCGAATGCGGTGCAGCGCTACGCTCGTGGCTTTTCCGTCGCGACCATCCCTGCCAGCATCACTAGTCCCGCCACCGCTGCGTCGATCACGCGGACCTCGCCGAGCCCAGCCTCGCTCACGCCTGCGCGGACGAGCGGCTCCATTCCTGCCATGCCAGCGCATCCCATGATGATGGTGTCTGCGGGAGAATGACATGTAAGCTCCCGCATTGATGCGAACTTAAGGGCACACATCCACGTACCTGCGCCCTTCTCTGCAACCTTGGCCGCCGTCTCCTTCATCAGCCGCTCGACCTTGTCGCGCACGTCCGCCTGCCGCAACTCCTCGATCGCAATACCGGAAGTGATGCCTCCTGCCCAGCGGTCGCTGCTTGCCGCGCCGAGGAAGTTCATGACACCCTTGGACAGGAGCGGTTTCGGCCCGAAGCCGGTCGAGAGCACGCCGAACTTGCGCCCGAGCATGAGCGCCTTGGAGAGTCCGGCCTCGAACATGCCGATGCACGGCTTTGGCGAGGTCGGGCCGAGCTCTTCCCGAATCATGTGTTGTAGCGGGTGATCGGTGACTGCGGGAGGGCAGGAGATCAGCCATGTCACGGCTTCCTCGTGGAAAGGTGCGGCAGAGCCGGACGCACAGCAGCACACCAGGAAGCCATCGTAGCGCTCGAGCGCCCCGCTCTTCTCCAGCTCGTCGAAGCAGATTGCCGCAGTCTGCACGCCTGTCCGAAAGTCCCGAATGCCCGTCGGCGCATGCGACGGCCCGGTGAAGTAGTCGAGATGGATGTCGGCGGGGCGGTACGGCTCGAGGGCGTCTCGCAGACCGTCCGTGATCGACTCGGTGCTGTTTGGGTTGATGACGAGCAATCTGATGGACATGATGCGGCTCGAGAGGATGGCGGCTGCTCTAACGCAGGCAGAGGGGAGGGGGAGTCAGCTCTCGTCGCTTCTTGCACGCCAACATCCAACTCGGCGCTACTCTGGACGGCATGAAAGTTGGGCATTGCGTATACGGATCCACTCAAAGGACACAGGACCCTATCGCACAGCTGTGAGGTGCAGGATTCCCTCATCATCTCCCCGCTTCGGCTCATTCGTGAGAATGAGCCATCGCGCGCTTCTGATGATCTGTGCTGGGCTGCATTGCTCTGGATGACTCACTGAGTGCTCTGTGCTGGCTTGTCTGCTCCGGCGAGCGGTGCGCGTGGCTTTGCTGTCTGTCTCTCGCTCGCCGCTCGTCCGCCGCCGCCAGAGCCGGCGTCGCCGCTTGGAATCCGGCCCCTTCGGCTTCTCCGCACTCCACATGCTCGTGCGCGATAGGTTCTGGGGAGGGTTTCGCCCATCTCACCGATGCGGTGGACCGCCGCCGCCAGGCCCTCGGCGAACTCGCTGTAGCCTCTTTCAAGCGCCCGCTCCTCAGGCCGCGCACACCGACGCTCGCTTCTCAGACTCCATCAAAGCACACCATGGCCCCTATCGCGATTGATCCTGAGCCCGTTGCTGCTGCTCCTGCCCACCCGCTCAAGGCGGCTGCGGCGCCCAAGCAGGACCTTTCGAAGCTCGCGGCCAACCCGCTTGCCCGTACCTACCGCGGCAACAAGGCTGGGACGATCCACATGGAGGGCATCCCCGAGTTTGCCGACCCGCTGGAGAAGCGCGAGTGGGTCAAGGTGCGTCGTCCTGCGCAGCGCTGCTTGCGCGTGAGCGACACTGACGCTCGCTTCCGCTCCGCAGGTCCAGCTCGCCGCCGCTTTCCAGTACTGGGGCAAACTCGGGTACGGCGAGGGTCTCTCGGGCCACATCACCTGCCGCGACCCCGTCTGGCCCGACCACTACTGGATGAACCCCATCGGCGTTCACTTCTCGAGCGTCAAGGTCAGCAACCTCTGCCTTGTCACGCCCGAGGGCTACGTGCACGACACCATCGGCGCCCAGCTTGCCATCAACCACGCGGGATTCATCATTCACTCGGCCATCCACAAGGCTCGCCCCGAGGTGCAGGCCATCGGTCACTGGTCCGTCTAGTGTCCGCTGCCCAGCCTGATGCTACATCCAGTGCCGAGTGACTGACCCTTCTGTTACTGCAGCCACTCGCTCCACGGCAAGGCGTGGTCCGTCTTTGGCCGTCCGATCGACATCCTCACGCAGGACGCGTGCCTCTACTACGACAACCTCGCCGTGTACAAGAACTTTGGCGGCATCGTCCTCGCGCCTGAAGAGGGCAAGAACATTGCCGAGGCGCTCGGCCCCAAGAGCATGGCCGCCATCCTCCAGAACCACGGTCTCCTCACGCTCGGCTCGACTATCGGCGAATGCGCCTACTACTTCTCGAACCTCGACCGCCTGTGCAAGGTACAGCTTATGGTTGAGGCGGCTGCTGCTAGCGGTATCAAGAAGGTGGTCATTGACGATGAGGTGGGTGATTTCCCTGCGCCGCTCCTGTCCCTCCCTCTCGGACTGACCGGCCTCGCCTCCTGTAGGACGCCGCCTTCACCGCCGCTACCCTCCAGAACCCGCACAATGTCTACGCGAATGCCCGGGTCGAACTTGATCTAATCATCGAGGAGCGCGGGCACATTCTCCTCAAGTAGGCACAAGGCGAACCGGGGCGGCGGTCGACAGGAGGCGGGTCTCGTGCGGTGCCTTGAGCATTCCTGGCTGTGGTTGTACTTTGTCTTTATTATGTCCTTGTTGATACGTCGATGGCAGTGCACTTGGCCGTACCCGGCCAGTAAGTGCGGACGCGCAGCGCGCTGAAGCAGAGCGCGGAAGGGTCGCTTTGCCTCGGCGTCGCTCGTAAAGAACGCCTTCTGCTCACTTGATCGGAGGCTGCAGGACAGTCACGCACAGCTGTGAGATCTCGCTTGTCGAAAAGGGCCCATAGCGCGGTTTCGTATTTTCCCCGCTATCTCTTGTCTTCGTCCTCTGCCCGCACTCGCTCCTAGCCACGAAGGACGCCAGACGGGCGGCGGCATGCTCGACATCCCCGTCTCTGCTGCTCGTGCGAGCCACGCTGTTTCTCCGGCTCCGTTGCACCCGTTCCAGCCTGCTCCGCCCGCGTCTGGGTACCCGAACCTCGCCTCAGTCTCGTCCGCATCGACCGCGCCAGGCGCAGCCATGCAGGGCTCGCACTCGCCCGAGCAGGGCCACCAGGGCTTATCGGCCGCACATCACATCGGCTCGGTCGACCCGGCCGCGTTCGAGTACCCGGCGGCGAGCACATCGCAGGCGGCGCAGACAGAAGGACCGACGGGCGTGAGGCCTTTCCGCAGCAAGAAGATGCGGCCCTGCGACGGCTGCCGCAAGCGCAAGAACCGCTGCGCCATCCCGACAGAGGGCGGAGCCTGCGTCGAGTGCCGGTCAGCGCGCCCTCGTCCCGTCTCTCGCACGCCGGCAGACCAGCTGATCTGCTCTTCGTACAGACAAACTGGTCGAGATTGCACCTTCCTTCTCCCGCCGCCCGTACGGCCGAAGAGGGAGTCTCTCCCTCCCTCCCTCTCGTCCGCTTCTGCTCCCGCCGCCGTCTTTCCGCCGCCGTTCGCTGCGCCTTCCTTCCAAACCTCTCCGACCGACCTGGATTCGCGCATGACGGCCGCGGCCACGGCTACGTTGCGCGCCTCGAAGCGAGTCGCGGAGGAGACGGCTGAATCGGCGCCGAAGCGCATCTCTCGCAACGGCTCGCACGGCGGGCTCGCCTCGCTCGACCGCGACCTGCCGCCCGGCGTCGAGCCGTGCGCTGTAACGGCGACGTTGACGGACGACCTGCTCACGCACCAGACGGTCGGCACGTCGCGTCAGATCAGCAGTGACCGCACCCGCGCGCAGTTCATCCTTTTTCACGCCGTACCCCCTCGTGCGTACTGCCGTTCTGCGTGATATCAGTCCCGGTCTGACTGAGGGAGGCTTCGCAGATCGAGTCCTGTCGAGCGACTTCGAAGTCACAGTTCTGCGCCGCATCCGCTCCTTCCTCTCGGCCGCCGTCCCCTCTCTTTCGGAAGATGCCCTCCTCGAGCACTACCTTAGGCATCTACACCCGGTCATGCCGCTCCTTCCTATCTCACCACAACACACGCTCGACTCGATCCCGCCAAGCCTGCGCGCCATCATCCTGGTTGAGTCGCTCTCGTCCTTCCCGGAGCACCGAGCCGCGGGCGTGCATGCGTGGCGTCTGATCAAGGAAGAGAAGGTCGGAGATTGTATGCTCGAGCAACCGCGGCTGAGCAGCTTGGCGACGGCCGTGCTTGAGCTCTCAACGACGCTCGACCCGAGGGGCGACTATGGCTTGCTGGCCAAGGTGCGTCTCTTTCTCTGCATTCTGAAGCAGGCGCCTCGTTGACGCTGAGGGCTCCACAGACCATCGCGCATGCGCAGCTGCTCGGCTTGCACGTCGACTGCCGGAGCTGGGCGGTGCCAGAGTGGGAGAAGTCGCTGCGCGATCGCATCTGGTGGTCGCTGCGGATACACGATGCCTGGGTCAGTTTCGTGTCTGTCGTGTAGCGCTGCCGTCGAGCTTGAGCTGACGTGTGCTGAGACACAGGCCTCCTTCTTGAACTCGCGACCCTCGCACATACAGGCGGGCAACACGAACGTTCCCCTCCGCCCGTTTCCCGCGCCGTCAGACTCGGTCGAGTCGTATACAGGCAGCATCGCCTTTGCCTACTCGTGCCGCCTCGCCGTCATTGTCGCGCGTCTGCAAGCCGAGGTTTCGACCTTGGACAAGTACGGCGCGGCGAGTCGCGCCGAGTCGTGCGACCACCTCGAGCAGGAGCTCAATGCCATGCGCGATGGCGCGAAACCGTTCTTGGAGACGACACCGCGACCTGTGGGCATGGGTGAGTCCTCCGTCACTTCCTGACGGTCGCCTGCAGGCACTGACTGCTCGCTTCCCTCGAAAAGAGTGCTTCCTTTTCACGCTGCTCTCGCTGCGTTGCATGGTGCGACGCATCAGCATCGAGGTTCGCATTGGCCTCGGCAACGCCTTTGCGCCCGATGGCAACACGCTCAGCATCTTCTCCGACCTCGTCCAGTTTGTCACGACCTTGACGGACGAGTCATTCGGTGCGACACAGTACTGGATGGCGTGTGAGCAGTTCGTCATTGTCAGGGACCGCTGTGGGATACTGACAGCGAGCATCGAGCAGACACCTCGCATGTCCTGTCGTCCGTCATGTCGTCCCTCATACGCCTCTCTCTCGCCGCCATCTCCTCCAAGCACAGCACTCCGCCCCCTTCCGCTCGATCCGCCATCCCATCCCATCACCCCACGCCGCCTCTCCCGCCGACGTCGAGCTCCCTTCACCTCCTCGCCCGCCTGTGCTTCCTCATTCATCGCGCACGACACGACTGGGGCTGGACCCTCGCCGATGCCGCTCTGAACCGTGCGGGAAGCGTAGCAGACCGACTGTCGGCAGCGATGGAGGCGGATGCGTCGGGCGAGGACTACCGCGAAGTCGTGGCAGCGCTGCGGCGCGAGGCCATCCCCGAGACAGCGTCGTCTGCGGCCTCTGCCGCATCAGGGACCACTGGAAACGGTGCTGGCACGTCATTCGAGGCCCTGAATGCGCTTGCGACGCTCGCGCAAGAAGGCGATGCGCCCGCCGGCGCTGGGTCCGCCGGCGGGGGCGCAGACGGCGGCGGCGGCGGCGCGGGCGACGCCCCTTTCGCGATGCTCGGCGTTTCCGAGGGGCTGGGCGACGAGGCACCGGGGTTCGAGACCTTCAATCTGCCCGAACTCGAGGAGTGGCTCAACGTCCTCGACACGGCGCCGGCCTGGGGCTTCGAAACGAGCCCGACCACAGGCGGCGGGCTCGGATGGTAGGATGTGTTCCCAGAGGTTGTGCGGCGCGCTGTAGTCCATCTTGTTGTTCTGGCATGTCATCTTGCGCTGCTCGACCCCCTGATCAGCAGAACGAGATCGCGCAACTCGCGCAACTTTGCCTTCTCAAGCGCCGTTTACACATTGCCTCGATCGCTGGTCTCGGTTCTCGATGCTCGTGTGGCCGTGCGTGGGTCGCTTTGGTGCGGTTGCACTTCTCCGCACAGAAACGCATGTTTCGCCGGCCAAGACCAATCTCCCGCGCCGCGGCCTATTTCCGCTGTGTTCTTTTTCCACGAGATCAAGCCGGCCGCCGGCGGCGAACTGCTTCGTCGGCCTTCTCATTGGCTGATAAGCTCGCTGGCATTTATTCGCAGGGTTGGTGCCAGGGCGAGAGTGCGGGGCGTCCCTTTGCGGAAGGGTTCGGTTGCTCGCAATCTCGTTCTTCGTTGCCGCGCCGTGCGTTCGCCGCCGCCAGTCTGCTTGGGCGCACCCGCTCCCTGCGCCCCCCTGGGCGGTCTATCTTGGCTTTTCGCGGCTCTATCGCTCTCTCTCCTCTCTTCCTCCCACCTCTCATTCCCTCCCAGCCCTTCCCTCGACCCCGCACCGTCTCCCTTGTCTCCTCCTCCGCCTGCTGCCTCCTTCGCCATGCAGCTGAGCATCACCAGCCTCGTCAGGCGAGCACGCCTCGAGCGCGAGCCCCTCGTTCTCACCGTCGAGCCTAATGGCGGCGTCCGCGAACGTCGCGAGGGCGACAGCGACGACTCGCTCATCGAGCTGAACGCTGAGCCAGATATGGCGCCCGTCACTCAGGACTCGCCGCTCCGTGCGTCCACCCTTTTACGCTTCACAAGGGGTCCCGGAACTGATTGTCCTATGCCCTTTCGTTGCCGCTTCCGCTTGCTCTTCCTGCACTTCTTCTGCGCTTTTCACAGGCACCTGGGGCACCTTCTCGCTCGTGGGCTACTGGGTCGCAGAAGCCTTTGGCATCTCGCAATACCAGGTCGCGTCGAGTGCCGTCTCCGCCGGTCTCTCGCCCGGCGCCACCATCGGCGCCGTCCTTCTCGGCCACTTTGTCATCTCGCTCGCCTGCGCTGCCAACGGATGGGTCGGCAGCACCTATGGCATCAACTTCCCGTCGTATGCGCGTGCCGCGTTCGGCGTCTACGGCACCTTCATCGCCGTCGTGTGCCGTGCCGTCGCTGCCATCATCTGGTTCGGTACCCAGACGTACCAGGGCGGGCAGTGCGTCCAGGTCATGCTCCAGGCAATCTGGCCGTCTTTCAAAGTGAGCGACACCGTCCCTGTCCGCCGTGACGAAGACCTCAACTGACCTGGCCTCCTCGCAGACCTTCCCCAACCACCTCCCGGAGAGCGCGCACGTCACGTCGTCGATGCTCCTCTGCTTCTTCATCTTCTACCTTATCCAGCTCCCGCTGCTCTGGATCCACATCAGCAAGCTCCGGTACCTGTTTGCCGTCAAGATCGTTGTCATGCCTCTCTTCGGTCTCGCACTCTTCGGCTGGTCCATCGGCATGGCCAAGGGCTTCGGACCCGTCTTCTCCAAGCCGACCGTGATCAAGGACGGCCGCCCTGCCGCCGTCGTCTTCTTCCAGGCCTTCACCAGCGCCATCGGTCCCAAGGCCACTCTTGCTCTGTACGCCTCGCTTCCGCCCGTCTCCTCAATCCAGAAGCTGACCAGTGACACCGCACAGTAACGTCTGCGACTTCACTCGCTACGCCAAGAACCGTCGCACGGTCGTTTGGTCCAACATCTTCTCGCTCACCGTCCTCGTCACGCTGTGCGTTTCAGCGTTATCTCGTCAGTTCACTCGGTTGCGCACTTGCTCATTCCCCACGCGTCTGCAGCTGCGCTATTCTCGGCGTCGTGGTCACTTCGGCTGTCGAGGTCATCTACGGCGTCTCGACCTGGTCGCCTCTGTATGTCCACCCCACTGGCAGCCTTTGCTGCTGCTATGTCACCGTTGCAACCTTACTGACGTCCCTGCCACCCGCGCACAGCCAGGTCTCGTCGCTCATGGACAACCGCGCCGCTCAGTTCTTCTCGGCCGTCCCCTGGGCTCTTTCCGTCCTCGCAACCAACATCTCGGCAAACTCCACGGCTGTCGGCAACGACTTGATGTGCATGGTCCCCCGCTACATCAACATTCGCCGTGGCCGTAAGTCGAATGCTAGGTTCGACGCGACCCGTTCCGGACCATCCTTCTCTGACGACTTTCTCTTCGTCTCGCAGAGTACATTACCGCCATACTCGGGCTCGTCAGTTGCCCATGGATTATCCAGGTGCGCAGCAGCGTGTTTTGCCGCTGAAAGGCGCCTCTCTGACTCAGCATTGCCGTCACAACAGAACTCGGCGAAGACCTTTACCTCTTTCCTCGGCGGATACACCATTTTCCTTGCGCCCCTCGGTGGCGTGATGATGTGTGACTATTTCATCGTCAGACGGCGTCAAATTTCGCTCCCGTCGCTCTTCGTCCTCGACAAGCGCTCGTCGTACTGGTACTCGCGTGGCTTCAACCCTCGCGCCATCATCGCCTTTGTCTGCGGCGTGTACGTTCCTCGTTCCTTGAGCTATTGTCAAGTCTGCGGGCCCTGACAGAAGCCGCCGCCGCAGGATTCCGCCGCTTCCTGGCTTCATCCGCAACGTCAACCCGAAACTTGGCATTCCCATGTCTGCGCTGTACACCTACTGCGTCGTCTGTACGTCTCTCTCGACTCCGTTCAACCAAGATGTCGTGCTGACCTTGCTTCCTGGACAGACCCTCTCGGCGTCGTCGTTGCCGGCGGCATCTACCTCCTCCTGTGCACCATCTTCCCGCCGGCGCCGCTCCCCGACTCGTACTCTGCGGCAACGTACGCCTCGTCGGTCGACCCGAGTGTCGAAGACAAGGAGAAGGAGGCCGGCCTCGAGGGCCACTCGGCCATCATCGCCGCCGCATGATCCGGCCGTTGAGGACATGTCGCAGGTTCCCTCGCCTATACCTCGTCCCCCTTGAATATCATGCGGCACCTTTGTGTGCCGCTGTTTGTGTGCCTCGTTTGTCTGTCTCCTGGGTTGTCTGGTGACGAAATGTGTGTCAGTATGTCTTTGTTGGATCCGCTTTCGCAATAGACGAACATCGAAGCTCTCAGTGCCCTCGAGAGGCGCGCTTCCTGGTTGTGTGCGGTTGCGTAGCCTCCGGAAAGTCTCTCGAGCGTCAACGAACCGCTGCAAGCTGTGACTGGCGCCCATAAGTCTGCGGGAGATGAGAACAGAGCGGAGAAAGCGAGCGAGGTGAGAGCGACGACAGAGCGTGTCGGAGCAGCTCGGCCCAGCTGTATTAGGGTCGGACGCAGCATTGCAGCCTTCTACAGCTCTCTCTGCCGTCAGTGCGCGTGTCGTCGTCGGCAGAGCTGTCCGCTCCACGCTCTCGCGCTGCCCACGCTCGCCGCTCCTACTCGCCGCAGCGCAGACGAGCGCAGCGCAGCGCAAGAACGCTCTTCTAGCACGCACAGGCTTCCGCGCGCTCGTCCCGCGCCCGTGACACCTCGCCCGCCTCCTCCGTCCGCCTCGTCGATCTCGCTTCTCCCCGCACGGCCACACCGCCCAGCATGGCGCGCGACAGCTCACACGGACCAGCAGCAGCGCTGAATGGAGCTGGCACGAGTGCCCAGCCTCAAGCGGGACCTGCGGGACAGACGGACGCAGGCCCTGCAGGCGGTGCAGCTGGCCAGCCGGCGCAACGAGTCGCGCTCGCAGACAAGAACGTTGCCATGCTGTGCGTAGTCTCTTCCTGTATCGTGCGCAGCTACGGGCGACTACGCAAAGCTGGACCCGGCTCATCTCACCTCTCCGACACCATGCAGGTCCCTCCCGACTCGCGACCTTCCGTCGTACTATGACTCGCCGTCCTCGCCTTCCGCTGCCGGCGACTCGGACTGGGAAGACGCAGAAGACCCGACCGCCTCGTACATCCCGACGACGAACCGCGGGCACAAGCTCTCGCGCCACGCCCCGCACACCCGCCGCGGCCGCCTCGGCCACCACGCCAACGTCGACGGCGGCTTCACCGACCCGCTCTCGTCCGGCTCGCTCGCTCCGCCCGCGCACAAGCGGCGCAAGCTGAACGACCTCGTGTCGGCCTCGTCAGAGGCGGGCTTCCCCGTCGCGCCCAACCTGCACCTCGTCCCGCGCCCCGTGCACGTCCTCTCGCGCGAGTCGGACGCGCCGTTCCCGTCGTACCTCCCGCCCGTGCCCCAGTCGCCGCTCGACCTCCTGCTGCAGCCGGCGATCCAGCACACGCTCGGCAAGAAGAACGCGACGTTCCACCTCCTCGCCGAGAGCGCGACCAACCTCATCGAGCAGGAGGCTGAGCTCGTCGGCGCCCTCACCAAGGTCTGCCGCGGCCTGCGCGGCGAGGGGTTCGAGTGGCGCTGGGAGGGCGACGACGAGCGGCGCAAGGCGCGCGAGGACGAGCGCAGGAGGGAACGCGAGGAGCGCGACGAGAAGGCCCGCAGCGAGCGCCACGAGCTTGAGCAGAAGGCTGCCGAGGATGAAGCTGCCGCTTCTGCCGCTGCGACTGATGCTGCTGCGGCCGAGGGACGGGCAGAAGACCAGACGCCCGCTCCCGCCGCGATGGAAATCGATCCGGCCGCCGCCGGCTCGAAGGAAACGTCGGCTGCAGCGCCCGAGCCTGCAGCTGCTGCTGCGCCTGCCGCTCTCGACGACGAAGTCAAGCTCGAGCAGGCGACGCCTGTTATCTCGTCCGCCGTCGCGCCCAGCCCTTCCGTCTCCAACCCGGTACCCGTGCCCGGAGTCACGCCCCAGTCGACCGAGTCGACGCCTGCGGGCGATAGTCGGCCTGAACAGGCAATGCACGCAGGCGAAGCCGACGCCGAGATGAAGGACGCCGCTGCTGCGCCGGCCGACCAGAAGGATGCTGCCGCCGCTGCAGAAGGCGCGCCCGCTGCTTCGACCGAGGCGCCCACGCCTGCGCCAGCTGATGGCGCACCCCCGCCCGCTGCGGCTGATGTACCCGCCATCGTTGTCGGCAGCAGTACCGACGATGCGGCCACGCCTGCCGCCGCTAACGCTGTCGCCAGTACGACTGAGCAGACCGACGCAACGCCTGCTGCGCCCGACGCAGCTGCGGCACAAGCCGCCACCGCCACCGCCACAGCCGCAGCGGATGGCGACGCCTCGACCACGGCCGAAGCGACGCCCGCCCCGTCCGGGACGGATGAGCCTTCTGTCCGACGCCGGTCGGGGCGCGTCGCCACGCGCGGTACGGGTGCCAGCGGGGTCGGCGGAAGCATGCGGCACACGCGGTCGCGGCAGTCGAGCCCCGAGGAGGGGTACTCTTCGGGCGCGGACGAGTTTGGCGCGGCGGGCGAGGGCGACAGCTCGCTTGATGAGCCGTCCGGCGCTGGAGGAGGAGGAGCGAGGGCCCAGCAGCAGCAGCAGCAGCTCGTGGCGGAGGAGGAGATGCCCGAGTATGCGGCAAGGATGGTCGACCCCGAGGTGTTTGTGCGGAGCCTGTTTGTCAGCGGAGACAAGGTCGAGATGGAGCGCGTCGTGCCGGCGCCGGGAGGGGGCGTTGTCGGGACGGGTCAGATGGAGACGTGCGTGCTCGTTCCTTCGAATCTCAATGTGTGACGAGGCGCATCCTGACTGACGATTTCTTTCGCTCGCAGACTCACGCCGAATGAGCAGGAGGTTCTGCTGCACGACTGCCTGACGTGCGTTTCTTTTCACGCTCTCTCTAACCGGATACTAATCCGCTCGGTTTCCACAGGGACCTGCACCGATTCCTCGCCGACACGCTCGAGTACCGCTCGCGGCTGCTCGAGATCCGGGACGGGACGCTGGGCGTCGAGCGGCGGCGCAAGGGGATGCACAAGGTGGTGCGCACGGTCGCGATGGACTGGCTCGAGGAGGAGGGCGCCGGGATGGGCGTCGAGCCCGCAGGGCCGTACGAGCAGTAGGGCGCTGCCGAGTCCCCCTCTTTCTTGTTGTCTTTTTTCCCCTTGATCTGTGCAAGTTGTTTCTATCTTCCTGGCTGTGCTCCTGCTTGCCTGTACGCGAGAGAGAGCAATTGACGCGGATGCGCGTGCGACGAGGTGGGGCGCGTCCGTCTTCGCCTCGACTGTGTCCGCGCTTCCCGCTCCAATTCCCGCGCTGCTGGGCGTGCGAGCTCGTGCGTGCAGTGCCGAGTGCGATGCCGCTCGACCTGCCCAGCCCGCCGCTGCCCCCACTGCCGGCGACGCCCCTCGAGCGCAGCCCAACGCTGCCCTCGCTCGCACAGCGCACGCAGGGCCCGCCCCGGTCGAGTACGAGCCCAAGCCTGGCGAGCCTCGCCGAGCCCGGCCCCGCAGTCCCGCCAAAGCCCGCCGCGGTCCCGTTCGTGTCGTCGTCCAACGACCTCCGCATCGTCCTCTCGCTCCTCCCCAGCCCGCCGTACGTCCGTCTGGAGTGATTGGGATGCTGCGAGGAGTACTGACCGCATGCTTGTATCCTGCGCTGCCTAATCGCCGCGACCGCGCGCGCTGCTGCAGGCTCCCCTCGCATCTCCAGCCCTATCTCGCCGCAGAATCGCCTCTCTCTCCAGAAGACAAGCGCAGGTTCTTTACCAGCGTCTACCTCCGCGCCGCCTCGGCCGGCAACGCAGACACGCTCGAGTACCTCCTCTCGCTCCCGCCCGACCCGGCCCTGTCGCACCTCGAGAACGCCGCAGCCGCTCGCCGCTTCTCCCTGAATGCTGCCACGCTCAACAATAGCAATGGCAGCATTGACAGCATCGGGCTCGGACTGGGCGGCGCAGCGAAGCGGAACGGCGGGTTGTCCGCACGGCAGGCGGGCAAGGCGCGCGAACACGACGACGACGCCAGCGCAGACGGCTACGACGCTATCGCGCTCGCGCTCCCCGACTCGGCACCGCGCAAGTGGATCGACCTGGAGGCGACCGACGACGATGGCAACACGGCGCTGGGGACTTGCGTCGCGCTTGGGCACGCGGAAGCTGTGCGCGTGCTCGTCGAGAGCGGCGTCAAAGTCAATCAGGGCGATCGAGGTGCGCTCGCTCACAGGCTTCTATCGGTGGAAGCACCATGCTGAGCGTCGACCGCTTTCTACAGCCGGCTGGACCCCGCTTCACTGGGCCGTGCAGAACAACGATATCCCGATCGCGTCCTACCTACTGAACCACCGCGCGTCGCCTCTACTCGCCTCGCACAAGGGCCTCACGCCTCGCGATCTCGTCAAACCCGGGCGCGAGAGCGCCGCCATGCGCGAGGTGCTCAAATCGGCGTGGGAGGCTGCGCTCGAGCGCGAGAGGGCGCTGAGACGCGCCGAGGAGGAGGAGGTGGAGGAAGGGGCGGAGAACGCTGCGGCAGAGGGTGGCGCCGCGAACGGTGCGGGAAAGGACGACGCGCTGTTCGGGCCGAACGGGCGGCCGGCTTCGCGTTTGAGTATGACGAGCGAGGCGGCGGCGAGCTGGGCCGAGCAGCGGGAACGGGAGGACGACGCAGAGCGCGACAAGGAGGCGATGCAGCGGGTGCAGCTTGGGATGGACAGCGCGAGGAATCTCGAGGTCGACTTTGGGATGCTTGGGCTCGAGGAGGATGCACGAAAACCGGTACGTCTGCTTTGCACTCTATATGCACTGAATCTCGTAAGCTCACCCACATTGACGCCGCAGGACGACGATGTACTCGACAGCGACGAGGGCATCCCTAACCCCTTTGTCTGGGACCGCTGCCTCCCCGACCAGATGCTCGTCTTCTCCCTTCCCGAGATCCCCGCCCTCCTCGACGTGATCATCTCGACCATCAAGCCCGTCCGCACGCGCAAGTACCGCGTCATCCCCGCCAACGTCCTTTTTCTCTGCGCACGATACGCGCATTACTTTGGCGGGCAGGAGCTCTTTGAAGAGCTCGTCTTTGGCGCGCTCGAGCGAACAGAGGCCGCCGTTCACGTACGCATTGCCTCTCCTCTCGCTCATGGCATCGAAGCGAGCTGACTTCGGCGCCTTCCGCAGAACCGCCCCGATGACATGTCCGTCTGCGCTTTCTGGCTCTCGAACTGCCTCCTCTTCCTCTATTACCTCCGCAAAGAGCCGAACCTCGCACCCGCGACGATCGATTACCAGACCCACTTCGAAGATCTCGTCAACGAGATCTTCGTCTTTGTCATCCGCGACGCCGAGCGGCGGATCGACCGCGTCCTCGAAGCCGCGCTGCTCGAGCACGAAGCGCTCCCCGGCTTCGAGGACGTCGCGTTCGAGGACGAGTGGGCGTCGACGCGCTTTGTCAAGAAGCTGACGGGGCGCGCCAAGAAGGGGAGCATCCGCAGCTCGACGAGCGCCATGAGCCTCTTCTCCGACGCGGGCGGATCATCCGGAGCGAGCGTCGTTGTCGCGGGCGATACTGCCTCTCCTCCGCGCGCGGGCCCGACCTCGGCCGCTGCCGCATCGGCGGCGCGCATCGTCTCGGCGAGCACGATCCCCGTGCACGAGGCGACGCCGAGGAGCATCACGGCGCTCCTGTCGTCGACGCTGTTTGTGCTCCAGATCTACGAGATCCCGCCCGCCATCATCGTGCAGGCGTTCTCGCAGCTGTTCTACTGGATCGCGTGCGAGGTGTTCAACCGCTTGCTCAACCAGGTGCGTCCTGGGTCCCGGTCGGAGGACCTCTCATCGAGCTGCTCTGACCCCCGCTTGGCAACAGCGCAAGTACCTGTGCCGCTCGCGCGCCATGCAGATCCGCCTGAACGCATCCAACCTCGAGGACTGGGCGCGCGCGAACCGGCTCCCCACCAAGATGGTCTCGGTGCACTTTACGCCGCTGAACCAGCTCCTGCAGTGGCTGCAGTGCCTCTCGTCCGAGTCGTCGATCGATGGCCTGATCGGGACGGTGCAGAGCCTGCGCGCGCTCAACCCGCTGCAGCTCCGCCGCGCCGTGCGCGACTACCGCTACGAGGTCGACGAGAACCGCATGGACGAAGACTGCGTGCAGTACCTCGTCCAGATCCAGAAGCAGTGGGAGCGCAACCGCTCGGCGCGCCAGCACGCCTCGGCCGGATCCTCGCGCGCGGCGACCCCCGTCGCGGGCGAGAGCGCACCGAACGGCGCTGGGCGCGCGGGCGCGGCTGAGGCGCAGGACGCCGCCGCGAGCGCGAGGAGCGAGGTTGCACGCGCGATCGACGAGGTGTTCCGCGAGCCGGGCAACTACGCAGCGTATGCGCCGCCGGCGGCGCCTGAGCCGGTCACCGAGCTGCTCAATTCGCGCTTCATGGTGCGTGCTTCCGTTCTGCTTGCGCACTGTTGTGTCGAGGGCGTCAACTCACTCGTTCCGCTCGCCAGCTGCCGTTTGCCGTCCCGTCCTCGAGCGACATGCTCATCCACTTTGACCAGCCCGATGCCTTCGGTCCCTTCACGCACTCGCCGCACCCGTCTCGACACGTCAGCTCCGACGCGGACACGATGCCGCGCTCGTCTTCGCGCCTGTCGCTCTCGTCTCTCGCGCCCTCGACCGGCGCCTCGCCCTCGCCCTCTCCCTCTCCCGCGTCTGCTCCAAGCCCCCCGGCGTTCGCGCCCGTCCTCCCCGACGATTTTTTCGCCGTGTGGGACGCGGCGAAAGCCCAGTCGGGGCATGCGCCGCTGCCCGCGGCGACGGCGGCGCTCCTCGCGGCGCAGGCGCCGAACGGGTTCGCGAGTCCTGAGCTTGGGCGGGAGGGCGCGGTTGGGGAGGGGTGGTGGGGCGGCGTGGGCGGCGGAGCAGTGCCGGATGAGGAGGAGGAGGAGGCGCGGGAGGTTGGGGACGAGAGCTTCGAGGCGGAGGGGTCGGTCATCGATCGAGGCGAGGGAGAGTCGCACGGGGACAGCTCGTTCGACAGCGCACTGAGCGTGGAGGTAGAGCCCGAGGCGACGCCGCGACCGCCGTCGGGGTTCCATTTCTGAGTCGAGTTGTTGGACTTGGTGGTGTGCGTGCACCACCTCTTCTGCTCTGTTGTTCAGTACTTTCTCGTCACTTTCGCCCTGCATACACCGCATTGTGCTCTCTTTCTTTCTCTCTCGGGCGGCGCACGATGCTGCTCGGAGACGCTGTTTACAGGAGAGGGAGAGGACGTCTAGCGGTCTATGCGCGCGTGATGCGCGTCTCGAGCTCCATAACGGACACAGATGCGCCGGCCTGTAGACACGAAAAGAGTCGATGGATGCGTCAGAAGACAGACTGATCGAGCGAGAGAGCGTGATGCGCACCTTCTCGTCGTAGTCGGTCCACTCGGGCTCGTCGTTGCTCAGCTCGACCTCGTCAAACTTGGTCCCGCTCTCGGCGCCGACGCACGCCCACTCGCCCTTGGGGTCAAAGTCGACGACCTCGCACCCGCGGCACTCTACGACGGCGAGCGTGCCCCACCGCTGGTTGTCCGAGTCGTCGAGCGTGTAGGCCGCCGAGGCGCGCTTGAACGAGTCGTCAAAGTCTGCCGTGCGCGAAGTGCGGCCTTCAGTCAGCCAGAGCCATGAGAGAGTGACCAGAGGGTGGCAGGAGACGGACTGATGTTGTTCTCCTTCTTGCAGAGCGAGCAGCGCCAGACGAGGTTGGCCTCTCCGCGCGACCCGCTGATCTCGTGCGTCTCCTGCGGGTCGGTCGGGATATCAGTGATCCTTTGTGAGCGTGCACGAGGAAAAAGAGAGCTTACGGTGGGCGTCACGCCGACCCAGTTGGGGTGCTCCTCGCGGCAGGACGAGCACTTGACCTTGAACATGAAGGTAAAGTCCTCGCCGACGGGCTTGACTGTTGCACAGGGTGACTGTCGTCAGCCTAATCGTCTCTGTCTGCCCTGCAGCGCTGTGTGAAGAGCAGAGACGTGCGGTTGTCGACGGCTTCGAGGGTGGCCTTGATCTGGACGGCGAGTTTCTGCGGGGACAGCGTGTGAGTCCTCGGAGGGGCTGCGCAGGCTGTACAGAGGTCCACGCACGACCATTGTGGCTGTACTGCTGGAGTGCGCGGAATAGGGAGTCGGAGAGAGCAGCACCGCCTCGTCGCTCCTCTTCGCCGTAGACGACACCGCTTGCTCCCGCGAGAGCGCGCGAGAGGAGCGCAGACGAGCATGCGGGACCTCACGCACGACGACAGCTTCAGGCTCGGCCGCCTCCGCTTGATCCGCCTCCCGCCCGCTTTCGTCTCGCTCCCTCTGGCTCACAAGAAGCCTGTCGCCGTCCCAGGTCCGTGCAGCCCGCCCTGCGCCTCGAAAACACTGCTGAGAGCTCCCCTGCAGTCGAACTGGCGGTCGCCGTGACCGACGACTACGGGACGGACCTCGAATTCGACTCGCTTGACCGTATGCCCCTCTCGAGCTCGCCTCTCTCAACTCTGCTGATCTTCCCCTTTATAGTCAAGCTCGAGCTCGTGACTTCAAACACGCTAGAGCCTCCCGCGGGCATCTCGCTTTCTCTTGACGGGGCTTCGCGCGCGCCAAAGCCCAACAACGCCGTCTCATTCACCTTCACTCCCGCACGCGGGCCATTCCACCCTCTCAAGCTCGTCTTACTCTTTGCTTCAACCTCCACAACTGGTGCTCGTACCCCCGAACCGCTCTGCTTCCGCCTCTCTGCCGTCTCCGACTCTTCAGCAGCGCCGCCGTCCACCTCGACTGCAGCGACCGCCCGCATTCGCAAGCTAATCGGCGAAGAGCAGCAGGCCGAGACGGAGACGTGGGACGGGAAGCGATACGTCATGCTCCCCGTGACGAGTGGGGCAATGGAGGTCAAGCTCGAGGGCAAGGAGGCGAGGGTCGCAGGGGAAAAGGGTGCGTCGCCCGTCTCGCGCCGATCAAGCGCCGCGCTATCTTCAGCAAAGCTCTGTTTTCCTTCCTGATCGGGATTGACCGCTGCAGTCCAGACGACACTCCGCACGATCCACCTACCTCCTCCCGTCGTCGACAACACCCACCTGTCCGAATCCATTTCTTCCCCTCCGCCGCTACCGGCCCAAGTCACCATCGTCGAGCGCCCCGGCTTGAACAACTCGACAGGCCAGCGTTTGTGGGACTGCGCCGTCGGCCTCTCCGCCTACCTCTCCCTCAACCCCTCGGCGCTCGATCCGTCGCACCCTCTCTCCGCGCCTGCCGCGCCCTCCTCCTCCTCTCTCGACAGCCCGCCCGCAGCGAAGAAGCCGCGCACGCTCGCGCCCGACCAGGCGTCAAAGCGCCCGCGCCTCCGCATAGTCGAGCTCGGCGCCGGCTGCGCCCTCGCGTCCATGGCTGCATGGCGGCTCTCTCCCGCCGGCGCGGGCACGGGCACCACGAGCGTCGCGGCGACGGATGTCGAGACGACGGTCGAGAGCACGCTGGTGGAGAACCTGCGGGCGAACGGGTGCGAGAAGGACGACGAGGAGGCAGCGGGCGTCGAGGCGAAGGTGCTCGAGTGGGGCGCGTTGTCGGCTGAGCAGGTCGCCGAGGCGCTACAGAGCGACGGCGCAGGCACGCGGCGAGGCGCGAAAGGGAACGGAGAGACGGCGTTGACGTTGCTCGGCGCCGACATCCTCTACAACCCTTCTTCGCACGACGTCCTCCTCTCGACGCTGCTCTCCTTCCTCCGCCCTCCTCCCTCACTCGATTCAGGAGCAATGAGCTCGGCGCGCGCCTTGATTGCGTACAAGCGTCGCACGGACGGCGACGATTCCTTTTTCGACCTGGCGCGGAAAGGCGGGCTCGAGGTGGACAAGGTCTGGGAGTGGGGTGAGGTGTCGGTGTGGTCCTTCGTGTGACCACGGGCGAATAGAATATGCTGCACTGCTGGCCTCTCCCTTTTCTTATGTGTCGCGGGCGTGCGAGCGTTGTCCGAGGAGAACTGGGCGCGCCGTAGTTCGGCCAGGCGCTGTGCGCTCCCCCACGCCTGTTGGGCAAGCTAGGGGGGTCGGGCTAGCTCCAATCGACGCGGAGCAGGTGCGCTTGGTCTGCATCGGCCACGGGAAGCCCCGACGTTCTTCGTCCGAGGCGGTGCACCGCTTCTCTTCCTCCTGCGCTGTCTCTCTCCCCTCAATCGAGAAATGCTTCCTTCGAGAGCCTGCTTCTCTAGTGCACAGGCGTCTGCCGCCCTGCGCTCCCGCGTAGCCCGTGCGAGCTACCTGTCGAAACTTCGGGATCCCAAGACGCTCGTCGCCGAGTTGTACGTCGCTCGCATCCCACTTGAACAAGGGCGTGCAGCGAGGGCTGACTCTTCGCTTCCGTGTGCAGCAAGAACGGCGACTACATCGGCTGGAGCGGGTGCGTCTACTTGGCCTTGCTCAACGCCGTCATGGCGATCCCGACGCGACCTTCTCAGCGACGAGAGCGCGTCCACACCGCCCAGGGGCTTGGTGGTGAGGGCGCAGCCCCCAGTACACACCTACTGACGCCCCTCCTCCCTTCCCGCAGCTTCACAGGCGTAGGGTCAGTCCGCCTGCGAGCCCACCCCACCTCGCATCTTCCCTCGGCTTTCTCCCTCACGCTCACCTCGGATTTATTCGCGCGCCCGCAGGTACCCCAAGGAAACGCCTCTTGCACTGGCAGAGCATGTCGAGAAGAACAATCTGCAGGGGCAGCTCCGCTTCTCGCTCTTCGGTCCGTCGACCCTTCCGCTCAACTCGGCACGATGCATGCGAGCTCATACAGGCTGGGTCTGCAGTGGGCGCTTCGACGGGTCCCGAAGTCGAGGAGCGGTGGGCCAACAACAACATGATCGAGCGCCGCTTCCCGCACCAGGTCGGCAAGGCCATCTCCAAGGGCATCAACGACGGCCGCATCGAGTTTGCCGACAAGCACCTGTCGATGTTTGCGCAAGACTTGACGTACGGGTACTACTCTCTGGGGAAGAAGGGCGGGGACCCGCGCAAGCCGCTCGACTGGGCCATCGTCGAGGCGACCGAAATCCTCGAGGACGGCAGCATCGTCCCCGGCGCTTCGGTGGGCGCGTCGCCCGAGGTCCTCGCCTCGGCTGACAAGGTGCGGAGGAGCCTTGATTGTCAGCTCTGAGTCGTGCTCACCAAGCCCTCGCCGGCAGATCATCATCGAGGTCAACACGTCGCTCCCGTCGTTCAAGGGCCTGCACGACATCAACGAGTCGCTCGCGCCGCCGAACCGACTGCCCTACCTCGTTACGCACTGCGCGGACCGCATAGGCAAGATCTCGATCCCGGTCGACCCGGAGCGCGTCGTCGCCATCGTCGAGACGGACAAGCCCGACAACACGGGCAAGAACGCGCCCGAGACGCCCGAGTCGAAGCGGATTGCGCAGCACCTCGTCCACTTCTTTGAAGACGAAGTCGCCGCAGGGCGGATGCCGAAGAACCTGCGCCCGCTGCAGAGCGGGATTGGCAACGTCGCCAACTCGATCATTGGCGGGCTTGCGGAGAGCAAGTTTGAGCGCATGCAGGTGTGGACCGAGGTCCTGCAGGACACGTTCCTCCCGCTGCTCGACAGCGGCAAGCTCGACTTTGCGACCGCGACGTGCGTCCTTGTCTCCCCCGCTCGCTCGTGCGCCCCCTTGACGAGCTGACGGTGGGGACTCGCGTGCGCGCGCACGCAGGTCGATCCGGTTCTCGCCCGAGATGTTCAAGCACTTTTACGCCAACTGGGACCAGTACTTCGACAAGCTCCTCCTGCGCCCGCAGCAGACGGCCAACTCGCCCGAAGTCATCCGCCGCCTCGGCGGTGCGTCTCTTGCTTTCCCATGCGAGCACAGATCTGAGTGCTCACGTATACATGCGCGCAGTCATTGCGATGAACACGCCGCTCGAGATTGACATGTATGCGCACGCCAACTCGACCAACGCGCTCGGCTCGCGCATGCTCAACGGCATCGGTGGTGAGTCTCCCTTGTCTCGCTCACAGCTGTCTCGACCAATTGTGCTGACGCTGTGTGCAAATGGCAGGCAGTGCCGACTTCCTCCGCAACGCGTACTTGTCCATCATGCACACTCCTTCCGCGTGCGGCAACCTCCCACCTTGCTCTTCGCGCGTCTGCGCACAGGACTGACGCTCGTATCGCTTGACAGCCGCCCGTCCAAGACGGACCCGACGGGCATCTCGACCATCGTACCTTTTGCGACCCACGTTGACCAGAGTGCGTTTGCGCTGCCGCCTTTCCCATGCTCCCGCCCCGCTTGACTGAACGCCCTCGGGCCACTCGCAGCCGAGCACGACCTCGACGTGATCGTGACGGACCAGGGCCTCGCCGACGTGCGCGGGCTGAGCCCGCGGCAGCGCGCGCCCGTCATCATCAAGCAGTGCGCGCATCCGGACTACCGGGACCAGCTGCTCGAGTACCACGAGCGGGCGCTGCACGAGTGCCTGAAGAAGGGCGCGGGGCACGAGCCGCACATGCTCCGGAACGCGTTCAAGATGCACTTGAACTTGGAGGACAAGGGGACGATGAAGCTCGACAAGTGGGACTGAGGAGGCGCGCCGTGTGCATAAGAGACAGACCAGTAGAAGTGCAACCCTAGAAGTGTCGTTTTCAGCCTGCGTGCTGCCGTGAGAGGGGAGAGAGAGGACGCGTCGACTTGGCGTCTCGGCGCGCGCAACGATGAGCGACTTGGCGGCGGCGGCGGCCTCCACAGGCTGCGAACGAGCGCTGCCTCTTGCTGTCGACGCGGTTGAGCTGCTGCAGTGCTGTCTGTCTGGGTGCACACGCTGGTCGTCCCTGCACACTCGCTTCGTCGCCCTTCCGCCCTCCCACCTCGCCTCGCCCGCACGCTCCGCTCTGTTCGCTGCTCTGCTCAGCTCGGCATCCGCGCAAGACCTCAGCCAGCAGGGACAGCGCCTGCAGCTCAGTGGACATCTCGACCACAACCAGAAGACCCAACTCCGCGCCCCGCCGACCTCTTCACACTCGTTCAACTCGACTTTCGCCTCCGCCTTCTTCCGCCCAGCAATGTCGCCCTCGTCCGGCCCCGCCCCTCGCTGGCGCGCACGCCTCTCATCCGTCCTCCCGCGCACGCCAGCAACCATCGCCTGGCTCTCGGCGACCGCGCTCGAGACGCTCGTCGACACGGTCATTGTCGGGCTGACGCTCAACGAGTATGCCGACCGCCTGTGGCAGACCATCCTCGTCAAGGACGAGCGCAGCGTGCTCCCCGTCTACTTGGGACTGTGAGTCGCGCTGTCGCATCCGGACGGAGGGCTAGCCAGTCGGGGTCGCACCGCTCAGAAGTGGACCGGCTGTCTGGCCGTTGTAAAGGGCAGCGCAGTCGTACTGACCGTACTCGCCTCCTAAATGCAGCTTCGTCCTCGCACACGTGACCCAGCTGGTCCTGGCCGTCGACGCCCTCATCGCCAAGAACTTCATCCAGGTCATCGCCCTCCTCATCTTCAACACGCTCTTCCTCGCGTATGCTGCGATCCAGGTGCGCATCTTCCTCCTACAACAGCCTCCGAGTCGATCATAGCTGACCAGGTAACGCACACCCCAGATTCACGAGATTCGCGAGCTACTCAGCGGCTACTTGCGCGTGCTCATCTGGTTCATCCCGGTGTGAGTCCTCACGCTCGCGAGCCCGCAAAGACAGCTACTGAACTGAAGAAGTGGCGCACAGCATGATCTCGATCACCGAGGCGACGTACCTGCTGGGCGTGTACAGCATCTACAAGGAGTTTGGCTGGAGCGTGTTCAAGACGCTCGGCGCCGACCGCCGCATTCGCAAGAGCTACGCGCATTTCCAGGTCTTCTTGTGTCTGCTCAAGTTCGGTGAGCGGCGTTTTGGACAACTCGCGACGCTTCTGATCAAGCTTTCGCTAACCTCGATCTCCCTCGTGTGTCCAGACTTCTTCTTCTTCATCGCCTTCCTGCTCCAGCTCGTCTTCCTCGTCCCCACGCAAACGTCTGCAGAGGTACGCTCGGTGCAATGTCCATCCGTCGCCCAGATCTGACTCGCACGTCCACGCAGCGCTGGATCACCGTCGCCGCCCTTCCCCTCGCGCTCTTCGTTCTCCTCCTCGGCTACTTCTCGGTCAAGCTCGAGCACCGGGCGGGGTTCTGGGGCTTTGTGACGGGGTGTGCGGTCGCGATGGGGTACTTCATCTACAAGGTCCGCTCCGTCATCTGCACTCTCGAATCCTTCCCCTCGGACTGACAGCCTTGCTTGTGCAGCTTGTGATTGTATACCGAGACCGCGAGCGGGACTACCGCCTCGTCTTCAAGTCCCTGACGGTCTTCGGTGCGTTTCAACAGTCCATATGGGCACGAGTCGATCCGCAGCTTACGCTCCTCCCGCATAGCCGCTCTCTGCCTCGCCGTCCTCGTCCTCACGACACTCTCGGTCGTGATCTGCTACCGCAACTTTGGCCGTGGACTCAAGGACCACAGTGCGTTCGCGTCGCAGCCGGTCAGCATAAACCTCGCGCTAAGCCGCTCCCTCACCCGCAGTGATCAGCCGAGAGCACCTCCGGTCCGACTCGACGCTTGAGCTCAAGCCCACACCGCCGCTCGGTGCACGCGCCAAGGACGAAGGCGGGTTCGACGAAGTGCCGTACGACGCGCCGTACGCCTTTGAGACAGCGACGAGCGACATGATGCCGTACTCTGGGCGAAATCGCTTCCGCATGTCGATGGACTGAGGAGAGGTCGTGTGGTCTGGGGGGGTCCCACTTGTTGTAATCGCAGTTCTTCGCGTCGTTGTCGTCCCGCCCTGCGCCGAGACTTGCGAGGGAAATCATCGGGGTCGCGTAGGCGCGGCACTCGGGGGCACCGCCGCTCGCCCCCACGATCGCTTCCGCGCCCTTCATCAGCTCGAGCTGTCCTCGGTCGTACCCGCGACGCTACCGGTACACGGACCACTGTGCGCGCCATGTCTGGAGACGCACTCGAGGTCGTCATCCTCGGCAGCGGCATCGTCGGACTGTGCACGGCCTTCTACACGCTGCGCCTCTCTCCCTCTGCGCGGGTCACGCTCGTCGAGAACTCGCCCGCGCACCAGATCGCCGGCGGTGCGTCGTCCTACAGCGGCGGGTTCATCGCGTGCGGGCCCGCGTGGCACGAAGCGCCGTCGCAGGCGCTCGCACGGCTCAGCTGGCGGTTGCATGTCGAGCTTGCGCGCGAGTTTGGCGGGCTCGAACGGTGGGGGTGGAGAGAGTGTGGCGCGGTGGGCCTGAACGTGGGAGGGCCGGGAGAGGACCGCAGCAAGTATCGGACGCTGCCGGGCGGGAAGAAGGAGGGAAAGACGGACGCGAGCACGCCGGGAGAGTGGGTCGAGGGCGAGAAGGAGGTGCTTGACACGGACGGCGGGGTTGGGCAGATGTGCGTACACTCGTGCTGACGCTCGGCGTGCTCTCGAGGCGGCCCACTGACGGGAAGCATCGCGTTGCAGCGACCCGGCGCAGTTCTGCCGCTTCCTGCACCACCACCTGTCGACTGCGTATACCGACCGCTTCTCGACCATCTTTGGCGAGTCGATCGCCATCCTCCCCGCCAGCCCCGTCTCGCGCGCCGCCTCCGCCTTCCTTCCGTCGTCTCTCGCACCGTCGGCACGGCGGCATCTCCTCGTCAAGTCGCCCTCTTCGCACCTCCGCCTCCCCTTTGACCGCCTGTGCATCGCCGCAGGCCCTTGGTCCGCCGCAGTGTGCGCAACGCTCGGCCTGCCCCCGATTCCGCTTACGAACCTCCCGGGCCACTCGCTCCTGATCCGCCCCGCCCTGAAGGACTTTGTTCCCCTCCCCGGCGCACCACACGCCCTTCCCGCGCAGGCCGTCTTTGCCGGCATCTCGGGCGCGGTCGGCGGCGTGCACGCGTCGACGTCGGGCCTCGCGCGCGGGCTGACGGACGAGGAGAAGGCCGAGGGGTTCACGCGCGCGCCGGAGCTCTTTACGCGCGTCAACGGGCTGGTGTTCGTCGCGGGCGAGAACACGATCCCCGAGACGCGCAGCCAGGAGCCGAGTGGGCTGCCGAACAAGCTGCCGCCGAGGGTCGACGAGGTCAAGGACATGATTGACCAGAGGCTCGTAGGGCGGCTGAAGCGCGCAGCAGGAGCTGTGAGCGCCTTGTTGAAGGAGGAGAATGGTGCGGTTATCGAGAAGGAGCAGGTGCGTTGCCCACTCCCGTCTCTTTGGCCCTCTCTCCACATGGAAGACTGACCGGCTGCGTACCGCTTTCTCCGCCTGCCTCTTGCAGTTCTGCTACCGCCCCGTCGCACCCGACCGCGAGCCCATCATCGGTCCCCTGTCCCGCGCAGACCCGAGCATCACGGTCAACACGGCCATGGGGCCGTGGGGGATCACGCAGGCGCCCGGCGGCGGGCGCGTCGTCGCCGAGATGATGCTCGGGCTGCCGCTGAGCGCAGACGTGAGCAGGCTCGGCGTCGACCGGTTCGAGGTCAAGGCCAAGCTGTAGATGCCGGTGCAAGGCCTTGACACGCACTTGCGCATGCGGGAGAGGAGGACAGCAAGCGATGCCTCACTTGCCCTTGCTCTGTAACGGCTCGCGAGTCCCAAGGCGAGAGTCTAAAGGTCTTCTGAGGCCGACTGAGCCTTCGCGGGCGCTGCACATGTGCAAGCAGAAAGGTCAACCTCGACGCCGCTCGCACGCGACAAGGTCAACTTGGTTCCGTCACCGCATTGCTGCTCCGCCCGGAAGTCAGAGCGCGAGCTGCGAGGGTGCCTGCCATGCAGTGCCTGGTGTGCTCTGCGCCACTCCACGGCGATGCGCTCTTCGTCGAGGCGCACATCAACCGCTGTCCGCTTGCACCGTCCTCACTACTCGCGCATCGCTCGGGCTGACCAGGAGTCTCTCTCGTACACAGGCCTGGACCGTCAGGGGTCCTCCAAAGGCGGAACGACGCCTGCAGAGCTGTCGCAGCGCACGTCCGAGCCATCCTGCACCGCCTCGTCCTCGTCTGCATCCGCGCCGACGCCGACTACAGCCCAGTTCGAGCTCGACGCTGCGTTTGCACTGCAGCTCGCACAGGAATTCTCAGCCGAAGGCAATCCGAGCGGGTCTAGGGGCAGTTTTCCTCCAGCCCTCGGCGCCGCTCGCTCGAACCCTTTCGCAGCCGCAGCAGCCGACAACGACCGCTTCGAGCAGGACCGCATGCTCGCACTCGCACTCGCGAGGGAGCAGGAGCAGGACCAGCAGTACGGCGCCGGACCGCGGGGCGACAAGGGAAAGGCTACTGCAGCGTTCTTTCCGCAAAGCGAGTCTCCCGCCGGCCTCGACGACCTCGACGGCGCGAGCTGCCCCTGCTGCGGTGCCATCTGGGAGGACTACAACCTCGGCCTGCGCGCTCCCGGCCCCAGCGCCGGTAGCAGCAGCGGCGCTTCGTCCGCACTTCCAGATCCGCTCCGCCGCGACCGGACCAAGCACGTCGCAGCGTGTTCGGCCGAACGCGGACGCTTTGCCCTCGAGATGGGCGAGCATGGAATGCCTGACTTCGAGGAGGAGGGAGGAGGAGGGGGAGGTGCGGGGCAGGGGTTGCTGAGCGGGAAGGGGAAGCGCTCCTGGACGGGCGATGTGGGCGGGAAGGACGAGGTCAAGGGCACCCCAGGTGCGTTGCCGATCCCTAGTCGTCGCTTTGAGCGATTTTGCGAGCGGCGCTCTCAAAGACTGACCTCTGGTGTCGATGCGATGACACAGGGCTCGTCCACGTCCTGCACCGCGCACTCAACCAGTCGCACAGCTCGCCACACGGGCGCACCAGCCGTGCGTTCCTCGCTCGACCCGACACGGAGCACGTCGCGACGAGGGTCAAGGATTGGGGTTGGGGCTGCGGGTGCGTCTTGCCTGGAGCTCTCCAAGGAACCGAATGGAGGCGGGAGCCACGCGCTGCTCGCCTCTCTTGCGCATCTTAAAGCGCGTCAGGCTGACCGCTCCTCGAACATACCGGAACGCAGCTACAAGAACGCGCAGATGATCTTCTCCTCCCTCCGCCACCTCCCGCAGTACCGCTCGCACTTTGCCGCGTCCCGCTCGCCCGACGACCCGAACGGCGGCGCGAAGAACAACCTTCCCCTCGCACCGATACCGACAATCCTCGAGTGGCAGGAGATGATCGAGAAGGCGTGGAAAGCTGGTGCGTGTCAGGCTCAAACCCAAAGCTCGAGCACCTGCGCGGCTTGTGCGTATCTGCCCGTCCGAGACGGTCGATGATTCTGACCATTTGCTCTCTCGTAGGTTATGACCCAGAGGGCGCGGCGCACTTTGGTGGCAAGCTCGTTGGGTCGAGAAGATGGATCGGGACGACCGAGATCTACGTCGCGCTGACCTGGATGGGCGTGCGGTGAGTCTGCGCTTTGATTTGTGCCGCTCATCACCTCTGTTGTGGGATTAGCGATTTCTCAGAGGCTGTTGGCTCATACCTCGACGACTGTGCAGCGCTTCCATCGTCGACTTTCCCAAAGGTACAGGTAGCGGTAGTGTCAATGAGGCTCTGCTGGTGCGTGCGCTCTCTGGCTGCTCTCCGTCGCACGTCACAGTACAGCGCTGATGTACGGCTTGGATGGTTGTTCACGCAGCGCTGGGTGAAAGCGTACTTCTCCGAAATCCCTTCTACTGCGCCCTCATCCTCGTCCACCGCGCCAAACGCCTTCTCCGCGCTCCTCTCCTCCGCCCAGGCAGGCGGCGCCGTCCGTCTCGCGCCCAAGCAGCCGCTGTACCTGCAGCATCGCGGGCACAGCCGTACGATCGTCGGCGTCGAGATCGGCGGCGGCGGCAGCGGCGGCGGCGCGAGGGGCGCGGCGGCGGTGAAGCAGGGCGGAAGGAAGATGGTTCCGGGTGGACAGCAGCAGAAAGAGGATGAGGAGGCGTGGCTGCTTGTGTTTGATCCCGGCAAGTGAGTCGCGCGACCGTCCGATGTCGTCTCATCCGCAGCGTACCGCGGATCAGACAACGTTGCTTGACTAGCTGCTGAACTCACTCTATGATCTCTGCAGGCCGATTCCGAACGACTTCAAGACGGCCGGTGCCGCTCTCGCCTCGTCCGCTCACAGCGCTGCCGCACCCACTCCCTTCGCCTCGTCTTCAACCTCGCCCTTCCCGCTCGGCCCACTCACCAAGAAGCACAAGTCGTGCTCCCCACCCGCACCCGCGCCCGCGTCCACATCAGCCGTCTCGCCCGTCCCCGCGCGCGGCGGGTTCGGCGGATCCTCGAAGACTGCGGCCGGTCCGACGGTGGGCGGCGGGACGGGCAAGTTTGGCGACACGCTCAAGGTGTTCCGGGTCAACATGCGCGAGCTGAGGAAGAAGGACCAGTACCAGGTGCGTCGCGCGAGTCGATTTCGCGGCAGCCGAGATCTGGCGCAAGGCTCGAAGCGGCCAGGCGTCTCCGCTCACAACATCAGCCTCGCTGACACATTCGACCTGCCGCCTCGCAGATTCTGTACGTCCCCGAGGGCGAGCCGCCGTTGTCGCCGCAGGAGAAACAGGCGCGCAAGTTTGTCAAGAGCCTTACCGTGACGACGTGAGGCGGCGACCTCTGTCGCCTGACCGTTCTCAAGCTGTTGTTCCTCGTCTGCGGACTTGCCTGATATCTTTGCCGGGGTGCACCATCGCCCTTGCGCCGTCGACCACTTCCCGCCTCTTCAGTACCCTCGCTCTCGCTATATCCCGTCGCCTGTCCCTTCGCACCTTGCATTGCATTTCGTCGTTTGCCTGAGCCTGTCCGACTTGCTGCTGGAGAAGGTGGTCTTGGGTGCAAAGAGGGGGACCGGCCGGCGGCGGGGAGTGATGAGACTCAGCGGGAGAGCACGACTACAGCAAATCTGGGTTGACGCGCGGCGCAGGCCTTAGGTTGAGCTCACTGGTCTGACACGCACTCGCTTGTAAGACTCTGCGGAAGGGGCTGCGGTCGACGTGGTTGCTGCGACTCGCGAGCGAACCGTCCGCCCGTTCGCCGCTGTCTCCCTCGCGCTGCGTTCGCTTGAGCTCTGAGAAGCGAGTGCACACCGCTGCAGGATCGCTCCTGCACCTCTGCTCCCTCTCGTCGCTGGCTGCGCCCGAATGTCGTTCCGTCACCCGGACGACGCCCTCTCCTCCGCCGCCGCCGACCAGCCCGACCCGTACGCCCCGCGCCAGCCCGGCCTCCCGCTCTACACCGCCCACGCCCTCAGCCCGCGCGGAGAGCCCGCCATGGTCGAGCTCGTAGACTCGTCCACCGCGCGCAGACGCGCAGGGCAGAGCGCAGCCGCCTACACCGACGTCGCCCCCAATGCCGGCGGAGACTCGGCCAGCAGCGGCCCAGACGACTACCCGCTGGACGACGCAGAGGCAGGGCCGCGCCGCGCAGGGAGGCGGGACAGCGCAGGGTCGCGCAAGGACGGCAAGGAGGACGCGGCATGGCCCGTGAGCGGGATCGGGATGGAGGGCCGCATCCCAGAGACACACAAGGAGTTTCTCGCCAAGGGAGGGGCTGAGCGGAGACCGCGGCACAAGGTTACCTGGGTGCGTGTTGCTCTCCTTCGTCGAGTGAGGCGGTGCAGGATCAGCCAACAGCGCTCCCGGCACTCGTTTCTGTACCACTTTGGCCGCAACAATGCTCATTGACAATGACTCGCAGCGCGACATCGGCCGCGAGGTGCTGAGCGACCTGCGGAGCCAGATCCCGCTCATCATCTACACCGTCCTCGCCCTCTTCACGCGCCTGTACCGCATCGGCGCCAACAACACGGTCGTCTGGGACGAGGTGCGTGCATTTCGCGGGCTCTATGCTTCGACAAGAGGCTGATAAGCTCCCTCGACAGGCACATTTCGGCAAGTTCGGCGCCTACTACCTAAACCGCACTTTCTATTTCGACGTGCGTTCTTCAGATCCTTTGCTAGGCTCGCAACCCGCTCAAAGTCGTTTCGCAGGTCCATCCGCCCCTAGGCAAGATGCTCGTCGGTCTCGCCGGCGCCGTCTCGGGCTTCAACGGCTCGTTCGACTACCCCTCCGGCGCCGTCTACCCCGAGCACGTCCCCTTTCGCGCGATGCGCATCATGCTCGCCCTCCCCGGCGTCGCCATGGTCCCGCTTGCATGGGGGACGGCCGTCGAGCTGAGGATGACCAAGTGGGGGCGGCACATTGTCACGCTCATGGTGCTCACCGGTCAGTCTCGCCCCTCGCCGCATGCCTGGCCGCTCGCCGCTCGCCGGCGCGGCATCGGACATTCGAGTCTGAATCGAGGTGAGACTGACGCTCTGACGTCCTCCTAGACCTCGCTTGGATCGTCATCTCGCGCTTTGTCCTCCTCGACTCGCTCCTCCTCTTCTTCACCTTCACGACCGTCTACTGCCTCGCATGCTTCAATAACCAGCAACGACGGTGCGTTGACTTCGGCGATCTGCGGGACGCGCTCTGGCCTGCATGGCCAGACGCAGTCTCTCCAAGCTTCGAGGAGGTCACGCTGACTTGTTTCTACCTTACACAGGCCGTTCGAGGAGGACTGGTGGATTTGGCTGACCCTCACTGGCATCTCGATCGGCTGCGTCTGCTCGTGCGTGTCCCGGTCTTCTCCCCTTCTCGTGGCACCCGGGCTTATACGAACGGTTCTTCGCGCAGCGTCAAGTGGGTCGGCATGTTCGTCACTGCTCTCGTCGGTCTCTACACCGTCGAGGACTTGTGGAACAAGTTTGGCGACCTGCGCATGAGCTACGTGAGTGGGGCTCGCTGCTGGCGTGCATGCGGATCCATCACCGCATCCTGCGTGCTGGATCTTCGGCGGCACGACTACTCACGCTCTCGAACTTTCTTCACAGCGCACCTACGTCCGCCACTGGGTTGCCCGCATTCTATGCCTCATGGTCATCCCGTTCTTCGTCTACGCCTTGACCTTCAAGCTGCACTTCCTCGTCCTGAACCGGTCCGGCCCGGGCGACTCTCAGATGTCGTCGCTCTTCCAGGCGCACCTGCACGGCAACGACTTTGCGCGCAACCCACTCGAACCGGCGTTCGGCTCGCGTCTCACGCTCAAGAACATGGGCTACGGCGGCGGTCTGCTCCACTCGCACGTCCAGACGTACCCCGTCGGCTCGCAGCAGCAGCAGGTCACGTGCTATCACTACAAGGACGAGAACAACGAGTGGGTCATCACGCCGACATGGGAGGCGGCGCCGATCGACCTCGAGAACGGCGAGATCGTCTACCTCCGCCACGGCGACGTGCTCCGGCTCGTGCATGCCCCGACCGGCCGCAATCTCCACTCGCACTCGATCGCCGCGCCCGTCACCAAGCTCAACCACGAGGTGTCGTGCTACGGCAACGCGACGATCGGCGACTCGAACGACTACTGGGTCGTCGAGGTCGTCGACGATTTCCTGCGCGGCGCGCGGCACAAGTTTGACCGGATCCACTCGCTCTCTACGCGGTTGCGGTTCCGGCACAAGAACAGCGGGTGCTACCTCCGCGCGGCCAACGCCGTCCTGCCGCAGTGGGGCTTCAAGCAGGTCGAGGTCAGCTGCGACAAGGAGAACAACCCGCGCGACGAGCACACGTACTGGAACATCGAGTCGCACTGGAACGACCGCCGTGCGCCCGCTTGCCCTCTCTTCCTTCCGCGTTGCGTGAACTGACTTCAAGATTGTCGCTCGTGCGCCGCAGTGCCGGCCGGGAACCAGAAGCTGTACCGCTCGCCCTTCTTCCGCGACTTCTGGCACCTCAACGTCGCCATGATGACGTCGAACAACGCGCTCGTGCCCGACGCCGACAAGGAAGACACGATCGCGTCCAAGCCGTTCGACTGGCCGTTCCTGTGGAACGGCATGCGCATGAACGGGTGGCACGACACGAGCATCAAGTACTACCTTGTCGGGAACCCCGTCACGTGGTGGATGGGCAGCACGAGCTTGCTCATCTGGGTCGCGACGCTCCTTTGGCACCTCATGCGGTTCCAGCGCAAGATCAACGACTTTGCCCCGGGTACGTTCCACCTGCTTCGTCTCTGTGAGCGAGTCAACTGCTGACTATAGACGGCTTTGCAGGCGAGTGGAACCACTTCTGCTACCTCTCGAAGATTGCGTTCGGCGGGTGGGCACTCCACTACCGTACGCTCCCTCTAGGCTCAGTCTTTTGCTTGGACACTGACCTCTCAAGCCGAATGCAGTCCCCTTCCTCATCATGGGTCGTGTCACCTACCTTCACCACTACGTGCGTCTCTCGAGTTTAACTCGCCCCATTCCCTCCGCTCACTTCCTCAACGCGTGCCGCAGCTCCCGACGCTGTACTTCTCGGTCCTCATGGCCGGCACCCTCCTCGACCACTTCATCTTCCGCTCGCACCGCCTCACGCCGCGCACAAAGACGATCGCATTCGCGCTCGTCGCTACCGCGGTCGTCGGCACGTGGTGGTTCTTCCGCGCGTGCGCATGGGGGATACACGGGCCCGCAAAGGACCTGTGGGGCAAGAAGTGGCGCAAGGTGCGTCGAGTCTCGCCGCTTGGAGTCGGTCGCCGCCTCGGCTTGCTTGCTGGGGAAGAACGCAGCTCTCTCAAGCGCGTTTTGCTGACTCTTGATCCTATTCCCTGCAGAGCTGGAACATTCACGACTAGACGCGCATCGCACGGAAACCCACGGACCCTCTCTCCTTCGCCCCTCGTCCTGTCTTTGCGCTATAGTCGTTCTCCCTCCGATACCTCGCAGTTCTCGCAGTATTCCTTGACGCTCATCTCTGCTGCATTTCCGTGCGCGTGTGGCGAGGATGCTGCGCTGCCCGTTTGGAAGCTGGTGTGGCTAGCGGAAGAGTGGAAGGAATGAACGCGTTGGTCACGAGGTGGTCAGTCATGGCCGTCTTCCACCGAGATGCTTCTTGCTTGACAGCCCCCGAGTCTATTTGATTGTCTCAAGCTCACGTAACACTAGGAAGGAGAGGTGCGTCACGTGCTGGCAAGCACCACAAAACAAACGGTCGTCGTGCTTCGCAGAATCTGGCGGCGCGATTGCGCCGAGCCGGCGCTTGACAAGCCATGACCCGACCTATTACGGTAGTCGATTGAATGGTGACGGCGCAGATCCGCGCAGAAGCTGCTCCTCCCCATGAACCAGACAAAGTCCGTCGCGTGGATCGCGGAAGGGGGCCAGGTGTGGCCGTAGAGGGGCTTGGCCGGGTCAAAGGAGCTGTAAATAAGATAGAATAACAGCTTTTGCCTTCGACACGAGATCGAATGGCGGACCACGGCCAATGAGGCGTTCCCACCAGATTGAGAAGGTTGTCCAAAACGACTTCCGCTTCGTCCGAGCTGTCTGACTGTATCCGCGCTGCCCAATGAGAGACCTTTGACACGATTGAACCCGGGTTCACAGCGAGAATGAGATTTGTCCGACTCTGCCCACACGGCCTCGTTCTGGCTCCTGGCTTCGACGTGGCGCAGTCGCCCGCCTCTGTGGCTGCAGCCGAAGCGCTCGAAAGGCATTGAACGCGGCCGCTCCTCCACCAGATCAGCAGATAAGGGAAGCACTTCAACAGACGGCTGCAGGGCGGGAGGCGGCGTGTGACCGCGAGCCGAAGGCTGACGCAGAGCTGGCCGTCTCGAAACTTGGCCCTCAAGCAAGCAGGACTGTCAAGAGGCAAGGACTCCCTCAAGCTTGCTAGCAAGCGAGTCGGACAGCACAGCGCATCATCGGAGCCGAGCGCGTTTCGCCAGATCGTACGTCCGTCCATCCGCGATCAAGGGAATGCAACAACACCGAACTACCTGCCGCCTCCGCCGCCGCCAAAGCGCCCAAGCACGCCTCGCACCGTCTCACCAACCTTGCCACCGACCTCGACGGCCGTCTTGCCGACGCGCTCCATCTCGGCGCCAAAGCCGGCGCTCAACCCGCCGACGAGGCCCTCGCCGCGGCGCCACGCGCCCGCGCCACCGCCTGCCGCAGCGGACCCGGGCGCCTGGGCGACGGCGAAGAGCTGGACGGGGAGAGTATCGCGGAGGAAGGGGAGGAGCGCGAGATAAATTCTGCCGTACAGGAGGGAGGCGAGCCAGGTCTGCGACGCGGGCGAGGGGACGAACCGGCGCTGTTTGGGCGCGGGGAAGGCGGACGAGGGCGGGAGGAGCGAGGTGAGCGAGGGAGAGACGAGGAGCGTGCGGAGGTGCGAGATAGTCGAGGCTGGCGGGGGGCCGGAAGAGGACGGGTACGACGAGTCGTGCGCGGAGAGCAGCGGGCGGAGCTCAGAGAGGAGGATCAGGAGCGTGTCAAGGGGGAGACTGCAGTCGAATCAGTGTCAGCATATACGGGCGCGATACTTCGTCGCCACTTGGCCAACTCGCAAAAGTATGCTCAATCGGCCAAGGGGAGGAAACCGAGCCGCACCCTTCTCGCCAGCTTGACACCCACGCTTCAGTTGGCACGAAGCCATTCCTGCCGACGAACGGCCTCTCCTCGCCCGCAACCCCGCCGGCACCCGCTGCCGAGGCATCAAGCGAGAGGCTCGACCTCGAAGCGTTCGTCGCCGACCCGAGCGGCGGCGACGCGAGCGAGAGGTCTGCCAAGCTGAGGCCGCCAAGCGAGAGGTTGCGCTCGCGCCGCTTGCCGAGCGACTTTTCGCTCGCGCCTTCGCCTCCGCCGTCGCCCGCCGTCGCTGGGTCGTCGGCGTGCTCGCCGGGGAGGGTGCCCGGGCCGCCAGAGGGAGGGACGGGCCCGTCCTCGCTGATGGAGCGAAGCGAGTGCTGCTGCTGGCGCTCGCGTCGGGCTGCGCGCAAGCGGCGAGCTTCGGCGATACCCTGCGCGAGGGTAAAGTTGGCGAGGAGGTCGAAGCGCTTGTAGGTGATTGAGAGGGCGTAGAGGAGATAAGGGTTCTGCAGAAGTGCAGGCATGGTCAGGACGAGAGAGCTGGTAGTGCCGAAGGGGAAGAAACGTACAGAATCAAGGTGGAAGTGAACGATGTTGTTGAACGTCTCGAGGAGGTCTGCAAGTATGATCATGAGTCCGGTTCCGGTCCGCAGCACTCATTTCGGATGACACGAAAACGCGCGCACAGGCGCGCACCCCGACTCACAGTACATCAGCCTCGGGTTGCCCTCCTCCATCAAGCACCAGCTCGGGGCCGAGAACGCGAGCCAGACGCGCACGAGCCTCGCCGCGGCGTCGTACCCGAGGTCGCGCACGAACGGCGAGAGGTTCGACAGCGTGAGGAGGAGCGAGGGGTAGAGGGTCGAGAGGGACGCGCGGGAGGGAGCGGTGGGCGAGGTGGATGGCGAGGAGGAGGGAAGGAGGACGGCGTGCAGGGTGATCTGTGCGCACAAGAACGAGGTACATCAGCGGGACTCGACTGAGAGTAGCACCCCGACCGAAGCCAAAACGCCTGCGCACCATGAGGTACTCTGCAAAGCTGACGCCCTTGCTCTCGCTCTTACCGCCCGCGCCCGCCGCCTCTTCGCCCAGGTCGACCCCCTGCGCGCGGACCTGCCTCCTCACGACGCCCGCCAACCTCGCCCCGACGCTCTCGGGCCCAATCTCCCGCCCCAGCACCCGCGCCACCTCTTCCCGCGCCTCCTCGCTCGCCGATCCCGCCGCCGCGCCAATCTCGGCGCTCAACGTCTGCAGGACGAAGCTCGCGAGCCGGACGACGCCCAGCGTCGCGTCCTCGTCCTTCCACTCTGTCGCGCACGCCGCGAGCGCGCACACGAGCTCGAGCAGCCGCGCGTTCCCACCGGCACCGGCGCGCGCGACGTATGCGGCGAACTTGCGGTTCGTGTCGAGCGCGCGCGAGAGGAGCGTGAGCGCTTCGGTCGCGCGCGAGGGGTCGCGTGCGGCGGCGGCGGCGGCGGTAGAGGGCGACGAGGGCGCCGCACCGGCCGAGGCGGAGGAGTAAGAAGGAGAAGAAGGCTCCAGGTGGACGCCGACAGCGGCGAGCATCCCCCCAAGCGCGCTCGTGCCCTGCACAGGCGCCGCGAGCGCGCCCTCGACCGCGCCGAGCACGCCGTCGACGAGAAAGGCAAAGTCGCCCGGACGGTGCAGCTTGGCGAGGTAGTACGCAAACTGGTTCGCGCTCGCTCCGCTGGCATCCGGCGCGTGCTCGACGAGGACGCACCCGAGAAAGTGCAGCGACGCGCCGACGAGCGCGTGCCGCACGCTCGGCTCGTCGGCGTGCGGGCCCTCGACGCGGCTCGGCGCGCCGGACGGGCCAGCGCCCCCGCCGCCGCCGCTGCTGCTGCTGCTGCGGCGGGCCGTGTCGTGTGCGAGGCGGGCGGCGCGCGAACGCAGCGAGTCGAAGCCGCTGCCGGCCCCTGCTGCGAGCGAGGGCGACGCGGTCGGAGAGGTGGCGGCATGCGACGACGACGACGACGACGCGAGACTCGCTGCGCCGGCGTTGAGGGCCGTGTTGAGCGTCGAGCACAAGAGGCACAGGACGACATTGCGGTCTCCTTTGCCTGCGGCGCGGCCCGAGACGAGAGCCTCGCGCCAGCGGTTGGGCAGCGAGGGGAAGAGCGGGGGAGGGGTGAGGAGCGAGGGGAGCGAGATGAGGAGGGTGAGGAGGCGGAGGATCTCGAGGCGGGCGGAGAGGTAGGTGAGCGGGAGGGGCGGCACAGGCGTCGCAGGTGCGGGAGATGCGATGCCAGGTTCCCTGAGATGCGCTCGTCAGCGAGGCAGGCAGGCGAAAAGGCGAGAGACCCACCAGATTGCGTAGGTCACCACGCTACGGTCCTCCTCATCCGCCAGCGACGAGCCCTGCGACTTGAGCCCGTCGGCGATCGTGAAGCCCGGTACGAAGAGCAAATCAACGAGCGCGCCGAGCAGACGCTCGGCCAATGGCGGCAGCTCCGTGTACTCTGCCTCGGGCGCAGACGACGACGGCGCACGTCCGTCGCTCGGCGCAGCAGCCGTCGCCCCGTCATCCTCCGCATCGTCGTCCTCGTCTTCGAGCACAAACTGCCCCTCATCGCCGGGCACGTCCTCCTTGCCCACCCCTACACCCGCGCCCCCTCCTTCGTCGTCGCGCGCACCCGGACTCGCGACGGGCACGCTCTCGCGGCGCCAGAACAGCTCGTCCTCGACCTCGTCTCGGACCTCTCTTCCGTGCGCGTCGGTGCCGCGCGGGGCGAGGACGAGCGGGACGATGCGCGTGAGGACGCGGACGGCGTTGAGCGCTTCTCGCGCCGGGTCCGCGCCTGCTCCTGCCCCTGTGGCGGAGTGGGGGAAGGTCGGCGAGGAGAGGAGGTGGAAGAGGTGCGAGGCGGTGAAGTGGACGAGGGTGAGGACGTTGAGCGGGTTCGAGTGGAGCGCGTGCACGAGAGAGGCAGAGGGGAGGAGGAGCGGGACGTCCGAGGGGACGTCAAAGACGGTGAGGTACTGCGCGGATCCCGACGTCAGTGTGACTAGCTCGTGTCGGGAAGTGGGACAGACGCACCTGATGCCAGTATGGCGCTAGAGCGATAAGGCGTCGCAAGGTCAGCGGCGTTTGAAGGAATCGCTAGGCCAGGGAATAGCCCACCGTCGATGGGAATGGTCTGTTGCGTCACGAGTACTCCCTTTAGTCAGTTCTCGAGCTCACAGAGCGCGAGAGCGTGACGGGGGAGATGCGACGAGGGACGCACGGGACCGCTGAGGAGGTCGAGGCCCTGCCCAGGCTTGCGGAACTCGAGTTTCGGATCCGGCCCACTGCGAGCAGGGTGCGAGGGGTCAGCGTACGAGTTAGAAGGCGGTCCGGCAGACGAGTGGACGGCGACAAGTCGAGGCGACGAGAGGTGGGGCCGGGAGACGGAGCGAGGGGCGGAGAAGGAGGGGAGCGGGGACGTGCAAGAGCTTGTTGCCGAGGTTGGTAGACCAGCCGAGCATGGCAGGCGCGCACTTCGCCCCTGTGCACGCGAGAGAACGCGTGTTAAGCAGGTCCAAGCGATGGGCGACGACGAGGACCGGGATGACCTCTGCTGTGGAGGTGTTCTGACTGCACGAGGGGGTGTGTGACACACTCGTACAGCACTGCAGCTGGTCTAGACCCTACAGAGCGGGGTGAGAGCGGGAGTGGGCGAGGGTCCCTGCCGTGCTTGGAGTGCGCTGCTCGCCGCACGCTCGCCCTCGCCCCCACCAAACGCAGCGGAACCATGTCGTGGCGCGGAGTCCTCAGGTGCGTTCCCTTCCCCTGTGCCCTGCTCAGCCCGCCCGCCCCTTCCACCGCTCACCCACCGCGCCCTCCCCTCGTCCCCCCGACTTCTCCCCCTCGTCGCCCGCTCCCTCCCGTCCCTCCTCTCGCCCCGCGTGCGCCCCTGCACCCCCGCCCTCCCCCTCTGCAGCTTCAACAAGTACATCGCCGTCGCCGCGCGCGCGACCCGCCAGGCCCTCAAGGAGGAGCAGCGCGTCGCCGCAGAGCGCCGCTCGGCCGTCACCCTCAAGGTCCAGAAGTGGGACAACGGAAAGGCCGGCACCGCCGTGAGTCTCCGAATCTTTCTTGGGACCAGCTCGTGCTGCCTCGCAAGTCCCGTGCGCGCGAGGTTGGCGACTCGGGCGCGCCGAGGTCGCGGGTCTGCCTCGCTGGTCCCGGCGTGTCTCTGCTGGACAAGTCCACTGACCGTGCACCTCGCCAACCCACCCGCAGGAGTGGATCGTCCCCCCCACGGCCGAGCAGCACTAAGTGCACTCGCTCCCCCCTCCCGCCTCCCACCTCCTCTCTCCCTCATCCCGGTTCTCTCGGCACCCCGAATGGAGCAGTAGCGTCATAGATGGAGCGAGTGGATCGAAGCTGGTGGGCGCAAAACATTGAGGAAATTCAAGTTGGTCTCCGCGTACCTCGCGCGTCTGTTTGCCTGTCCGCCGCCGTAGAGACTCGCTGCATCGCTTCGCGGTCAAAAGGGAGTTGCAGCTCCCTGAAGCGCATCGCAATAGGGCCAAGAGCAAGCTTGCAGTGCTTCCCGCGCGTCCCTGCCGGCTTGGCTGATTCACCCGGTCCGCGAGATCCGCTTGCCTCATCCCTCTCGTCCCGCCGTCGCGCCCACTCCTCTTCCATTCGGGAAGCCATGGCGTCCTGGGACTTTGTACGCTCTGTTTCTGCTCTCGTCTGCTCCCTGTGCTTCCCCGCTGCGAGTCGGGCGAATTCAGTCGGGGCGCGGTATCCGATCGAGGTCATCTGGGGGCGGACAGGCTGCGAGCTGGAGAAGCGAGGAGCGGGACAGGGACGGCGTGCAGCAGTCCCTTGCGTGGCCCTTCAACGGCATCTCAGCTCTTCCCCCGAGCCAGGGCGCGCCTCGTCCCCCCTGCGCCCCGCCAACACCGCCTCCTCCCTCTATCCGCGCCCCTCTCCCCTCGCGCTGACCCGCCCTCGTTCGCCTCGCCCGTGACGACGAAACAGATCCAGAAACAGATCCTCCTCGGCGACGCCGCGTGCGGGAAATCGTCGCTCCTCGTGCGCCTCACCGACGACCGCTTCCTGCAGCACTCCGAGCCGAGTGCGCCCCTCTTCCATTGCTGTCCTCCCTCTCCCTCTCCCCGCTTCTCTTTGCTCTCCGTCTCTGGAGAGGGACTGACGGCGTGGGACTGGCAGCGATCGGCGTCGAGTTTGGGTCGCGGATCGTAGAGCTCAAGGAGGGCAACGATGCCGGCAAGCGTATCAAGCTGCAGGTGCGTGGGTGCCGCCTGGGATTTCCCGTGTTTGAGATAGCGCTGATGTAGGGAAAGACGTCGTGCGCAGATCTGGGACACCGCAGGACAGGTGCGCCTTCTCTCCTCATTCCTCACGCGCCGCTTCTCTCCCCCCCGCCGCCTCCGAACTAACCCGCTCCTCGCTTGCACCCCGCCAAACCCACCGCAGGAATCCTTCCGGGCGATCACGCGCTCGTACTACCGCGGCGCGGGCGGCGCCCTCCTCGTCTTCTCGCTCACGTCGCACCAGTCCTTTTCCAACTGCGCCGGGTGGCTCGCCGACCTGCGCGCGTGGGGCGAGGACGACTTGCTCGTCCTCGTCGTCGGGAACAAGGGGGACGCCGTTGCCGAAGATGGGGCCGAGGGCGCAGGGGGGGAGAGGAGGGAGGTCGAGAGGGAGGAGGCGGAGAAGTGGGCGAGCGAGGAGGGGCTCGCGGGCTATGTCGAGACGAGCGCAAAGAGCGGGCAGGGCGTCGAGGAGGTGCGCCCGCGCTTTCAGCTTGTGCAGGCTGTTTCTGGCGGGGATCGTGCAGGTCGCGCGGGTGCAGCGGATTGAGGATCCTTTTCCTCGACCGCGCACCCTCTCGCGGACTTGCCAATCCCGCCGCACCCTACACAGCTCTCACCGCATCTCGCTCACCCGCAGGCCTTCAACACGCTCACGCGCCTCGTGCACGAGCGGCATCAGGCCTCTCTCGCGGCCAACCGCGCGAAAAAGGCGTCGGGCTCGGCCCTGCCGTCCATCAGCCTCGGCGGCGCCGCGAGCGCAGCAGGCGGAAAGTGCTGCTGAACTGCCGTCGGCGCTCCCGTTTCCTCCGCTCCCCCTCTCTCCTCGCTCTCTCCCTTTGGTTCCGTCTCGCTGTCGTCCGTTCGTTTCCGTCCAACATCCTGTTGTATCTCTCTGCCGTCCTCCCGCCCTGTATCGCGTACGCATCCCTCTCACTCGCTTACTCCCCGACACCGTCGACACTGCGCGCGTCTCACAGCCTATCGACCGTGAGCACCCCGACGCCCTCTGCGCGCACCTCGACGACAAACCCCACCTCGATCACGCCGCTCGCGCCCTGCTCGCGCGCCGCTCGCTCGAGCCTGCGCAGCGCCTCGCGCTTCAAGCTTTCGAGGTCGAGCGCGTCCGGCGGACCCTCCTCCCCTCCGCGTCCGGCGAGCGCCGCGCTCGAGCTGGGCAGTGAGACTTTCGCCGCGCCCACGACGAGCCCGACCGTATCGCTGATGGGCAGGCTCCCGCGCGGGAGCTCGGAAGTGTGCGAGAGAGGGAGCTGCGGGGGCTGTGGGGGTGGGAAGGACATGCTGCGTGTTTCGGGGGGTGCGTTTCGAGGTGGGCTGAGAGGAGGGAGTGCGCTCAGTGGGGGCTTTTTGTGTCGCTCGAGGCGCAACGACGCACTCACATGCTTTGCGTAGGGCTGGGCTTGTGCAAAAAGCAGAGCAACAAGTGCTTCGGAGGTGGTCCGATCGCCGCCGTGCTGTCGTGCCCTTCCTCGTCCTTCCCGTGGAGGAGAGGAGACCCGGGCTGATTGCAATCTTGCCGCAGTCGAGCGGGGCTCAGGGTATAGAAAGGCAGTGTTGCAACGAAGAGCGGAAGGAAACAACTCGGTAAGGGAGCATGCGAAGGCAGGAAAGAGCACAAGGGATGGGACAGCCCAAGGGCAATCACGCGGCAGCGACCTCGGCCGCATCCGCTGCGACAGACTTGGCCGCATCGGGCTCGGCAGAGCCACGCTTCTCGAAAGACGCCGGCTTGGACGCGATGGGGTCCAGCGAGGCAGGGCGCCGGTTCTCCTTCGTCGACATCTGCGGGCAAAGAGGTGAATGAGGACGGCGGCCATCGACATACGAAAATAGTCAGTACGCACCGGGTCCTCGTCCGCGACGACGACCTGCGTGTCGGTCATCTGCGTGTCGGCGTCCTCCCCCTGCGTCTCCTCCGCCAGCTCGACCGGCGGCTCCGTCTCCTCCCTCACGACCTCGAGCTCGCTCGCGCGGCGCTCGGCACCGAGCGACTCCTCCTGCGTCTCGTCGACGACCTGCGTCTCCTCCATCTCCTCGCCTTCGCGCGGCAGCTCGCGCGCGCCCTCCGCCCCGCCGAGACCGGCGGATGCGGCAGAGCCCGCCTTGGCAGTCGACTGCGACGTCGGCGCCGGCTTGGCCTTGAGGCGGAACGCCTCGAGCTTGCTGTTGGTCGACCCCGACGTCGTCGCCTCGTCTGCAGCTGGGCTCGCCTCGGTCGTCTGCTCCTCGGCGGTAGAGACCGACTTGCGCTTCTTCGACGGCCGCGGCGCATCCGGCTTGGATGTCGGCGGCTTGGCGCCAAAGATCGTCGTCTGCTGCATCCCGTCGCTAGCGGCCTTGCTCTTGCTCGAAGAGGCGGTCGCCTTGCCCTTGCCCTTGGCTGCGAGGATGCGGTCTGAAAGTGAGCGACCCGATCGTCAACCCGTCAAGGAGTAGCGAGACACACACTTGGGTGCCTCCTTGCCCTCGACGCGGTGGAAGAAGCTGTCGGTGCGGCCGAGGTCCTTAGCCTTTCCGGCCTTCTTGTCGGCGAACGGGTTGGCGGCAGGCGAAGGAGCGGGCTTGGCCGCCGCGGGCCGTTTGGCGAAAGGGTTGACAGCTGAGGCACACGGATGTCAGAGACCGAAGCAAGACTGTTTCGTTCGGGAGCGAGCGCACCCTTCTTCGGCGGCGGGGGCGCCACCTCATCCTCCTCGACCTGCGCCTCCTCGCTCTCGTCCCGCATCCGCTTCGGCGAGGAGCCAAGATCATCCGCGCCCTCGTCGTGCAGCATCATGCTGTCGTCGCCTCCGTCGAGCATCTCTGCGCCATCGCTGCCCCCAACGCCCGAGTCGAGCCTCGAGGGCCCGATCGACTCGCGGCCGACGCTTCGACGCTTTTTGGCCGCCGAGGGAGTCAGGCCCGTCGACATCGGCGTGCCGAACGAGCGACGCGCGCTGCTGCCAAACCCAGGAGTCCCCACCGGGCGAGGCGCAAAGAGGTCGGCGGTGGCAGGGCTGGCAGCGTACGCAGCGCCGCCGCGCGCACCACCGACCGGCGCGTTCGACGTGATGTAGCGGTCGTCGGCGAGGTGCGCCCACTTGCTCTCGCGCTTGGCCGCCGCCGCTTCGGGGTCACCGGCGTCCTCCTTGAGCTGCTGGAGAAGGTCGATGCGCTCCTGCAGGGCGGGCGAGGTGAAGAAACCGGCGATTTTGCTGGCCGCGACGAGCGAGGCAGTCTGCGAGAGAAGCAGGACGGCGTCGAGGGCGGCTTCGAGGCGGTCGGCCTTGCAGAACGTCTGGATGATCTGGAGCAGATGCTTGTCCGTAAGCAGCTCCTCGCGGGCTAGAGCCGTCTTCAGCGTGTAGTCGTCGGCCGGTGTACCGTCCTTGCGGTGCTGCACGAAGAGCGATTCGCGCAGGAACTTCTCGGCGAGCTGACCCTGCGGAATGTCGAGGCTGACGAGCGGGAACTGCAGGTCGAGCTCCTGAAGAAGGGGTGTCGGGAAGTGCGGGTATTGCTCGCCGCCCTGTCGACGATGCGATCACCAATCAGCGCCGCGCAAAGTGAGAGCAGAAGTGGCGTATGCGTACCTTGAGGATGACAACGTGCGCCTGCTGCTCGGTCACGCCGACCGGCCAGTACGCCTCCTGCTTGCCCTCCTTCCGCACGAGCGACGAAGTGTCGAGCGCAGGCACCCACCGCGCCTGGCGAGGGCGGCGCGAGCGGTCGAGAGCAGAGAGGAGACCCTTCGAGTCGAACATGACGGGGATCTGCGCGGTCCTTCGGGGTCAGTCGCGCCGCTCGGAAGAGACAACGAAGCACAGGCAACGCACGTTATCGTCCGTGAAGCCGATCCATGAGAGCGTCACGCCCTTCTGCAGCGGCACCTTGCCCTGCTGGACAATCTCGAACGTGTCGGTGTCGATGAGGGCGTACTCGAGGCCGGCGCCGCCCGCGCCCGCGCGGTGAACGACCACAGCCCAGTCCTTGCCCGCCGCCATGGTGACGACCTCCTCGCCGACGTTCCAGAGGTATTTCTGCAAGCCGGCGCCGCTGAAGAAGCGGACGAACCCACGGGAGGTCGCGACGAGGATCGTGCCCGAGCCAGTCAGGCCGACCGACGCGTCGTCGAACGCTCCGGGCGGAGGGCCCATTCCGCCGATGGCGAGGACCGTTGCGTCCTCGCCCGCAGGAAGCGAAGCGGACCACGTCTGCAACGACGTCCACGACTCGTACGGTCGGTAGAAGATCTGCGAGGGGTGCTCATCGAGCGCCGGGCACGAGAAGACCGCGCCGAGTTCGCCAAGAGCGCCGAGGTCGTACCGCATCTTGTCGTCGAACTTGGTCGCTATGTGTGCACTGCGGTCGTGGAAATCGATCGTGATGGCCTGCGAGTCCTCGCGGTCAACAGCCGAGATAAAGCCGATCATGTTGAACGCTGCGAAGGGATCAGAGCGTGTTTAGCGAGAAGACAGCCGCAGTAGGCGAAGAGGGAAGCGCACCGAGGTAGCGCCTTTTCTCGCGCCAAGGCGTCGCACCCGGCTGGAACGGCGGCTGCCCTCGTTGCTGCACCGGCGCCGAGTAGTAGTCTTCGCTGGACTGGCCGGCGCGACCCGGTGCGAGAGACAAGTCCCTGCCGAGGCCGCGAGTCGCGAGTGGCAAGTCGTCCGCGAACGGGTCCTTCTCATTGGCAGCAGCCTCGCCGTCGAGTCCGTCGCCGAGGTCGTCGTCGATCCAGCCGTCGAGACCATCGACGTTGTAGTCGTCAAATTCGTCCTCGGACGCCTGGTCGCGAAACAGCGCGCCGTTCTTGCCTTTCGCCGGCGCCGCGTGCGAGGAAGTCGACGTCGAAGCCGAATCGCTACGCTTACGCCCAGCCACACCGCCCGTCTTCGGACCGCTTGCTTCGCGGCTGTGCGACGTCGCGGCGGAAGTCGGAGCTCGGGAAAAGGTGGGCGCAGGGAGGTTGCTCGGGATCGGGTTGGCCCAGCGCGTCAGCTGCCCCTTGTTGTCGATGTAGGCGATCGAGTTGGCGGTCGGTGCGGGGTGGAAGGCGAGCGAGGTGATGAGGCCGTGCGTGTGTGGCGTGCGGGCGACGACGTTGCGGTCCTTGACAGACCAGATGAGAAGGTCGCCTTCGAGCGAGGCCGACGCCAGGTAGAGCCCGTTGGGAGAGAACGCCAAGGATGAGACGCGCTGAGTAGATCAAGATGCTCATCAGATTGATTGTGAGACTGGAGACTCTCAAAGGGAATGCGAACGTACCTTGTTGCCGTCCTTAAGCGTGAAGCTGCCGGTCCTCTGCCACGTCTCGCGCGAGACGACGGCAATGTCTGTGAGGCTCGATGAGTCAATTGCTACGTCGATGACGGACCAGACGTCTCGGGCATACCGTTGTCGCGAGTAGGGACGACGAAGAACTTGCTGCCGGGGTGCCAGATGACCTCGACAGAGTACTCCGAGCTGCCAAGCAAGGAAGACATCAGAAGAGGAACCATGTTTGTATGTGCGAAAGTACGCACTCGGCGTCTTCGGCCGTGATGAGGCCGTCGATGACATGGACGCAGGTGGGCTCCGTCCCAGCGTCTAGCTGCCACACCCTGATACTCTCGTCGACCGAGCTCGTCGTCTGTGTTCGAGAGGCTTAGTGTAAGGCTCGCAAGCGAGAACGACCGATCGAGCGCACCACAAACTGGCCGTCCGGACTCCAGCTCGCCTCGCGAATCGACCGCGAGTGGCCCGTCAAGATCTGCACTTTGGTCGTGTCCTTGACATCGATGACCTTTGCGATGACCTCGTCCGAAGTGACGACGGCGCGTTTGCCGCGCGGGTCGAAGCGGACGCTCCGAGCGGGAAGCGAGAAGCGCGTGAGGAACCCTTCGAGTTCGGTGGTGCCGGCTTTGTGGAGGACGACCTGCCCCGTCTCGGAAGCCGAGACCAGATACTCGTTCTGTGTGCGTCGAGCGGGATGAGCTGATGCGTGCTTTGAGAGACAGAGGGTCGACTTACCGACGCGGAGAGAGAGGTGACTGCCTCCTCGTGGAAGTCGAGGATGGCCGGCTCAACGGACGCGTCGGCGTCGAGGCGAGCGTCAAAGATGCGCGTGAGGCCTTCATAGCCGCACGTGTAGAGATAGCTGTCAGGTGCAGGAGAAGGGTTCAGCGACGAGCTGCTGATTCGAGGGAATGCGAGACGCACTGGCCGTCGGGCGAGAACGTGAGGTGCGCAGGGCCTTCAGCGTGCGGGCTGACGACCTGCTTGCTCGGGTCAGCGGCCATGCTGGCGGCTCGACGATCAGGCGTCGGTAAGCGAGGGCGTTCCACGAAAGAGCAGGGACAGAGTCGGGGCGCGCGAGCGGGTTCTGCGGGTCTGTCGAAGTGTGCTGCAAGTCGGCTGTAGCGCTGCCGTGCGCAAGCGTTGATAGCGAGGGCAAGAGCGAAGAGGGACCTTCTGGCGAACGGACGCGTCCTGTCGCGACCCGACGCGTCCGCGGACAGCGACGACTTCGAGATGCCCGTGAGACGCGCAAGACGACTTCAGAGCAAGTCGAACGAATTGAGTAGCGCCCTTTGAAGCCTAGAGTAGGCGGACAATGCCTCTGAGTGACAGGCGCGGGGTACCTGTGCTTCCGCGCGAAGATGAAGCGAGTCGCCTTCTCCTTGCACAGCTTCAACACCGCAAAGCCGTACTTCGCAATATTCAGTGCATCAAGCAGTGTGCGGGTGCGGAGCTGAGAATGTCGCAGCGGGGATCGAGGGTTTGCGGAGGGCGTGCAGCTTCTCAAGTGCAAGCAACCTTATACGATCCTGCAGCGTACTCTAGACCTCGAGGATTGCACACGCGGTTCAATTCCAGACTGCGCAGCTCGACTGATTGCCTTCAGTACCCGCCGCTCGCTCCCACACCCATCGGCGTCGCCGCCACAGGCAGGAGCTCGCCGTTCGCCAGCTTGGTGCGCTCGCGCGCGGCAGCGACCTCGGCGAGTGCGCTCGTGAGCGCAGCGTCCACCTTGCGCGACGCCTGGAGCTGCGCGTGGTATGTCGGCATCTGGCCGAGACGCTCGCGGCGGATGCGGATGATCTGCGGAAGACAGACAACGAGATCAGCTGCTGCGAACTTCAACGCGGCTTCGGCTCAGGTCGAGTCGAGCATGCACCGAGGGGAGCGCAACGCACCTCGGCCTCGAACGAAGTCCCGGGGCTGATCATCGACTCGGACGAGACGCCCTGCACGCCCGCAAGGATTCCGCCCGCCGACCTCGGCAAGAACCTCGACAGCCTCCTCCTGCGCGCGTCAATCTCGTGCTGCGCGCGCGCGGCCTCCCTCGCGCGCAGGTTCTCCTCCCTGCGCGCCTCGAGCAGCTTGGTCTGCTCCTCCTCCTGCGCCTTGCGCTGCGCGATGAGCGCCTGCGCCTTGGCGTCGCGCTCGGCCGTCGCGCGCTCGACCTCGGCCGCGCGCAAGGCGACCTCCTCCGCCGTCATGGGCGGGCGCTCGAGCTCGGCGGGGAGCGGCGGCGTGCCCGACTCGGCGCGGTCGGCCAGTGCGGGCTGCGCGTCCCACTCGTCGCGCGGGTGCGCCGAGCCACCGCCGCGCGATGACGCGGCGGGAGGCGCGATCGACGTCTGCCCGGACCGCCAGGCCTTCGGGCCCGTCGGGATGGCCGACATGCTCGACGGCCCAGTAGGTGGCGCGCCGCCCTTGCCCGACGGGCCGCGCGGCGGCACGCCCGACCGCCCTGCCAGGCCTGGGTAGCGGTTGCGCGGGCCCGTCGGGATGGCGTTCGCGCTTCCGCCAGGGGAGGCATCGCTCGCCTGCGCCGTGATCGGGCGGAAGCCGCGCGGGCCGGTCGCCGGAGCGGGCGGGAGCGGCTCCTGCGGGCTCTCGCCGCGCGAGCCGTAGCGCGAAGGCGGGGGCGAGTACGCGCGGACAGGAGAGGGCGAGCGGAAGCGGCGCCGGGGTGGAGGAGACATGGAACGGCGCGAGGAGTACGGCCCGGGCGAGCGCGCTCGCGGAGGCGGAGGCGAAGGCGACATGGGGGAGCGCGACACGTGTCGGCGCAGCGAGTCGTCCATCGCGGCAGACTGCGGCGGAAGCGCCCGCGACGCAGACGATGCGGCCGAGGCGGCGTAGGACGTCCTTCTCGCTTTGCGCAAGAGCATGTCGTCGTCATCGTCGTCATCGGGCACCGCTTCACGCTTGGCAAGTGGGCGGGTCGAGAAGGGAGCATGAGATGGAGGAAGAGGTGGAGGAGACCGCGAGACGCTCAGGCGGCGACGGCTGCGTTCCCCACGCGACGGTGGCGGCGAAGGCGAGCGGAAACGTCCACGTCCGCCAGGAGGAGGAGAGAAAGAAGGAGAACGACCCCGACCGCCGAATGAGCGACGAGGGCCGCGGTCAGGGTAGTCGGGTGAAGGAGGTTCGCCAAAACGGCGGCGCGGGGGTGGAGAAAGGCTGCGCGAGTCGGCACGACGGCGAAAAGCTGTGCCCGATGGCAGCGTCAGTGTTAAGAGCATCGTGCAAGCAGGCGAGAGAATCAGGTCAAGAGGAAACAGTGCCGAAAGGCGGACTTACGAGGCGGCGACCTCGAGAACTGCCTCCTGCGCATCGGTGGCGAATCCATGTACGGCCTCCTGCCTGGCGCACCGTACCCAGGCGGCGGACCGCGCCTAGGCGGGCTCCTGCTCCTGCTGCGACTCCAGCTCCTCCCGCTGCGGAAGCTCCTCGAGGGGCTCGGGCTCCTCGACCGCGGCCTGCCCCGCGGTGGTGGGCCTCTCCTGTCGTCCAAGTACGGGTCGTAACGCCCGCCGGGCGGAGGGCCGCGCCCGTAGAAGCGATCGTCGCGGTCGCGGTCGAAGCTGGGACTGCGGCCACGCCTGCTGTCGGGCGGCGGTCCGCGCCTGCCGCGCCCTCCGCGTCTCCTCGGCGGACGGGACGGCGGCAGGTCGGGCTCCTCGCCCTCTTCGCGGTCGTCGTCGTCGCGCCCGCCCCTGCCCGGCCCCCACGAGACGGGCGGGCGGTCGGGGAGGCCGCTCGGTTTTGGCGGGAGCAGCGACAATGAAGCAGAGCCGCTCGAAGGCCCTGCCGCAGCGCCGGTGGCTGCGCCAGAGGGTTTCGCGGGCAGGCTCATCGAGGAGAGATGAGGCGGTCGAGAGAGCGCTGACGAGCTCGCGGGCGCGTGAGACTGCTCGTGAGGGCTTGACTGAGTTGTATCTTGCTCAGCAGCAGCTCAGCCAGGCAATCAGCGGCGAGGGAGGGTACGGCAAACGCCAGGTCCGCTTGCTGCTGTGCGCTCGCTTCTTCGCCCCGTCCCCCTCTCCGCCGAGTCGCCGCCTTCTCGTGTGAGTGTGCACAGACTGCTGCATGGTGCCCAAGGTCGCCGCTAAGCTTGTCCATCGACACGCTGTCGTGTCCGTCTCCTCCTTGCTTGGCTCGCGCACGCTGCGGACGGACCTCGACGCGCGTGTCCTCGTCATCTGGCGCGACGAACGGCTACTGTGACGCCTGCACGAGCCATTGGCGCCCCGCTGGGACTCATACCTCGAGCGCAGCACGCTGCCATTGTGTCGAGGTCCCGCACTGACACTGACCCTCCTTGCTTGCGCACCTTCCCTCGCTCGGCCGCCGTCCAGCCGCAATGTCGTGGTCGTCCTCCGACTCGTCTTCCGACAGCGGCTACTACTCGGAGCGCATCCGTTGCAGGCCGTGCGGCCGCGACTTCAAGCAGCGAGAGCACCTCGAGACGCATCTCCTCAACTCGAACAAGCACCACTACTGTCTCCGTGCGCTTTGCCTCGTCTCGTACCCACGGACACGAGCTTGCTGACCCAATTTCCCCCTTCCAACTACAGGCTGCAGTGAGGACTTCGACACTCACAGCGACTTGATCGACCACAAGAACGAGTCGTGGTCGCACCACCGCTGCCCGCTCTGCACCTTCGACGGCGAGGAGGACTATGACCTCACTTCGCACATCGACCGTGCCCACTACCGCTGCGGACTCGACGACTGCGGCCGCATCCTCTCGACCGCTCCCGGGCGCGACATGCACCGGCGTGCGGTCCACCTCTACTGCACCGCGCACAGCCGTTTCTTCAAGAACGAGGACAACCTGAAGCAGGTCCGTGACCGCACAGCCTTGCGCAAACCTGAGCTGCCGTTGACTCGTGCCCCTTCCAACAGCACATGCAATCGGCGCTTCACGTCGTGCCGAACTTCCCCTGCATCATGCCCAGCTGTGACTTCAAGACCGTCGACCAGTCCGCCATGATCCTGCACCTCGAAGCTGGTCAATGCCCGAGCGGCGTCACGCGCAGCTCGGTCGCCTCCTACTTCCTCGATAACGACTACAACCGCATCGTCACGAACCCGTACGGGCCGCGTCACTTCGAGTGCAAGGCGTGCAACAAGGACTTCAACCACATGAGCGGCCTCGCGCAGCACCTCAAGCACGGATCGTGCGGCGCACTCAAGGACGATTCGTTCAGGATCGCATACAATGACCTGATCAGCGGTCTGTATGCGCCCGACGTCAACTCCTGAGCGATTCTAGATATAACGCTCTTGCGGCGCTCGAGGACTCGCGCATCCCAAAGCGTTTGTCGTCCTATCGCTCCTTCCCTTTCTCCCGCTTCCCCTCCTACGGTTTTGGCGTCCGCTTCTGCACTTTCATTCACTGCCTCTTCTGCCTGTCTACTCTGCGTCGCTCACCTGGCATGTGTGCACGGCCTGAGTACGTTCGACTCTGCCCTTCAGCCTTGCTTCAGCCCTCTCTTCATTGTTGTCAAAGCCTTTGCAGTTCGTTCTTCCAATTCTGTCGCCTCTTTCTGTGCCTTCCCTGCCTGTCAATCTCAGATTGTCGTTCCTCGAGTCATCGCTCAAGTCTTTTGCTGCTGAGCGTGATGTCGGACCGAAGCATCTCAAATTTCACGGGCACTGTCAACCTTCTCAAGAGGGCTTTGCCGGCGGCTTTCCATGCCATTTGCGCAACAGACCTGACCTCCGGGCTGACAACAGAAACGGCTTGACGTGCGATGCATGTGCGCGCTTCTGTCGACGCGCTGGCAGCGCAAATCGTCTCGTCCTCGACTCGTTTCCGACCTCAGTCCCGCTGCGAGCCATTTCGCGTCTCAGGGCTGCGCTTGTCGAGCCTCGCTTCTCATCGTCGGCTTGGTGAACAGCTTAAGCTCGTCTTGCGCCACATGGTCCGCGGATAGTCCGCCATCTGTCCCGGCTTAACCACCTCTCCTGTCCGTCCGCTCGGCCTGGTCGCCTCTCTCGAGCTTTGCGTTGCCTCTCCTTCCTTCACTACGCCTTCATGCCTGGTCCGCCTCAGTCAGCTGTGCACCCGCTTATTCGGGCGAGTCTGGCAGGAGGCCTTGTTGCGCACCCGGCGGCGGCCTTCTCAAAGACGGGTGTTTCGCCACTTGTCCTCTGCGGGTCCTGTACCCTTGGCTGATTCTCTGTTTTGTAGGAACGCCGCAGACGCCGACGGACGGGCAGCTAGAAGCCTGGATCTGCGAGTTCCTCGGGTACTTTGACCGCAGCGCCGCCTGGACGGACGTTGTTCCTGGCGCAGACAAGCCTTGGGAAGGCGCGATCCAGCTCCCGTCGCACGGTGCGCTACTTCCTCTTGCTGTCTAGTAGCGCTGAGTCGAATTCGTCCACCCAGGCCACCGCGGGTACCGCGCCAACATCCCCATCTTCGTGCACGACGCATTCATCATCCGCTCCCTTCCGCACGGCCACTCGATTGTGCCGTGCAAGACGCTTCCCATTCATCCTCGCGGACTCGTCGTCTCGGTCCCGTCGCGAGTGAACTCTGGTGAGCATGGCGCTGTGGCTCGATCCGTTTGTCCTGGCCTGACCTCAGATTTCACCTTCGTGCAGCGTTTCACATGCACTGGACGTTCCTTGACTACATACGCGATCCCTCCTCTGGCTACGCGGTAGCGACCGAGTGGCAGATCATCGACTCGGCGGACAGCCCGCAACCGCGCCAGGTCTGCAAAGTCAGATTTTTGGCGGACAAGAACCGTGAGTCCAGTCTTATTCGCTAGACAAACCAGGCCTGGGCTTATTTTATGATGCTTTGCTTTGCCAGCATCCTCGTTCGTAGGCTACCAGGGTTTCGTCCACGCAAAGGCAACCAAGCCTTCACCGCTGCCCTACACGATCCGCCCTTCAACGCGTACTCCCCCCGAAGCGGCCGCGGCTTCGTCTGTGAGCAATGACGGCGATAACGCGGTGGCAACCGACCGTAGCGACAGCCCGACTGCGACTTTGTCGTCGGATCCTGCGGCTCCGCCCGAGGCGGCTTGGCAGCCCGTGCCACACGAGAAGAGTCCCCCGTCGCACGCGGGTCCTTCGGAGGGCTCACACAATCGCCGAGAACTTGTGCGCCACTTTGCTCATCACGCCGACGTGGCTCCCGCCTACGATCCAGCGATCCACCGTCCGTCCGAACTGCCTCAATACGGACACACGGTGCAGCCGTCCGCAAGCATCGATCTCAGCCTGCTTGACATGCGCGTGGAGCGGTTTCTCGAGCTGCGCATGAAGAACGAGACCGGGTACCGAGGCATCGAGCCGGACGGGCAGGTTTTCGACATACTCGGTGGGTCCATCCAGCTTGAACGCATTTTTTGCAGAGCACTCACAACGGACATCCGCAGCATGCGACTGGATCGCAGCAGCATCCGAGCCTGGGTCACCTGAAATCGTCCCCACCTTGAGTGCAACCATTGCCGTCAACGGGCGCTGGCGCCCATTCGTACGCAAGGAATGGAGGGACCACAAGCTGGTGCTGCTGGACCAACCTCGCCTGTACGGTTTTGGCCTGCCCGGCTGCGTCCTCCTCGACCGAATCGACGTCGATGGCACCACGGACGCGCAAGAACACGGCTCGAAGCGCCAGCAGCCCTTTGAGGTCGCAACCACCACACGCCGCGGTGTGTACAGCGGTCCACTCCTACTGTGACAATCGAGCTCACGCATTCTTGCACGCAAAGGCTCGAAGATCAAGGACGAGTGGCGCATCGCCGGCTTTGACGGCCCGGAATCGCTCCCGCACCACGACACGCGCTCCGTCACCTCAATTCAGTGGTTCGTAAGCTCGCGAAGGGGGCAGCCGTCGATGCACATCCGCTTCGTGTACCGCAATCCGCACAATCCGGGAGCGCGGCGGAGCGAGGAAACGGGCGCAGGCGAGCGCGTCCTCCCGAGGTCGAGGCAGCGAGGTGGGCTACAGGACTGGAGCAGCCGAGTACTGTTCCGCCGGTCGTGAAGACACTGTGCAACGTCGTTCTGTGCGGCACCGAGCCAACGAGTCGAGAGGAAGCCGCGAGCGAAGAACAAAGGCACAGCTTGGAAGCCGGCAAAGGAGCGAGGCAGCGCAAGCGGGAAGACAAGCATACCTCATAGCAACGGACGAGCAAGCCTAGGGTGGCAGATCAGGGCACGACGGATGCTGACGGTGTGAACCCTGCGAAGCGAAGCGCGAAGACGACTTGGTCTGCGTCAGCTTTGGCTCGACCGCGCTCGAGGTCGAGTACACCCCGCAGACGGTCTAGCGGGCTCGTGCACTTGTCGCAAGGACAGCAGCACGACCTTGCGTGGCCCGGCTGCTCGTCTCCGTGCCTCCTGCCGTGCCTCCGGCAGCCTCGCGACTCCCGGGACGCTCTCTTCCGCCATGCAGGCCGCAGCAGACGGCGCAGTGGGCCTCGCAGACGTATCGACGGCCTCCACACACCCGCTCGTGTCCGCGCAAAGCGTAAGCGGCCCGTCCGCAGCGCGAGCCTCGCTCGACGAGCTGCCTCCTCGGGGCGACGATCGCACGCACGAGCAGCCAGGCGAGACCGTCCAGAGCTCGAGCTTAGAGCTCAGCTCAGCTCCTGGACGGTCTGCGACTTCGCCGGACCCGGCCCCCGTCGCCAGCACCTCGTCATCTCCTGCATCGCCTTGTCCCTCCGCTCTCGCTTCGCCTTCTCCGACAGGGGTTCCGACGCCGCCGGCGAAGAAGGTTGTGCTCCTCCGACGACCGGCCAGCCCCGCAAACCCAGCCGCGATCGACTCGACGATCGTCCCCGAGCCGGCTGCGGCCGTCAGAGTACCCAGGACGGCGCCGGAGGACGTCGAAGAGCTGGCGCGACGTGCGAGCCGACTCACGATGTCCAGCCGACCCTCGGTTCCTGCCCGTGCCGCCAGCGTCGAGCCGTCAGATGCACCCTCAGATGGTCGTCTCGATCCGGTCCTGCACGCAGCGCTCAACCACCCGCGAGACCGGATCCTCCTGTTGCGCGCTGAGGTTGAGATGGAGCGTTTTGTTGGGAATCCGTCGTGCGTGACTTCGTGCCCATTCCAGGCCTGGCATGACTAACTCTCGTCCTCTACAGCATGTCTCGTCTACCTCTCGCTCCGCCTCATTTCCAGCCCGGTCTCAATTCGTACCAGCGCTTGCTGATCCACCGCCTCGCCGACATGTTCGGTATCACGCGCGAGGTCGAGGCTGCTCCACCAGCGTTGTGGAACGCGGGCATGATCAATCCGGCGACCGGTCAGCCGCAAGGTGTCGTCGTGCTCGTCAAGAGCGAGGCTTCTGCACCGCACGTCCGTTCGCACCTATCTTGCGCACTGTAGCCTGACGCCGTCCCCCGCAGGCCGCCTACGAAGCTCGCTATCCTCGTTCCCGCTCCCGAACCCACCACAACCCCAGCTCCACTTCCCGCAAGCCCCTCCGTCCCCGTCGCGCCTTCGATCCCTTCACCCGCCCCTTCGACAGACTCTCCCGCACTTTCTACTTCGTCCACTCCCGCGCCGGCTGCACCTCCGGCGCCTCAGCCCGTCTTCAAGATCCTGCCACGAGCATCTGCCTCTCGCGCGGTCTCGTCTGCAGCGTCGTCGATCGCGGGCGAGGAGGACGGCAGCTCGAGCGCCGGCACCGGAAGCGGGAAGGGCAAAGGTCGGCGGGACTTGACGCTCGAGGAGCGCGAAGCGGCGTACAAGGAGGCGCGCGAGCGAATCTTCAACCAGCCGGATGTCGAGCGCTCCGCACCAGCTCCACCGAGTGCGGCCAGCTCAGTGGCGGGCGAGGACACCGCTTCGGTGCAATCGCTGGGGTACGGCATTACGCGGCCTAGCTCGGCGGGTTCGACGTTCTCGCGCAGCAGCGCCGCTCTGTCCGTCTCTGGGCAGCGGCCTCCGCCTTCGCTCGCAAGCGACTCGAGCGCCGCCATGAAGCCGGGCATCGCGACGTTCCACCAAACTCCGCAGGCGATGTACAGTGGAATGCGCCCTCCCCCGAGCTTCGACCCGACTTCCGGCACCTGGACATACTCGCAGGCAGCTGCGCCCGAGTATCCCTACTACCAGCCACATTTCTCCGGCCCTTCACCTCCCGCATCGGCGTACCCTTACGCCTCGCCTTCTCCGTACACGCCCCCTCCGCAGCCCATGTTTGAGGCGTCTCCTCCGGTCGCGCCGCATGCAGCTTGGTCACGCGGTCTGCCATCTCCTGCCCTCTCGAGCAGCTCCGGGTGCTCGCTCCAGCACCCTTTCCCTCCGTTTCACGCACCGCCCGCCGCAACGCCTCCCGCGCCCGCCTCTATCGCATCCACCGCCGGGTCGAGCGACGCGGGATACCTCATGCGCTTTCCTGAAGGCGCGGTCGTCACCCCCGGCGGATCTGTCGTCGGTCCGCCCGCACCTTACGCGACCGTCGCCGGCAGCGCGAGCTTACGCTCCATGAGCTCTGCCTCGGTCGGCTCGAGCGCATCTCGCGTCGCCCGCGCGGGGTCTGCAGTCGGTGCGAGCAGCATGCGGCGCCTGAGCCAGTCGACGACGCACTCGCTCGGGTCTGTCTCGGCGTTCTCGTCGAGTGCCGACGCCGCTTCGCGCAAGAGCCCGAGCGCGACGGGCGACAGCCCCGAGACAAGCCAGGGCGGGCGGAGCGATGCGGGATCGAGCACGGGCGGCAGTGAGAGTGCCGCGAGCGCAGGTGCGGACGCACGCAAGCGCGGGAGGCAGACGACAATCGTGGGCGGGCGGCCGGGCAGTGACAGTGCGGAGCGCGACGACGGGGAGGGCTATGAGGACGGTCTGACCAAGACGCCGAGCTCGCTGCACCCGAGCCTGCCCGCCAAGCCGAGTTGGGTCGCGGCCGCTGCGCAGGCGGAGCGGCCGCCTCTGGCGAAGACTTCGTCCGGCTCGGGACCGTCCAGGAACGGACAGAATGCGTCGCCTCAGCAGCACATCCTGCTCCCTTCGCCTCCTCCGCCGCCGCCTGTTGGCGCAGCTCAGCCGAAGCTGCCGCCGTACCCCGCGCCGCTCTCCTCCGGCATCGCGCCCCCGCCCTCGTTCTTCGGCTCGCAGCAGCCCTACGGCGGCCCTTCTGCGTATCCGGGTCTCCAGCAGGTCAACGTGCCGCCACCGCCGCCCCCGATGTCGCCTGCAAACGGCGCGCCGTGGCTGCGTTCCAGTGCACCCGTCTCGCCATACGGCACGGCTCCAAGCGACTTCCCGCCTCTCGGCGTCACGCAGCCGTTCTACCCGACCCCGCCGCCGTCTCTCCCTCCGCACGGCTACCCGCCCGCGTGGCAGTCGCACGCCGCCGCGGGTCCGCCGCCCGCGCACCCGGGTCTCGCGCACGCGCCGACGCAGCAGGCGTTCAGCGCCGGCTCGCCCGCGCCCGCGCCGGACGACCTGATGACGATGCCCGACATGCGCAGGCCGCCGCCGAGGTCGACACAGCTGTTTGACCCGAACAAGCCGCTCGCGCAGCAGCAGGGTGCGGCAGTTGCGGGAGGAGGAATGAGGAGGGGTGGGAGCGCGGCGGGGAGGACGAGAGCGTGAGGGAGGTTGTAGCTTCGAGTGTTGCACAGCTGATGCGGTTCCCTGTCTGTCTTGCTTCGTCTAAGTGGTTTGCGAAGCCGGATGATGACTTGCGCGGGCCAAGTGCATCGCCCCTCTCCCTCTTCCGCACCTTTATCCCGCCCTCGCTTCGCTCGAAGCGCCTCGAGATGGTCTACAAGGCTGTTGTGTTCGACATGTGAGCTGCCTGACTCCTCACAGGCTTCCACAAGCTGCCTTCGCAATCCGGCTTCTTCGGCTCGTTTCCCGAATCTGATGAAGCGCTTGCGGTGTCGGCACAGCGGCGGCGTCGTGGTGGGCTCGCCCGTAGCTGCGATAGGGCAAGCAGAGCAGCGATGGGGCCTCCCGCCTCACTGGATCAACGTCTTCATCTCGGTTCGTGCTTTTCGTTGCTTCCCCACCTCCCGGTCCGAAGCGATTTGAGCTGACCGGCAGCCCGGCGCTACAGGCGATGGGCGAGCAAGGGCCGTTCCAACGATTCGAGCGGAGCGAGATCTCGCAAGATGAGTTCTACCGCGACTTTGGGCGTCGGCTGAGCGATGTCGACAAGGGAAACGAGGCGTACAAGGCGTATTGCAGAGGCGCGAGGATTGGTGCGTTCCCTCTTGACGCGATGACTTGATGTCACCCTGCTGACCGAGCTTCGAGAACGACAGACTGTCCGCCTCTCCCGACGAACGTGCAGATCGACGGGAAGGAGGTGCGTGCAATCCGTCTGATGCGAGCTTCGGACATTGAGCTCGCTGTCCGCTCTCCACTCACCAAGGATTACTACGCGCAGCTCTGGGCCATGATGATGGACCCGGCTCTTGAGCCAGACGAAGTCGTCGTGACCGCCATCAACCGCTTGCGAGGTGCGCCGCGACTGAGTTCCCCGCGTTGCAGTGCTCCTTCGCTCGAGGGCTGACTCTTCAGCTTGTTGCTGTCGCGCGCACAGCCTCTCGCCGATACAAAGTGGCCGCCTTGACCAACAACTTTGCGCCCGAGGGCCACACGCCAGCTCGACACCGCCCGTCACCACCGTACACGCACCCTATCTCGGCGGCCGAGCTTCGCAAGGCACTGCGGGCGACCGGGCAGGAGGAAGAAGACGCGAAAGGTGCCGGCAACGATGTCTTGAAGAGTTTGTTCGACGAGTATGTCGAGTCGTGCGTCGAAAAACTCAGGCAAGTCTCGGATCTGCTCGCTACGATCCCGGTGGCCTGATGTTCGATGAAGGCGAATAGGTGGGATCACGCGTCTGCACAAACCAACCGAGACTGACTCCATTACCTGCAGGAAACCCGATCCACGCTTCTTCCAAGTCGTCCTCGACCGCCTCGGCGTCAAGGCGGAAGAGACCATCTTCCTCGATGACATTCCGCACAACCTCGCCGCCGCCGCCAAGATGGGCTTCAAGACGATTCGTGCGTCACCTTTCTCCGCCCCGAGGCCCTTCCGCGCAGCACTGACGATGCCTCTGCGTGGCCATGCAGGCGTGCGGCACGGTCGGTCGCGAGAGGCTGTTCAAGAGCTCGAGAAGGCGCTCGACATGGATTTGACCGCGCCGCTGTCCAAGCTGTAGAACGATTCATCCTCTGCTCTCGAGTCTCATCGTCTCTCTATGTGGTCTCATTGGTACCCGGCCATGCGCTTTCTTTCCCAGCTTGAATTGGGACACTGAGAATAGATGTACAGTGAAAAGAAAAAGGTATGCAGAGCGGATCTAGACTCGTCAACGGCGGAAACCAAGCTTGCTCGTCCTGGCAGAGTAGACGCGTCAGCACGGCGCTGTGGCACGGAAAGAGGGGTCTCGAGACAGAGGCGACGCACTGAATCCTCATGAACGCGCCTGCACCCGCGAGGGCGATGCCGCTGCCGATGAGGACGCGCTCGAACGCCGACGAGTTGGACTGCACCCACGTCGAGACGAGCGCGAGGAGCGGAGTTGCGACGAGGAACGAGAGGGTGAGGTAGCCGGACATGCTGTGCAATGGTGGATGCGGCAAATCAGTCGAGGCGCTGCATTCGGAGTGTCGCGCGACGTCAGAAAGGCCGGGAGGCGTCCACGCACCGGTGGTACTTCCACAGAGCCTTGGCGCGGCCCTCGCCGCCAAGCCAGTGCTGCAGCGGGGAGTAGACGACGAGGGCGCCGAAGACGATCTGGCAGAAGATGAGCGACAGAGTCTGTCCGCCTGAGAAGGTCAGTGCGGAAGTCTCGATGAGCCGAACGTGAGGCGCGTACAATGAGGCCAAAGGTCGCATGCCAGGTCGTAAAGTGCTTGGCTGTCGAGGGGCGCGCAGTTGGGAAAGGCGTCAGCCGGACACAACGCGTGGTTGAGCACACGGCTCCCGGAGCGCACCTCCGTGGATCGCCTTGTTGTAGAAGATGAAGCTCGCGCCAGCGACGATCGACACGAGCGAAGCGTACTGAAGCGCTTGGTGCGCCTGCAACCCCTTGCGCTTGTGCGCTGCCGATGGCGGCTGCGGTTGAAGGAGGAGGATGCCTACACGGAAGGAAGTCAGCGAGCGATCACGCGTTTCTCCAGTCCCTTGAGGCAGACCTTCGAGGAAGCCGAAGAAAGCGAGAGACTGGAGCGCAGGGTGGTACGTGAAAAGCCCTGCACGTTCGAAGCACGCCGGTCAGCGCGATCCTCAAAAGAAGGCGAAGCGAGAAGGGGCGCACCAGCGGGATGAAGCCAAAGGACGCGCCAGAGCACAACGCTCGCGACGACGAGTCCCAGCTGCGCACAGAGCCCTGCCCCTCCGGCTGCCGCCCGTGCGACGATCTGCAGTGCGGACGGCGGCGTGCTGGCCCCACTCGGCATGTCGTCGGAAGCGGCGGAAGCGGGACGCAGCAAGGGGGAGCGCTCGAGTGCGTCTGCGTGCGCTGCAGCGTGACCGTCCGCCGCGATAGTCGCCATCTGCTGGAGAAGACGAGGCGACGGAGCGAGGAGTTCGCTGCGAGAGGGTTGGCTCAGGATCGCGTCGCCGTCTCTCGCGGATCATCTTGCAGAGCTGCTTGGCCCGCTTGTCCACGCTTTCCTACCTTGTATCGCGCTGTAGCGCGCGGTCCGACGCTTTCGCTGGCTGTCTCGCTCCGTCTCCTTGCTTCATCAGTCAGACGCCATTGCCGGAGGCCGAGGGCGCTGTCCAGCCTGTAGCGCCGCACATCGAGCCAATGTGTGACCGTTCGCGCGGCCCCGCCTCGTTTCAAGGCGCTCAATGGCTGGTGGCACGCGGGACGCCTCGAAGTCGTCGCTTGTCTGAAGTTCGCTTGCTGGCCGCGGGCCTGTGACGCACTGGTCCTGCTCTTGGGGTCGCACAATATTATTCAAAGCCCGATCCAAGGCATCACAAGCTCCCACACTTGCTATACATGCCAAGAGCCTCGCTCGCGAGCGCCTTGTTCTGCTTCTTCCGCGACTTTTCCTTTCCGCCTCCCGACAATGCTGTGCCTCCGTGAACCAATCTGCTGCTCCCAGCTAAGCAGCACCGTTACCGACCCTGAGCCGCCGCAGAACTGTTCTTGCGCCAGCGCTCGCAGACCTTGCGGCGTGCGGAGGGCCCCTCACCAACGCACTCGCCCGGTCTGCGGCTGACTCGTCTTTCGCGCAAGCTCGTGCGCGCGTAGCTCCTCTGCCCATCAGTGCGTATACGTCAGGTTGCGCTGCTGGGGCACGGATCCGAGAAGGGGCGTTGCGGACACATCCACGAGCAAGAGCCGGGTTGCAAGAGATCTTTTGTAGAAGCTGCGCCGACAGACCATAGACTGCAGTTGAATGGAACGTATACCTCGGCCTGTGAAGCTGAGGCCCTGACCAAGCGAGCGAGACGAGCCGGGCGAGGAGGGCGCCGACTTGCGCGTGACAGCGACGGCGACCAGCGGCTGCCGGTGCCGACGCCGCTCGCCTCGCCTCCTGCTCGGGCTCTCTTCCTCTCCCGCTCTCTCCGCACACACCTCGCACGGACAGTCCACGCACTGCCAACACTCACACGCACAGTATGAGGTCCGTTTCCCTGCGTTACTCTCGCCCTTCCCCGCCACCTCGGCTCACCGTCTGACCCCGGCTTGTGCTCTCGTCAGCCTCTCCAACGCCGCTTCCACCGCCAAGGACCGCCTCTCGGGCCTCGTCTCGCACCTCGGCGCCCCCGCCCGCGGCAAGCAGGCCCTCCTCGCCAAGAACCCTGACGATGTCGTCGTCGTCGCCGCCGTCCGCACGCCCATCACGCGCGCCAAGAAGGGCGGCCTCAAGGACGCGTGCCCCGAAGACATGCTCAAGGCCGTGTTCGAGGGCGTCGTCGAGCGCTCGGGCATCCGCAAGGACCTCGTCGAGGAGATCCAGGTCGGCAACGTCCTCCCCGCCGGTGGAGGAGCCACTGTTGCGCGCATGGCCCAGCTCGCGGGTGCGTTCCTCCACACAATGAACCGCTCGTACGCGCGAGTGTGAGCGGCGGCGGAGCAGTCGTGCTGACCCGGCTTCTTTCCCCCCTCCCAGCCGGTTTCCCCACCACCTCATCCGTCGCGACGCTCAACCGCCAGTGCTCGTCGGGCCTCATCGCCGTCAACCACATTGCGCTCCAGATTGCCGCCGGCCAGATCGACGTCGGTATCGGTGCCGGCGTCGAGAGCATGACCCAGGGTTACGGAGCGGGCGCGATGCCGGAGAAGGTGCGTTGCTTGCGTTTCCCAGCTCAGCTGTGCTCAAGGCGGGACATCGTACAAGAAAGCTTCTGACAAAGCGCCTGAATTGCAGATGTCGGAGTCGGTCATGGAGAACGAGCAGGCGGCAGACTGCCTCCTTCCCATGGGCATCACGAGTGCGTCCTGTTCCCCACTTTCGGTGTTCCTCGACGTCGCAGCGGCTCACATCGTGAAACACCCGCAGGCGAGAATGTTGCGACTGAGTACAAGGTCACGCGTGAGGCGCAGGACGCGTTCGCGGCGGCGTCGTTCCAGCGCGCGGCGGCGGCGCAGAAGGCGGGCAAGTTCAAGGCCGAGATCGTGCCGGTCAAGACCAAGTGGGTCGACCCCAAGTCGGACGAGGAGAAGGAGATCACCGTCACCGAGGACGACGGCATCCGTGACGGCGTCACCAAGGAGAGCCTGAGCAAGCTTAAGCCTGTGTTCTCCAAGACCGGCAGCACGCACGCCGGCAACGCTTCGCAGGTATGTAGCGTACTCCCTTGCGTCGCCGCACCGGTACTGACGTTCTGCGTTCTGACAGGTCTCGGACGGTGCCGCCGCAGTTCTCCTCACCCGCCGCTCCAAGGCGCAGGAGCTCGGCCTCCCCATCCTCGGCAAGTACTGCCACACGAGCGTCACGGGCGTCGAGCCCAAGCTCATGGGCATCGGCCCGGCGTTCGCGATTCCCAAGGTGCTCGAGAAGACGGGGCTCAGCAAGGACGACGTCGACCTCTTCGAGCTCAACGAGGGTGCGTCTCAATTCTTGTCGCTGCTGCTGACGCTACAGCTACTCGCAGAAGCTGATGTGCAATTTGTTGCGACGCAGCCTTCGCATCGCAGGCCGTCATGTCGATCGAGCACCTCGGGCTCGACTACAAGAAGGTCAACCCGAACGGTGGCGCCATCGCGCTTGGCGTGCGTCTTCCTTCCCTGAATGCTTGACCGCTACGCAAGTGTACTGACTTCGCGTCTCGACCGGTACACAGCACCCGCTCGGCTGCACCGTTCGTCCTGTTTCTTCCGCGTCTCCCCTTCCCCTATACCTGACGTTCCTCCGTTCGCAGGGTGCTCGCCAGATTGCCACGGCCCTCTCTGAGGCGAAGCGCTCGGGCGCCAAGATCATCTGCACGTCCATGTGCATCGGCAGCGGCATGGGCGCCGCGTCCATCTTCATCAACGAGCAGTAGCCCTCCCCGCCTGCCACACTCTCCGCTTGCGCGCACATGCGCCTGACTTTGAACGGACCGATTTGAAGTGCTTTCTCGCTGTAACCTCGGTACCATTGTTGCCTCCCAAGCCCTTGATGCGCAACGAGAGTTTGGAAGAGGCCTTCCGCGTGAACATGCGAACTCGACTGTCCGCGCCGGATGTCTTGAAGAGTCCCAGAGAAAGCCAAGTCGCGCAAATCTCGTCCCGATAGGCGTAGCATCGAACACGCTCGCCCGTGGAGCACCCTCACCTCGCCCCCACTTGCCGCGGTCCGCACCACTCCTCCTCTCGCTCCTCTTTTCGCATTCGCAGCACTAAAACCATGTCGCGCCCCATCGTGCACATCGTCATGTGGAAGTTCAACGGCCAGCAGCCGGCCGACTACCTCTCGACGCTGCGGGCGGCCGCGCAGGCCATGGTCGGCAAGATTGATGGCCTCAAGCGCGTAGAGCTGGGCCCGCCGCTCGAGAGTACCAAGGCGCGGTCGCAGGGCTGGGAGGCGAGTGCGTCGTGTCCCACCTTGCTGTGCATTCGTCGGCTGGGCCTGCCTGCCTGCCGGCTTGCTTTCCGACCCATCTCCACCGGGTCCATCGCACCAGCCCGCAATGCACTTCTCGGACTGGGTGGGCAAGGAGGACAAAGCTGACCTCCGCGTGCACGTGCTGCAGTGCTGTACTCGGAGCTCGAGTCGGAGGAGGCGCTCCTCAAGTATGCGCCCCACCCGGTGCACGAGGAGTTCAAGACCAACACCAAGCCTTACGCGACCGGTACGTGCCTCTGTGCTCCCATAGGCCGATGTTGTGAAGGCGGAAGAGCTGATGCTTGCCGCCGCGGCAGACATCATGGCGTTCGACCTTGCGATTTGAGCAGTACACATTCGCATGAGCAAAAACCATTCAAAGCCTCATTGCTGCATCTCTTATCAAGCGTGCGACGCTTTTCGCGCGGTGCTGGGCTGGCGGCGTCCGGCTGCCTGGCATTGCTGTCCTCTCGCTCGATCGTTTCTGCCCCTCTTTCGCTCGTCGACTTCGTCATTCGAGACCTCCGCTCCGACTTTCCGCTCCGCTCGCAGAAGGACAGTTCAGCGCGTTCCAAGGAGGGCATGAAGTCACGCAGAACTTGTGGACGCGCGCTCTGCTGCGCTCCGCTCGCGCTCCCGTGTCTGGGCCTTCCGTCGTCCTCACGCCAGCTGTTTGCTTCCAGCTCGGCGACTTGTCTGTCTGGAACTGATCTGCGCTCTCGATGAGTTGCTGCACGAAAGATCGGTGCAAAGAACGCCGCTCTCAGCAAAGCTATCGCAGACAACGCCGCTTTCGTCAAGGCCGCAGCTTCGAAGGCCGCCGAAAGGGTGTGACATGTTGCGACTCCGATTCAAGGCAAGACTACCAGCGGGCACTCGAGACTGACGCGCGGTGATGACGGCGCGAGAAGACGGTGTTGCCTTTGCCAATCTCGGCGGCGGTTCGCTCGGCCGGGTGATGCGCCGTCGTCAGCTCGGTCGGAGGGCCGAGCTCGCCCGGGTCGACGAACACGACCGGGCATTCGAATCTTGCGCGGTCGGGGCGGACGATGAGCAGCTTGTGCTGGATCGAGGTGCGGTGGTCACCGTGCAACCCGTGGTTGCCTACGAGGTTGACTTCGCCCGGGAGCAGCGTCTGCTGCAGGACCACGTGCCAAGGCTTCTCGCGATCTGCTTAACCCGCTTTGTGAGCGGTGCTGATGAGGATTGCGCTTGAACGAGCGAATTGCTCGACTCACCTTGCTCGACGGCAATGGTGTACGTGCGCGATTCGACAAGGTCCTCCGCAGTCTTGGTCGGCCACTTATACGACGTGTGACCCGGTTTTGCGTTCTCGTTCTTCTGGATCCATCGCGGCAGCGCAATGATGGAAGGGTTGTTGATGCGTTCGCGGAGGCCAGGCAGAGCATACGACGCTCCGCTACCCGCACGTGTCGCTCGTCGCGTTTTGGCAACATGCATGAGCGCATTGACCCGAAGATGCATGTCTGCGGGTTGGTCAGCGATAACGAGGACCCGAGAAGCCGGAGTCATGAACGCTTGCCACGGACCTGACGAGTGTGGATTGATGATGCGGAAGTGGGTTAGACGGTACTCGTCTACAACGCCACCGTCCAGAAGCAGGATGTAGTGCAAGAAGGCGTTTGTGACTGCTGAGAGCATACTCCGCACGCGGAAGTCCTGCAGCTAAAGGCATGAAGACGGTCAGTGGATTCTACGGCTCCAGCGCAGCCCGAAAGCTCGCCTGCTGCATGAGCGCATCCCTTTCCCGCGCTTCTTGCTGAGTTGCGTGCAGGCGAGCTTGTGCGGCTGCGTTGTGCAAATTAGCCTACGCATTGTAAGTAGAGCGGGAAATCGCACTTCGAGGGGATTCGGGATCACCCGTCACTGCACGAAAGTGTGGCGGCATGGCAGTCAGCAGACATTGCGTGAGAACGGGTGGACAAGACCCACAAAGACTGCCGACGTTCATGACAAAACCGTGAAGCAAGCGAACGCCTGCTGGGCCCACGCAGCCGAGAGACAGGCGAGAGATGCGCGAGAGACGGAGGAGACACGAGGAAGCAAAGTAGGACAGAGCAGTTGCGCTCAATGACACGCCCGCATCTGACGGCCTCGGAGGCTCCGGAGCGTTTGCTGTTGCGGCGTACAGGAGACCCGTCTCCTATCCCGCGCGCAACACGATGAGCCCCATCCAGCTTTTGGCGAAACTGCGACAGTGTAAGCTTTGACCTCGTCCCAGACATGGACTTGAAAGGGGATCGGCGCCTGTCGGCGGAAGAGCGTGGAATGGCGCAGACTGCGGAACCAGGAAGAGGCGATTCTGCTCCCGCTCTGCACGCATTCCTGTTGGTTGCGGTGCATCGCCGGAGTGAGCTGTGCAGCGAGATTGCGGAAAGTGTTACAATGCGTCCGGTAGGAGCAGCTCTACGACTGCCGCTGTACAATCTTGTTGATTCGGATGCACTCTGCGAAGAGAGACCGTCAGTTTCGCGCAGACAGCGAAGTCGGAAATCCGACCCACCAATCTCTGTGTGTGTCGGGTCGAACGGGAGCTGGCAAAAGAAGCCTTGCTGCTGCATGAAGGCGAAGACCTGCAAGAACGCGAGGCAAAGGAGAAGTATCCAGGTCAGCTCGTTCTCTCCCGCCTGGCCGCACAGCAACCCAGCCACAGAAGCGGCCTCACCTTGGTCACGTCGTGCGCGATCCGCACACAGTCGCGCTGTGGTGGTGCGCCGTCTCGTCCTGGTGCGTCGACCCGGCACAGCGCGACCTGCACACGGGCGGGCTGTCAGCCTCGATTGTCTGTAGTGCACAAGCAGCAAGTGCGCACCTCCTTGTCGCCCTTGCTCCGCTCGATGATGTGGTACGTGTGATTCGGCGCCTTCTCGACGAACTGCGTCATGCCGGCAGCCTCCTCTTTCGTCAGAGCCGTGTCGGGGATGCGTGGGTCTGCCATGTCAGGATGCTGATGGCGCAGTGCAGGCTGTGTCGAACGGGCAAACAGCGTGGCGACGACTTGAGGTGGAAGTGGGGAGTCGCCGAGAAGGAGACGAGGGGGATCGGCGAGTGTCTGTGCAGCAGGACTCGGCGTGAACGGAGGTGCGAGTGTACCGAGTAATTCTAGTGCTGAACTGTCGAACTTTCAGGAGCGGTCACGGGAAGTGGCGCAAGCGGAAGGGCAGACACGAGAGGACAAGTTGGCTTCGCGGCAACTGCGCCACCTCCTGCTTCCTGCTTCCAGTTCTGCTCAACTTGCGCTCGGTGGCAGTGCTTCCAGCTAGGTACGCTGCGCGGGAAAGTGAGTGGACTCAACGCGACCAGGCTCTCTCGGCTCGCGCTTTGCCCTCGACTCGCCCTCCGCGCGCAAAGGTACTGCAAGTCGTTTCCTTGTATCCTTGTCCATACAAATGTGCCACGAGATCGTGGGAAGCCAGCGGAAGCAGACTCAAGGGGGTGATAAAGGGCGGAACCGAGAGACGCGGAAGGCCACGCGAACGCGGCGATGTTGTTTCGCCGCTCAGGGGGTGTAGCGGAAGCCTGCCAAGTTTCGATGAATGTCAGAAATGGTGCCCAGCCAGTGACCGGGGTAGAGACGCACCGACGGCGTGGTCGTAGTCCTCGTGAAGTCCCTCGATCCGCAGGCCCTTGGCGGGCTTCCCGCCCTCCCTCTTGTCGCGCCGGCGGTTCTCCCAGCGGTAGTACAGCGTCATGCTGAGCGAGATGAGGAGGCCGAGGCACTGGAACGCAATGTTGAGGGAGGCGGCCTTGACGTAGCGCGGCCCCTCGTTCTTCGGGAAGATGAACGAGCCGAGGATTGAGAGACACTGGCCGACCGAGTTGAGCATGCCGAGAGCGACAGCCTTCTGCGACTCGCCGGCAACATTGGACGCTTGCCACGACATGACTGTCACCGCGGAGGTCAGCCAGAGCGCGCAGGAAGTTTAGGCGGAGCAACGTACTGAGCGGAATGGCAGAGTAGGCGGCCGAAACAACACAGAAGCATCCAAAGTAGCGGACCTTGAGGTCGGACGAGCTCGGGTCGACCGGGCTGACGCCAAGAAGGATGGACCAGCCGACGATGCCCGTCGCAAAGACACACATGATGGGGATGCCTCGCGTCTGAGCACGGTCCGAGTAGGTGCAGATGAGAAGCACTGCAGGAATAGGGCAAGCGTGTGCAAGAGGAGCGGGCCGAGCGGATTCCGACGGGGTCAGAGCGAGCAAGAGAAGCGGGCCGAATGAAAACCAACGCACTGACAACGAGCGACACAGCGTAAGGCGGGACACTCATGATTTGTGCTTTGGCATTCGTGTATCCGAGCCCCTTGATGATGGTCGGAAGGTAGCCGCTCGTCGAGGACAAGCCGAGATTCATCGCCGAATAGGCGACAGCAACGACGTCTGCGAACAGGAGCGAAGTCAGTGGGCTTATCACGCATGCTTACAGGAAGAACACTCACAAGTGCGCCAGTTCAGGAGCGTGTAGCGCACAGCGCGCCAGTCGATACCGGTGCTCTCGGTCGGAGCGCCGTCGGCGTTCAGGCGAGTGCAGGCAACCGTGCGCTGCTCTTCATTGAGGTACCGAGTCTTCTCCGGGCGGGACGGAAGGCAGAAGAAGACGACGATGGCGAGGGCGAGCGAAGGAAGACCCTCGATGAGGAAGAGAATGCGCCATTGCGGGATCGGCGACGACTTGATGTTGGAGACACCGTAGGCGATCAGGCCGGAAAAGGCGCCCGCGAGCGAGCCGGCCGAGATGAAGAGCCCAATGCGCTTGGCGATCTCCTTGCGCGTGTAGAAGAAGGTGAAGTAGACGGCCATGGCCTGGCCGAAGCAGGCCTCGCCGACACCGACGAACAAGCGGCAGACGTAGAGTCCGGCTGGGTTGGTGACAGCGGCTTGGCATGAGGCGGCGATCGACCAGGTAAGGGCGCCGAACGCGATGGTCGTCGACGGAAGGAACTGCTTGGCAAGGAGCGTTCCAGCTGCGGTTAAGAGCGTCAGGACGTTGGCCGAGCCGAGTCGAGGGCAGCGAAGAGTGTACGCACGAACGGAAAGGACGATATAGGTGATGCTGCGGGAGGCAAAAGAGTCAGTCGCGGTGCTCGGGAGCTCCCACGTAGGCGGGCTTACTAGAAGTACGACAATGCGATGCTGTATCGGGTGTCGTCGTTACCGAGGACCGACTCCTCGAGACCCTGCAGACGAGCATTGCCCAGGTTGCCGCTGGATTCGAGACAAGTCAGTGCGGTCTTCATGCCTCATCTGGCCGAAGGTACGCACCGATCGAGATAGGCAGCCAGGTAGAGAAGGGCAGCGAGCGGGAGGATCACCACATCGAGCTTGCGAACGAGCTTGCGCTCGTTGCCTTTGGACGCCTTGGCGTGCTCGATGCCGATGGTCGACGAGGCGTACTTGCTGGAGCCTGCTTTCTCGGACGTCGTCGTCGAGAACTCGGTGACTGACTGGCCATCCTGGAAGTGGGGGGCTGCTCGACCCTGCTCTTCATCCCCGTGAGCGTGCTCGTGGTGCTCCTGCGGAATCTCGAAGGGTTTGTCGACGAAGCGAGCCATGGTCGGGCGGATCAGTAGCAGAGCAAGGTGAGCGGGAGGACAAGCGCAAAACGGAGCACCGGTCAAAAGGCGGTGGGGGCCAGCAGGAAACCAGAGTGGAGGATAAGTTGGTGAGAGCGCTTAATTTGGGCGAGAGGGGAGACGGGCCGCGAGGGAGCAGGGTGGGCAGAGCGAACGCAGCAAGCGCCGGCGCTTTCGGCGCTTTACCGCCGTGCGTCGGGCGATCAAGGACGATGAAGCAGGAGACGACTCGCTGCAAAGGAGTACCTCATCAGCGAACCACAGCTCGACCGGACAGCAGCGTGCACCGTCCGCATCCTCAACAGCGGCTGCAAGCCCGATCACGCAGCGTCAAGGGGAGCACGTTGAGAGCAAGGAAAGGGCGCAGAGGCTAGTCCACGCCTGCTCGGACGGCATCGCACCGCTGTGAAGGCCTGACGCCGACGGCAGCACGCGGCGGGTTCCGGCGCCTCTAAATCGCCGTGAGGGAGGACTCTGGGCCGGTAGATTGTCGGTCGCTCTTCTTGAGGCGCAAGCGCAAGGTGCTGCATCCTTCTTCAGCGCGAGCGGGAGATCGGATGAGGAGAAGGCGTCGTCACGCCGAACCTGACCCAGCCGGCTTTCCGCCGCCACCATGTCTGCTCTAGCGGAAAGCGCATCTGCTAAGGCTACAGACGGACCAGTCGATGCTCAGGAGCAGCCCCCGCGCTGGCACTCGGCCTACACGTCCTTCTCGACTTCGTCGCATCTGCCTGATGCCATCGCATCGCGCCTGCCCTCGGCAGACACCCTCTCAGCCGCACAGTCGAGAATCACAGAGCTTGCGTCGTCGGGCACGAAGCAGGCCGGCCAGATGAGCCGCACCGCTTCGCAGCGCGTCGCAGAGCTCCGTCAGTCGGCGGGAGGGAAGATGGGCAACTGGGCAGAGTGCGCCTGGTCCGTCACGAACCAGACGCAAGTGCCGCTCAACGTGAGCCTGAACCAGGTACGCTGCGCTCTCTGCCGTCACCGCGAGCGATGCTGATCTCCCTGCGTTCCGCTCCGGTGTGGCTTCCTCCCTTCCGCTTCCTCTTTTCCAATTCGTTCTTCCTTCGGCCGGACTCCCTCTTCTCAACAATCACTGCGCATCAGGTCGGCCCGCTGTACTACGAGGTCCTCCCGCCCGAAGCGACTTTCGAGCGCCGCGTGCCCAACCTGTGGTTCTCGCTCGAAGTTCGCCCCTACACCTCTCCCTCGACAGCCTACAACAAGTGGTCGACGACGTGGCCCATCCTGTGCGTCGCGGGCCCGACTGTCGCCGTCACTTCGCTGCTCGCGCTCCCGTTCGTGGCCGCTGCTGCCGGCGGCACCGCGCTCGCGAGCCTCTCGGCATTCGGCAGCTCGATCGCGAGCGGCGCAGCGGGCGCGACAGAGACGGTCACGGCGAGTGCGGGCGCTGCAGCGGCGTTCGCGGCCAAGGCGAGTCGCGTGCCCGGAGCGGGACGGGTCAAGTCGAAGCTGGCGGATGCCGCAAAGAAGTTCGTCGGCGAGCAGACCTCGCGCGAGAACGTCCAGCGGCATGTCGTGCGCTACTTGCAGCGCGGCGGTGCCGGTGCTGGTGCGGGAGGTGCAGCGACGGGCGCGCAGGCGATCGAGGCCTCCGAGGAAGAGCAAGCGCAGGCGTCGGTTGAGGGTGCCGAGTCTAAGCAGTCGAAGCAGCGTCGCGCGAAGAAGGAGAAGAAGATTGAGGAGGTGGACGTGACAGGCTTCGAGCTGGAGAAGGTGCTAAAGTGCGAGACGAATGACTCGGCGGTCGACAAGGTACGACGGCCTGCCGCTGTCTTGCCTTCGGGGCGTGTGCGCTGACTCTGCTGAATTTGCCAGGCCCTCGCAAAGGCCTTCAAGCGCCTGTCGTTCAAGACCAAGCTCACTGAGTACCGCACGCAGGACAAGCCCGTTCTGCGTGTCGTCGGCGGCGTGCGCTCGCCTTCTTTTCCACACTTCTGCCTGTATACTGAATACTGAACATCTGCATTGACAGCCCGAGCTCGAGACGCGCACGCCCGCGCCGACCTTCTTCCACCCGCACCCTTCGCCGCGGCAATTCCTCGTCTTCTACCCCTTCGTCCTCCTGCACACGCCGCAAGTCGTCGCCGAGCCAGTCCCCGTCGACGAAGTCCCGCCGACCGAGGACGAGCGGCGCGTGATGAGCGACGCCAAGGTCGTCGCGAGCTACGAAGAGGCGGAGAAGGCGAGCGAGAAGGCGCCGACGGAGGGAGCGGGGGCCGCCAACGAGGCGAATGCGGTGAAGGCAGAGCGCGCTGTCCGGGAGGCAGAAGTGGAAGCGGCGCAGGCCGAAGGTGCTTCGGCGAATCAGGCGTCTGCGGACGAAGAGAAGCCGGTCAAGGGTTCGAAGGAGAAGAAGAAGGGGTGGCTTTGGTGAAGTGCTTGTCAAGGGGCCCGTGTTCTGCGTCTTTCCATACTATAGTTGTCGCTTGTAGCACTCCCGTACTTCCAACAGCTCTCACCTGGCAATTACCGTCGTCTCCCGCTCTCATTCCTGCCTCGGCTCGGAGGTTGCCCTCGTCTGATTCACGCGCAACATGGCCTCGGCTGCACCAGGAGCGCGTGCACAGGCTGCACCTTCGCTAGACACGTCCGACTACCTCGAGACTCGCTCTGTACGCCCGCACTTCGCTGCCACCCGTCATCGACCCCCACATCCTCGTCGCTCGTCTCGCTGATCCCGCACGCCCGCCCGAACGCGCAGGTCCAGCTCGAGTGGAAGGTTTCAAACCTCAAGAACCTCTTTGACGCGACTCAGGGGCCGGCAAAGTCAAAGTGCATCAAGGTGCGCCTCGTCCTGCTCGGCTGCACGCCGACGCCACACTGATCGACACTTGCAATCGCCCGAACAGTCTGCTCTGTTCGATCAGTCCCGCTGGCAGATCTTCCTCTACCCAGTGCGCCGCGTGCCGCTCGCTTCGCGCCCACCTCGCTTACTCCGTCTTCGTCGCCGCGCAGAACTCGGGACACGATCAGTACATCTCGCTCTACCTTTCGTGCGAACCGACCGCTGCAGAGAAGGAGCGCGCGCTCGCCGAACAGCCCACCGCGGGGCCGAGTACAGGAGGCGGGGGACCTGGCGCTGCGACTGGAGGGAGCGGAGGAAAGGAGAAAGACCGCATTCTGTGGCGCAGGGACGGCAAGTTCCTCTTCACGTTCGAGGTGCGCTTTTGACTGCCTCTTTCCAATGCGAGCGCGGACTTCTGACGCCTTGACGAGGACAGGTGCGCTCTGTCGACCGCAGGATCACCTTCAAGCAGCTCGAGTCGGAGAAACCGCACGTCTTCTGGGCGAAAGAGCGGTACGCACAATCGCAGGCTTTTGCTCAGAATGCCCTTGCCCACGTGCACGCCTGCAGAAACTGGGGCTATGCGAGCTTCTGGAGGCGCAACGAGGCTTTCTACAACAACCCGAACACACGAGCAGCCGTGCGTGCTATCCAGCTCGTTCAGGTCGTGCGCAGGACGCTCACAAATGCTTCCGCTTCTTCAGGACGCCTTCCTCATCATTTGCACCATTGTCTCCTCGCCCACCCTTCCCACCACGCCTCCCCCGCCGCACCTCCTTGTCCCCAAGACGCTCATCCGCTCCTACGCCTCGCTCTTTGACGATCCCGACTACTCGGATGTCGTCTTTCGCATCCGACCCGAGGGGCAGCGCGGGCGGAACGGAGGGAAGGTCCGCGAGAAGCGGCTGTTTGCCGCGAAGAAGGTGCTCGCGGGGCGGAGCGAGTACTTCAACGACAGTGCGCTGCGGTCTCCCTACCATGTACCCTAAGTCAACTGACCAACTCTGCTTTGCTGGCAGTGTTCTCGTCCGCCTTCTCGGAGGCGACCCTCACTCGCCCGCCGGCCTCTTCCCGCCGAGCGATCACGACCACCACGACTACGAGTGCGAACGCCCTATCCGCTCGTTCAGACGATGGTGATATGTCTTCGGAAGGCGAGGACGAAGGAAGCAGCGATGTAGGGTGGGACGAGGACGACGATTCGGGCCTGGGCGACAGCGAGGTGGACGACGAAGACGGGTCGGAAGACGGCTACGGCCACGATGGATCGCACGACGCCGACTCTTCAAACGCGTACACTGCCGCGCCCACCTCGTCCGCTTTGTCCACCGCGCCCGTCCCGGCCAACGACTCTTCCTTCGCTCCGTTCCCTTCCCTCTCAACGTCTCATTCGCCCGACGCGCCACACCGCCGCTCGGCGACGGGCTCGCGCAGGTCGCGCACCTCATCTGCCGCGCTTTCCGACGACGAGGACCGCCCGGCGCACGCCGCGCTCTCGCCTATGACGTCCGGCCGCGACCGATCAAGCGAGGGCGTCGAGCAGGAGGGCGACGAGGAAGACGCAGAGGATGAGGAGACCGAGAGCGACGGGATCGAGCAGGAGGTCGAGGTGAGCGACCCGGGCCGGCCCGCAACGCCGCGCAGGAGCGGCGGCGGCGGAGCGTTGCACGGCGAGCGGAGTCGCTTTGTCGATGCGCCGAGCGCGCCGGCGAGCCCTATTCGGGCTCCGACGGTCGGAGGGGAGGCGCAGCGGAGGCACGAGCCGGGGAAAGGTGTGAAGGCGGGAAGGAAGGAGGGGAGGAGGAAGGTTGACGAGAGGCCACGGTTCGAAGTGGTCGTCACGGACGCTTCGTGGGTTGCGCTCCACAAGCCACTGCAAAGACCCCAGCTGACTGACGGGTTGGCACGACGCAGGTACACGACGTTCCGCGCGCTGTTGCACTACCTCTACACCGACTCGATCACGTTCGCCCCGCTCGCGTCCAACTACCACGTCGCGAAAGAGACTGCGTCGCAGAGCGGTCAGCCCTTCCCGTACGCCTCGCGGCACGCCTACCTCGCGGCACAGCTTCCGCCGCCGACCGCGACCGCGGGCGACCCGGCCGCTGCGGTGCACTCGGCGGTGAGCCCCTGCTCGGCCAAGGCGATCTACCGCCTGAGCGACAAGATGGACCTCGCCGAGCTCAAGGAGCGCGCGTACGAGCACATCGTGTCGAGCCTGACGGCGCAGAATGTGCGTTCTCTCTTCTCAATTCGCTGCTCATCGACTTGACGGCCCTTTCTAAACGATCTGCCTTGGCCGCGCAGATTGTGTACGAAGTGTTTGGGTCGTTCTCGAGCCGGTTCGACGAGATCCGCCGCGTCGAGGTGGCGTTTCTGCTCGACAAGTGGGTGCGTTCACGGCTTCCTTCCCGCCCACACTTGCGCAGTCCGCCTGACTGTCCGTTCCACCCCTGCAACAGAACGAAGTGCGCTCGTCCGTTCAGATGCGCAAGGTGTTTGACTACTTGCGCAACGACCTCGGGCGCCCGACGGGCAGCGGCACGTCGCGCTTCCCCGGGTTCGAGGACGTGTGGCTCGAGATTGTGCAGAACCTCGAGGTGCGCGTCGTACCGCCCTCGGTGGCGCCGGCTCCTGTGTCTGTGAGCGCGGGCGGAGGGAGCAGCGTGGGAGAGAGGGGGACCGAGGAGGATGCGCGGTGAAGAGACTGGTCGCTGCGGGTTGTCTGTCTGGCTCGATCGGTGCATGATTGTATCACACTGTCGTTGTTTCTACTCGGATGCACGCAGGATGAGAGGGAGGGGAGAGTGTCTCGGCTGCGTTGTTGTTGCGATGACGGCGGTCCGAGCGACTTGGCGTGGTCGCCGTGTTGGACGCTCTCGTGCAGATCCCCGCTGCATCCGACTGCACCTGTGCTCTGTCCCTGCGTACCTGTGCTCCCGCAGCCCACTCTGCCGTGTGCGAGCCCGCGTGCATTTGCGCCTGACCTCGATCGCGCTGCGCCTTCTCGTTGAGGAACCTCGACCTTCCCGGCCTGCCCGCTCCCGCTCGAGCGCATCGCACGACCCGCGAATCCGCCCGCTGCAGCCAGAGCTTCACCTGAGAGCTACCCGCGCCCGCTTCCCGCCGCCGCGCCCGCCCGTTCAGGCCCCCTCGCCGCCCCGCCCAGCGTCCGGCGTCCTTCCTCGTCGTCCCCCGCCGACGCCTCGCCGCAGAGCGAGTGCCGCCTCCCGCAGCCCACCATGGTCGACATCAGCTACGGCTACTACGACTGGCCCTGCGCAAACATGTGCGTCTCTCCCCCTCGCACGCATCCCGTCTTCGCCTGAGCCCGCCTTCCGCATCGGTTCAAACATGGCTCACCTCGCCTTTCTTCGCCCCCTTGCCCTGCCCCGTGCCACCCATGCAGCCCCTCGATGCCCATCTGCAACCTCTTCTTCCGCCAGCTCCTCGTCAACCCCGCCGGCACCGCTGCACCCGCGACCGCCCTCCTCGGATTGCCCGATGCAGGGTCGAGCTCGTTCAACCAGGCCGTGCGCGAGTACGGCGTCGGCGTAAACTCGTCCTGCTACATCCCCAGGGCAGGCTTTGTCGGTGGACTCGACGGCCACCTCGGCAACATCGCCAACCTCATCCTGTACGTCGCGCTTCGACGACACCGCCGCCGTTGCCTGATCGCAGCGCACGGTGTCGCCTCCAAGACCGCAGACTGTACTGACCAAGCAATTTTCGCAGCTGCGGCATCGCCGTCCTCGTCGGCCTCGGCTTGGCAGCCGCCGCCCTCCGTCGCACTGCTGCGGTCGGGCGCTGGGAGATGACGGTCCTCTTCATCATGTACGCCGCCGTGCAGGGCGCGCAGCTCGCCGACAACTCGGGCCTGCTGAGACAGGGTAGCTTGGCGCTCACGTGGTGCGTTGCAAGCTTCCGCTTCTCGCCCTGAGGTCGATGTGCGAGACTAGGGCGCAGAGTCGCCCAGTCGCAGCCTGGTCGCATCGGTGCCTGTAGCTGACGAGGTCATCTCGCAGGGTCACGGCAGTGCACATCGGCCTGCTCGTCGGCCTGTTCTGGGTCCTCGTCTGGGTCGCCTTCCTCTCACTGCAGATCGTTGAAGACGGAACGCTCTTCTCGCTCATTGTGCGCCGGTCTCATCCCAATTAGCGCGGTTGTGTATGCATGATCACTGACCTTCCGTCCTGCTCCGGAATGTGCGCCCCTCACCCTGCCAATCTTCCTCCTTCGCCCGCTCGCGTCTCACACCTCAGCCCATGTTTGCCATCGGTATCGTCCTCACCATCGGCTCCGGGTACATCGCCGCCGACACGGGCCTCACGATCACCGACTACTTCCGGTCGGACCCGGCGAGCAGCCTCTACTCGGCGTGGCTCTTCAGCTTGACGATCGTCTGGCCCGCCGCGGCCGCGTTCATCTACCTCGTCATCCAGGCGGGCGTCGTCATCCGCGTGCTCAAGGAGAAGAAGCCCCTCTGTGCGTGACCTTTTCTCCTTCCTCGTTGTCCATCAACGGGACCGACTGACGCGGGAATCAATCGGGACGATGCGTAAATGCAGTCACGCTCCTCGGCGCCGCGTTCTGCTTCATCCTCGCGCAGGCGGCGCAGCTCGCGCTGAGCCACCGCATCTGCATCGGGACCGACGCCAAGATTGACGGGTCGTGGATCGCCACGTTCCTCGAGACGATCACGGTCGCGCTCATCTTTGTCGCGTGGAAGATGGTCACCGAGGACGAGTGGGATGTGCGTCCCCTATCCCCATTGGTCAGAGGCGTTAAGCTCTCAGAGGCTGACGTTCAGCAATCGCAGTCGTACACGATCGGCGGCGGCTCGCAGACGTACTAAGCGTGCTTCGCGGACCTCGCCTCGTTCTTGCTTGCGCCTCGTCAAGATAGACACTCCCGCATCTTAGCCCATCCGGATCCCGCCTCGCTCGCTCAAAACCTCTGTCTTCCATATCGTACCGTTCCCTCCCTTGTTCGCACCTTCCTTTCGCCGCCTCGCTTCCCCGTTTTCCCCTCTCTTCTTCCGTTGCAGCTCTCCAGCGCCGACGCTGTATCGATACCCTTACCTCACCTTACTCCGTAGCGTGCGCAGGGCACTCGTGCTCTGGCTCGCAAGGCCAATTACTGTAGTAACATTCTTCTGCTCTCCTTCAGAACCCGCCCGCGAGAGGAGTGTGTAAGAAGCCTGTCTCTCTCCCGGCGAGCCCGCGGCCTCCGCACAGCCTACCAACTCAGCGCACTGGACGCACGATGACGGCACAAACTCGACCGCGTTACAAATACTCCCTCCCGACTCGCCTCAGAACCCCCTAGCCGCGAGCCACTCCTTGGTCTCGCGCGTCCAGTCGCCGCGGAGGATCACCTGCCCCTGCGCGGGCTTGGACTGGGAAGAGACGGAGCGGAGGAAGCGCGAGAGGTCGGTTTGGAGGGCCTGTCAACGGGGCGGCGGGGAGCTCGGTCAGTGGGAGAGACGGGATAGAGCGAGGGGCCGAGCGACGGCGAAAGCGACTTCGGGCTGTCGCTGGACTGGGAAAGGGGCAAGACGGGGAGAAGGAGACGCACGCGGATGTCGCCTTCTGCTTTCCGGATGACGGTGAACACCTGCGCGCCTCCCTTCTTGAACTCGGTGTAGACGGGCTGCACACCATCGAGCACGAGTGGGTCAGCCTGCATCTCAGGCGGGGAGGACCTCGGAAGCGATGAGAGACGCACGAGTTGCCCGAACCGTGTCCGCGGGACCGAGTACCTCGGGAGCTCGGCAGCAGGTGCACCAGTCGGCGCTGGCGGCGCCTGCGCCTCGACCGGCGACGCGGCGGGCGCGGTCGACGACGACGAGCGGGTCGCGGCGAAAAAGAGCGGGAGCGCGACGGGCGCGGTGCGGGTGCGCAGGGTCGGTGCGGCGGTGCTCAGCGTGCGGAGGGACTGCATCTTGCGAGCTTCTGAGCGGGGCGAGGCTGGTGTAGAGTCGCGACAACTTCGCTTCGTCGCTCGAGGAGGAGCGTTGGCTCTCGACCGCACACCGCTTCCCGGCTGGACAGATCCGCACGGCTTGTGTCGTGCTCAGAGCTGGCTAGGAGCGCATACGGCTCCGTTCTCGCCCGACCATGCGCTGCTCCTCGCGCATCTGTCTGTCTCTCCCGGGACGGCTCATCGCGCTGTCGCTTCGGTCGAGAGGCCGCGCGCTATCGAATCTCGATGCTGCCGAGTTGTCAGTGCCATAGCTGGGAGAGGCTCCGCTGTTGCGCCGAAGGAGACGTTGGGCTGGACTTCACAACGCCCCCAATTCTGCCATGCGCTCCTTTCGCTCCCTCAATGATGCTCAGCGCTGCGACACCTCGCTGGCGGCACACGCGCTGTTCGGTCTGTGGCTCTCAGGAAACGCAGCGGGCCGAAACGTGCAAGAACACCAATGTCACGTTCCGCTATGCGAGGCGCTGTCGAGTCGATGCTGTCGTTCAGCTTGCCCTCACTCCTTCCATGCTTATCAGCTTCTCCGTCCTTTGTGCACCACCCAATTGCGTCAAGTGGGCGGGCCCCTTCAACCACGTAGACGCACGGCTAAACGAAGCTCGGCAAGCTTCGAAATTGGCGCCCGTGCGGCGGTTGTACAGCATGATTGCATCTCTGATCCAAGCGGTACTGCAGAAGCATTGTATGGTCGATTAGGTGGTGCTGCAGTCGGAAAGACCAGGGTCAGCCCTCCTAGAGCACACGCGTGACGAGCGGTCCACGCACTTGACAACAAAGACAAGACCGGACGAGGGCATTCAACGTATCTCTACGCCTGACCCTGTGTCGGAGGATGCATTTGTTTCGCCTCGTACGTGCCCCCTTGCCCGGGTACACCACTCTGCGAGACGGACGGCGGCCTGTTGTCGTCCGGGAAGCGCTCGTCGTCCTCGTGGAAGCCGCAGGTGCAGATCTTCTGGCAGCAGCGAGGATTGCACACGGCGTTGCAGTCGCCCTTGCCTGCGAGCGCGACGAGAGGGTCAGCGGAAGAGCGTGTGGGGCGGGAAATGCGAGGAGGATGTGGAGGGTCGCTGAGACGCACACAGAGGCGCGAGCGACCAGAGAATGCTTTCGCAGAAGCTGCTCATCGTGGACTGCAGGTGCGTCAGGCGTGAAGAGCAGGAGGGGAAAGAGGCGGGATGAGGACAACTAGAGACTGATGACGAGGAGGCGGTGCAAAGGCGAATCCGCTCTGTCCCATGAAATTGCACTGGGGATGATGTGGCCGTCGCAGGGCAGCAGGCTCGCGTGAGACCAGAAATGCATCTCGCCGGGAAGAGACTCGGCCGTTGCTTCTGCCTTGGCTTCCGCGTGAGTGCAAGGGAGGACTCCTTCTTTTTCCGTGGTCAACCTGGCGACTCAAGAGATTGCAGCATAACAGGAAGCGATCAGGAGATACTGGCAACAGGGGAGCGACAGCAAAAACGTCGAGACAATCGGAGGGGACCTGAGAACCGACGAGACAACCCTGGCAGAACGACGTGCTCAGCGGCGCAACCCGATGGGCGCGTACGCTGGCAATCCAGAAACCTCCTCCTGTATGCTCTGCGCCATCAACTGCCCGTGCAGCTGCGCCATCCTCCCGCGCGGCGACCCGTCCGCGGCAAGTTTCCCCTGCGCCTGCTGCTGCTGCAGCTTGGCGAGCTTGGCGCGCGCTTCGGCCTCGCGCAGCTGCTCGAGCCAGCTCTTCGCCGGCGCGGAAGACGAGAGCAGCGGCGTCGTCTGCGGCGGTGGCGAACTGGGCGCGGCGCTCGCGAGAGATGCGACGTTGATGCTCGCGCGGCGCGACTCGAAGCCGCTGCCTGGCCCGGCTGGATGCGCTCGCCCAGTACTCAGACTGCGACTACGGTGTGTGTGCGTCGTCGTTGTGCGGGTTGTGCGAGAAGGACCCGCCGCCGAGGGCACGGACGTCGCAATGAAGGACGAGAGGGCAGCAACCTGGCTGTCGCGCTCCTCTAACCGCGACGACGGCGGCTTCCAGTCGCCGTACAGGGTTGGTGGGCGGAGAATCTGAGGCTGAGCTGGCGGCGGCGACTGGGCGGCAGAGGCAGGAGGGAAGAAGGTCCGCGTTGGGATGGCCTCCTCGAGGTGCGGAATCGAGAAACTCTTGATGGGTTCCGGAGGCGCAGACGCACGGGCGACGACAGGGGAGGCTCCTCCGCCGAAGAGGAGGGAAGGGTCGATTGCGTGGGTGCTCGCGTCGAGATAGGACGGACCGCTTTCCGGCCAAGCGGTCGCGTGCAACGACGACGAGGAACCGGTTGCGAAGGGCAGGACGAGCGAGGGCGCGGGTTTCGGCGACGGCGTCGAGGTCGGGAAGACGGGAGGCGTAGGCAGGTCGAACAATGAAGGCGAGGTGCCGCTCGTGGACGCGGCACTGTTCGTCGAGCGCGACGATGCGGTCGACGGCGCGGGCGAGGACAGCGCAAAGGGCAAGGAGAGCGCGAGCGGATCGCCCGACATGGCGAGTCGCACGGCTTTGAGACGAGGGAGAAGAAGCGGGCGAAGCGGAGTGGAGGAAAGCGCCAAGGGAAGAGGGACCGAGGCAGGAGGCAAGTGGTGTGCGCTGTGCGTAACCGTAGGCCGGCGCTACGGGCGGGCAGGGCTCTGCACTCGTGTGCTGCGATGCGTGGAAGTTGGTCAGCGGATGACGGCTTGTCGGAGTCGAGCGCGGCGAGGTGCGCACCTGCTGCTCGCGGAAGCAAAAGGGCGGGGGACCACGCAAGCTGGGGCAGACCTGGGGGAGTGAGGGATGGCAGGTGGGGGATTGGGCGCGCAGAGAAAGGTTCGGGGATTGTGTGGGCAGTCTCGAAAGCGGCGAGCGGCCCCGATCGTGTGCACGAATGCCGAGGGGATCGTCCTCGGACAACGCTACGCGGCGACGCTGGCCTCGACGGGGCAGGGCAGCGGGCGGGTCTGCGTCCTGGATTTGCCCGCGAGCGAGTGGCGGAGGACAAGGGGCGCCAGGGTTGGTCCCGCTGTCCTGCCCACACAAAGTCTAGATTGGTGATGAGGATGCAGTCGGCCTCGGCCCCGCTCGCGGCGCAGCGGCCCGCTCTCGCCCATCTTCTTGCATTCCCCTCGCCTTCGCGCCGCAGCGCGCGTCGCAGTTCCCATGGCAGAAGCACCAGTCGCCGCAACGCTCGGCAGCAAGCCAGCACGGCCACGCAAGCCGCGCAAACCGAAGGGCTCGAACCGCCTCGCTTCTTTGCCGCTCGAACTCCTCCTGACCGTGCGTCGACCTGAACGATCATCAGGCTTTGCTTGCTGGTGTCTGTCTTCTGACTCTTTGATCGGCCGCGCGGAGGCCCTCCAGATCCTCTCGGAGCTCGACTTGGTTTCTCTGCTCGCTGTGACGCTTGTCGACAAATTTCTCCGTTCCCTCGTTCTCGGGCCTTCGTGCGAGACTGCATGGCTTCTCGCGATTGAAGAAATCGGATTGCCTGAGCTCGAGGCGCCGCTGAGACCGGTCAAGCTCGCATCTCTTGCCGTCGGAAGATGGTGCCGCGTACGTAGCTCTTCGAGTGCACCACGCTTGCCTGTCCCTCACAACTGCCCGCGCATTGTAGGTATGCGGCCGATCCAATGCACGGAAAGTAGACTACCACCTTCGCGCCCGTTTGTGCGCAAAGTGCTTTGACGAACAGTGAGCCGTCCTTCCCGCTGCCCCGAGTCTTGCTTGCACTGATGTCCAGCCTGTGCAGGATCGGTGAGCGCAAGTGCAGTCGCAAGTTGACAACAAGTCACTCACGTCTTTTGCCCATCTTCGTCAGTTTACGAAGGGCCAGACGAGCCCGACCCGGCATTCGAAGGCTTCTTCCACGGGACAAAACGGTACACACCGCGGAACCGTGCGCTACATCTCACTCGGCAAAGAGCGCTGCGTTGACACTCATCTGTTGTCCTTGCGCAGGTACCGGCAGGCGGTGGAAGCACCACCGAAGTGCGTCAGTCCCGACACAGCGGGAGTCCGCTAAGCTGACCCTGTACCTCTGTGCAGTCTTCTTTCTTCTGTCGACTCTAGAAGCGACCTCCGACTTTCTCGCCCGCATACTCGAGCCGCAGCTTGATGCATATCACGCCGCGCTCGAGGACGACCCGCTCGCCGAGCTCGACGACTTTCTCGCCTTCTCGGCGTTGCCGGACGAGACGCAACGAGCTCTGAACAAGCGCGGAGACTGGGTGAGAAAATGTTACCGCGACGGAGACAAGCTGGACCAGTGGGACGCTGCGCGCAAGAAGCAGGCCAACGCGGAACGGAGGAGGGTCAGGGAGGAGGAGAAGGCCAAGGCGGAAGATGCGCGCGCATTTCTGAGTGCTGCAGCGGGTGCACCGGAGTGACGCTGATGAATGTCAGCACCGGGAATGCCACATTCTCGTGAGATCTCCCTCAGCTTGTTCCTCACAGAGAGGGCGGGAGAACATGGCATGGGAGAGAATCCTAGACTAGTGCAAGATTGACAACAATAACAGCAGAACATGCAAACCGGATCCACCGCATCTAGCGGAACACCGCCCCGTACGGCGTCCTCGTCCGCTCGAACAACACCTGATCCCGCGCCTCCCTCGCCTCGCGCTCCTCTTCTTCCTCCCGAAGACGCTGCGCCTCCTGCGCCTCCCGCTCCGCCTGCTCCAACGCTCGTGCGCAAGACTCGGCTCGCTCGCGCGCGTGCGCTTCGAGCATCTGCCGCGCGAGGACGTCGTTGAGCTGGAAGACAGCAGGCGACTCGGAGGCCGTGCTCAACTCGGCGGGCTCCGCGGGCTCGGCATGGCTCGCCAGATCGGCGCCGAGAGCCTGCACGGCGGGCTCTACTGCGAGCTGCTCGGCCTCCTCAATGTCCATCAAGTCCCTCGTCGCGTCGGGCTGGACCGCGAGCGCAGGCGAGTCGCGTCCGTCTTCCGCCTGTCTTGCACCCTCGTCAAGCTCCGAAACGGGCGCGACGGCCTCGCTCGCCGGCGTGAGAGGCAGTTCGGGCTCATCAACCTTGACGAGCTTGTCCTCCTCTCTCACGAGCTCCGCGCCCGTGACCGGCTTCGGCGCGACGATGTTGGGCGGCACGAACGGCTTGTTGGCAATCTCGCGCGTCGCGCGGTCGACGAGGCGGACGATCTCTTCCAGAGACCAGATGCGGACGCGCCCGCGGCGGACGTCGGCCGTGCGGCACTCTGGGCACTCAGGCCCGAGGTAAGCGCCTTGTACCGGGGAGCGCTTGAAGGCGTCAATCGAGCGCTCCTCCCAGTGTGAGTAGCACTGCGCGCAGCAGAGGAGTAAGCCCTAAGCGACCGAGCGAGACGCAAGAGCGGAAGAAGCGCACCGACTGGCAGAACGTGTGCCCGCACATGAGCGAGACAGCTTCATCCCGGCCGTACGGCTCGTAGCAGACTGCGCAGCTGAGCGTGTCCTTCATCGAGTCAAAGATCTCGACGAGCTGGTCGTAGCGGTGCTGGAGATCGCTTTCGGACAGCGGATGCTCCGCCATGTCGGCCCGAAGTGCAGTGAGCTCCGCCTCCTTGAGCTGCAGGTCCGCCACATACTTCTCGAGCAACGTGACCTGTCGCTCGAGCGAATCGAACATCTGCATTAGTTGCGAAGGTCAGAGAGCAGGTTACAAAGCGAAACAAAACGGCGACGAAACGCACGCCCTCCTTGAGTCGCAGAATGTCCTCGACCTCACGAACTCGCTCGACGGCAGCCTTCCGTGCCTAACGTGGGGGCTCAGCAACAGAGTCAGCGGATCACTGCGAGAAGAGCGGATAGGCGCAACGACGCACTCCGACCGCAACCCGGGACGATTCCTCGAGCTCTTGATTACGCTGTGGGAGCAGAAAAACTGTATAAGCTGAGGCTGCGACTCAAGACTGCCATCGATGCTGCGACGCGGAAGGCAGCGCTCTGGAGAAGGGTCGGTGGCTCGTGTGATGACGGCGCCGTCCCGTGTGGCAGAGTAACACGAATCTCGTGCGGTCATTGCACGCCCGCAGAACAGGCTTGCATTGTCCCGAGTCGCACTTTGTTCCCGATGTGCACCGCCACCAGAAGGTTCCGCGGGATCAAGTGAGCGAAAGACGCACCTGTCGGGTAGCGACGAGCTCAGTCGTGAGCCTGCGTATCACCTCGTCCTTGTCCATCTGAGCACGTACAGCCGGCGGGACAGGACAGCGCGGGGAAGGAGCTTGATCAGCAAGTGGGGAGATCCGGCGTGACGGAGCGCGAGAACGCACCTCGTGCTTGGGTGGAACAGGTGGCGCAGCGCCAGAGCCTGTGCCGGAGAACAGGTCCGCCAGCCCCATGCCAGCTGGACGAGAAACGGGAGAGCTAACGAAGGGCGACCTCGGCGTTCGGACGAGACGAAGTCCGAGAATTCCGCACTTCTCGCACTTTCGGCTCGCTTTCTGCTCGACGTGGCACAATTACCCTCTCTGAAAGCGTGGCTGCTTGCGATTTCGGGTAGACTTTGCAAAGGTGACGAAAACCCTCAGACCATGCGACGACAAGCGGGAACAAGGCGACTACGTGCGCACCGGCGGCGGGCAGGCGAATAGAGTGGAGAAAGGCAGGGCACTGGTGTAGAATAGCGACAGGCGAACGGCGAAAGACGAAGGTGTGAACGCAGGCGGAGTGACAGAGAGCGAACGGCTCAGAAGCCGGGGGCGGCTGTAACAGTAATATCCGTCAGCGACAGAGCACAGGTGCGGTGCAAGAGGGCGCCAACTCACGGAAGAGCTCGCTTGGACCACGGATAAGCCCCGGCCAACTGCCTACCTGATCCGCCATGTCGACGTCCTCGTTCTCCCAAACCATCGGCGTCCCTCGCACGTCGCTCGTCTCGCGCTTCATGCTCGGCGACGAGTTAGGCAAGGTGCGCGAAGTGGCAGTCTCGGCGGCGAACTCGGCGCCGAAGACGGACGCCTCGTCGCCGTTTTCGAGCATATCTTCGGTGACCTGGTGGGCCGGGTGGATGTATGGGCGAGGGATCGGGTTGGCGCCATGGTAGTAGAAAGCTGTGCGAGCGAGTCCGGGCTCTGAGTGGTATACGGCGCTAGTTTGCGGGCGCTGCGGATGGTGGTGCACGGCAACCGGAGTTTGCGCCTGATGCGGGTACATCGGGTAGGGCGACGAGCCGTACGGGTTCGAGGCGTCGGGGTAGAGGAATTGCGACGAGGCATGCGAGGCGTGCGAGGTGACGGAAGGCGAGCGTGCGAGCGAGGCGCCGGAAGTGGTGGGCGACGCGGCAGCGGCGCCGGGCGGGGGAGCGAGGACGTAGCCAGAAGACGAAGGGAGACCGGTACCGAGGTGAGGCGGGCGCGGGAGCGAGTAGACGTGCGGAACGCGGCCATTCGCAGGCGGATTGAGCGAGAGCGTCATCTGCGGCGCTCCTTCGCTCGATCCCGACGCGCTGGCACCGTCGACGCTGCCGGCGGCCGACTGCGACCCGCCGGCGAACCCTGCGCCACCGCGGCGCATGTCATGGCTCGCGGCCGTCCCGGTCTCGTCCTGCGGAGTCGTGTACCATCCGCCGCCCCGGCCCTTGAGCTTGCGCCCGTTTGCGGCACCCGTCGACGCGGCAGACGCGCCGACGGGAGGGGTCACCTCAGACGGGCGCCCGTTCGACTTGCGCGCAGCGCGAGTAGGCCGCGTCGGTTCTGCCTCGACCTGCGCGTCTTCGGCGGTCTCCTCTTTCTGCGGCGCCGACTCATCAGCCTGCGCCTGCTCCGCGGCGGCGCTCGGCGATGATTTACGCTCCCGGCGGGTTGCGCGATTAGTCCTCGAGGTCGACGCAGCAGGCGACTCGTCCGGAGCTTTGGCGGACTTGTCAATCGCCTCGTCGGAGGGACCGTCTGCGTCAGCGCCCATGCGAGCACGACGCGACGCAGTGCGCGCCTTTGCCGCTGCAGTCTTCTTCGTCGAAGGCGCAGGCACCTCGGAGGTGCGGCCCGAGCGGGTGCGACGTGCGCTGGTCGGCTCGACCTGCTCGTCGCCCCCCTTCTCGTCACCCTCTGCCGCAGCCGCCTCGACGTCCTCTTCATCCTTAGCATCCTTGTCGGCGTCCTCCGTTTCGACGTCCTCCACCTTCGTCTCAGGCGCTGCCGCGGGCGCGCCGCCCTTCTTCGCGCCGCGTGCGGGCGTCGATCTCGGCGCGGGCTTCGACGCGGCATCGGCCTTCCTGCCCTTCCCCCTCCCAGTCTGCACCTGCTCGGCTTCAGCTTCCTCCGCCTCGTCGTCATGCTCGCGCTCCTCCGCCGTCGCAGCCTGTGCCGCAGCCTCCTTCGCGGCGGCCGCAGCCGCTGCGCGCTTAGTCGTTGGCGCCGGCGCAAGCGACTTGGGCGTGTTCGCCGACATGCGCGGGCGCTTCGCAGGCGGCTTCAACGCGGACGAGGAGGACGCCGCCGCGGCGCTCGTCCCGTTCATCGTGACGGACGACGTGCGCCCGCGGGTCTTGGGCGCCGGCGTCGAGGCGGAGGCGGGCGTCTTGCCCTTGCCCTTGCCCTTGGCGGCAGCCTTCTTGGCCTCTTCAGCAGCTTCGAGGACCTCCTCGTCCGGCTCGCCTTCGGCGTCGACGTCGTCGCTGAGCGCGTCCGACCGGGTCTCGCCCTCGTCTCCCGCCTCTTCGTCCTCTTCCTCCTCGTCCTCCGAATCGGTCAAATCGTCGAGCTCGTCGCTCGAGTCTCCATCAAACCCATCGTCGCTCTCGCTCGACGTGTCGCTGAACTCGTCGGTCTCCTCGTCCGACGAGTGATAGCGCCCGCGCGGGCGCTTCCTCGTCGCGCTCGTCTGCGCGCTCGTCGACGCCCTCGGCGTGCGCGTTGACGACGAGCGCATGAGCGCGTCGGACGCCTTGCGCGCGGCGGCTCCCGAGCCGGACGCCGCGCCGCGCTTCTTGCCGCGCGAAGACCCCTCTTCCGAGGGAGCGTCGTCGTCGCCCTCGTCATCGGGAAGCGGAGGCGGCGCGCCCCGACTGCGCTTGCCGCGCCCCGTGCCCGGCCCGTCTTCAAGCACGCCCGTGTACTTGCTCTGGACGCGGCGCTTCTTGGCCATGCCGTCTTCGTGTCGCCCGACGTTCTGGACATCGTTCCACGTCGAGCCAGAATGCAGCTGAACGTGGTACCAGATGCGCGTCTGGCGTGTCACTCCCGGCTCGTACTTGCTGATGTGGGCGAGGTCGCGCTGCGAGCGAGAGTGGCGCTTGAAGTCCCAGTTCTACAAAACGAAAAGCGCGTTAACTGCTTGCCTGTCCAGCGGGAAGACTGCAGGCCGACGGAAGCTCGTCGGCACTCACGTTCATCTGCTTGTTCTGCGCGTCATATCATGTGCGATGAGCGGAAGTCGCACCGAGCGGAAAGCTGAAATGAGCTCACGAAGCTGGTGATGTTCTTTTGCGCGAAGTGGACCTTGCAGACCTTCTCGACGAGATCCTTCTCGTCCGGAATGATGAGCAGGCGCCCCGTGCTGTCCCAGCGGAGGTACTGCGAGACGTCCTCGGGGTCGTTGTTGAGGAGCCTGGTGAGATCGCATCGCGAAATCAGCTGAGCACCATCATGCAGCAGTAAGCGCAGGAGAAAGGCAGCAGCGCGACTCACTTCCACAGCTTCCTCAAGAACGTCTCGGGCCTGCTCCCCGTCCCAGTGCCGCCCGGCCCGCCCCACCCACCGCGACTCGCCTTCCTCTTGGCGCTCCCATCGGCGGCAACCTCCTTCCCGCCGACCTTCTTGGCGCGCTTGCCGCCCTTCTTGACCGGCGCGCGCCGGCTGCGCGGTTTCGGCAGGTGCGCCGGGATCGGGACCGAGCCCGTCAGCGGCGTGTGCGTGACGGCGCCGCCCGACGGGCCAATGACCAGGGACATAGCAGCATCGGCGCCGGGATCCGCGTCGGCGGGCGCCCCGGCCGGCGCGGCGCCAGCCGCCGCGCTGGCGGACGAGGCGAGCGTCGCGGCCGAGGTAGTGAAGGGCTTGGGCTTGACACTCGTCCGGCCAGAGGCCGTCTTTGTCGCCGCCGCAGGGGCGGCGGACGCGGAGGCCGGTGGCGACGACGTGGACGTCGAGGCGGATACCGGAGAGGCGGTAGGCTTGGGTGACCGAGCGCGTGCGACAGGCGCGGCGGGGCCGGTCGACGGGCTCCTGGACGCAATGGCGGTTCCGACAGGCGGGAGGGGCAGGAAGTCGTCTGGGTTGAAGGCGGTGCCCGCAGTCGAGGTGACGGGCTTCGAGGAGGACGCAGACGGAGGAGTAGGGAGCTCCAGCGGGACGCCGCTCATCGCCGGCACGCCCTGGGTCGGCGAAGGGGCCGTAAAGTGCGGCGGCGGGAGCGGAAGCGCAGCATAGGCGTCCGCAGGGCCGGGCAGCGGGTAGCCCTGTCCGGGAAGGGGCAGAGGGTAGGGGAGCTGGGCGGCCGGATTCGACCCCGATGGAACAGGCGGCGGGAGCGGAAGAGGGTAGTGCTGCTGGTTGTAGTCGAAGGCCGAGGGGAACGCATGCATGGGCGGCGCGGGGAGCGGGAGCGAGAGGGGAGTCGAGCTGGCGGGGAGGGCGGGGGAGGCAGTGCCCGACGCTGGCGGAAGGGGGAGCGGGTACGGCAGGCTGGGCTGCATCGGGAACGGGTGCTGGATGTACTGCTGAGCGGCCTGCGGGTGCTGCTGCTGGTGCTCCGGCAGGGGGACGCCCGGCTGAGCGGAGTGTCCGCCAGCGGGAGGGGCGACACCGCCGCCTTGCTGGCCCTGTTGGGGTGGCAGCTGGCGCTGGTGCTCGGGCTGCATCGTCGCCGCTTCGCTCGCGCTGCTCGCCGCCGTTTGAGAAGGTTGAGGGAGCGACCCGGACGAGAGGCGCGCGTGGCCGCCCACAGGAGCTGCGCGAGCGCGACGACCAGGTGTGACGACTAACAGCTAGTCTTGTACGCTGCTGTGCTGCTCAAGCAGCCTCGGCGAGTGCTGTCGCAGGCGGAGAAGCGCCTGGAAGTCAGCGGCGAGCGATGAGGGCGACCAGGCGCAAGGACGCGGTCGATGCTGCGCGCGTGCTTCCGGGCAAGGCTGCAACCGTGTGCGAGTCCTCACTCAGCGGCTCGTGCGGGCGCGGCGGAGCGTTGTCGGAGGAAGACACGCTCTCGTCTCGTCCGCCCGCCGCTTCGCTTCGTGTCGCTGCGTTTCCTCGCACGCAAGCTTGCATGGGATGTTCGAGGTGCTCAGAACAGCTGCTTACATGACCGCATGTATGCATCGCGTCGTCTCAGGCTCGCGCTGCCGCGCAGCTGGCTCGGTTTTTGCTCCGGCCTTGTTGCGCGATCTGCAGCTGCATGGTCCGCTGTGCTGTGCGCCAAATGGAGCTGGAATCACTACTGTACAAGTGCTGGAGCATCTCCCGCGGCTCGCATTCTGGGGTTCACTTTGAGCCTTCAATAACGCTGGACTTTTCCTCGCTACGGACTGTTCTTGCGTGGCGCCTGGCAGGAACGTTGATCAGCTCCCTGGCTGTGTTCCGAGCCGACCTGCAAGATTGTCCCTGCGGTCAAAGTCGGGGCCTGTGCTCCTTCGGAAGACTCGTTGCACAGTTGAGTTCTTGCAGCATGCGCGGTGCGCTGTCTGGAAAGCTGAACGCCCCAAGAATGCTGAGCTGAGCCCCTACAGCTTGCTCAACTTGCTCGGAGTTTATTGATGCGAAGTTTGCAGGCGAGCGTTTGACCACTGGCGTGGCAAGCTTCCGCAGGAGCGTAATTGGTGTGCTCCCTGTCGACGGCAGCCTGAAACAGCGAGCATCGCGCACTCCCTGTCGTGACGATGAAGTGTATGCAGTGTTGCTCGCAGGCCGGAGCGAATCAGGCCGCTTGTTGACGCTCTGCGGCGGTGGTTCACGACGAACGATTGAGAAGGTCACTGCTTACCGTTCCATCCTCGTCGATTTGCCCGACCCAGGAGTCCCGGGTTGACGGAAACATGAGGCGGACGGACAAGCTGACACATTGCACGCGAGCGAGAAAAAGGCGGACGGAACGAACAATGCGCGAGGAATGGCTACACGCTGACCACGTCAACGATCTGCTTGCCATCTTTCGACAGCATCATCCCGTGCGCCATGTAGTGTACCGATTTGCAGATCGTTCCGAATGCGCCGAGGAAGATCTGCATGACCTGCGGCGACTCGAACACGGCGTGCGGCGCAACAAACTGGATGGCCGCGCGATAGCTGCGCTCAATCAGGTCGGGCGTGTAGCCCGCGGGACGCTTCTGGCGGAGCTTGAGCTGCACAAGCGTGACGAATATCAGGAGGCGGTGGCGGAACCCGTTGACGACGGCTTCGGTAAGGGGCGACTCGAAAAACGCAGCGTTGGTCGTCAGCGACGCGATATACTCGACAGCATCGAAGGGAGACTCGAGCAAGGCTGTGATGTCGCAAGTCGACTGCGCATCCTCGTAGAGGCTCGAGCGGATCATGGTGAGAGTCTGAGCGAGCTGAGTCCTGAGCTTGGGTTCGGCCACCTCGTGGCAGAGCTTGAGAATCTATAAAGCAACGTTGTCAGTGATAACGCACGGCGGACGCGAAAAGGAGGAAACTCGCCGACCTGTACTGTCCCTCCGCGAGTCCGAGTCTGACCTCCATGCAGCGAGCCACGCTCACCTTGCCGTCGCGGCTTGCCTTGTCGAGGTCTTCCACCGGGAGCTGTAGTCCACCATAGTTGTTTGAGTTGACCGCGCACTCTTTCCGGCAGGTCTCAATCGCTTGTTCAAGCTCCTGTGCGCTCAGAGGGGCCGGGAGGAACGGGTTGGCTTTGCCCGGACCGCAGACCTCGCGATGCGTCGACCAGACCTGCGATTACCCGCCTTTGTTAGCTCGTTTGCGGTGACGTAGAGGGCAGTCGGGGTAACGCACGAGCTTCTGGTGCGCGCTCGAGCAGAAGTAGAGGTCGACGCCGGCCTTCGCGCACTCGGAGCAGCATTTTACAGTCTTTTCGCCGCAGACAGCGCACGGCTGCACGCTCGTAGTGCTCATTGTCGCGGTCTCGAGCGGTACAGGCGGTCTCGAGGCTGGAGGGGCCGTGTCGCTCGAGCAAAGAGACGAGAGACCAGGAGCAACTGATGAAGGTCGGTCGCGGCGGAGAGGGCTTGAATAGCTGTGCGGGTGCAGGAGGAGGAAGGAAGAGATTGCTCAAAGCAGGGAGTGAAGCAGCAGCGGTGCTTCGGAGGAAGAGAGCCGGAGAGACTTGAGCGGAACGAGCAAGAGGAGCGGCGGCGGCAGCTCTCGCCGACGACCCCCTCGCTGTGCCGCTCGTGAAGCGGCAGCAGGACTCTTCAGACCTTTATCAGGCCATGAAAGGCTGTTAGAGCGCAAGCGACCCTTGATGAGCCGGACAGGGGATCCGTCCTCCTTTCGCTCCGCTCTCTTCGACTGCAAGGTCTTGGAGACTGCCTTGTGCAATGAGCTAGTACCCACCGCCGCCAAAGCTCATCTCTGTCCCCTCCCTCTCGCCCCTCATGCCCCCCTCTGCCGCTCCCTTCCCGCCAATCTCGCCCCTCCTCGCTGCAGCCAGGCACCCCGCCGGGTCGCGCATCCACCACTGCTCGATCTCGCGCTGCTCGTCGGCGAGCGGGTCGAGGTCGGACAGGCGCGAGAAGGCGAGCGAGAAAAAGGGGCGCAGCTCGGTGAGCTCCATGGATGAGAGGTTGGGCATCTGCGAGAAGAGCGAGGTCGTCGTCAGATTGTAGCAGTGCCGCCTGGCGCGGTAAGCTCCCGCGGTGAGGTACATGAGATAGAGAGAAGCACGCACACCTAGATGAACGGCATTGATCGCCCCCAGTCCTTCTCGAATCTTGGCCTGCCGCGCTTCACGGATGTCTTTCAGCAGCAAGCGGACCTTGTCCGGCGCGGGGACGTCGTCGCTTGCGCTGTGCAGGCAAATACGTCAGCTGGCACATAGTCGAGAAGCGGAGGAGGAAGGGCGGACACTTCGAGGAGGACCTTAGCAACTTCGAGGTAGTCGCGCGGAAGGTCGCTGAATTCCGCTTCGGTCTGCTCGAGCTTGAGGATCGATTCGAGCTCGACTGTGTATGCGTATGCGAGCAATTGTGTTAGCGTAAGCGCGTGGCAACTACCGCGTGGAGGAGTAGACCCTCGTCCGCGCGCGGAAGCCCCCGACTCGCAGCCAACACGCTCAAAAAGGTAGTACGCAACGCACCGACGCTCATCCACGCGGGTGCGACGATTCGACACTTGCGCTTCTTCTTGAGGTGCACGGCGAGCCAGAGCGGGACGCGCGCCTTTTGCGGCGGGACGAGCGGGCCGTACTGGAGGTGTCGCTGTGCCAGGGGGGGCCAGTCCGTGAGTTGGTGGCTCGCAAGGCAAGGGAGGATCGCGCCGGTCAGAGGCAGAGTCGGAGCCGTTCCGGACACAGCGGGCTCGCGAGCAAGCGCTGGCAACCCCCACCTGCAGACCGTCGGACGAAGAAGAGAGGGCGAGACTGACCCCGTCAAGCCCCTCTACGACGTTCATCCTGACGCTCGGCACGATCTCGACCTCTCCCTCGTGCCCGGTTGCGCGTTCGCGCCCCTTGCCTTTTGGGTCGTCGAATGCGCTCCACCCTGCGGAAGCGGCGTCGAGGCAGGCGAACTCGATGTCGGCGGGGAGTGGGCCGCGGCGGCGCGAGGGGTGGACCGACATGGGGCGAGTGCGACTGCTGGTGATGCAGAGGCTGCTCGGGAAGGGCGAGATTCGGACGAGGTGGACGCGTCTCGACGAGACGAAGAGGAGACGCGACGAAGTCGAGCAGGTGCAGCGGACGAGTGTGCGTGGCGTAGGGGTGCGAGTAGCTGCGAGTAGGTAGCGCTCTAGCCTAGTCTGTGCGAGCTTGTCGCCGTGCAGATGGGATGAGGTCAACCTCTCGCCGTCGCTTGCTCGTGCGGGGTTGGCCTCCGCCTCGTCGACCCGCTGCGACCTGAAGACAGAGCCGTGGACGATGCAGCGCACGTGCACTCGCTGCAGCGCACTCTTGCGCCCCGCCCTCTCGCCGCGCCCTCTCCGCCTCGCACCCTCGCCGCTCGATTCCTCAGCATCCCGGCACCTCGTCGCGCCGCCGCTCAGCGCACAGCGGGCAATCCACACCCTCGCACAAGCACCGCGAGCACTCGCACCGCCCGCGCGGCCAGCCCGCCTCTCTCCGCGCGCACGCTGGGCCGCCACCACTCCCTCCCGCCGCGGAATCGCATGCGCCGCACAGCCGCCCGCGAACCCGCCAGAGGACTTTGAGCCCGTCGAAGACGAGCTCAAGGAGGGCGAGAAGCTTGAGATGGACCTCACCGATAAAGCCGTCAAGGTGCGTGCCGGCTCCTGCTCGCTCTTCGGCGAAGCGTGCTTGCTCCCGCTGGGATCGAGCGCCTCTTCTGCAAGGCGTGCATGCACCGCACACTGATGCTGAACGTGACTTCACCCTGCAGCAAATCCTGAAAGCGCAAGCTGCGGCGAAGGACCCCTCGCTCGCGCTCCGTCTCGCCGTCGAGTCGGGCGGGTGTCATGGGTACCAGTACAAGATGCAGGTGACCTCGACCCGCGAGCCCGACGACTAGTGCGCTTCCCCTCCTCCTTTCCTCGTCGTCCTTACTCCAAAATTGACACCGCGCAAAACAGCCTCTTCACCGCCCCGTCGCCCGACGACCCTTCGCGCTCGGCATCGCTTCTCGTCGACGCCGCGAGCCTCCCGCTCGTCAAGGGTTCGACTATCGACTATGCGACCGAGCTCATCGGGAGCGCGTTCCGGATACGCGACAACCCGCAGAGCAAGGACGCAGGGTGCGGGTGCGGCGTCAGTGAGTCCCGCATGGCGCGCACTTTCTCCTGACCCCGAGGCTCTGCAGCGCCGAAAGCCTCTACTGGGCTCAGGGCGATGCTCGATGCAGCGTGCGTAGAAGTGCCTTACTGACCCGCGTTCCTTTCGCAGGTTGGGAGCTCAAGGACCTCGACTGAGCCCCTTCTTTCCCTCTCCCCCTCTTCCCCTCTGCTTGCACATCCTCTAGATTGTTCTCATGCAACTACACCAGTACATCAGGCTCACACATAACCGGAGAGTCTGTATCGCGTTTCTGCAGGAGAGTTAGTCGGACGGCCGCGCAAACGCATGCACGAAACCAACACGAAACCGTAACGGCTGCTTCAAGTGCGCAAGAATTCCTGACCTTGCAGTGGTCATGCCTTAAATACACAAGTCACCATGTCGCAAGAACTGTACAACTCTTTGAAACTGCAGATCCAGTACTCCCGGCCTCGCACGAGAGGCTGGATCGCCTCGTCGACAGATGCGCACCGGGGAGCAGCGGCCATGAACACTAGTTAGGCCGTGACTTCATCAAAGTCTCCGCGTCCTGTTCGTGTTCCGCAGAGACAGAAGTCAGCCCTCGCTCGTCTACGCTTAGCCGCCATGCAAGCACCCGCGCCTACCTCGACCACCAGTCGCAGCGCCTCCTCTCTCCGCTTGACAAACTCCTCGACCCTGCTCCCCTCGACGAGCTTCTCCGGGTCCATCCCGCGCGGCTTGCTCTCCTTGGCCTTTCGCGCGCGCGCGCTCGACGCGGCGAGCGCGGCGGCCGCGAGCGAGGGGTTGAGCGAGGGGTCGGCGTCGTCGAGCGCTTGGAGCGTGGAGAGGCGCGCGGAGAGGAGGTGGAGGTCGGGAATGTAGGCCGAGCCTGCGCCGGGCGGGAAAGGGGTGAGCAGGCTGTACTGTATTATGCGAGCGGCAACGACGCAGAGACGCACGGGTCGTGGTGGTCCAGGTCAGGCGACCCGCCCTGACTGTGTGCGTCCAATTCCCAGATTACCATCAGTCGTCAAGGCTCTGAGGCACGGAGCGACCGAAAGGAGCCGGCTTGAGAAGGACGCGCACAGTAGCTGGCGACCGCGCAGCGCTTCGTCATCGGGTGCAAGTCCGAGAAGTCCTTCTTGAGGCACTCGAGGCGCACGAGACTGCATAGGAAGAGCAGCGACGAGGCGGGTTATAGGTTGGCCAGGTGGATACGGGAGGAAACCGGGCGGCAGCGACGCACTTGGCCTTGCGGCACTTGCGGCAAAAAGCCCGTCTTGCGCTTCTTGCGTTTGACAGTCGCCTCGTAGTCGTCCTCGTCGCTTGACTCGTCCGAAGACGATGAGTCGAGCCGCGTGTCGCCAGAGTCCTGGAGCATCCTCCCATCTGTCACCTCGCCTGCATCGCGTCCCGTGCTTTGGCGGGGCTTGGTGCCGTCTGCAGAGTTGCGAGAAGTCAACTGTGCGTTACGAGCGAGCGGAAAGCCACAGGAAAGCGCACTCTTCGAATTCTTGCTCGTGTTCGCCGTTCGAGACGAGGTTCGAGCTTCGCCGTCGCTCGAGTCTGAAGCTGCGTCGGCGTACGAGACGGTGCTCACCGACTTGCGGGCGGGGCGAGGCATCTTCTCCAGACGGAAGAGGCGAGCCGGGGTCAGAAGAACAAGGCGAAGACGCGAAAGAACCGAGGCGGGGGAAAAGTGCGGTGGCATCCAATCAGTGTGATGCTCAGCGGGAAGGAATGCAATTTAGTACTCGTAGAGTTCATCGAGCCGCTTCTCGCTGGATATAAAGTCGGACGGCGAAGTCGGCTTGTTTCCGCGGATTCCCTCCGGCGACGACGACCCGCTCTCACTCCTCCGCGTCGCTCGCACTGCTCGACTCCGCTGCGTCGCAGTCTGTTGCACACAGAAGTCTGCTTGCCTGCGACTTGTCCCGGCCCCCCCTGCTCTCGAGCGCACGCCATGGCCGACTCGTCCATCCAGAGCGTAATCGACGCCCTCGCCGTCCTCTACAGCGGCGCAGACAAGGACGCCCGCGACAAGGTCAACACCTGGCTCGGCGAATTCCAGAAGAGCGTGCGTCGCGCGCTTGCCCGGCCCCGTTTGGCCCATCGAGGAGCTGCTCTTGCGGAGTCGGGTTGGACGAACGGGACGGGGGTAGCTCGCCTAGTGGTGCGGCGTGGCCACGCAAGGGAGTCAGACTCGTCTCACTGTCACGAGTGATTCGCCTGGCGGGCGGTCCTGAGCCGACGCTGCCCGGATGTCCTGCTGGAGAGCCAGTCGAGGTGGTGGAGCAGCAGGACCAGACGAGACTGCGAAGGGGTCCGACAAACCTTGCGATCGCTGTACTGACTTTACTTTACTTGATCCCCGGACTGCAGAACGAGGCATGGGCGACGTCCCAGCTGATCCTCTTCGCGCCTGATGCTCCCGTCGAGCCGAAACTCTTTGCGGCCCAGACCTTCCGAACAAAGGTGAGCGGCTCAAGCGTGTTCTTAAACCTGATGTGTGGCAACCAACGCTCGCTCGCTGCAGATCACGTACGACCTCGACCAGCTCGCCGAAGACCACCTTCTCCCCCTCCGCGACTCTCTCCTCACCGCTTTGCGCAACTTTGCCTCGGGCCCGCGCGTCATCCTCACTCAGATCTGCATCGCTCTCGCCGACCTCGCTCTTCAACTCACCGCGCAACAATGGCCCGATCCCGTCGGCGCCATGATCGACCAGTTTGGCAAGGAGCCCGAAATGGCCGCCGCGCTGCTCGAGTTCCTCCAAGTCCTCGCCGAGGAGTACAACAGCAACATGAAGATCAACGTGCGGAACGAGTTCGGGCGCGAGGGCGAGCAGAGCGTACGACGAGGGGAGCAGGTCATTGGGCTGCTGTCGATGTACGTGCAGGCGCCAGGTGAGCATTTCGTCCCATCCTACCTGCTTTCGGAACTCCCCAGACTCACTGAACACCACGCAGGCATCACGCCGACATTGCAGAACCAGTGCTACGCGACACTCGGAGCTTGGCTGCGAACAGGACAGACGCGATCCAGCTCGCTTGCCGGTACCCCCATTCTCGCTTCCGCCTTCGCCGCCCTCTCAAACGACGAGCTGTTCGACAATGCGGTCGACGTCCTAGTCGACATCATCCACGAGACGATGGAGCTGCAGGAGAACGTCGCCGTGATCCAGGAGATCGTGCCGCGTTTAACGGCGCTCGGGCCAAGCCTGGCAGATCCGGAGCTGCGCGAGGACGAAGACAAGATGCGCGGGTTCTGCCGAGTGCTTGTCGAGGCGGGCGAGTGGTACGAGCCGTTGATCGTCCAGCACCCGCAATCGTTCCTCCCGCTCGTCGAGCTCATCAAGCAGTGCGCCGCGTACGAGGCGCTCGAGGTCGTCGGCATCACGCTCAACTTCTGGTACCGCCTGTCGAAGGGCCTCCTCAACGCCGGCATCAACCCGTCGCACGCGCCGCTCCTGCAGGTCTACGCCGACCTCGTCGCGATCGTCATCCGCCACCTGCACTACCCAGACGACTCGAGCCCGCTCAGCGGCGAGGAGCGCGACACGTTCCGCGACTTCCGCCACAAGATCGGCGACACGCTCAAGGACTGCTGCGCCGTCCTCGGCGCCGGGCCGTGTCTGCAGCAGGCGTACGACACGATCGCGCGAGCAGTGTCTGCGGGCGATGCAGTCAAGTGGCAGGACGTCGAGGCGCCGCTATTTTCGATGCGGTCCATGGGCGCCCGCATCGACGTGCGCGATAACGACCTTGTCCCGAAAATCATGGAGATGCTGCCGAAACTCCCGCCGCACCCGCGCATCCGCTACGCCGCGATCCTCGTCATCGGCCGCTACACGCACTGGACCGAGCAGCACCCGGAGCACATCCAGTTCCAGCTGCCGTACGTCTCGGCCGGGTTCGATGAGTCGGACCCGGAGGTCCTCGCCGCCGCGTCGCAGACGATGAAGTACCTGTGCAAGGACTGCCCGACCCACCTCGTCCCCTTCCTCCCGCAACTGCACACTTTCATTCAGTCCGTTTCCGGCAAGCTCAACGGCGACGATCTACTCGACCTCTCCGCCGCCATCGCCCACATCCTCCTCGCCATGCCGCCGTCCGAGATCGCCGCAGCGCTCTCGACCTTCGTCATGCCCAACATCGAGCTGGTGCACTCGGTCACGGTGCAGGAGGCGCCTGCATCGAAGGACCAGCTGTCCAAGGCGACGCAAGCGCTCGAATGCGTCGACGTCTACCTGTCCATCATCGGCAACCTGCCCGAAGCGCTGCCCGCTTCGTGTGCCGAGACATGCCAGCAGATCTGGACCGTCCTCGACGCCTTCATCGCCAAGTACGGCACGCTCGGCAACGTCGCCAACCGGACGTGCGTTGTCCTCCGGCGCGGCCTCGTCTTCTTCGGCGAGCTCGCATTCCCCGTCGCGCCCGCTCTGCTGGAGCGCCTTGCGAGCTCGTTTGAGCGCCAGCCGATGAACGACTACCTGTGGATCACGGGCAAGGTTGTGCAGCAGTTCGGCGCACGGCAAGACGGCGGGTTCGACGCCGTCGTCAAGGCTGCGTTCGAGCGCGAGAGCAACCGGTTGTTCGAGCTCATGCAATCGACCCCGCCAGCGCAGGTGCCCGATCGTGCGTGCCGATCGAGCTTCTCCTGGAGATTCCGGCTGACCTTTGACTTTGCCCCAGTTCTGGACGACTACGTCCACCTCGTCCTCGCGCTCATCGAAGTCGCGCCCGACCACATCTTCCTCTCGTCCGCCTTCCCCGCCGCCTTCCAGTCCGTCCTCACGGCGCTCACGCTCCCGTCCGTGCGCATCGTCCTCACCGCGCTCGACACGATCCGCGCCGTCGTCGGCCACGACTGCCTCTCGTCCCCCGACGGGTCCTACTCGGACCTGCCGCTCTCGCCCGCGCAGCGCGCCGCCTACCCGCTCTACGTCCCCGCGATCCGCGCCGTCGTCGAAGCGACGTCGACGCAGCTCGTGCAGCTCCTCCTCGACGTACTCGTTGCCGGCGGCGAGGACGAGCCGTACAACTGCATGACGATCCTCCGCCTCTTGTCGATCCAGTTCCCGACCGTCCTCGCGCAGACGGTGCCCGCCGCGGTCGAGCTCCTCCCCGCGCGCGCAGCAGGCCCGGCAGAGAAGCAAGAGTTCCTCAATAAGTTTGCGAGGTGCGTCGCGCGACCGTCCTTACTTCTTGTCTACGTTCGTCCATGCGAATGAGAGCTGATGCCGGTCCGATGCCGCCGCGCAGCGCCATCACGGCGCAGAACCCGAACCAGGTCAAGGACGCCTTCACGTGGCTCCTTCGCACCTCGCGCCGGAGCTACGAGCGCACCCGCGTTCTGCAGGACCGCGCGTGAGGCGACAATGGGGGTCCGCTGCGAAGGCCTCATCGTGGGAAGGGCACGGTAGGTTGGAGCGGGCGTCGGAGACTGCTAGAGGAGGGCCAAGCGCTGGCCCTTCGGGGATGAGGAAAGGATCTCTGGAGTGCAGTAGTAATGCAAAGCATCGTACAGGCCTTGCCGTTTCAAGGCTTGCTAAGAAAGTGGGCGCGGAGGGTCAGGGAACCGGGCTGTTTCGCCAAATTGCGCCGCTCCAGAAGCAGCCCTAGTGTCCAGGATAGGCTCATGGGGCACAGCTGAGCGGGAGAGGCACCGTAACGCAGCGCTTCGCAGACCTTCGAGAGGCGAGTCGCGGTGATCGACTTCTCGACGACCTTCTTTCCCGTCGACCTCCCTCTTCGACCTCCCTGACCCGGTCCAAGCAGTCACACGAGCACCGTGAGTACTTGCTCTCGGGCATGAGGGAGCGCTGTGCTCACTCGCGCTCTCGTCGCCGCGCGACAGCCTCATCAGTTTCTTTCCCCACCTCGTCCCGAAACTTCGACTCCCGTCGCAATGTGAGCCCTGCACTACAAGGGGTTGTGCATGAGATACTCAATAAATACTCCGCAGGACACGTTCGCACCACCACGCCAAGGAGGCCATCCACTCGCGCACCGGCTTGTGTGCGTCGCCGTCCCGCTGGTCCTCGTGACGCGACTCCTCATCTCGCAGCAAGCTGACTTTGCGATCGCTCCGAGCAGTCGACCGCGCCGACAAGAAGGGCGGCCACGGATCGGCCAACTGGGGCAGCCCATCTGACGTGCGTTTTCCTCATGCCATCCCCCTCGCTGTCGCCGCTCAATGCTCACCGCTCGCCCCTTGACCATCTGCAGGAGATTGCCGAGAGCGCGTTGTCTTTGTCGACTCCTTCACAGCCTCCAGTGTTCAGCTAACCTCGCCTCGTGCGCCGGGACAGGCATCGCTCTCGCTCACTCGGATGACACCCGCTCGCACTCTGCGGCAGACGTCGGCGCGCACAAGGTGCGTCGGATCCAGCACTGTTTAAGTGTCACGTCTAATGGCCCGTAGACTCATTGAGGTGCTCTTTACTCGTACAGCTCGTTGTCTCGCCGCCGGTCAGCCCTTCGGTCGTTGACACGGCCGACCCGATCAACCAGGAGAGCGAGACCAAGTAACGTGTTTCCAACATGAGGCTACAAACAAACAGAAGATCCAGTAGGAACAACGTGCAGTGCCATCATCAGTCTCTACAACAGGCCATGGATCCGCTCGATTTGGGAAGGTCGACGCTGCGGACACGGATGACTCTCGCCAGCTCACACCGTACCATGTTTGCCTTGTCTCACATGCTGCACGGAAGTTCACCTCGACTTGAAGTAGGCTCTCTGACTTGTGCTCGGACCCCCTTCCTTACTCTTCGCACTCCTGTCCGTCCGCCGCGGCAGGTCCGTTTGCCCTTCTCGTCGAGGCCGTCCGCTCCTGTCGCTCTTTGCCTTCCGCTGCTGCCTTACCCGCTATGCTTACCCGCTTCGAGTCACGTGGACTCCTGAAGCGGACCCCGACGCAGGATGCCGGGCGCGACATTCAAGACTGGATCTCACGGTGCGCATCCAACTGCTGGCTGGCTGGCTGCGCTCTCGCGCCTGACCAATCTGTACTGACTATTCAAACAGTCAGAGTCCCGACTTGGTGTTTGGCCTTACGATCACGGCTGGCATCGTCAGCCTCCTCGTCGTCCTCGCCTGCATCTGGGAGACGCTTCGACGGTGCCGCACCAGTGCGGCGGGCGCCCAGGAACGCTGGCAGCACCTCGAAGACGGGTCGTCGTACCGCGTAGCAGGGCGTCAAAACGGCGGTGCAAACTATCGCGGGCCGATGGCCACGCTTCTGCATGGAGGAGGGCCGAATGGCGAGAGGCCTGGCCAGGGGTACGCGGCGAACGGTGCGTACGACTCTTCTGATGGTCAAGCGCCAGGTTGGCACCGAGTAGGCCCCACCTTACCATTCTTACGGCATGCAGGCCACCAGCCCCCGCATGGTAGCGGCGGGATCCTTCAGTCCTTCTTCGGCGGCGCTGGCCACCGTGACGGGTCGAGGCAAGGCTACGTCCCGACGCGCTCGGGAGAAGACGGCGATATGCGGATGCAGGCGCTGAGCCTCAACGGCTTCAGCGCGTACGACCCGCCGCCGCCTGTCCTGCCGATGCAGCAGCAACAGCCGGTCGTTGAGCGGCATGCGCTGGTCGACCTCGGGCCGATCAAGCCCGAGAACGAGCGTCGCGCGAGCATGAATACGGTCTGGAGCGGCGACACGAGGGTCGGCGAGGAGACGGTCAAGAAAGTCGACGAGGTTCGTGCCTCGGAGCACTTTAGGTACCGCACACTCAGGTTGACATTGTTTTCCTGCAGGCCACCACCCTCGACAAGCCTGTGAAAGACGTGCGTACCCGTGACCATGATTGGTCGAGAGCGTGGCAGCTGATGTCGCCAAACAGCTGTATCTTCCGCCGACCGAGTCGCCCGTTGCGCTTCCGCATGCTCCTGCCAAGTCGGACGAGCCCCTCAAGAGCTCTTCGCCGTCCATCTCCCGTTCGATCAACACCCACGCAGGGTCTTTCCCTCTTCCGGGTACGCCTCGCACTTCGCAGCTCCCGCCTCCGAAAGCGGACCAGTCGATCCCGTCCACTGGGGAAGCGGCCTTCTCGACTCCCAAGCCCACGGCCTCGCCTCTTCCGGTCGTGACCTCCTCCCCTGCCCGCCCCAAGACGCACCAACGTGCCCAGTCGTCCGGCGGGACCTTTACGCCGATGCCCCTGAGCCTCTCTGCGTCGGCGAGCACGCGCTCGGCTCCCGAGCCGCCCAAGGTTGAGCTCAAGCGCACGTGGTCAATTGGCACGTGGATTCCCCAGCTCAAGGAGGGTGGGCCCGGGCGAGAGGAGGGGAAGAAGGATGGCGGCGCGGAAGAGAAGGCTGGACTCGTCGGAGCTGAGGGCAAGTGAGGGGCGGATTTGTGAGAGCTATACCTGCCTCGTTGCCTTTGCACTTGTGAGACCTGTCTGTTCATCAGAAGCGGGCTACGGAGAACTGCTAGACTCGCTGCGCGGAAGGAAAGCGGTCGGCTCAGGGGAGGCGGAAAGAGCGAACAAGAGCCCAGTGGCGTCGACGACGTCGACTCGGCTCTGCACCTCTCGGCTCGCTCGTACGGCTTCTGAGCTGTATAGAGCGCACGACCGATGCCTCCGACGCTGCGCCAGCGCGCGCCGCACCTCGTTCCCGCTCTCCTCTTCGTCGTCGGCTTCGCGCTCCTGTCCTGGGGCGGCTTCTTCGAGCCCGGGGGCGAGTTCGCAGAGTCGTCTGTCCAGTCCACACACGCTGCGGATGTGGGCAGCCTGCACGTTCAGGGCGACGGCGCCACTCCGGCCGCACACGACTCGTCTTCGCCGGGGGATGCGGGGCGGCGCCTCCGCGTCGGCTTGGCGGGCGCGGGAAGCGGCAAGGGCAGGCAGTCCGTCCAGCTGAGTGACGGCAGCAAAGACGACCTCGCCTTCACCGTGCAGCGCGGCGATGCGGCGCACCCTCTCCCGCCTCCGCTCTCCCGCGACGCCGGCGACTCTGCCTTCGCCGCCAGCCAGTCGCGCTGGACCCGCCTGCGCAGCAAGGTCGAGGGCGCAGTGACCTCGGTGGGCGATCTTCTCCTCGCACTCTTCGGCTTCGACGAGGAGGACTGGTTCGGACTGGGTGATCTCGACGCGGGAGAGACGGGCATCGAAGGCGGCTCGCTCGCTAGCTGGAGCGAAAGCAGCGTCTATGTCGAGGTGCGTTCTACGATTCCCGACTTCGACCGAGGCGAGAGCTGACGAGAATGCTGGACTGCAGCGCACCAACTCGCTCCACCCGTCTCGCCCTTCCGCCTTCGGCCCGCATCTCCTCTCTGAGCCTCTGCGCGGCCTCCTCTACCCCGTCGAGTCCGTCCTCCCTACCGACGCCTTCGGCTGTACCGCTGCGCCTGTCGCGCCTGCACCCGTCAATCCGTCGACCCCTTGGATTGCGCTCGTTCAGCGCGGCAAGTGCGCCTTCTCGGAAAAGGTCCGCTTCGCACAAGGCTACGGCGCAGCGGCGGTCGTTTTTGGTGACCGCAGCGAGGAGGAGGGCGGTATTAGCGGCGGGCATGGGCTCCTGACGCCGTGGTCTCCCGGTACGCTCGTCTCCGGTCATCGAGCATCCCATCAATGCTGACCCTTCGAGTGCAGACGAGACGGACGACATCACCATCTCTTCTACCTTTGTCTCGCGAGCGTCGTACATCTCGCTCCTCCGCACGTGGCAGGACGAGCAGGACCTCGCCAAGCAGATCCCGCCGATGCGCGACGGTTCGGCGCAGACGGATCTCGTCGGACGCGGCGAGAACAGCGGTGCTCCCGAGCTCGTCGGTCTGGAGGTCGTGCTCAGCAAGGACGAGGTTTTCGCTTGGTGCGTGATGCTTCTCTGCCCTGCCTGGCTCACCCTGCTTGTGCTGACTCCGTTCGCGCAGGCCCCTTCTCGACCTCCTGTTCATGATGCTCTTCCTTCCTTCGCTCTTCACCCTCGTCACAGTCTTCATCCAGCGCGTGCGCGCCGCGCGCGCGCAAAAAGCCGAGCGCGCACCGAAGGACGCCGTCGCGCGCCTGCCCGTCTTCCGCTGGGGCGAGGCCGAGAAGCCCGCTTCGCCCGACGCTGGCACAGGCGCGACTGTCGCGCGCGCTCTCGAGCAGGACGAGGAGCGCGAAGTCGGCATTGCGCACGTCACCGTCTCGACTGCCGAGCCGACCGAGGAGACCGCGCTGCTCGACCACTCGGCTTCGCCTGCGCCCATTCCGCCCTCTCTGGCACAAAGACTCGTCTCCCGCCTGCCCGCCTCGATCGCCCGCCGCCTCCCTTCGCGCTTCGTTCCGCCCTCCGGTCCCGCCCCAACCCGCAACGCCCCACTCCCGACTCGCCGCTACCCGTCCCTGACCGAGTGCCCCTTCTGCCTGTGCGACTTCGAGCCGGGCGACCTCGTCATGGAGCTTCCGTGCGGGCACCTGTTCCACTCGGGCGAGGTCGAGAGCTGGCTCGAGGGGCAAAAGGGCGTCTGCCCCGTCTGCCGCATGAGCGTCCTCGCGCCGCCGCAGGCCGATGTCGACGCTGCGGCGGCGGTTGCAGACCAGCAGCCGCCGCAGCCGCTCGTCGACGGTGCGGGTGCGAGCCTACTCGTGCAGCCGTCCGTGCAGCAGCAGCAGCGGGGCACGCTCTCGCACAACTCGCCGCGCACCATTCTGGCCGCTTCGCCAGTGGCGAGCTCGAGCTCGGTGCCGATCGAGGGCCTGCTCGAGCGCGTCTCGACGGCTGCAGTTGACCGGGACGCGCGCAGAGACGAGGCTTAGTCGGATTCCTCTTTCTTCTGTATCCCCCTCACCTACTTCCTGTCGTTGTAGCCATTCACCCACTCCCACTTCGGTATGTCCCCCACTCCCACTTACGACGTAGCTGTACGTGCTCGCAATTGTCATCCACTAGCTTTCGTGCGCCTCCCTTCCCTTCCGACCACGCGGGCAAGAGACGTGCGGCTGCAGCTTGCGAAAGAGGCAGACTGGAGGAGGGAGAAACGACTTGTCTACAGTCGAGTGACGAGGCCGGGGAGTCGACTACCCGTTCTTTGCGCGCGCCCGCGTCATGCGCCGGCTGTCGTCCTCGACAACGTTGCCCTCGTCGTCGAGCGTGAGCACCGGCGTAGCCGGGATGTGTGCACTGTCAGGTCCTTTGCGCCGAGTCGCCGCTCGCGAGGACCCACGCGCGACCCCCGATTCTCCGCCTGCGCCCTTCTTGCCCCTCGCGCGCTTGGCGTCCCACACCGCAAAGTTCTCGTCGTCCCACCCGACGCACTGGAACGCAATGTACCGCACGCAGTGCGTGCGCGCCCCTTCCTCCTCCTCGTCCTCCCCCGCGAGCGCCTCGGGCGCTCGCTCGAGCTCGTCGAGCGCGCCGCCGAGCGTCTGGGCGCGGAACCCCCAGTCGGGCAGGACGCGCTTCGGCCACGGCCACGGCTCGGGCGCCCGCTTGTCCTTGGGCCGGAGGCCCGCATGCGCGCAAAAGACGCCCTCGAGCAGCGGGTGCATCCCGCCGCCGCCGCCGCGAGCCGAGAGGAGGGGCTCGGCGGCGGCGTTGGAGAGGCCCGCGTGAGCGACGCGGTACCGCCCGCGGTACAGCCACTGGTTCTCGCCCGCGCAGACAAACACGTTGATCGAGTCGCCCGCGTTTTCGCGCGGCGACGTCGCGCACCGCGCGATGGCGGCGAGGACCTCGCGGAGGCGCGCCGTGAGCGAGACGATGGCGAACGGCTCGCCGTACGCGATCGGGCGGCCGGTCGCTCCGAGCTCACCGGAAGGAGGAGGAGGGTGCAGGTGCTGCGAGCCGGCGATGTTCTGCGCCGGCTGGAACGCGAGAAACTTCTCCGAGGGGCGGAACCCGCGCTCGGCACTGTACCCGCCCGACCAGATGCTGATCTCGGCGCCGCCGAGCTGCCTCCGCGTGAAGGCAAAGTCAAAGTCGGGGCTCTGCGCGTGGGGCGGCGGCGGGACGCGCGAGAGGACGAGGTCGGCGGGGAGGGAGCGGAGCGCGAGCGGGAGGAGCTCGGCGAGTCCGACGGGCACGGTCGGGTCCGTGACCTCGGAGTCGGATTCGTCTGCTTTGATAGCGGGAATGGTGGCGAGTCCACCGTCGCGGACCATCTCGGCTTGAGCTGGTGGAGCGGCGGGGGCAGGCTGAGCCTCCTCACCCCCCGTGCCCGTCAGGACTTCACCGTCGTCAGGCTCAGCTTTTGGATCGACGCTTCCCGCGCGAAGGTTGAACTGGAAGGCGGCGTCTGCTTGCACGAGCTGGGCATCCTGAGCAGCATCCGCGATAGCGCAGGCGAGTGGTGCGTACCCGTCGGGAGCGGGTGTCGTTGGAGTCGGGCGGTTCTGGCCGGGCGCGGAAATCCGTGAGCGTCAGACGAGGGCACGGGTAGGCAAGGTTCGCACCTGTTCTGGCCGCAGGCGTGCCCCTTGTCCTTCATCTCGCTCGCCCATCGCGTTGTCGACGACACGCTCCGCCTCGTCCTTGTTCTTCCTCGGCGATTCGAGCTCGTCCTTCTGCACATAGCCCGGCTCGCCCTCGCGCGGCGCAGGCGACTCGGTCCCTGGTGCGGGCGACCTCATTGTCCTCCTCTTCTTTGCGCCGCGCTCGTCTCCCTCACTCTCGTTCGGGTCGCGCGCCCGCCCCTTGCCCTTCTGCGCGGCGGTGAAGCGGTGCTCGTTTGCGAAGGGGTGCGCGGGGTCGAGCGGCGGGGTCGGGTTCTGCTGCGCGGCGGCGGCGGCGGCGGCGGCGGGCGACGCGGAAGGAGCGCATTGGGCGGCGGCGAGAGAGGCGGTGCGGGCTGCGAGTTGGCTGCCGAGTGCGACGCGTCAGCTGGGTCCGTCGTAGAAGGAGAAGAAGAGGGAGTGCGAGTACGCACACGGCGACGCGGAGGGTGAGGTCGAGGAGGACGGTCGCAAACGGTTCCGCGTCTTGTGCGCGGACGGTGGAGCGCTTGAGGGCGGCGACGGCGGACGCGACGCCGTAGTCGCCCGTCTCGATGTCGCCGTGTCCGTCGTCGTGGTCGAGGTAGTGGCGCACGAGGGGGAGGATGTGGGCCGAGTCGACGGCGGGGGAGAGGAGGAGGGGGACAAAGGTGGGGGTTGCGCGTGAGGCGAGGTAGGAGACGGGGGGCTGGAGGCGGGCGAGCTGGGCGAGGGAATCGTCGAGGCGGCGGAAGAAGACGCGCAGGTGCGAGTCGTCGGCTGCGAGGCGGAGCGGTGGTGCGGCGAGGGGAGGAGGGTGGGGAGGCGAGAGTGCGGAGGGCTCCTTTGCGTGAGGGGGTGGGGTGGCCGCCATGCCCGAGTGCGCCTGGGCGTGCTGCTCCCGGTCTGCACGGAGCAGCCAGAGAAGCGAGACGGAGAGAGCCCGACGCGCCTTGCACGCGGATCGAGCGACAGACAGTCGTCCTCGTCCTCGTGCACCTCGCCTGCCCCGAGTGTGTTCGGGGCGATGAGTGCACGCGCAACTCCGACCAGGCGCACCCAGCCCTCGCCTGCACCCGCTCCCGCCCTCGCCGCCCCCGCCGTCCGTCCCCTCCTCTCTCGCTCCCTCGCCCTCTCGCTCCGCCAGCAGCGCACAAGCGAGTGCGAGCATTTTAGCCAGGACTGACGCACACTCACTCCCGCAGTGGCGCCAGTTCTCCTTCTTCCACGCCGCACCCGTCCCCTCGCCTGCGACCACCCCCACCCGCTCGCTCACCGCTCACCCCGCCCTCGTCTCGGCCGTCCACTCGAACGTCCACCTCTCAGACTCGCTCGTCCTCGTCGCAGACCTCGACGGCAACCTCCACGCCGTCGACGACCACTGGGAGCCCCTCCACACCTGGACCGCGTATGACGGCGGACGGGTCACCCACATCCTCTCGAGCGAGTGGGACCTCCGCGCAGGCAGGGCCATCGTCGTCACCGTCGGAGTGCGTCGCGAGAGCGCGAAAGCGATGAGCCGCACTGACCCGCACTCGCCCGCAGGACGACGCCTCGTCTCCGTTCCCGCTCCTCAAGGTCTGGCTCCTCTCCCTCCCCTCGCCCGCCACCGCTGCCCCGACCTCGCCCGACACCCCCGCGCTCCCACACCTGACCCTCCTCCGCCGCGCGCCCATCTCGCCCGTCCCCGCGCGCCCCTCGCCCGTCTCGGCCCTCGCGCTCGCCCCCTCGCTCTCGCACGTCGTCCTCGGCCTCGCAGACGGCGCCGTCGTCGCCTTCAAGCGTCTCGACGACCTCGTCGAGGCCAGCCTCGTCGACCTCGACGACGCCGCCGCCCGCGCAGCAGCTCCACTCGAGCCGAGCGCCTCGCGCGCCGCACGCTCGGCGGGGAATGGCGCCGCGAGGGGCGCGTTCGTCCCCGGCGGGATGGGCAAGTTGCGCGTCCTGTGGGACGGCAACCGCGAGCCCGTCACCAACCTCGGCATCACGGCGGCGTCTCCACCTCCTTCCTCGCCAGCTGCGGGCACCCAGACCCTCTTTGTCCTCACGACGAGCCAGATCCTCGCCCTCCCGCTCCCCACGTCTTCGTCTTCGTCGAGCGCGAAACACGCCAGCAAGGCACCGCAGCCGACCGTGCTCGACGACCATGGCGCCGCCGTCGGGTGTGCGCGCGTCATGCGCCTCGGAGGCGGCAAGGGACTCGGAGGAGCGGGCGCAGGCGCGGGAGAGGGGGAGCAGACGGCGGAGAGGATGGTCGTCGCGAGGGACGAGGCGATCTATGTCTATGGGCCAGAGGGGAGGGAGGGCTGCTGGGCCTACGAGGGTGCGCTCGCGCTCTCCTGTTCTCTTCCGAATCGCAATCTGTGCACTCATGCTCTCGGCCCCGTCCCTACATTGTGCAGGCTCGAAGTCGTCCATCGTCCCGCTCCACTCAAGCACCGTCACGACCCCCTCGTCGCCCGCCGCTCAGCGCCTCCCGACCCCTTACCTCGCCATCGTCTCGCCCCCGCAGCCCTCGTCTCTCGCCAGCACCTCGGCCACGATTCGCCAGCACGCGCGCGCGACCGCGACCGCCAACGGCTCGGCGGCGGATGCGAGCAATGGCGCGGGAGGGGGAGGGGGGGTCGCGAAAGTGACCGTGTTTGACCCCGAGAACAAGTTTGTCGCCTACTCGGGCACGTTTGGGCAAGACGAGGGCGGCGCGGTTAGAGAGGTCGTCGAGGCGTGGGGCGCCGTGTGGGTCTTGACCGAGGGTGGAAAGGTGCGCCTTTTGCTCTCGTTCAGCGCCCTTCCGCGCGTACGCACAACCCGCCCTCGCACAAGCCGCTGATACGTGACGAGGGGTGATGCCGCGCAGCTGTTCCGCCTGACGGAGCAGCCGATCCAGCAGAGCTTCGAGACGCTCTTCCAGCGCAACCTGTTTACGCTCGGGATCAGCCTTGCGCACAGCCGCGGGCTTGGCGAGGGGGAGGTCGCAGACATCTACCGACGGTGCGTCCCGGAAGTCGAGGTGCTGCTGCATCGTTCAGACTTGGTTGAGCGCGCGACGCTCAAGCTGAATGGTCTTCCTCTTGCGCACAGACACGGCGACCACTTGTACGGCAAGAGCGATTACGAGGGCGCAATGGCTGCGTACCTTAAGACGGTCGGGACCGTGCAAGCGAGCTACGTTATCCGCAAGGTGCCTCTCTCTCGTCCCCTGCAACCCGTCAGGTTGGGCTGACACTTTCGCGCCACGCCGCAACCAGTTCCTCGACGCGCAGCGGTTGACGCACCTGACGTCGTACCTGCAAGAGCTGCACTCTCGCGGGCTCGCCAACAGCGACATCACAACGCTCCTGCTCAACTGCTACACCAAGCTCAAGGACGACGACGCCCTCTCGCGCTTCATCCACTCTTCGTCGTCCTCCTCACCGTCGACGACCGCGACCATCCCGTCTACTGACGAATCAGCACCCGCCGAGCCCCCCTTTGACCTCGAGACGGCGATCCGCGTCCTGCGCCAGGCGGGCTACTTTACGCACGCGACCTGGCTCGCACAGCGCTACCGCGCGCACGCCGACTTTCTCCGCATCGCGATCGAGGACGCCGGCGACTATTCCGGTGCGCTGCGGTACGTCCGCGAGCTTTCGCGAGGGGGAGGAGCGGGCGAAGGAGAGGAAGAGGGAGGGGACGAGGCGAGGGAGAGCATGCAGAGGTGGGGCGGCGTGCTGCTCGCGCACGAGCCGGACCTCACGACCGACGTGCTCGTCGAGATTTGCTGCGGCGGGCCCGCCGCTGCGGGGGGGAAGGAGGAGGACGCGAGTGCGCGCGAGGGCAAGGACCGCGTTGCGAGCTTGAGGGCCGCGAGCGGGGCGCGGGACGCGAGCTCGAGCCGTAGCTCGCCTTCGACAAACCCATACGACGTGCCCGACTCGGCGTCCCTCGCCGGGTCGACCGCCGCCGGCGGCGAGCCCTTGACCGCCGAGCCGGACGCTCTCTCGACCCCCGCCAGCACCACGCCGGACCTCCCCTCGCCGCGCCAGTTCTTCGCCCACTTTGTCGACCGCCCGCGCCACTTTATTTCGTTCCTCGAGCAGGTCGCCGCGCGCCGCTACGGCCGCCCGGTCGACTCGCTCGTCCCGCCCGCGACGCTCGTCGGCGCCGACGCGCCCCTGCCCGCGCCGCGAGACGCTGCCGCCGAAGCGGGGGGAGGGGGTGCGCGAAGGCTGCTCGATGCGAGGGCGAGGGACGAGCAGGTCGTGTGGAACACGCTGCTCGAGCTGTATGTCTCGCCGCTCCCGCCGCGCGCGGAGGACGACGAGCGCGAGCGCGAGCAGCTCCAGGCCAAGGCGCTCCGCGTGCTGCGGTGCAGGGAGCAGGCGCCGTATGACGAGACGCAGGCGCTGCTCGTGTGCACGACGCAGGGGTTCGAGGAGGGGTTCGTGCTGCTGTACGAGCTGCTCGGCATGTACGAGGAGATTGTCCGATGTGCGCCCGCCCGCCTTTCCCTGTCCACAGCGCGCGACGAGCTGACATGCACGGTGGTGCACGCAGACTGGATCGACGCAGCGAAGGCGTCGCCCTCTGCGCCCGACCGCACGTCGCGCATCGTCCGCGCGCTGCACCGCTACGGGCCCTCGTGCCCCTCGCTGTACCGCCTCGTCCTCTCGCACCTCACCTCGTCGTCCGACCTCCTCTCGCGGCACCAGGCCGACGTGCTCGACATCCTTGACGAGGTCGACCGCGAAAAGGTCTTCCCGGCAATCGCCGTCGTGCAGATCCTCAGCGCGGGCGGCGTCGCGAGCGTAGGGCTGGTGCGCGAGTACCTCAAGCGGCAGCTGCTCGCCGAGAAGCAAGAGATCGACTCGGTGCGGCCCTTCCCACTCTCTCACCTCGCGCTCTGTCGCGGGACTGAGGCTCTCCTCGCGCGCACCCGCAGGACCAAGCTCTCATCACGTCGTACCGCGCCGAGACGGCCAAGAAGCGCAGAGAGATCCGCGAGCTGTCGGACCCGGACCAGCCGCGCATCTTCCAGGTCACGCGCTGCTCGGCGTGCGGAGGGCAGCTCGACCTCCCCGGCGTGCACTTCATGTGCCGCCACTCGTACCACCAGCGGTGCGTCGGCCTTTGTCTTGGCTGTTTGTCTCTGCACTCTTGTGCGGCAGCTGACCGGCCTGCGTACCGGCGGCGTATCGCGCAGGTGTCTCGGCGAGAACGAGTCGCAGTGCCCCAACTGCGCGCGCACGCACGGCGTCGTGCGCGAGATCCGCAAGAACAACGCCCAGCTCGCTGGCCGACACGACCTCTTCCTCCAGGAGGTGCACGAGAGCGACGACCCGTTCGCGGCGGTTGCGAACGCATTCGCGAGGGGGTTCATGGGCTCGGCGGGAGGAGCGGCGGCTGCGCAGGCGTAGTAGCGTGCGTGCATCGAGCCGAACAGACATTGCTTCCTCGACGCATTCATCGGCTCGTAAGGACGCTCAATGCCTTCGTCGCATTGCGCTCCAGAGAGAGGTTTTGCGCCTACCGCTACCTACGCGCCCTCGCACCCCCACGCCACGACACATCGACGCCACGCTTCGAGCTAGAGTTGTACACGGCGGAGGAACGGGTGGAGGGAAAGAGAGAATGCTAGAAGGACAAGAGAGGGGCTAAGCGGAGAAAGGAAAGGGGACCAGGCGTTTACTGGGCCGGGGCGGCACCGCCGGCCGCGGCGGGGCAGTCACGCGAGATGTGGCCGCCCTCGCCGCAGTTGTAGCAGCGCTTCTCGCCGCCCTGCGGGCAGTCGCGCGAGAGGTGGCCCTGGCCGCCACAAGCGAAGCACTTGGCCGGGTTGACGCACTCGCGCGAGAGGTGGCCGACACCGCCGCACGAGTAGCACGTCTTGCCGCCGAACCCGCCGCCGAACTGGCCGCCGAACTGGCCGCCGACTGTGGACCCGCAAGGGTAGATGAGCAAGGGTGCACGAAGACGAGCGAGCGAACGCCGCATCATGTCGAGGCTGATGCGGCAGTCCCGGGCCAGCAAGGCCAGTGAGTGAGGCGAATCAAAGAGAATGGACGTACAGCCGGCACCGGCACCGAAGTTCTGCGGGCACGCGCGCGAGATGTGGCCCGGCTGGCCGCAGCGGTAGCAAACGCCCGCACCGGCACCGCCGAAGCCGCCCATGGCGGGCGCGCCGAAGCCGCCGGCCGCGCCAGCGTTCGGGTTCTGCGGGCACTCACGCGACTGCGGAGGGACAGAGCCGTCAGTTGGGGAGAGTGCGGGCGGGTCTGAGCAGAGTGGCGCACGATGTGGCCCGTGTCGCCGCACGAGTAGCACTTCTTGGGGGCCGGGCCGTTCGGGCAGTCACCTGTTCACGTGTAGCAGGTGAGACCATGCTTGGGTAGGTCAAAGAAGGGCAAGTGTGCAGACGGACGCGAGATGTGGCCGGCAGTGCCGCACTGCAAGTTCAAGCTGGATCAACACGAAAGCCCGCTTTGCGGGTGTGCACAATGACCACGCACGTTGTAGCACTGGGGAGTGCCAGCGGTGGGGCTGCAGTCGATACGACGCATTAGTCTCGACGTCCCGTCCTCCAGGCATCAGGCAGACTTTCCAGGCAGCAGCCATGTGGCCGGCTGTAAGCGTGTCCGCGAGACGAGAGCGCAGACATGTGAGTAGCCGAGAGGACGCAGGTCGGTCGCACAGGTCGGGCGGGCAAGCGGGGGAAGGGGGACGAGAGGAAGAGCGACACCATCAGCTCCTCCGACCGGTCAAAGCGGGAAAGGTGCTCAACAATCCGCCCTCGAGTGTGACTCCAGCCCATCGGCGCCCCTCCTTGTCCGGCTGCGTGCGCAAGCGAGTGTAGGGCCAAGATCGCGTTGCAAAGGGGCAAACGGGAGCTGCAGCGGCATCGTCGTCTTCCGACATCATGCGCCCCGTCTGCGCACCCCTTTGCGACCTCGTCCGATCCACCCTGCACTGTCCATGAGACGCCCACGTCGGCCCGAGCGCTGCAGTGGCGAAGTCGAGGGGGATTGCCGGTTTCTCGGCGCGGTTTGCGATGAAGGCGAGCGAGGCCTCGGGGACGACGGGAGGATGACTGACGTTGACCGCAGTTGTAGCACGACATCTTGACAAGCGAAAGGAAAGGGTTTCGAGGTGAAGGAGGAGAAGGAGAAGAGCCGACCTCCGCCGCGAGAAAAGCTCGTCCTCGTGCTGTCCCCTCCTCGCTTCTCTCGCTGCCCGGGCGGGGCGTACTGCTCGTGACTCGTCCGATAGATTACTCACGAGCGGCTGGAGCTGCGTGCGCACTGCAAAGGCGAGGACGCCACTTACCGCTCCCCGTCGTCAGGCTTCTTCACGAAGGCTACGCTGTGCGATGGGCTTCTTCGAGTCCGGTGCGGCACGAATGTCGCGGAGGCTCGAAGGTCTTGGTCGTCGTTGCTGCAGTCTGGCGTCCGCCTTCAGTGCTTCCACCTCGCCGAGCTGTCCCGCGCGGAACGCCCGGAGAGAACGCTGAATTGGATTCCACGACCATGTGCAAGGAACATAAGGCTCTTAGTACCGCGCCCCGCCAGCGTACCGCTGCTGGTAATTGTGCTGCTGCCGAGACGAGAGCAACACGACGCGGCCGAGAGAGTGGTCCTCGGGCTCTGTCTTGATGCGGGTGTGGCGGCGACGTCCTCGGTGCGGCGGCTGCGAGTTTTCAGAGTCGTCGGAGTGATGCTCGCGCTGCAGGGCTTCGCTGGTCAGCGGTCGCTTGTGTCGCTTTGCCATCTTGCGGTAACGACCGCACCTTGATGCCGGGCTCTGTCTTGGCCTCGGGCTCTTCCGTCTTCACCAGGCTGTCGAGCTCGTGTAAGTGCGGGTGGTGACTCCGCAGGACTTCCGCAAGATGCTTGAAAGATTCGTCGTGAAGGAGACTTGGCTGAGCAGCGGAGGTCAACCGTCAGCACCGAATGGCTCGCAGGCTTGGCAGAGCAGTACGCACGAGGTGCTTGATGCGCTCGGCTTCAGCGTCGTGTAAGCAGTTTCGGAGCTCCCGCACCATGCGCACGCGCGTGTTGTCCGGCTCGGCGTCGAAGGCCCGGTCGGGCAGGAGCCTGCGAAACTCGTCGAGCTCCGCCTTGGCTTCCGGCAGTTCCTGCTTAAGCTTGTGCGAGAGATACCGGTACGCCGTCGAGGACTTCGAGGACGAGTCAGCGTTACCCGCACTGAGCGAGATTGAGAAGGCGCCGTACTCGGAGGATCTTCTGTGTGCGCCGCAACTCAAAGAACGAGGTAATGTTTGCCTGCCGAACCATGTCAAGACGCGCATCAAGCATCAGTACGCGCAGAGCACGTACGGGGGGATCGTGCGACAACGCTGTGCTCTCTGGACCATACCTCTCTTCGAGTTTGTCCAGGTCCTGGCGCACTTCCGCGCACTCCAGTCCCGAGAGAGAAGCCCAAAAGTCGGCTGGTACCCAGTCCGAGAGATTTTTTTCCCACGCTTCGGCAGACAAAGCGGCCGTGTCGGCGTCATCCTGTTTCGTCGCTCGTCGCGCTCGTGGCCTGTCCATGTTGAAGCGCCGAGCAGCGGCGGCTTTGAACTTCTCCGCAATTCGAGTTAGCTGCTCGGTGAAGTCAGAGTACGGAGGGTGCTCGAGCATGTGGTGAAGCGACATGTTGAGCGGATCGAGCACTCGGAGTGGCCGGCGGGAGCAAAGAAGCCACCAAGCCAGCGGTGCAGCCTCGCTGCACGGCTCGAGTACCTCGGAGAGTCCGCGGCAAGCGCCCGGAAGATCCGCAGACAGGAGACGGACAGCGTAAAGTTTCGAAACACAGGAGAGCATGCGGAGCGACACCAACAATTCAAGACATTCCGATGCAAGGCGAGCGAAGAGCACACAGCCCGCCCCGTCTCCAGACCTGTACAAGCAAGACGCAAAAGCCCGAAAAGCGACCCTCCCCCTTTGCCCCGCCAGGGCGTTTCCGTCAAGCAAACATGGCGTAACTCCTCCTCGCCGTCCTGCCCGACCTCCTTCCTTGCCCGGCTCCGTCACCGGCATCGAGCACGATTTCGTCGCCGTCCTCGTTCTTGACGACGACGACCGGCTGGGCGGGCATGGAACTGTCGCGAGTCGCCTGCGCCTTGGGAACGCACGACGATGACGAGGCAACTGGCTTTTCCTCTTCGTCCTCCTCTTGCTTGAACAGCGGCTGCGACTCGGTCGTCGAATCCTCGATCGCAGGGGAAGGGATCGGCGTGGGCGGGCCCGTCTGCACGACGCCCGCCGTCAGCGCCGCGAGCGGGCCAGCGAGCGGCGCGGGCGCGGTCGGGCTGGCGAACGGGTCGAACGGCGGGAGGAGCGCGCGAGGGAGGGACGCGGGTGTCGGCGGGAGCGCCGGGACCGCGAGGGGCTTGATCGGCGTCGAGGGGATCGCCGGCAGCGGTGAGAGCGAGAAGAGCGCGGGAGCAGGCGCCGAAAGGAAGGGGAGCGTTCTGTGCGAGCTCGGAGAGGCGGGCGTAGGTAGCATCGACGAAGTGACTATCGAAGCTGCGGGCGTCATGGGCGTGTCGGTGGGCGAGACAGCCATCGCAGCGGCTGCAGACGAAGAAGCGAGCGGCGAGTCGTTGTCGTCCGCGTCGTCGGCATCGAGCGCAACCGTCTTGCGCTTCTTCGCGGGCGAAACCCAGGTCCCGTTGGCCTTGTCACGCCTCGTCTGCCTGATCTTGGCTGCCGTCGCCTCGCGCTTCCTGAGCCTGTCGCAAGAATGCGTCAGTTTGCTCACAGGACCTGCTTAGAGCGGCCGACGCACAGGGTAGCGTGCTCGAGCGCGCCGCCGTGGACGCGGAACGCGAGCGACTCGATACGCGCCTCGTTGAAAAGCTGCATGGGCGCGGCACCGCGGTAGTGAGGATTGCGCTTTTGGACGTGCGGGATCTGGGCAAGCCTGTAGATGCGAGTGTTCAGCGAAGTTCCGCAGCTTTGTAGCCAGCGCTGTCGGCAATGCCGACCGTAGATGATGGCACAACGGGGCGAGCGAGACTCACTGGCCGTCGTTGAGCTTGTAGGCCGATTTGGCTGTACTCTTGGTGATACGCTGCGTAGGCCAAGAGAGCAACAAGACTCCTCAGGCATTTGTTCGATCCCGCGAAGAAAGACGGGACCGCACCTGCGTGTTGACCTGGTTGATGGCCTCGTCCCACTCGATGCCCCTTACCACGATCTGGCTCGTCACCGCGCGCCCGCTGCGGTGATTCGTCGTGTAGTCCGTGAGCACGACAATCTCGTCGGGATCGACGCGGTCCTCGCGGCTCCAGAGATGCTGGACGATACGCCTTGTTCCGTCCGACGTCGGGCGGTAGTCATCGTTGCCGTAGTAGGCGCTGTTGCCCTCGCCGCGGAAGGGGCGCTCGGCGAGAAGGGCGCGCCAGATGGGGGACGAGAAGCTGTGCCCGCTCGGGGTTGGGTGCCGGTAGTAGCACGAGCGGAGGGCCCTGCAGGTCGCGGCGAGGGCGAGGTGGTCGCGGATATGGAGGTCGGGGCTGCCGAGAACGGCGTCGATACTTCAAGGGAGAACAGAACCGGGTCAGCGTGGACTGAGCGGAAGGCGGGAGAAGGGACGAGGTCAATGCGCACATCTCGCCAGGCAGGTCAAAAAGCTTGAAGGCCCCCTTACGCTTCGTCGTGGTCGGTGAGCTCGCCGGGCGCGCTTTCGCCTTCTTCTTAGGCGTGGTCGGGACTGGACGAGGCGGTGTACTCGTCGCGTCGGGCACGTAGTCGCTGTCTGAGTCGGCTGGATCCTTGCGCTTGGCCATCTCGGTGTTGTGGCTGGGTGTGGCTCGGTTTCGTCGGGCACTCGGCGCGCACGAGAGACTCGACGATTTGCAGAAGAGACGGGAGGACGAAGGACTGATGAGGCGATGGACGATGCTCGGGGCTAGCAGAGACTCGGCAGGCTTCGGCCTACAGGCCACAACACTCTGTGCTCCTGTACAGGGCAGCAGAGCGCCGGTTTGAGGCGGAAGCGGTGTGGACGAGGACAAAGGAGCAAAGGTGGGGCAGCGTTCGTCCGTCTGAAGCTCGTCGCCCCAACTCGGGATCTTGGGCGACCAAGGCGGGAGACTTAAAGGTTTGTTGCAGTGAGTCTGGAGCTGCTGGGCCGCGGAAGAGAGCCCAGCAGAGAGGAGAACTGGACAGTCTCCCGTTCTCAGCCGCGACGATGCTCGTCAATGTGAGGCTGCGACGAGCGCGAGGCAGTCTACCGGAGAGCTCTGCACCAGCGAGTCGCACAGTCCTTCTCGCAGCCCCGCTGCTGTCGACGTGCAGGAGCGTGCTGTCTCCTGTCTGCATCCCGCTTCCGCGCGTGCGTCGCCGCTCGCTCCTTCAGCTGCAGCTCTCGTTCGCCTCTGCTCTCTACTTGCTGGGCCGAGAGGAAGCGGTACAGCCATGGCAAGCGCGGGCAAGACGCTGCTCACGCCGTCGCCAGCCCGCTCGTCCCCCGTCTCTGCCCACTCGTCTTCGACCTCGCTCGTCCTTACGATCCGCCACCTACCCACCGACCGCTGGCTCACCTTCTCTGCACCCAAGGAGTGGCGCATCGGCCAGCTCAAGGACGCCGCCCTCGTCGCGTTCGGCGAGTCGCCTCCCTCGCAACCGCCCCGCCGCACCCCCTCGCTGAAGGAGCCTGTTGACGGCCGCTTTCAGACGCCTCGCGCTGGTCGTCCGAGCGGCGGATTGCCCGGAGAGGGAGTAACGAGGGAGAACGATGTGCCGGATGAGCCAGCGACGGGGCGTCGGTCGAGCGAGGGCGGGGGATTGCGCTCAGTCGGCCGCGTCGCTTCCGCCATGGCCAGCAAGGTGCGCACCCGCTCCTCCTGTCGGTGCTTTGGACTCTGCACCACTCACAAATACTCAGCAGATCCGACCTCTCACGCTGCGTTCTCCTCGCACCCGCTCCTTTTTCTCTTCCGACCCCGTTCCACCCGTCCCGCCGCTGCCGTCGCGCACACCCTCCCCTCTCCCACCCATGTACGAGCTCTCGAGCAACAGCAGCTCGGCACGCTCCTCCCTCTCTGTTAACCGCTCGCACGCGACCGCAACTCCGCCTCGCACGCCGACGGTCCCTTCCGCGCGCACTCGCCGCGCACCGCGCACACTGCGCCGCGCGACCTCGCGCTCGTCACTACCTCACGATGACATGGTCGCGACGCCTGTCACGCCGTGCGCAAAGGAGGGAGGGTTCGGCGCGCTTGGATTCGGCAGGGCGCCGTCGCCTTTGCCCGCAGGGGCGCTTTGGCCCGAATACACATCTCAGAGGGAGAAGCTGCGGCCTCCTCCTGTTCCTACCGTCCTCAAAGAGGCGAAGTCGAGACGAAGGGAGGGGGCCGAGGCGTGGAAGGAGGACGTGTCCGAACATGACAAGAAGGAACCGGGCAGGTGGAGCGGGTGGTGCTTGGTCAGTGCGATCAAGGTGCGTCTCTGATCTCGCCTGTGCGCATAGACGGACACAAGCTTATGCGTGTCGCGGGACAGGGTGGCTTCGGCTCGGATCGCGAAATCGTCGGAACGCACCTGGTCGAGTACGACCTCCTCATTGCACGTCGCTCGGTTTATCTTGTGCCCCCTGACGTGACTCACACGCTCTTTTGCACAGCTCAAGCCTCGTATACTTGACTATGACCCACCGCTACACCTGCTTCATCTTCCGTTCCTCCGCATCGAACGCGTCGAAGTCCTCGTTCGCCTGCAGGACGACCTTTCCTTCGGCGAGCCCGAGCGCTCCCCTGCCCCATCGACATTGAAGAAGCGTGCAAGCTTGGTCGGCCCGAAACCGCAGGTTGAGCTTTGCGAGCAAATGCTCGAGATCTGCGTCGAGGGTGTGAGCGGTTGGAGTGGCTGGAATGACGACGAGGTTGAGGGGCCGATCATGGTCCTGCGCTTGCACCAGGTGCGCATCGGTCTGCTTACGCTGGGCTCGCACGTCTGACCTTAGTGCGTGTCGCAGGATGGCCAGCTCGTGCAGGTTCATTGCCTCCCCGCTTGCTCCATCCGCCTTGACAGCCCAGAACCGGCTTCGCCCGTCCTCTCGCCCTGCACGCCGACCGCTCGCAAGCCGGTTCCCGCACCGAGTGCACGCTCGGTCGTCCCGCTCATCCACCTCGACTTTGACGACGGCGAGAGCCTCGTCTTCCGCCCTTCGTCGCTCGACGACTACGAGCGCGTGATGCGGCTCGTCGACAACGAGGATGCGATGAGCGAGGCGGCGTTCGAAGCCGAGATGAAGCGCAGGAAGAACAGTGCGTCTTTCGAATGTCGACGCGCGGAACGCTTCTGTAACGAGCCGACGCGCACAGTCATCGACACGGCCTACCGCGCTTGGCACGCGCCTTTCTACCCGGTCCCGCTCGCATCAGCTTCGACTCGCCCGCCCGACGCATCGGCCGCTCCTGCGCACGTCCTTCCACTCTCGCCCCTTCTGAGCAACATGCCCATCGAACGCCGTCGCTCGCTCAACTTGCCTCCTCCGTCTTCCTCGCGCGCCGTGAACCCGAGACCGGGACTCGTCAAGAGCTTCACTGCGAACGAGCTTGGGGCGGCAGCGCGTTCGGGCGGGCGCGAGGGGAGGAAGGCGGAGGGTTCGCTTTTCCGGCGGGCGGTCGGGCGCGGAGGCGGCTTGCCGAGCGCGAGCGCTTCTTCAACCAGCCGAAAGGAACAGAATGCTCGCGTGGGCGAGGATCGCATGGTGAAGATCGGGGAGTACAAGGGCGGCATTGCAGGAGCAGAGGCGGGATGGCCCAAATCGCGATTCGTGGAGGACTTGTGAGCTCTCGAGGTGGAGGAGTTGCTTGTTGTTGGGCTGTGTATGCAGTGGGTATCGCTTTGCTCAGCTGTCGGGACGGGCGAGCGAGAGATGAGGTTGAAAGAGCTCGGCCTTCTCAAGTTGTCGGCGAGAACGCTCACGGCCGAGAACTTGCGAAGACTCGTTAGGGAAGGGTACAAGGGCACAAGAGTACAGGAAGCCTACACAGCGCGCCTCACAGCCAAAGTGAGCCACGCGATCTCTTCAAAGCAGCCTCGCGAGGTGCTGCACCAACCCGGCGCTGTCTCCCTTCCTGATCTCCTTGGGCACCTCGAGGTGGAGCACCTGCGCGAGCTCGTACGGGACCGAGTGCAGGATGGACTGGTCTTCGAGGAGCGACAGTAGCGCCGAGATCATCGAGGGGACTTCGTGCGGGTGCGGGGCGCGGTGGCACGGGTGCAGGAGGACCGGGGCCATGACTGCACGAAAGGGGTACGAGCCGTGTAAGTGCGGAGCTCAACTGAAGGCAAGCTCGAGCAATAAGGACAGTGTTCGTCAGCTTAGCGGCCAGGGAGAAGCACCTCTACGCACCGATGGCGATGTTTGACAGATCCATCTGATTGCCTACCTTGACGTCGATGTGCGCAAACTGCGAAAGCCAGCTAGAGGAGCGAAGCGTGGCGTGAGTGATCTGCCGAACCGAGCAGCCCAGCGAAAGAGTGCGCACAGGAGAAAGACGCCGATGACCTCGAAAACGTCTCGGTTCTGCAGATGCGAAGCTAGAGGTAAGGGAGCTACTTGTGCAGAGGCTCGAGGGAAGAGAGTCGTACAACACGCGGCATCAAGCACAGTACGAGGTGCATTGCACGCCGGCGAAGGTTGACGTTCTTGATATCTGCGAATGTTCCGTGTCAGTATAGTGCGACGTCAAGGCTCGGTGATAGAAGAGAACAGAGGGGAACGCACGCGAACAGGCGATGAAGAGCGAGAACAGATGGCCTGTAAGCACCGGGTGCGGCAGCGCGCTCAAGAACTTCTTCATGAGGTCCGCGAGCGTGACCGGGTCAAGCGCGGCGAGGTCAATCACGCTGTCATTCCCGCCCGAATGGTCGAGCGCGTGCATGACTTCGCGGAGGATGCGCAGGTTGCCCGACTTGCGCAAGATGCCTTCGGTCGAGGCGTCCATCTGCATGAGCGCGGTGATGCAGTGATCGAGAAATTCGGGGATGCGGACTGTGCCAGAGGGATTGGCGCCGTGGAACGAGTCGATGCCTTCATGCTTGGTGAGCTGGACGAGCGGAGTGCCAAAGAGCTCTGTGCGTCGACACGATGGATTAGTGCGTCAGCGCAAAGGTCGAGCCGCCCTGGACACGGGCCAATACGCGACAGAATCACGCACTCTTCGGCTTCCCACGGTGACCGGTGAGGTGAACCGTCCTCATCCCCTCCTCGAGCTTTTCCACGAGGTGCTCGATGCCGCCAATCGCATGCTCGAACTTCTCGTGCAGCGTGCCGCGCTTCATGTCCTTGAGCAGCAATGCCGCCGCGGCGTGCTGCACGAGATGGTGCTGCTCGCGCGTCAGGGTCGAGAAGTAGGGCGTCTGAGTGGATGCAGAGGTCGAGACGAGAGGCGAGCGGAGGATCGGGACCGAGAGAGGGACGGCGGCTGGAGTTGAAGGGGTTGGTCGCGCGAGGGGCGCCGGCGACGAGGCGCGCGAAGACGTGCGGGACGCAGTGCGTGACGAAGCGACGGAAGCGCTGCGGTTCGACACCGGAGCAGACGCGACCGAGGCGATGGACGAGGCTGGTGGAAGACGATGTCAGCTTGCGCAGTCAGGGGCGACGTAGAGGAGACGTACTGCGCTGTCTGGCCTTGCGAGCCTCCTTGAGGTGTTTCTCGTGCTCGTATAGCTCGTAGCCCGCTCCGACCAAACCGAGGACCGCTGCCGCGCCGCCTGCGCCTGCGAGAACCTTCTTGCCATCGAGTTCGTGCGGTCCGTCGTGATGCACGTCCCCATGTTGCGACTGGTGGTTTGGTTCGTCGCAGCCAAGCGACGCGCGCGAATGCATCGAGCCCGCCTGGCTGCCAGCGCGCCTTCCGCGCACCTGCTCCTCGAACTCCTCGAACACGCCCATAACGCCCTTGCTCTCGACCGACTTGACGACATCCTCCAGCCCTCCGAATGGTCCGCTGCTCTGGCGGGCGTGCGAGCCGCCGCCGCGCTTCATGTCGCGTTTGCGCGACTCGAGCAGCTCGAATGCCGCCATGGCGACCTTGATCTCGGCGTGCCTCGAACTCTTCTTCTCCTCGGCATGCTCACGCGCCGAAGCGCGCTGCTGCGATGCGAGCGAGGCATGCTCAAGGCGGGCACGCTGGCGGGGCGTTAAGGACGCGGCGAAGACGGGATGGTCGATGGGCGAGGGCCCGTTGTCGAGGTCGAGGTCGAGCGAGGGCGTGAAGGGGAGCTGATGGGTGTCGGGCGATTGTGGCGAGTCAAGAACTGGCGACGATGGCTCAGATTGCGCTCGCGGACGCGACGAGGACAACATGGACGAGCGGGCCTCCCGGGTCGCCCCCCGCGCCTGGCGGGAGAAGATGCCTAGTGTCGGCGCCAACGATGCTGCATCGGGCGTTGGTGGCGGCGAGACGACTTCACGTGGGTGTCGAGAGAACAAGGATCCCGCTCGGAACCGCAAGGACGGGAGAGAGTGCAGCTCGCGAGTCTCGGCTGGACTGTCGAGGTCGTCTGACGAGTCGCGGCGACTTGCTTCGAAGGAGCGACGCGCTGACATCGATCAAGGGTGTCAGCTGCACGGTGGCTTGCGAGAGTGTAAGCGCCATTGGACCGGCACGACGCAGGGCAGACGAGGCGAACAGGAGAACGGAGAAGCCGCGGACCGCTTGCCCCCCCCCCCCCCCCCCCTTAATCCAGGTCTCTGAGCTTTTTCACGTCCTAGCGGAGACTCTGTGCATATGTAGCGGAGCTCGACGCAAAACACGCGATGTGGGCGTTGGCAAAGGAAGCGGAAACGAGCGCGAGGTGATGAGGCCGAGGAGTCGGCGAGACGCAGCAGGAAGCGGGGATAAGCAATGCTGCGCGCTCTTGAGGGCTTACTAGCGGTACTGTGAGCGCAAACAACCGACTCTGCGGATCCGAGGCGAGCGTACGAACGCAAGCGGAGGCGCGCTTCTCTTTGACGGCACCACACCGCTTGCTCGCGAGCCAGAGCGATTGCGAGCGTGCACACTGCACTGAGCAGGTGCACGAGCAGCCCACAGCACTCGGCGCTACGCTCGAGGCCAGCGTCCCTCGCTCACCCTCGGATCCTCTCGTTCGTCTCGGCGCTCTCTTGCGTCGCCTCTCGACGCTGGGAAGCCCGGCCAAGCCCTTGAGCACAGCAAAACGGGCTCTCGCTAGCCACTGCATCCCTCGCCATGCTCCCTTCGCCGCCCGTCCAGCTCCAGCTCCTCAGCCTCGCCCTCTTCTCCGCGCTCGCAGCCGCAGCACCTTCGCCAAGCCCCGCAGCAGCACCCGTTTCGACTGCACTGTCACGAAGAGCAGTCTCTCTGGCGACTGCAGCCCATCCCGCCGCGCCCGCATCGCAGCCCACCGGCCTGCATCTCCCCCTGCACCGCCGCAATGGCCACCTGCATGGCCTTTCGCGTCGCAGCCGGCCCGAGCAGGCTGACGTCGTCAAAGGCTGGGCCGTGCGGGAAAAGGGCCGCCTGGCGGGCAAGTACGGCGTCAGCGAGGACCGGTTGCGGAGGCGCGCTCAGGACGCTGCGAGGACGAGCGGAGACGGACATCCCGAGCTGAGCGCCGAAGCGGGCGGAGAGGACACGGCGGACGAGCGTGGGGACAGAGAAGGACGGAAAGGACGGCGGCGACTCAGTGGAGCCGATGAGGGCGAGCTCGAGCGGCGACAGCTGGGCGGAGATCTAGGCGGTGTCCTGTCCTCCCGGACCGCCTTCAGCACCGCAGGCTTCGGTTCTGCGACGGGAACTGCATCCTCGTCGTCATCGACATCCGAGATCAACACAGCGCCGACAAGTGTGCCGACGCGGCAGGTCATGACGGGCGAGGTGCACCTGCTCAACTACGATGCAGATCTGTGCGTTCTGGGGCATTGCCTCGCATCGCAGATCAAACCCTTGTTTTTGACGCTAACGTATCCTCTTATCCAGGTCTTACTATGCACCTGTCGGCATCGGCGTACCCGCGCAGTATCTCAACTGCATCCTCGACACTGGGTGCGCATCGCTTCAAGTCGCCCGAGTCACTATCTCTGACCCTGCCTTCGCATCGTAGATCTGCCGACTTGTGGGTCGCATCCGACTATTGCAGCGCCGAAGACGGCTGTACCTCTTCTATTCCCCTGTACAACTCGACTCTCTCGAACACCTCGCTCGACATGAACACGTCCTTCTCGGTCAAGTACGGCTCGGGTTCCGCTCAGGGCGAGGTCTTCCAGGACTACGTCGCCTTTGCCGGCTACAACGTCAGCAGTCAGGCGTTCGCGCTCATCGAGAGCGTGAGCACCGACCTGCTCAGCGGCGAGATCAGCGGGTTGATGGGTGCGTTCCGCGACGCGGCTCCTGGCCTTAGCTCGCCCGTAGACTGACCCCATCTTTTGACTTCCGCGGTTCACAGGCCTCGGTTGGCACCCTCTCGCCGCATCGGCTGTGACGCCGTTCTGGCAAAACCTGTGGCAGGCCTCGGTCCTCCCCTTCCCCGGCTTCGGCGTCTCGCTCACGCGCTTTATCGACGTGCCCAACGCCTCGGCCATCGAGCCCGGCGGGTCCATCACGTTTGGTTACCTCAACGCGTCCCTCTACTCGAGCGAGATCAACTACGTCGACATTCCCTCGGGCATGGAGAGCTACTGGCTCATCCCGCTCGACAACGTTGCCGTCAACGGCACGAACGTCACGAGCTGGGCCGCGGCGCAGAGGCCCAACGCCGCGATTGACACGGGCACGACGCTCATCGGCGGGCCGAGGGACGTCATCTCGCGCATCTACGGCCAGGTCGAGGGCGCGCAGCCGGCGACGGGTGTCTATACAGGTGCGTTGAGTTCGCCGGCCGGAGCGCACAGCGAAGCGGGCGGAGACTGCGCCGGCGGCCTGCGCCGTTTGCGGACGCGGAGAAAGCTGACAAGCGTCCATCTCACCAGGCTACTACTCATACCCGTGCGACTCGAATGTGACCGTCTCGTTCACCTTTGGCGGCATTGTGCGTCTCTCTCGCTGCGACTACCCGAACCGCTCAACTGACCCTTCCGCGCTTCTCGCAGACCTACGATATGGAGCCTGCCGATTTCAATCTGGGGCCCTTTGGCGTCGACACCGCGACGAATCGCTCGACGTGCCTCGGGGCGTTTTTCGATCTAAACTTCAGCGGAGGTAGCCGGATCAGCTGGGTGGTGAGTTGCTGTTGTCCATTCGTGTCGGCTTTGGAAGTCGATCACGACGTGGTACTCACCGTAGCAATCCGCAGATTGGCGCCGCTTTCCTCAAGAATGTCTACTCGGTCTACCGCGCCTCGCCGCCCTCGGTCGGCTTCGCCCTCCCGCCCAATTCCTCCGCGCCCATCTTTCCCTCCTTCCCCTCCAACTCGTCCGACCCGGCGCACGACGGCAACGTCACGGTCCTCCCCGGCGGGATCTACGGGCCGTCGGGCGGGATCAGCATCCGGACAACGCTCGTCCCCGCCAACACCGTCACGACGGCGGTGCAGGCAGGAGAGACAGTTGGGCGGGTACCGTCGAGTGAGGCGGGGCGGAGAGCGGGAGGGGGGCTGGGTGGATGGGCGGCACTGGCGGGGGCAACAGCCGCGGCCGTGTTTGCTGGCACTGTAACTCTCGTCGGCTTGTAGTTCGTTGTAGGTCTCTCCGCTGCACGTATTCGCATCGGACTCTTGTAGCGCTGCATCCGCAAGAACTACGCGATTGCATCGACGGGAAAGGAAACGACGACGGTGGTAGTCCAATTGACTACCAAGAGCGGAGCTCGCTGGTCAAGACTGCGTTACGCGTCGAGGTGCGCCGGGCCACAGGCGCGTGAGCAAGGCTTGCTGCGCCGTGGGCTGGCTCGGGAGGGAGGTGGAATGTCACAAGACAGGCGAACGTCTCGCCGGTGTCCCTGTTTTCCAAGTGCAATTCGTGGCGGATAGACAACCTGGCGGACGCCATACTCGCATCTTCGTGCCCTGGCAGCTGCAGCAGGGTTGCTGGGTGCGTGAGGTCAAGGTTAGCTAGGCTTCTGAGGTACTGCCAAAAGGCTTCGGGCTCACCTTCAACCGAACCGACGTTCCACTGGAATTCACGGGTTCCCCAGGTCGCTTCCGAGGCAGAGTTGACGTGGTGCACGCCGGCCTGCGACGATCTCAAGCGCTTGAGCCACCGAGGACAGGCGACAAGCATGGTCTCCGCCGTCTTCGTTGACGCGATCCATTTTTTGCTGGCGGCAGCAGGGCATGCTGGAGATGTTTGCCATTGCTGTGCCCTCGATGAGCTACTTCGAGCGGGTAGGCTGGGACATGGATCTCGGGGAGTCGCACGTTGACTGGCGAGAAAGGTTGTGAGCGGATGGCTCATATGCTCCTGGAGAGGGCAATACGCACCGTCGCCAACGTAGATCTTGCCTGGCGTCAACGTGTAAAGTGAGATTCTGCGAGGACTCTCGGCCAGCAAAGCCGACATGAAGAGGCGGACACCGTCGGTAAGGACGTGGGCGAAGTTGAACTGCAGAGGCGGAGCACGTCAATTGCGCTAGAACTCGTTAGGGCGAGGGAGTGCGCCTACACGCTCCATCTGGTGCAACACTCGCTCTTGGCCCTCACGCAGTTGCCGCACATAATCTGCGCTGTACTGCTCCTTTGGAGGATCCCAAGGGAGGAGATTCGACATTTCGACGTGGCGGAGGAGCCGAAAGAGCGAAGAGCCGGGCGAGCGAGCAGACCCTGAAGGCGCACAGTTCGTGTCGGAGGATCCGCTTCATGTCCAGGAGAAGCCCGTCTGTCAGGAGAAGCGGCGCGGAAGAGCAGACGGACAATCACCACGCGACTGAGAGGCTGCGCGAGCAAGCAAGGTACGACACAGCGCAGAAAACCATCCAGCTCGCATCACGAATCGTCGCTAGGAATGGAGTCGGAGAGGCAGCGAGCGACCGCGAAGTTCGCTGATGAGCGGGAAGGAGGACGAGTCGGCCGCAGCCCACTACACAGCTCGCTCGAAGCAGGGCACGAGCGCTTGTACAACCTGCGAACAGCCGGCACAGAGCTCGGCGCACCGCAGCGAGCCTGCGTCCAGCTTTCAGGAGGCGACAGCACCGCCCCACCTCGCTCGACCCTCGCTCTCCCGCTCGCTCAACAGCAGCCAGGGTCCTGTGCAGGGCACCAGCAGCACCACAGACGCGTACAAGCGCGTCATCAGCATGCCCGCACCGCGCAAGAGCACCTTCTCGTCGCTCGCCTCGACACCTGATCACGCTCAGCTGCCCGATGCGCTCGTCGAATGGGTCAAGGCGCAGCCAGCGGGGGTGCAGGACGATACAGGCGCTACTGAGGGAACCGGACGAGCTGTCGACAAGCTGGACGACTTGAAAGACGGCATCGCTCTCGGACTCGTCCTCCTCGACATGTGCGTTCCGCTTTCGTCTGGAGGTGCTGGGTACAAGCGTACCTCTCATGCTGACAGACCGCCCGCGCTCGTCGTAGCGACGCCGACTTCTTCCGCCTGCTCGCTAACTCCGCCTCGAACGCGAAAGCCCTGTCCGAGAACTGGGTTTTGCGCTTCAACAACCTCAAGCGCCTGTACAAGCTCGTCATCCGCTACTTCGAGTGAGCTACTACGGACAGCGATTACCCCGAATTGCGCTGACGCGGAGGACACTCGCAGGGACACCTTGCAGTGCAACACCGCCGCGCTGCTCACGCCCAACCTTCAGCAAGTCGCCAAGAACGATGTCGAGAGCGACGACGAGGTGTGCAAGCTTGCGGGACTTGTGCTGGCCCTTGCGGTCCAGGTGTGTCCTCTCGATGTTTCGCTTCCGCGCATGGCTTCACCCGCTGACACAATAACCCATCCGTGCAGTCGGACCAGAAGCCACAGCACATTGCGCGGATACAGAGTCTCGACGAGTGGGTTCAGCGCGAGCTCATGTACTCGATCGAGCAGGTGCGTCGCTCCCGCCTTCTCGTCTAACCGTCACTCAGTGCTGCCGCTTACGTCTATCGGTGCGCAGGTCATGAGCAAAGTCCGCCCTGGTGACATCCGCGAGGAAGGCGAGGACGATGAGGAGGAGTGCGTTACTCCGGTACTCTACCGACCTCTCGCGGGGCTGATCTTCCGTCCACTCGCAGCGAGTTCTACACGATCCGACACGAAAAGTCGCGGGCCATGCACGACAAAGAGGCGCTGCAGGTCGTATACGAAGACCTCGTCGAGCAGTTCAACGCACTCAAGGACGAGCATGTGCGTCTCTTGCCCGCTCACTTCATTCACCCACAGCGGGATGCGCTAATTCGCAGCTGTGACCTTCAGGAGGAGACGCTCGCCAAACTCGCCGACTCGGAAGCGCAAGCGGGCGAGGCGTCGAAGAAGGCGGATTCGGAGAAGGCCGAGCGGGTCGAGCAGACGTACAAGGCGGAGATCGACAACCTGCGGACACAACTGTGCGTCTCGCCGCTCTTGTTCCGCAGTTGTCGCTCTTCACTGACTATTGTTCGACTGCGAATGTCAGGCAGAAGACGGAGAACCAGCTTGGCGAAGCGGAGCAGGTGGTCGAACGGCAGACCCGCATGCTTGAAGACCTGAGTCGCAAGGTCTGTTGCATTCAGTTCGTTCCCGGCCAATCTCAGATCACCCGCATGCTCAGTTGCCACCAACACGCTTCTATGACCTGCTTGACCCGCTTCGCTTGATCCGCATGCTCACCCCAGTCCTCCGCGCATTTGCGCTCCCTCCTCTCGCAGATCGACGATCTCGCACCGCGCGCCGAAGAGGCGGCCAAGCTCAAGGACCAGATGGACGAGTACCGCCATGCGAGCGAGAAGGCCAAGAAGCAGGAGAACGTGATCGAGAAGTACAAGAAGAAGCTCGAGGAGGCGGCCGAGACGAGGAGGATGCTCAAGGTGCGTCATGCAGCCTGGAGACTTCCTCGGCACTATCCCATGGCGCTTTCCGTCTCGCGAGGCTCATCGGCAGGCGTTTTTCTCCGCAGACCCTCGAGGATCAGAACGCCGACCTGCTGGACAAGCACGCCGCGCTTGAGGACGAGCACGCCAAGGTGTCGGCGTTCAAGCCGCTCATGGAGTCGTACAAGTCGAAACTCGATGCCCTCGAGACGCGCTCGTCGGCGCAGCTGCGCGAATCCGAGGCGCTGCGCGTCGAGCTCGAACGCACGAAGGAGAAGCTGCGCGTGTCGGAGGACGAGCGGCAACGCGCGGCAGAGTCGCTCGTGCTCTTCGAGGAGCGCGTCAAGGAGCTCGAGCTGGGCGAAGAGGGCGGCACGGCGAAGAGGCGTCGAGCGGCAGCAGCGGGCGACGACAGCCTCGCACTCGACGGTGCAGGCGGCGTCGGCGAGGAGCTCGACGACGCATTGAGCGGGACGACGACGACGGACCTCAAGCTTCAGGTGCGGCGGCTGCAGCGCGAGCTCAAGGCGGCGCAGGGCGACAAGGCCGATTCGTCGCGCCTCGTCGTGCTCGAGAACTTGCTCGAGGACGCCAACCGCATGAAGAGCCGGTACGAGCGCGACTACCTCGCCGAGCATCGCGAAAAGCTCGCGCTCAACGCCAGGCTCGAGGAGATCATGAGCGGCAAGTCGAGACTGGGCGACGGGTGCGTTTCGGGCGATCTCTCACGCGCTCACTCACCCTGCTGACTCCTTCTTCTCCCAGGCCCGAAGCGGCTCTTGCGCTCCGACAGCGCTTGAACGAGACGGTCGACGAGCTCGACAAAGTGCGACGAGAGCTCGCCGAACTGGATGTCAAGTTCACGTCGCAAGAGCGCGAGCTTACCGTCGCCAAGTCCGATTGTACGGCAGTATCTCTACCGCCTTCTCAATCCTGTGCCTACTCACACCGCTTCCCTGCAGTGACGCTCGTCGATAAGGACCAGCGCGACATTCTGCGCGAGCTGCGCGCTTCCGTCTCGAGCGAGAAGGACGCCCTCCAAGCCGAAGTCGACCGACTGAAAGCGGCTGCGCGCGAGGCCGAGGACAAGGCCAAGCTGCACGTCGAGCAGGTCAACAAGCTCCTCGTCGACAAGGTCTCGCTGCAGGGCGAGGGCATCGTGCAGAGGGAACAGGCGCTCGAACGCGAGCGGGAGTACGGGTGCGTCCGAAGCCGATCCGCTCCGCTGGTCAATCTGTGCAGGACCTGTCGCTGATACACACACCGCTTGCACGGTCACAGCGACCTTCGCGCCTCGCTCTCCGGCAAGTCCACCTCCGAAGCTGACCAGGCGCGGTTCGACTCGCTCGAGAAGGAGAATGCCGAGAACCGAGACAAGGTGCAGGATCTGCAGGACAAGATCCAGAAGATGAAGGCGGTACGTCCCGGTCGCTCGCTCGGTTTGTAGGTGCACGCTGACGAGACTGCCCTTGAACAGTTCATCCGGGACCAGGACAAGCTCTTGCGCAAAGCGGAGGCTGCCGGCCATCAGGTGCGTGCACATCAGCAGATGATTCTGTGGCGCGCATCTGAGGGTCCACGATCTTGCAGGGCAACTTCGAAGAGCTCGAGCAGGACTACAAGCAGCAGATCTCGCAGCTCAAGGAGGCGCTCGACCGGCAGAAGGTGCGTGGCGTGGCCGCCATACGCTCGCTGACGTTGTTAACGTACTAGCCTTTCGCTGCTGCAGACCAACACGGCCGAAGTCGAGGCGACGTACCGCCGCGAGCAGCAACTCATGCTCTCCGCCTGGCACGACCTGGGCATGCGCACGATGCGCGAGCGGATGGCGAGCGGTGCATCGAGCAGTGGAGGACCGGGAGCGGCACAGAAGGCATACCAGCCGCAGTCATGGCTGAGCCAGCAGCGCGCGAGGGCGAACGGGAAGGGGTTGGTGCGTCTTTTCCCTCCCGCTCTCGCTCTAGCGGGCGGTGCTGACTCGCTGAGCGACTCGCAGAGACATGTGTGATGAACGCTAGACGTATCTATACCCTCGCCTCTTATGTGCAGTCTGCATACCCGCTTCCTCTCGCACTGCATCGCCGTCGTTCGTTTCGCAACCCTGATTTCGGTCTGAGAGCGACTGCATCTGCCTTCATCGGATGTTTGACTCTGTCAAGCGCCTCAAAGTCAACATTAATGCTCGAAGCGGCGAGACGAGACGTGTCAGCACCGCCACCGCTGCTCCGCTCGCGCTGAGCTCGCGCCTTGAGCTTGTCCGCGCTCGCCTCCGCTCGTCCCTGCCCGCAGCCGCAATAGTCCCGTAGAAGCCAGTGAGTCTACTCTCGAGCGCTGTGCAGCCATCCAGCCCGCGCACAGCCGCGCCAGAGCTGTGTAGCGCGGTGCCACCTCGCCATCTCCGCCGCCCCGCTTCCGACCCGTCTCGCCGCCCTCGCAGAGCTCGTGCTGACAAGTGCGCTTGTCTGATTCGCAGTGAAGATTGAGCCTTGCTATGTCTGCGGTTCGCCGTGCTACCCTGGTCACGGTGCGTCCCCCATCCTCTCCCTGAGCGGGGTCGAGTCCTCGAGACAGCCGCGCGTGCACTACACCTCACGGCCAGCCAGAATGACTTGGGAGTGGTGCTCTCCTGTGCGTGGATGGTCTCGCTGACGCTCCGAACACGCAGGCACCATGTTCGTCCGCAACGACGCCAAGTGCTTCCGCTTCTGCCGCTCGAAGTGCAGCAAGAACTTCAAGTGCGTTCGATCTGCTCTTTCCAACATTGAGAAATTGCGCTGACCCTGTCGATGCTCCCCGACCGTTCGTTTCGCACCTCCCGCCACCCCTCCTTCACCCTGTCCCCCCTCACTATCGCTACTCGACGACCTCGCCACTCCGCTCTTCTTGTCTGCCGCGTTCCGCCACGCAGGATGAAGCGCAACCCGCGCAAGCTCAAGTGGACCAAGGCGTTCCGCAAGGCGGCGGGCAAGGAGATGACGGTCGACTCGACGCTCCAGTTCGAGAAGCGCCGCCACGTCCCCGTCGTCTACGACCGCGACTTGGTGCAGGCGACGGTGGCGGGCATGAAGCGCATCGCCGAGATCAAGGCTCGCCGCGAGCGCGCCTTCTTCAAGGCGCGCATGGCCGCCGCCAAGGAGGGGCAGCTCACCAACGACTCGCTCGAGGTGACGCGCAGCGGGCACCTCCTCACGCCCGGGATGCAGCCCCAGTCGGACGAGACGAAGAAGGCGCTCTCGGCGAGTCAGGTGCTCCTCCAGGCGCGCGCCGAGAAGAAGCGCGCGCGCCAGCTCGCCAACCAGAAGCGCCGCCCCGTCGGCTTCGAGGGCGGTGCCGACCTGGCTGCCGAGGACGACGGCGCGATGGACGAGGACGAGGAGAGCGAGGTCGAGGAGGCAGAGCTGTCGATGGCCGACGCGCTCCTCGAGGCCGACATGTCGATGGACGTCGCAGAAGAGGAGCCCGCGGCGGTCAAGGTCAAGCAGAAGGTCAAGGCGAAGAAGCAGAGCGCGCTCAAGCGCGGCGGCGGCATGTCGATGGGCATGGCATGATCTCCGTTCTCACCGTCACTTCGGCTCCCTTTCGCTCGCACGCTGTTCCTTCCTGCCCTTCCCCTCGTTGTACTCGCGCTCTTCCATCGGGTAGACCATGCTGTTCCGGTCCTTGCCTGCGTGTATTGTACCAGTACGCTCGCACGCACAAACTCTCTCACAACGGGAGCTGAGAGGAGAGAAGCGGCAAAAACAGAACCGTTTTGCGATAACCGTGCGGGACGAAAGAGAAAGACACGAGATGATGATGAATGATGAGGGAACCTACCAGATGGGTGTACTCCTGCTGCTGCTGCTGTTATCCTCCCCGTGAGCGCGAGCCAGCTCCTGCTGCCTTCCTCCGTCTCCCACTCAGCCGCGCCTCGGCTTGCGTAGCGGACGGATCTGCCTCCCAGTCGACTGGGAAGTGTCGCCTCCACCGCTGCCAATGTTGAACATCCCACCAGCGCCAGGCGTTCCAGGCGCAGACGGTGCAGCCGGTGCGCCAAAGGTGAAGCCGCCGGCGCCTGCGGCGGGCGAAGCCGGAGTCGACGTCGACGCGCCAAAGGTGAAAGGCGCAGCACCGCCCGGACCGCCGACAGCGCCGGTCGTGGCCGACGACGACGACGCGCCGAATGCGAAGGGCGAGGGAGCGGCAGCGCCCGCACCAGGCGTCGTCGGGGCAGACGCGCCAAAGGTGAACGGAGCTGCGGACCCGGCACTCGCGGTCGAGGCGGTCGACAAGTTTGGTCCCATTGCGGACGAGGCGGGCGCGCCAAAGGTGAAGGACGGGGCGGGCGCAGCAGGCGCAGGGGATCCGGGCGCGGGAGACGGCGTCGCGCCGAACGAGAAGGACGGGACGGCGGTCGCCGCTGTAGGAGACGCGGGGGTCGAGGCCGCGCCGAACGGGTTTGCGGCGGGTGCGGTGGCGCCAAAGGCGAAGGATGAAGGGGCAGAGGACGACGCAGCGGGTGCGGCCGACCCGAAGGCGAAAGGCGAAGCGGCCGACGCGGGCGCAGGCGAGGGTGGCGCGGGCGACGGCGAAGCGGACGCCCCGAACGTGAAGCTGGGCTTCGGTGCCGCCGGTGCAGCGCCGAACAGCGTGCTGGGACCCGCAGGTGCACCGAAGGGCGAGGGCGACGCTTCCTTCTTGTCCGCAGCTGCAGTGCTGGACCCGAAGCTGAAACCGGTTGAACCCGACGCGCCGAAAGGCGAAGGCGCGCTCGAACCGCTCGATGCGCCGAACGTGAAAGCGGGCGTCGGGGCAGCTGCAGGTGCCGCGGGTGCATCACCCTCGTCTTCCATGCCGCTGTCACCATCTGCATCGTCCGTCACTGACGGTGCGGACGGAGCGGAAAGGCCGCCGAAAAGCGGTGCAGGCGCCTCGTCCTTCTTCTCGTCCGCCTTGGGCGTCGCCGGCGTTGTGCCGAAAGTGAAGGTCGGCGTCGACGCAGCGGGGGCAGGCGCACTCGTCAACGAGGAGCCGAATGAGAAGGGCGACGCGGCGGGCTTGTCGGCAGGCTTGTCGGCATCCTTAGCCGCGGTCGAACCGAAAGCGAAGGGGGACGCGGCCGAATCGGTCTTGGCGGCACCGAAGGAGAAGAGAGGAGCAGGAGCGTCCTTCTTCTGCAAGTGGGTGGCGTAGTGTCAGAGCGCCGATCGAAAAGAGCGAGCACTGGAATCGCACCTCGTCCTTCTTCTCCGCCGATGCGCAAAACGAGAATGCCGGCTTCGGCGCCTCATCCTTCTTCTGCCCCTCGCCCTCCTTCTCCTTCTCAGCCGCAGCCTCCTTGACTATCTCGGCGACAGGCTTGCCGAACGCCGCGAACGGGTTCGGGTTGGATGCCGCAGCAGAAGCCGGAACAACCGCCTTCTCCTTCTCGGCGGGAGGCGGCGCCTCGCTCGTCGGCGTGATCACCTCGGTCGGCTTGATGACGGGCGCGTCGGCGGGCTTCGCTGCGGCACCGAACGAGAAGAGCGGCGTTGGGCTGGGCTTTGCGAGTCCGGCAGAGGTGGTCTCCTTGTCCTTCTCCTTCTCGGCGATAATCGAGCCAAAGAAGTTCGGCTTGGCGGCACCGCCGTTGGTCGTCGCAGCGGTCGAAGCGGGAGCGGCAGCTGGCTTGGCGAAGAAGTCGGGCGCCGAAGTTGCCGACTCCTTGGCCTTATCGGCGGGCGCACCGAAGGAGAAGCTAGGGGTCGAGGCGGACTTCGCAGGCGCACTAGGCGCAGCAGGCGCGCCGAACGAGAAGGCGGGCTTGGACGCTTCGGCCGATGCGGCAGTGGAAGCGGGCGCGCCGAGACGGCTGAGCAGGCTCGGGGCTGAAGAGTCGGTCTTCTTGTTGTCCTTCTTCTCCGTCGCAGAGCTCGCTGCAGGCGTCGCGCCAAAGGAGAAGTTGGCGGGGAATTTGATGGCGGGCATCTGGATCTTCGACAGCTCCTCCTCGTTCAGAGGCGGAAGATCCTCCTCCTTGGCGGAGAAGACGCGCGACGACGAAGCGTGTTGGCGAGACGAGTGCGACTTGCCGGGACGGAGCGACGACCGGCCAGTCGAAGTCGAAGGAGCTTTTTCGGGGAAAGACGAAGGGGCGGGGAAGGTGATCTTGGGCACAGCGGGAGGCGCTTCGATGGCGGGAACAGGCGGAGGCGGCGAAGCCGACTTGGCAGCAGAGCGGGAAGGCGGAGCAGGCGACTTCGAGCGCGACCGCGTGCGCTTTGCAGCAGGCGTCATCTGCTCGTCCTCGTCTTCCGCGGCATCCTCCTCAAGGGGCGCGTCCTCGCGGGCCGCAGCCTTCGACGAGCGCGTCTTGCGCGGCGTCGGCGCCGGCGAAGGCGACTTGGTCTGCGCGCGAGAGCTGGCGCGGGTCGATCGCCTGGTCGGCGTAGGCGGCTCGAGCAGGCGCTCCTTGCCCTTGCCCTTCGAGGCCTTCGAGTCTTTCTTCGCCGACTGCTGCTGATGCCGACCCGCCGCTGAACTGCGCGTGACCCGCCGCGGGCTGCGAAGTTCCTCGTCCTCTGGCGCGGAGAAGACATCCTCCATTTGCTCGCCCTCGTCGCTCATGAGCTCCTCCATCCGGCGTCGACGGTCGCGCCTGCGCCGCTCGCGCTCCCTCTCGCGCTCCTCGTCCTCGCGCCGCTCGCGCTCGCGCTCTTCGTGTTCTTGTTCGATCAGCGCGCGGCGGCGGTCCTCGCGCGCGCGCAGCACCGCCTGCAGGCCCTTCTGCTGCCGCGGCTGCTGGCCGTACGAGGCGGTTGACGACCCCGGTTCCGCCGACAAACGCGGTGCGCGAGCTGCGTAGGGCGTATTGGCGAGCAGCGAAGGAGTGGCAGAGGAGCGAGGAAGGCGGCCAGTTGAGGAGACCTCGTCTTCGGCGAGAGGCACGTTAACGTGTTTCGGCTGTGATTACGATTGTCAGCGGCGCGTAGCGCAAGGGTGGCGGTCGTGGTACGTACCCTGACGGCGCCGCGCTTCGCCTCGCCCAATGGCGTTCGGCCCATCCCCTCGAGAACTTCGAGAATCCGCTCTGCCTCGTTCTTCGGCATAGGCGGTGCCTCACTGCGATGCCGGATGTCAGCGCGAGAATCGAGGAAAGGACATTGCAGTGGGGACGCACAGCTCCTTCTCGCGTTCAAGGCGCTCGCGGCTGACGAGGCCCTTGACAGGGTCCCACACAAGCTGCTTCTTGCGCGCACGCTCGGCGCCACCGACTCCCGCATCCGAGAGTACCTCGATCTCGTTGAGCCCGCTTGCGACGCTCGCGCTCGCGGGGAACGCCGGGTTGAGCGGGCTGCCGAGAGCGCGGGAGTACGGGCGCTTGGTCCCAGCCGCAACGGACGAGAGACCTTCGCCGACCGACAGCGAGGACGAGATGAGCGGCGAGGTGCCGCGCTGGACCGTCGACGAGTAGGGGAAAAGCGGGTGCCCGCTCGCTCCCGCACTCGAGGAGACCGAGCGTCCTGCGAGACTGCCCGCGACCGAGGGCGAGCGATGCACGCGTGAGGTGAAAGGCGAGCGCGAAGTGAGGCCAAAGGGGTTCGAGACGACATTGCTGCCGAGGGTCGGGTTGAAGACAGCCGAGGCTGAAGTGGGCGAAGGCGGCTGCGCGAGCTGGAAGGTCGACATTGAGCCAGCGAGGCCGTTGCGCAGGGGTGACGGCGAACGGTGTCGAGCATAGGAAGTCGACGACATGGCGGGAGAAGCCGCGCGGGAGTGGCGCCCGAGGTTGGCGGAGGTGAGGTACGACGGGCCGCTGCCGTTGGTCGACGCAGAGTTGGGCAGCACGAGCGTTGAGTGCGCCGACCTGCCCGTCGCCGGACCCCCAAGCGCTGACAGGGCTGACATGGAAGACGAAGAAGCGAGTCCGCTGGCCGAGTGCTGTTGAAGGTGCGAGGAGGAAGGGCCGCCCAGGCGAGCTGCGGCGAGGTTGTGGGTCGTCTTGCTCCTGGCCATGCCGTTGCCCGCTGCGCTCCGATTCACTCGTTGCTGCCGCTGCTCGTCGCGCGCCCGCTCATCATCGAGCTCGGCGCGGACGTCGGCGAGCGAGGTCGAGGCGGAGATGGTCTTCGAGCTAGTGCTGCGCAGCAGGCCGAGGACCCTCCCAGGCAGGCTCCTGACCTTGCCGAAGAGCCCCGTCGACTGGCGCGGCTCTTCTGCGCCGCTGTCGGCGTTGTCGAGACTTGCGTCGAAGGACGAGTCGGCGTCATCAAACTCGGCGGGCGCGGGAGCAGCGCGGGCAGCCATCCGGCGTGCGTACGGCGAGTAGCCCGGTCCCGCACGTCCGCCGATGGCTCCCAGCTGGCGCCCTGCGCGGTGCGCGACGGGCGAGTCGGCGCTCGAGCGGAGCGACGACAGGCGGGTCTGCCTGCCGCCCTGCGCCGCTGCGGGCGAGTCAAAGGCCATCTCTGCACTCGTGCGAGGCTCTGCCCAGCTCGTCGGCTGGTTCAGGGGTCGCGTGGGGGGAGAGGGCGAGTGTTGGACGACGGCGAGAAGAAAAGTCGCGGAAACGACAAGGCAACGATCCCTCGCAACCGCTCAAGCGGACAGCTTAGCTAGCCATGCAACCTAGGCACACTCTCTGGTGCTCCTGCCAGCCATCCACGACGACAAGGAGGACGAAAGATGCTGCTTTTCCCGACTTGGTGCGGTTACTTCTGCTGGTCCTGCGCATTTGGAGTGCCCACTGCTTGTATGGAACGATGTCAAAGTATTGCAGGCAGGACATGTATGCGATGCGAACGTAGTGTATGCGAAAAGCGAAAGCCCTCCTCCTCGTCCTCGAGCTCCCGGCTGCCACCAAACCGTCGTGCCATTCACGGCGATCCTACGCAGCGATCCCCGCCGGCGCAGTACTAGGCGGCGCTTGGCTCGCAGCTCGCTCCTCAGACTCTGCGCGCTCCTCGAAGTCCATCGCGAGCACCGATTTGGCGCGCTTGCTCGGCGTGCTCGGCTGCGAGGCGCTCAGGCTTGCGCGCTTCTTCGCCGACGAGTCGTGCTTGAAGCTCGTGACAGAATGAGGAGCAGTGGCCGGCGGAAGAGCCGGCGCATTCTCGCCATCGTCGTCCGAGGTGTTCGAGGCGTCGGACGCGGTGACCGTGTCAGCGCGGAAGAGGCCCGGCTGCGCTTCCACCTGCGACGCAGTGAGGTTCTGTTCAGGCACTGGCAATTAGGGCATTGGTGCAGCAAGGATGCTGACGGGACGCACCTTGGCGAGCTCCTCCTTGGCCTTTTCGAGCTGGTCGCGCAGCGACTTGCGCACCCGCTTCAGCATCTTGAGCTCCTTCGCCTGGTCGCGGCACCAGAACTCGTGCACGGGCAGGCGCTTGCGCGTGGTGACAGTCGGGCAGCCGGGCGTAGCAGTGCAACTGCGAAGGTCATGCAGATTAGTGCAGAGGCGAGCCTGCGGATGGGAGAGAAGAACGCACGGCCAGGCGTCGCACACGCGCTCGTGGATCTGCAGCTCGCGCCGCTCGCGGACCTGCTGGTCGCACTCGCGCGGACACGGCACGAGCGTGAACGGGCAGTCCGCCTCGCGGTGCTTGGCCAGTTCTGACGAGACGCCCTCGAACTCGCACCCTTGCTCAGCAGCGGGACATGGACGCGGGAAGAACTGGCACTGCGATACAGTGGATGAGCTCAGTACGCCACGGGCTCAAAGAGAATAGCTGGCGCACGTCGTCGAGGTGAGCCTTTTGCGCCACGAGCGGACCGGTCCAGCTGCAACCGCGCGAGATGTTATGGCAGTAGACCCTGTAACGTGGCGAGGTGTGAGTCGCTAACAAGTTGGACCGAGCCTGGGGGAAGCGCACACGAGTGACCCGATGATGGTCGCAAGCGACTTGGCCTCTGCCGGGTTCGCGACGAGGTCTTGCGAGCACAAAGAGCATGCCGTCGGAGCTCGGCGCGGCATCTCTTCTGCTTGCTGGCCCGCAGGCCATGCGTTCGAGCGGCTGCTGCTCTCCGCAGCACCTTCGCCAGGTCCCGCGCCCTCATCGCCGTTCGTACCGTCTGCGCCCGCGCCAGACGCGCTCGCAACTGGCGGAGGGAAGCGACAGCCGCGGCACATGACGTGCGCCTTATCGCATACCTCGAGCGGTTCGCAGAGGCAGTCTTTGCAGACTGCGAGTCGGGAGCGAAGTGGGGGTCAGCGGTGCGCTCAGTCTACTGGTCATGAAGCGGGAGCGCAGCGCACCGGGGCAGAGGAGAAAGGCAGGCAGCGCCTTGTCGACGAACTCGTGGGTCGCAATGCCCATCTGTGCTCCTGCCAACGCTTGAAAGCGGTCGAGAAGGAGGAGGAGCTGATGAAGTTGCCGAGGTGCAAGCGTCGACGTGCAGCGGTGTAGCGAGCTCAGGAGCAGCTCTGTGCAGGACTGGACGCGTCCGCAAGCTCGTCAGCACGGAATGAGCCAGAGAGACGCGAGGGAGGAGGGCAAAGTCGCGGTTCGCAGGTCGAAGTCGACCCATCGCTCGTGTCTTTCGGGTCTCTCGTGAGCGGACGCGCCATGCTGCTCTGCAGTGCTTAACGTCCGAACTCAATGCAGGCACGAGCGCAGGAGGTGATGATTGATTCTCGCACTCTGTCGCATCCGCTCTTCCGCGCGAGGAGGAAGTACAAATTCAATCCATCGGCGGTAACACAGCCTGAAAACAACGAATACTAGCACATTCACTCCTCGTCCGTGAGCTCTTCCTCGACTGCGAGGCGGCGGCGCTGCGCGGGCGCCAAGTCATCTTCGTCGTCCTCAACATGGAGCGGTGCCATCCGCTTCCCACGGCGCCGCGGTGGCAGTGGGACATCTGATAGGTTATCGTTAGAAGCCGCTCCCTCGACAAGGTCGGCGGCGTTGTCCAGATCGTGGGCGTGCTGTGGCGCTGCAACATCGTTTCCAGCGGCGTCCTCCTCGTTCGGGTCGTCCTCTCCCCCTAGCTGGTCCAAGTCGGCCTTGATATTGCCGTCAATGCCGTCCTTGACGTCGTCCGGGCTGGCGGAGGTGGCGCGTCGGAACAAGTCCTCCGCTGCCTCGATGCCGGCGGCATCGGGCGGAGAGGCGGCGTCCGACAGGGGAACGGGAGAGGCGGAGGGTGCTGCTCCGGCCGCCTGCAGACCTACTGTGTCAGAAAGAGAGCCCGAAGCGTCGGTTGGGGCGTACAACTACGCACCTTCTGCATGTCAGCAAGTTGCTTCTTCAGTGCGGCAACCTCGTCCCGAGCAGCGTCAAGCTCGTCCGCTGCTTCGCGTGCCAGAGCGGCCTGTGCGTGGCAGTGCTCTTCGTGTTCGGCCAGGTGCGCCTTCTGAGTGCGAGTCGGGCAGCCGATCGTCGCCGTGCACCTGCACGGGCCAGCAGTCAGCGGGCAAATCACGTTTGGTAGTCAGGCCGATTGTGTCACGCACGGCCACCAAGCGCATTCTGCGGCATGCTCCTCGCCAGCACCCCGCTCAAAAGAAGCAGGGCACCCGCGCGGGCAGTCAATGACCATCTTGACGCACTCGCCCTCGTGGTCCGGAAGTTTGCCACGCTCGTGGTCCTGCCCGCAGGAACGGGGACATGCGACGACAACCTTTGGGCAGACCTGCAGGTGAGCAGCCTCGTCCTTGGCGGCGTATTGTGCGGGGCAAGCGAGGTGGCAATCGACGATGCGGTGCGGACACGCAACTTCGTGCGCCGGCATATCCTTCCGCAGCGCCCGTTCCTCGCAGTCCGAATGCGGACAGTCAATCATGAGGTATTGACACTGTGCAGGCTGATCAGCAGGTGGACGACGTCGCGCAAGTGGGGTGACGCACCTCCCCTTTGTGGTTGCCAGGGTAGCGTGATTCGTAGACCATTTCGCGCGTGCCGGTCCAGTCGCACTCTCTCCCGCCGTACGGACAAACACGTCTTCGTGCAGGGCGAGGGCAACGTTCAGTCGTTGAAGCTGCAGCCGAGGTCGCCAGGACTCACCGAAGCAGATCCACAATCTTGCCGACAGATTTAGCCGGAACCGAACGAGCGCACCGCCGATTTATGCAGCCTGGTTGCAAGCAGTAGGTCTTGCCTTTGAAGCATGTCGCGCAGCAGAAATGGAGGTCGCAAGAGACGACCGGGTCTTGGAGGACCTCCTCACAGCCTGAACGGCCCCAACATCAGCAGGTGAGCGGCACCATGCATAGCATTCGTGGAGCGCACCGCCGCAGATCAAGGCGGAAGGGATGTCCTCTGCGAAAAGCCAGAGCCTGATTCCCATGCTTCTTGCGGGATAGTCGCGAAGAGAGTCGGATAAGACAGAGCGGAGGGTTTATGCCGACGAAAGCGGTCAAAGCGGACGCGGTCAAGTCGAGTAATCCGATGCTTCTCTGCGCAAGTGTCCGAAGCGTCAGGCGTGAGCGCAGCGATGAGATGGGGTATCCCGTTTGGAGGTACCGAGAGATCGAGACGACGAGGAGTAAGAGCGCGTACAGAGCGTGGCCAGACCCACACGCGCGCGTTCTGTCGAAATGCTGCCGCTACGCTGTCGCTTCAAGCAGGAGGACGTGAGCGTGGCAGTGGTCTGCAGCGATGGTGGTGCCGCGCGTCCGTGTCGCCGCGCGCCCGGCTCGCGCAACTCTTGCTCTCGTTCCACACTCTCGCTCTCGTCGCATCCGCTCATGGAGCTCGCTCGCTGCGTTCAAAAACCGTCTCCAGCTCGTGTGCATCTCGGCAGCGCTTGGCACGACCATCGCTGCCCCTCGCTCAACCTGCAACTTTTCATCTTCATTCGGCGAGGAGGCTCGTCGCAGCCTCTCTCCTAAACGAGCGACAGGCCCGGGGGGACGCAGAGACTGCTACGAAGCTTGCGGTGTCCGACCAAAGTCCGTGTCGGGGCATCCGTCGACACTGGCCGGAGCGAGCGATGATGCAGGGACTCGGTTCGTCTTCGCTCCCTCGTCCGGTGCAGCATGCCCTGGAGACAAGCTAATAAGACGCTTCTGCGACAGGGTTGTCAAATTGCCTGCCGACATCGCGTCCTTGCCCGACTCAGACTTCCTCCGCTTCGCTCATGTCCGCGCGTGAGATTGCTTGCGGCCGCGGTTCCGCCAGGTCAGCACTGGCTGACACGAGCTGTCTCGTGAGCAGAACCATCTGCGCGAACCCCGATCCCCCCATCCCCTACGGCTTGTCTTAAGGCTCTGAGCAGAGGTCCCTCCGGCGAGTCCGATTAGCTCGCAAGAGCGAAAGGCTCTCGTCCGCAGGCCTCGCGTTCCCTTGCGGAATGGATTGCTCAGGATTGAGTCATAACTCGCCAAGAATGAAAGCACCTGCACTGGTTGCGGGCGAGTCTTGAAGGTCGCGCATCTTCGCCGCCGTTCTGCGGTATCGGATCTTCCGTGCGCCGCTGCGTCAACTGCACGTTCTTCTGGAGCGTGTAGGGCGTGGCGGAAGAGCAGGATACAACCGCATGGCAGAGTTGCGCGGCTCGACGACGCACATCCTCCCAAGCTTCCCACCCATCTCTTCTGCTCAAGTGGACACGCCTCTGAAAGCCGCCTCCGCTTCGCTACGCGCATTGCTTATTGTGAGGGCGTCCCGCTCCGCCGCAAATTTGCTGTGCTTCCCACTCCGACCCGCTCTTCTTGCTCCCCGCTTTCCGCTCAGGCCTCGCCACTCCTGTTTGCTTCTCGTACATGCGGACGTCCGCTCGACAACGGTTCGGGGCGTCCGACGCTAAGGGCGCTATTCGCGGACTCCTATTCTCGCGGCAGCTAGTCGACCTTTGTCCCCTTCACCTTCCTCTTCCTATGTCCATCCGCACTGAGCTTGCTGGTCGAACTTGGGTGCATCCCGCCACCATGTCGAGCCAGCAATCGCATTCGCCCACCGACTCGTTCTTCTCCACGACGACAGCAGACGTCGTAGGCAGTTACATGTCGGCCCAGGAACATGGGGACGATAACGCTCCTTTCAGCCGTCTGTCCACCTCGACCATCCGTCGCGCCCCCTCCCCAGCGAGCGTGCACTCCGCGCCAGTCCCGCGCCGTGACGCGGCCGACGCGATTTCGCTCCGGTCCCTCCAGTCGCCACCCTCGACTGCGAAGTCGGCACAACCCCTACTCCCGGTCTCTTCCGCACCCTCTTCTGCGCACACCACGGTCAGTATCCCGCCGCACAGCCGCGAGTCAACGAGCTCGACCTTAACGGCGACGGTCGTCGACGTGGAGATGGGCCCGTTCGGTGAGCATCGCTCACCCCTGACGGCGCAGGAGAGCAGGCTAACCGATCGTCGTGCGGTCGCAGAAGATAATCGCAAGCCCGACCATCCGCGCCTCGCTCACTCGGCAAGCTCGTCATCCGCGCACAGCGAAAGCGCCTTTGTCGAGCTCCTTCCGCGCTTCGAGCGTCACTCGACGCACTCGCCGACAATCAGCTATCCACCGTCCACGCATTCCAAAGCCGAACAATCCAGTCGAAGGAGCAGCGGCGACAGCGAGACGCTCGCACCACCGCCTGACGGCGGGTGGAGGGCCTGGGGGAACGTCCTCGGCGGCTTCCTCGCGCTCTTCGCCTCCTTCGGCGTGGTCAATGCATTTGGTGTCTATCAAGCATACTATCAAGTCGTGAGCTGGTCTTTCTTCTTCGTATCTCACATCGCGAGTTGCTCATCGCATCTCGCATCGCAGTACCTGTTCCCGGCCAGATCGCCCAGCGAGATCAGCTGGGTTGGCTCAACACAGCTCTGCCTCTTCTTCCTGTGCTCGCTCATCTCGGGCCCCGCTTTCGACAAGGGCTACTTCCGTCATGTCGTCGGGCTTGGCTCTGTGCTCTTCGTCCTTTCGTGCGTTCGTGCTCTGCAGGACGCGCCTCGTCCGAGCTGATCATTTCACTCTACAGCATTTTCCTCGTACCCGAGCTGCGCAGCTTCGAACAAGTCATTGGCGTTCAGGGAGTCCTCGCCGGTTTCGGTGTCGGGCTCATTTTCGTCCCCAGCGTGCGTGTCGCCGCCTCCCTTGTCTCGCTGAGCAAGCGGAAGACTGATCTTTCGCGGCTGTAGTTGAGCATCCAGAATCATTGGTTCGATCGGCGTCGAGTGCTAGCTGTCGGCATCGTTGCGAGCGGCTCAAGCGTCGGCGGAGTCTGCTATCCGAGTGCGTCTTCGCAGCGATTCTGCGCACCGCGTCCTCCGCTGAATTGTATTGACGAATAACTGCCTGCGTTCCCGCCACTCAGTTCTACTCAATCGGCTCTTCGCGAACCCGGACGTCGGCTTCGCGAATGCCGTGCGCGCCAGTGGAGGCTTGACGGCTGGCTGCCTGCTCCTCGCCAACCTTCTGATGTTCCCGCATCCCGACCGCAAGCTCGCCAAGAAGCCACCGCCGCCCCCGCTCAAGTCGCTCTTCACCGCGCCGTTTAACGCCCTCGTCATTGGCGCCCTCCTGCTCGATGCCGGGCTCTGGATGCCACCCTTCTTCCTCGAAGTGTATGCGCGTGCGAAAGGCGGGTCGCACATCACGACCGAATACTCGGTCGCGCTGTACAACGCCGGAAGCTTCTTCGGGCGCATTATTCCCGCCGCGCTCGCGCGTTACCTGTGGGTCGTTCGCGCTGCTCATATGAGCGTCGGTGACTGATGTGCTTCTTTTGACAGCGGCACGCTCAACATGCAAGCTGCCTGCTGCGGTATTACCGGCGTCGTTCTTTTTTGCATGGTACGCTGCTGCCGTCTTCACTTTGTGCTGTTTTGGGGTACCGACGCGTTCCCGCTGCAGCACGTCATGACCAGCGACTCCGCGTTGATCGCCTTTGCGGTCCTGTACGGCTTTTTCTCCGGCGGATTTCTCGCCCTCGTCTCGCCCTCAATCGTCAGCATCTCGAAGGATATCAGCGAGATTGGGTGCGCCACCGTCGCCGCCCGCTCCCGCGAGGTGCGCATCAATCTCATTCACCGTTGTGGTCCACAGACTTCGTCAAGGCGTCGCCTTCGTTATTGTCGCCGGCGGGGCAGTCGGCTGCAATCCTATCGCGGGCCGCCTTTACGCCCTGCACAACGACTTCTTGCACCCGATTGTCTTCGCCGGCAGCATGGTCCTCGCCGGCTCAGCCTTCTTTGCGCTTGGGCGCTTCCTGCATGCGAGAGAGGTCGGGACGTGGCGAGTGTAGTGCGAGGGCTGTGACGGCGCTTTCGCGGGCGAAGGCGCCGCCTCTTCTCTTACCCGTTGATGGTACATAGACGGGAAGTCGAATAACGGAATGCATCTCGTCCTCTGGTCACTCTCTGCGACGGCAATGATCCGTTCACCATCACGCGAGGTCTATTCACAGCCAGCACACCTGTCATGCGAGGTCTATTCACAGCGAGCACACGTCCTTTCTACTAAGTGCAGGTATCTAGTGCTTCTTGCTCTCGCCCTGCTCCGCCTTCGGCTTCGTCATCATGCGCGTGTAGGCGCGCTGGTACTGGACGGGCACGTTGACGACCGTGTCGAGCTCCTGCGCCCAGTTGAGCACGAGCGAAGGGTCGCGGAGGAACTCGCGAGCGCACGAGATCTGAGAGAGTAGCTCGACGATGAGTCAGTTGCTTGTGGACGGAAACGTGGAAACGAGAGACGCACCACATCGGCCTGCCCCTTCTGCAGGATGTCCTCGGCCTGCTTGCCGTTCGTAATGAGGCCGACGGACGAGACCGGGATCTTCTCCTCCTCGGTAAGGGAGGCACGGATCTGCTCAGCGAAGGGAACCTGCGGGAGCTGGGGCGTAAGGGCCTTGCCAAGCGAGCGCAAGGAGCATTCAACAAACCTGGTAGCCTGGACCGACGCTGATCTTCTGACGAGGGGTGTTGCCCGCCGACGAGATGTCGACAAGGTCGATGCCAGCCTTGATCGCCTCCTTGACGAAGATCTGCGAACTTCGGTGTCAGCGATGAGGGTCAAGGATGCAAAGTCGGTACTACGCACCTTGGACTGCTCGATGCCCCACGAGATGAAATCGCCCTTGTCGTCCTTCTCCCCCTCGGGCCACCAGTCGGACGCCGAGATACGCATCCAGAGCGACTTCTCCTTCGGGAGCGTCTCGCGCATGATGCGCAGGATCTCGAGCGGGAGCCGCATGCGGTTCTCGAGCGACCCGCCGTACTGGTCCGTCCGCTTGTTCGACACGGGCGACAAAAAGTTGTGAATCCCGTAGCCGTGTGCGGCGTGCAGCTCGACGACCTGCGCGCCGGCGCGGTCGGCGCGAGCAGTCGCAGCGCGGAACGCCTCCTTGAGCTCGTCAATGTCCTTGAGCGACATCTCGCGCGGGTGTGGGAACGTCTCTTCGTCGTACGAGATAGCCGACGGGGCCATCACGTCGTCGGTCCAGCCGCCGGCGCGACCGTTCGTCGCAACGTGCGACTTGAGAGGGGGCGCGATCGTCGAGGTGTCGAGCCAGGGTGCGAGAGTGGACGTCTTGCGCCCTCCGTGACCGAGCTGGATCGCAGGAATCGAGCCTTGTGTACGGATGAAGTCGAAGATGGGCTTGAGCGCGGAAGCCTGACGGTCGTTCCAGAGGCCCGAGTCTGCGGGAATGAAGTGCGAGTGAGCGGGGTGCACGAGCGCTTCGCTTCTTTCTCTGCACTATCTGTCTCGTTTACTCACCGTTAGGCGAAAGTCGACCGTTCGGAAGGACGGAGGTAGCCTCGACCATGGTGACGGCGGCGCCACGGAGAGCAAACTGGCCAAGGTGCACGAGGTGGTACGGCGTGAGGCAGCCGACGTCCGGACCGTCCTGCTCGCACGAATAGTTGCACATGGGTCTGTGCTCGTGGGATCATCAGCTCTTGTACTAGGTCGACGTGAGGCGACACAGCGAGAAAGCGGAACGCACGCGACGAGGATGCGGTTCTTGAGCTCAAGCTTGGCCGTCTTGCCGACGGTCAAGGGCTGGAAGAGGAGGGGTACCTCCTTGTTCTGCGGCCAGTCTTTGTCGCTGAGGGCGGTGCCGGCAGGAGGGACGGTCGCCGGCTGGAAATACGGAGCATTGGGGACGCCCTCGTTGACGCCCTCGGGGTGTTCGGCAGGCATCGTTCTGGTCCTAGCGAGCGCGTCTAGCGGAGTAAAGGTGCACGCAGAAGAGCGAGAGAGGTGGTGACGGCCAAAGCCGATCGAGCATCCGGTGGTGCAAGGCCGCGAGGCCGAAGGTTGGCTTCGTCAGCGTCTCCTCTTCCCGCGGGATTCCGGCTCAATGAGCTGCTGACAGAGCTTTTTGCACGGTACAGAAGCTGTGCAAACCCCTCAAGTGGCCCTCGCGTCGGCCGCTCGTGCCGAGGCCTCCATCCCTCGATTCCGTCATTCCGATGACAAACCTCGTTCTTCGCATCAACCCGCTGCAAGCCCCCGATGAACTTCAGCGCTCCACATTGCTTGCGCCAAGGTGCCTCACACCGCGGCTCGGTCTCGGCGAGAGGCAGGATCTGCGCCTCGCTCACCAAAGTCGCTCAAGCTAATGAGAACGGGCAGCACGGTCTGAAGCATGCCGGCTGCTGGACAGCGCTTCTACGTTCCCAATCAGCCTTTCTGCGGTCATGGAGCGCTCTGGAACGTCTTCGGCGCGATCTCAATATCGCTCTCATCTCCCGGGCTCGAGGCTGAAGAGTATCGCCTCGCGGATACTAGTGGATCGGCTTTGGAGATTGCCCGCCTTGTTACACACTTCTTGCTTGTATCTCGGTCGGACGAAGACAGCGTGACGTCGCTCCAGTGCGCTTGGACACGTCAACGCTCTGCTGCTGCCGGATGGTGCGCTCTCTGTTCCTCGAACATCGACGGAGCAGGCCGGCTCGCCTGGGATTTGCAGGCACTCTGCTGCTCTGAAGCACTCCGCGGCCGCCTGTGTACAGAGTGTGCGTGCACGAGGTATGAGAAACAGGCGGGTGACAGGTCACTCGCTCTTCCCGAGCTTTTTCACACCCTCCGTTCTTTCAGGCCGCCCGTCGAAAGTCGCCGATGTCGCAGCAACACGTTGCTTGCATTGAGTACCGCCTCTAGAGCTGGAGCTCCCCAGGTCGGCGAGAAGCGGGAGCAACGAGGCGCACTGCGAGCGGAAGGAGGGAGACCGGAGGCCAATCCATCGGGCGGACACTCAGAGCGCGTCACCTCGATGCAGGTCTCGATAATGTCACTGTAGTACTGTGGGACCGCTTGATAGCAATCCGGAGAGTCCGCGGACAGACAGCTGCATCTCGACGCGTTCGCGTCAAGGAAGTTCTGGCCTGCGTTTCCCTCTCGCCTCTGCCGTGCACAGCCGCCTGGCTCGTACTTCACCTTCGCGACACTCTGCCATCCTGCGTGAGCCCGCTCCGGCTGTCCCACGCTCGCCCAACGCCCCGCTCGCACCTCGCGACTCACATCGTCACTCCCACTCCACCTGGATCGATACGCCCGCAGCGACACACTCAGCAGGATTAAGCACTGTAGAGATGCCTGCGCCAGCCGCCGAACGTTTCGTCGCGCCGCTACCGGACGACATGCGCTGCTCCGGTGAGTAACGACGAGAATGGCGCTATTCCCCGGCTTGTCCCTGCGGCCTCAACGCTTTCCTTTGGACGATGACGAGCTCACCTTCATTCGAGCTGTGCAGACTGTGCCCAAGCCGCGTATCCGCCCATTGCCGTCTGCCTCGAGGCCGATGGCCCCTGCGTCCTCTGCTCGACCTGCTGGTGCAAATGGCGCGACGGCTGGTGCTTCCGTAAGCTCTGCCCTTGGTGCAGTGCGCCCAAGCTCGCCGAGCCGAAGGAGTCGCGCCTGTATCACATCAAGTTCGAGTCGCTCAAGTCTGTTCCGCCCGTTGCGTTCCGGCCTCTCGACGTGCGCTGACCATGCTCTCGCATCCTCTGCAGACTTCGCTGCGAGCACAACGAATGCGACTGGATCGGCACGCTCAAGCAGTTGATTGCGCACGAGAGGGTGAGCCGATCGCTTCCGTATCGCAGCTCGTCCAGTCGGTTGATTCCACAACACCCTGTTTGCGCGCCCGAGCAGAAATGCAAGTTCCGCCTCGTACAGTGCTATGTGTGCTTTCACGAGTACGAGAGCCACGAGGCTGCTGCGCACACGACTGTCTGCGACGGCAGGCAGGTGCAGTGCCCACGCGGCGGGATGAACTGCTGCGGAACACCTCGCAGCGGCGTTTACCGCTTCGACCGGGAGCACGAGCATGAGAACGTGTGCCCTTCTCACCCGTGCGCCTGCTCCGCTCCTCCGTCTCGGCTCTCGCTCTCGTCCTGATTAGCACTCTCCTCAGCTGTCGCAATTTCGCTGTCTGCAACACGCGTACGACGCTCCACCTTCTTCCGTCGCACGAGGCTACCTGTTCAAGGTGGCTCCTCGAGTTGCAGCAGCGCGACCGTGCGATCGCCTCCTTCCGCGCCTCGCAGGCCGGGCTCGAAGCGCACCTCCTCCGCGCTAAGCAGGACCTCCAGCTCGAGCGCGCGCGCCGTGACGGCCTGCAGGAGCTCAAGGAGGATGCTCTCATCCGCGCCCAGGACGCGGAGGAGCAGCTCGAGGTCGAGCGGGGCGAAGCAGCGACGGAGCGCAAGCGCTTCCGCACCGAGACTGCCGAGCTCAAGAGCAAGATACAAATCGACGACAAGCGCCTCAAGGACGAGGAGGCGCTCCGCAGAAGGTGCCAGAGTCTTGCGTCCGAGCGCGCAAGCAAGATCCGTGACCTCGAGGCTCGCATCCGCCAGCTCGAGGGCGGCTCGGCGGTGAAGTTGGAGCGCGAGGCGTCGTCTGCGCCGTCGGCCCGCCAGCGCTCCCCGTCGCGGTCGCGTCCGCCCCAGAGCGCGCCGACTGACCGCGGAGGCCGCAGCGGAGGAGGCGATGGCGGCACGTCGCTCCTGTCGAGGATCTCGCGCGGTTCGGTCCCGTCGCAGCGCTCGTCGCGCGACTACCGCCACCAGCCGTACTAGTTCTCGTTGCTCAACACGCTTAGTATCTCCCCTCTCTCTGCAACGCGGTTTTGCGCGCCTTGTGGCTTCTCTCACTCGCCTTTCGTTGCGCGGAAGGACGATGAGGCGCTCTTTGCTGCCTCGTCCCTCCTTTTCACGAAGTGGCTGGAGGCTATTGTCGAGACTCGTGCTGCTGATAGCCTGCTCGTGCGCGCGCAAAGGCCCACGACGCAACGCTCGACCCTCTTTGGCCAAGCACCGCCTTGCGTCCGTCGGTCTTTCACCTTTCACTTCGTCCCACCTCACTCGCCGCACAGCGCTCTGGCCGTTGCTCCAGCCATCTGAGACAGACTTGAGACACGTCAGGTACTCGCATCTCGCTTGCGTGCTTTCGCCGTCTCGACCAACCCTCATTACGTCCGCAGACTCGTCACGATGGGCAAGGATCTCGAGCGCTTCACGAGCACGCTTCCCGACTACCTGCACTGCTCAATCTGCCTCGACGCCGCCTATCCGCCCTACACGACCTGCTCCGAGCAGCACCTCGCGTGCGCGACTTGCGCCGCAGAGCTCAGCGTGCAGGAGGAGCGGCCGCTCTTGTGCCCGACATGCAGGCGCAGCGCGAGCGGTCACCTGCGGTCGGCGCCGGGCATGAAGCGGGCGCTCGAGTCGTACGGGTGCGGATTTGTCTTTTTTGCTGCGTTTCGCGTCGGTAGGGGGAAACTCAGCATGCTCACGGTCGCCTCTTCGCACCACAGCTACGAGTGCGAGCATCTGCAGTGCACCTGGGTCGGCACTGTCGACGAGGAGCCGAAGCACGCCGCAGTGGTGCGCTTGCACTTCCTACTTGATCGGCTCGTCTTTGGCCACTCGTCCGCTGATACCCGCTGAGCAGTGCGAACACCGTCTCGTCTCCTGTGCGGCCTGCAAGCAAAAGTACCGCTTCAATACGACGAAGGAGCATCAGGCGGTGTGCCCCCTCGCGAAAGTGCAGTGCCCGCGCGGTGGGCAGAACTGCGGCGGCTACCTGAATGGCGGCGTCACGACTCGCCAGCAGGCGCCGATGCACGCTCGACTTTGCTCAAACCACAAGCGGGTCATGCTCAGGTACCTGCTCCAACGGCTGCGAGCTGACCCTGCGGCAAACACAGGTGCCGAGTCTCGGAAAATTGCCCGACGCGCACCACGCGCGCCAACCTTCCGGCCCACGAGCACGCCTGCCGAGCGCTCTGTCTTCGGAACGCCCAGCTGCAGAAAGCCCTTGCTCTCGTCCATCAACAGTTGATGCTTGCAAAGGCAGGCCCTCCGACTACCCTCGCATCCAGCTCCAACACAACCACCAGCAGGCAACCGAATCAGACTGTGCCTCTCGCCGGCGCAGTCAATCCGGCCAGGCTACCCGGTCTCGAATCGAGCTCTACGTTACAGCCTTCGGCAGCGAGCAAAGTGCGTCCAGTCAACCTCTGGCTGTCCTACTGAGTCGCTATCACACAAGTTCGAGTGTCGGGGCTGCTGACTGACCGGCACAACCAACAGCCTCTTCCCATTCCTAACAGCATGTTCTTCTCGGACGACTCAGACCCCGATGAGTGCGACTTTGACGACTCGGAGTCCGAGGTTGATTTTTTGGGCGAGCCGATGCCTAAGAAGATCAAGCTTGCCGACCCGGAGCCGGCATCAGCGTAACCGCCACGTTGCCGCCTGTACGTCAACAGCGGTCGGAGGGGCGTTGTCGCCCTTCAGCGGGACGCGCCCACGGCTCAACGCCCTTCTTCACCTCTTGTTTGTCTCGCTTGCGTGTTCTGCCTTACGCCACCTCTGCTCATCTCTCGCGGTACATGTTGTCGTTTTAGGCTGTGTAGTCTCTGAGCCTCGCTGTCGTGAAACGCTGCGATCGAGTCTTGCGCACTTCGCGCCGCTGGTCGAGATGGCTATCCTCGCTCGGATTTCGCCATCAGCCGTTGCGTCGTCGTCTGAAGACCAGCGGAAGAGCACAAGAGCCATAGCAACCAGGAAGGCTGACGAGCTAGTACGCGGAGGACTAGACGAGAGTATGTTGCTCCCCTCGTAAATGCCTCCCTGAATCTCTGCTGTCAGGCTGCAGCCCTCTCACAGAGTCAAGACACAGTAGTACCATTGGAAGAGCCTTTGGTGACGAGTTTCGAAGTCGACCTTTGTGCTTGAAGCTCGCCCTGGACCCCCTTTCGCGCCTTCGTCTCATTCCCTCACCTGTTCTTGGCGCTTGTTGAGCTCAAAGCGGCGCTTGTGCTACGCCTGCATCCATTACAGAGCCCGCACGTGCATTCGGCACCGCCCAACGCCTCCGCCACCTTCTCCACCTCACCACCCAAGCCCCACCTCGACCCGACCGCTCTTTCCTCATCCCACACCGCCCGAACTTCGCGACAAGAGCTCGAAACGATGGGCAAGGACCTCGAATCCTTCGTGACGGCCCTCCCGGCCTGGCTGCACTGCCCCGTCTGCCTCGAAGCCGCCTACCCGCCGCTCCTCGTCTGCGCGGAGCAGCACATCGTGTGCCAGGCCTGCGTTGGCGACATGCTCGCAAGCGAGAGGGGCACGACGTGCCCGACGTGCAGGAGGGCGATGGCGAAGAGGGTCGAGGTGAGCCCGCTCGCGAAGAGGGCGTTCGAGGAGTACAAGTGCGTCTTTCTGCGTCCATGCGAGACTCTACACCGGCTGAGCGCTGGAGACCCTGCTCACAGGTACAGGTGCCGCGACCCCGATTGTGACTGGATCGGCAGCGTCGCCGAAGAAGAGGACCATGCGCGCAACACCGTCTGCTACGCTCCTTCGCCTTTTGACGACGCTCTCTTCTGACCCCGCCCGCTCGCAGTGCCTGCAGCGCAAGGTCATCTGTCGCTTCTGTGCCCAGCTCGTCACCCTGCGCAAGCAGGAGGACCACGTCCGCGCCGACTGCCCGAACGCAACCATCGCCTGTCCGCGCGGCGGCGCTCACTGCGGTGGGCCGCTCAAGGGCATGCTGAAGCGGCGCGAGATGGACGCGCACGAAAAAGTGTGCGCCGAGTGGCCGTGCGTCCCATGATACCCGCTCTGCGCGTGTCGTCCTGCAGCTCACCGCCGCTGGGACGTCGCCTCGCAGCTGCCGCGCGCCGCAGTGCACGACGCGCACGACGCTCGCCAACCGCCCGGCGCACGAAGTGTGGTGCCTCAACGCGCGGATGGACCTGCAGAACCTCCGGCGCGACGTGCGCTCGCTCGAGAGCCGCAACGTCCGCCTCGCGGCCGAGGTTGAGGCGCTCAGGCAGCAGCAGGTCGGCGGTGGGGCGCGCGCGAGGTCGCCGAAGCAACTGGTGATGGATCTCGAGGTCGGGCCGCTGACGAAGCGCTCGCCGACGGGCGCGAGTCAGAAGGTCGACCGCCCGACAAAGGTGCCACGCACGATCGAGACGATCGAGCTGCTCTCGTCGGGCGAGGACGAGCCCGGAACGCCGACCGATGGCAACAGCAATATGGCCGACAACCCATTGCCCGCGCTGTCGGTCGAGTACGTGAAAGGCGGGAAGGCTGGAGATTAGTCGGCTGGAAGAGTTGCCGAAACCTCCGCCGCGTTTCTTGGTGTTGCCTGACGGATCTGCCCGCCAATCCTCTGCTTGGCCTTTGACTACTGTGCCTGTTATTTTACTGAGATGGGCCTGCGGCAAAACGGGTGGGACGGCGCGCGAGATTCCGTGACGAGCGAAAGGCGCGAGGAGGCGAGAGCGGGAGCGGAAGAGCGGGAGGCGAAGCGTAGCGCTCTATCGAGCGACAAGGGCGTCTCGGTGCTTCCGCGGCGAGAGGGCAGAAGCGCTGACGGGCTCGACTCGTCTCGTGCTGGAAGCCCCGATGCGGGAGCGAAGACGAGAACGCGCAGCCTCCAACAGCGGCGGAGCCCGGAGCAGGCGGACGGCTCGAGAAGGCCCAGCTCTGCGATGGCGAGAGAAGACAGCACGGAAAAAGGAACGCGGGCAGGAGGTCATGCGGTGTGTACAAGGGCAAGATGAGCGCGTGGTGCGCGGACTACGCCTTCTCGTAGAACGCTGCATAGCGAGAATGCGTGAGTCTTGAGCAATCCCGACGAGTGAAGAAGCGGCCAAAGCGACGCACTGGGCAGCTGGTCCCCTGGTACGAAGACGCGCTCGACACCGCCCTCCGTGATGATCGCCAGGCGGATCGTCCCTCCTGAGCTGCCGTCGCGGCTCATCGCAAGCGCAAGCGCTGGTAAAAAGCGCCGTCAGCGGAAGAAGAGGTGGCGAAGTAGAGGGAAGGACTCACTGTTCTTGACGAATTCCACCGTCTCGTCCTTGCCCCAGTCCTCTCTGTACGTTGCGTCGCAGTAGCCATACACATAGGTACTGCCGGAACCGGCGATGGCAAACGGCGCCTTGAACAGACCTCCGCCTAGGGGAATCGAGTAGACCGTGCCGCCGTTGATCTCGTCCCAGCCTGCGACGATGATGCCCGCCGACAGCTTGTCCCTTGAGGTACGAGCACAAAGCAAGAGTCAGCGCGCATATTCTGAGCCTGCGACCGTGACCCCGACCCCGACGCTGGCGACGCACTTGTTCGAGTAGACGATGCCCTCGATCATATTGGCGGCGACGTGGACGGTGGGGCGCTCGCCGTGGCCCATTTCGTACTGCTGGAGCTGGGCGGCGACGATGTCGGCGACGGCCTGGGTGTCGGCGGCGGAGCCGGAGCGGCAGCAGTAGATGCGCTCGTGGAGGTAGGTGAGCTTGTCGGTGACGCGGTTCGCGATGTACGAGCCCATGGTCGTACGCGAATCGGCCCCGACGACGACACCGCCGGGGAAGGCGACGGCCATGATGGACGTCTGGGTCGAGCCTCGGGAGGGTCAGCTCTCGCAAGGGGAGGAGGACGAGGAGAGAGGGGGTGCGCACGCCGAGGTTCATTTCGCCCTTCTTGAGTCGGGAGACATCGGGGGTGAGGGTGGTGCCCTCAGTCGGGTGCTGCATGCTGGGCGAGTGGAAGGGTGCGCAAGCGGGGCGGGGACGGAGCGATGAGGAGGAGGGGGGAGGGAGGGTGGAGCGAGAGCGAGCGAGCAAGGGAAGCGAGTGCGTGCGAGAGAGCGCGAGACTGCGCTCTGCTCGAGCTGCTCTGGAGTGCAAAGGCAGAGAGAAGGGGAGCGACTTGGTCGTCGTCGTCGTTGCGAGCGTCGTCAGCGAGCGAGCATCTTGCCGCCTCTCGCGTCTGCTGCTTTGCGAGTGCAGTTCAGCCGAGTCACTCCCGAGCCACCACGCGCACAGCAACAGCCCACGCTGGCCCCCTCCACCCCGCCCCGCCCTCCCGCTCCCTCCAAGCGCCCGCGCCCCTCGTCCCCCTCCGACCCTGCCCACGCCGCCGCACACAAGCGCCCCGCGACCACCCCCAACGCAGCCACCACCCCGAGCACTGAACTCAGCCACCTCGCCATCGCAGACATGGGCAACCACGAGGCCACCCACCTCTACGCCGACCTCAAGCACCTCTGGGCTCAGGGCACCGACACCAACCACCAGCGCATCCGCGACACGCTCGCACAGCTCAAGGCCAGTCTCTGCCCCTCTGCAGCACTCCGCTCCGACCCGGGCACGCGCTCGAGAGGGTGCCGCACCCTCGACCGCCTCGCCGTCATCCTGCGTACCAGCTCCTCGAACCGCACACTGACCCTCGCGTGAGACGCCCGCAGATTAAGCTGTCCGAGCTGGGTCTCCTCTTCCCCGACGCGTCCACGCTCGACAAGGGCGCACTCACCACCGCTCGTGCGTCTCCTTCCTCTCCCCTCTGCAATCAGTCCGAACTCGCGACTCACGCCCACCCCTTCACAGGCGAGGTGCTCGAGATCGGCGCCCTCTTCTCCATCCGCACCGACGACATCCCCTCGTTCGAGCGCTACCTCTCGCTCCTCTCGTCCTACTACCACGACCTCGCCGCGTCCCTCCCCAAATCGGCCAACGAGGCCCCGCTCGTCGCCCTCTCGCTCCTCCGCCTCTTGTCACAGAACCGCATCGCCGAGTTCCACACGGCCCTCGAGACCCTCGAGGGCAAGGACGTGCTCGACAGCAGCGAGGTGGCGTGGGTCATGCAGGTGCGTCGCCGGTTGCCCATTTTCGGCCTTGGCCCTCGCTTCCCGCGAGTTTCTCGTGCTGACGTCGTTTCGGCGCCTTGCACAGCTCGAGCGCTCCCTGATGGAAGGCTCGTACTCGCGCGTCTGGTCCCTCTGCCGCCCCTCTCCCTCCTCCTCTTCCACCACCTCCTCCTCCTCGTCCCCCTCGTCCCTCCCCCTCGCCGAGTTCGCCCACTTCACCCCGACCCTCCTCGCGACCGTGCGCGCCGAGATCGCCGCGTGCGACGAGCGCGCGTACGAGAGCCTCCCGCTGCGCGACGCAAAGACGCTCCTCTTCTTTGACGCCGACGACGACGTCCGGCGCTTTGCCCACGAGGTGCGCTCACTTTCTCTCTGCAGAGATGCAACGGCTCGTTTCGGGGCAAGCGACTGACGGTTCTGCGCCGTCCCTCTGCAGCGCAACTGGTACCTCGACCCCTCGACGCAGCTCCTCCACTTCCCCTCGTCCCCGCTCCACCCTTCCCGTCGCGCCTCGTCTTCGTCCTCTTCCGCAGCAGCGGCGGCACAAGGCGTCCCCGCGACGCTCGCGACCGGATCCGGCTCGGGCTCGGGCGGCGGCGACGAGCTCGACGCGCGCGAACTCGATCGCAGCAAGGTCGTCGTCGCGACGCTCGGGTACGCGCGCGAGCTCGAGAGCATCGTCTAGGCGCGCGCGCTTGAAGTTGAGGTGGACGCGGCGGAGTAGAGAACTGAATGAAGCAGCATTCTGCCACATACTCGCATCCGCATCAAGAGACGCGGGGAGACGTGAGAGTCATCGAGGGGGGCGTCGTTGCGGCTTCGTGAGCTCGGAAAAATACAGGAGTCTAGCAGAGCGGGGATGTAGCTGGGTCCTTATGATTGGTAGGAAGTGGGATGCGCAGAACTAGGGAAAGGCGAAGAGAACAAGAGTGCCGAGTTGTACACAGAGAGGGAAAAGCAGGAGGAGCGAGGGAGCGAGCGAGCGCTCACCGCGCGTGCGCACCGGCGCGCGAGGCGATAAAGACGCCCGCGATGACGACGCCGAGGAACCCGATCGACGCCGGGAGGAGGTACTCCTTGGGCAGGAAGCCCGCGACGAGCTCGTCGTCCCCGGCGGCGGGGGCCTTGCGCGCGCTCTTGCGCTTCGAGACGGGCGCCGCGTCGCCCTCGCCCTTGACTTCCTCCTCCTCCTCCTCGAGCACCTTCTCCTCGTCGCCCTCCTCGACGACGACCAATTTCTTGGCAATGCTCGCCTGCGGCGGCGCGCGGTCCTGCGCCTGTGCCGCCGCCGCCTGCGCGTCGAGCGCCGCCTTCCAGCTCGCGCCGCCCGACACGTGCAGGACGACGCGGTCCTTGCCCTCGCGCTTGGCCGTCTCGACCGCGTCGACGACGTCGCGGTCGGCCGTCATGAGCACGAGGTCGCCGTCGTCGTCGCGGTACGACAGCTGGAAGTCGCGCGGGTCGGGCTGCGGCGCCGCCACTGCCGCCGCGGCATCTTCACTCGGCGCGGGCGCGGGCGCGGGGGGGACGGCAAAGAACGGGTCGGACGAGAGCTTGCCGGCGACAATGTCGAGCACAAACTCGTGGCTGTCGTACCGCGCCTGGAAGCGGTGCGTCGACCCGCCGGGCGCGACAAACTTGAACAGGTACGTCCCGTCGTCGACGATGGGCGCTTGCGGCGCGCCGACGCTCGACGCGTGCGCGCCGCCGACCGTGCGCCGCGAGACGCCGACGTCCGAGTGCCCGTCGTCGTGCACGACCGACGCCGAGTCGCCCGGGAAGAGCTCCGAGCCGGGCGTGTCGATGCTGTCCTTGGAGCGGTGGTACCCCGGGCGCGTCGGCGTCTGGAACGGCGCCTGGCTCGACGCCGCTTCCGAGCCGTTGACGCCCGAGACGATCGACTCGGTGTCGCCGTCCTCGTCGCCGGCCTGCGCCGCGGCGCTGAAGAAGCGGCCCCACAGCGGTCCGCCCGCGGCGTCGGCCTGGCCCGACTCGGCGTGGAGCGAGTTGACCTGCTCGAGCGTCGCGTACGTGAGCTTGAGGACGTCGACGATGCCGATGAGCGAGCCGCCCTCGTCGACGATCGGGAGGTTGAGGTAGTGGCCGTCTGAGGGAGGACGAGTCAGTACATCGAGGAAGTGCGAGCTTTGCAGTGGGTGCGCACCGTGCATCTTGCGGAGCGCATCCTGGATGCTGAGGGTGGGGACAGCAGTGTCCGGGTGCGGAGTCATAACGCGCACGACACTGCAAGTCTTTGCGTCGAGGCCGGCGGCAATGACGCGGAGGACGACGTCCTTCGAGGTGAAGATGCCGGCAATCTTCTTGCCGTCGGCCTCCATGACGCAGACGGCCGTCGTGCGCTTCTCGCGCATGATCTTGGCGGCCTCGCGCACGCTCGTCTTGACGCCGACCGTCGCGGCCGTCGTGCGCGCGTCGAGGATCGACCCGAGGTCCGGGAACGACATCTTGTCGCGCAGCGCCTGAACGTAAGCGAGGAGCGGGTTGGCTGCACCCGCATCGCCAAATTGCTCCTGCGCGCCCTCGAGCGCCGTGTAGAGCTTCTGCGACGAGCCGTATGCCTTCTCGAGCTTCTCGAGCGACTCGTGGAAGACCTTGGTGATATCGAGGAGACCGACGACATCGCCTTCCTCGTTGCAGACGGGCTGCACAGTGGAGCGGTCAACTGCTGCTCCAGACGAAAGCCGGCATGAGCGAGACACGCACAAGATGGCGGAAGCCGCGGGTGACCATGGTCTGGAGCGCCTCGGTGGCGGACGTCGTGTCGCGAGTGACCATCGGGTTGGCCGTCATGATGGCGCTGACAGGCGTGTTGCGCGGGTCGTGACCGTCGCCGACAACCTGTGCGAGCGAGAGTCCAATGAATCAGCGCGCTGCCGCGATGAGCAGTCGCGCCGAAGCGAGTCTTTAAACGCACCCTGAAGGCCAAGTCCTTCGCGGTGAAGATGCCGCAAAGGTGCTCGTCCTCGTCGACGACCAGAACGCAGTCAGTGCGCTTGGCGGCGCAGAGCTGACTGGCGTCGGACACGCTCATGCCATGCGGGACCGTGAGGGCGGGGAGCGGGCGGAGGGCAGAGACAGTGCCCTGCTTGGGCCGGGGCGCGCGATGCGAGGACGACTGGCCCTGGGCGCCCGAGGTGCCGCTGCGCTTCGACGGCGGGCGCTTGCGCGACAGCTCGGATTCGATCTTCTTGCGAATGGCCTGCGAAGTGTGCCGAGGTGGGGAGAAGGAAGGCAAGGTCAGCACGCGTTGTCATTGTGGCGGTTCCGGATGCACTGCGCTAGAAGTGTCTTGATTGCTTCTTGTTGTTCACGCATCCTCCAGGTCTGTCCCTGCAACGCTGAGAGGAAAGCGCGAGCCTCCCTCAACAAGCCTCGACACGCGCCTCCCGCCTCCGTGGGCTGCTAGATACGCTTCTGAGGGCCAGCAAGACCGATCCCTGCACCATGAGACGCATGACAGGAGCACAAGAGGCGTCGTCGTCGAGCTGCACGTTGGGTGATCTCGCGCGAAGGAGCGTCGGACTGACCTCGTCGCGGCGGCTCTGGCGCTTGCGGGTCTCTGCGAGGCCGTCACCACCGCCGATGCTCGTCGGCGGGGTGCTCGGGGCGGGGCTCGAGGCCGAGACGAAGCTCGAGCCCGACGCCGAGTAGACCGACTCGGGGCGGCGCGCAGACGGGCGCGACGAGGACGACATGGACGAGGGAGTGGGCTGCGGTGAGGCTGGGACGGGAATGCGGGACATGCGCGAGTCTCCGGCGAAGGAGCGGGAGCGGTCGAGGAAGCGAAGGGGCGGCGACGATTCCGTCAACCAACTTGGCCGTTGACGAGGACCCGCATCGTCGTCGACTGCTTGCTGGGCTTCTGCGATCTTGCTCGAGCTACAACTAGTCTGCTGTGCTTTCCGCGTCCAACTCAGCGGCGATCCGTGGTCTGTGTCGCTCACCTTCTCATCTTCTCGCTCTTCTCGCTCTGCCCGCTCTGACTACTCTCTCGTATGCTGAGCCGTGCTCATCGGCACCACATATGAGTCGAGTTGCTGCAAAGCTGGAGCCACGTGCACCAGAGACGTCGCGCAGGCTCATGTACGTCGAGGCGGAAGAGGCGAAAGCGGACGGGCTGTGGGAGGGTGAGGGCGGCGAGTACTCGCTGGACGATGAGCCGTCTTCGCGCAACGACTCAAGCGGCGCAGTGCTAGTGTCCATGATAGCTGTGCTTGAAGCCGAACGCTGAGGTGCGGGCGGCAGCGCGCATGGACAGGTGGCTCAGAAGCGCATCGTCGTTCGTCTTTGGGCGCTTCGCAGACGATCCAGATGTTCCAGCATCGACCCGCGAGGCTGGCGTGCCATCCGACACGGCTGGTCTTCCAGTGCTGAGCTGCGCGACCTGCGCACGCAGCGCCCCGACCTCCTTGGCGAGCGCAGCTTTTTCGTTGCGCAGGCGCACGCAGCCAGCCTCGTGCTCGGTACGATTCGCCAGCGTGGTGCGGGTCTTGCAGTCGGGGACGCGGCACCTGCGTCGAGTCGACAGGTCAGTCTCGTCGGCTGGCCTCGCTCACAAGGCCGATCAGCACCCAGGCTCACTCGAATTCGGCGCAGGTTTCGTCATGCTCGGCCGACTTGCCGCGCCGGTGCAGACCCTTCTGCATCCCACCACAGTTGGCGCCACCGCGCGGGCAGGCGATCTCGGTCTCGACGCATTCGGTGGCAATGTGCTCCTCCGTTTTCGACACCGCGACGTGAACGTTGCACTGGGTACACGAGACCAAGCGGTGCATGCACTGGCGGGGCGCTTTTAGCGTGAGCGAAACCCTGCGATACTGTCCATTGAGAACCGGACGAACCGTCACATTGGAATGGGTCGACTCTTCGGAGATCGCGCCCACCCAGGTGCAGCCACGGTGACGACACTTGACGCTTTTTGGCGGTAAAGGACTCAGCTGACAATGCAGGTCGTTCAAGACGGCGAACCCGCGGACGTACCTGTACTCCTCGAACGCCCGCTTCACAAGTGGGCTCACCTCGACCCTCGCCGCCATGGCCCTCCTGCATGTCGGGCAAAACGCGCCCCTTTCGCTCGCGAGGATGTCGCCGACGCACGAGTGGCACACGATGTGCTGCTCGGCGCAGACGAGGAGCGGTGGGTAGGCGGCTTCGAGGCAGATGGGGCAGTGCAGCCAGGCCGGGAGGGCCGTCACGAACAATTCGAGGTCCTTGCCCATCGTTCCGAGCGCTTCTGGGGAGGGTCGGGAAGTGTGGAACGAGGAAAGAGCGGTCGGGTCGAGGTGGGAGCTGACGACTTGGCTGACGAGGTGGAGAAGGCAGCAGAACGAGCTGTGGACGTAGCGTGCGGATCGAGGCGACCTCTGCTGCACTCGAGCTCGTGTCTGGACGAGCGACAGATCTGAGCGGAGCGAAAGCCGGGACAAAGACGAGGACGAACAGGTGAAAGGGGCTCGAGGGTCGGATGTCGATTCTGAGCGAAGCATCAACGATGGTCTTGGAGGCCTCAAAAGATCGAGTGCAGCCCTGCTACGGAACAGAGATGCGTACGAGGTTCCCCAGTGTGCCTGTGAATGCTGCCTGCACGTCGTCACTGGGCCGCTCTGGAGAACCGCTCTCGAGAACGCGTTCAGCTGTCTGAAGATTGTGCGACTGCACGTGGGCCAGTGGACAAGCAAGAACTGCCCGTTGAGCGTGCGGATAGGCCGCTGCGACGATGGAGCGAAAATAGCCAATTCGACCGACAGCTCGACCTGCGAAAAGCAGTCTGCCCAGCCTCTTCAATTTCCACACAATGGCTCAACCATCACGCAAACAGGTAGAAGCCGTTTACACGGAGCTCCAGGACGGCATCTACCCAAGTGACCTGCCGAGAGAGCTGAATTAGCTGCCTGAGACGGTTGCGACAGCCGTGAGCAGCACGCACCAGTCGCTCGCCAGGTCCGCGAAGCTTGACAGCCTGTGCAGAGATATTGTGTCAGCGCAGAGCGAGAATTCAGATTGCCGCCGTGAAGCGCACGTCTCGGGGAGCGCGCAGCTTTTCATCTGCGGTCGAGGTGTCGAGATGCCCCCTTGCTTCCGCCGCGGTAGCACTATGGCCTTTCCCGGGTGTGCCCGCATGAACGTGGCTATAAGGAGATTTCAACTCAGCCAAGCATATGGTGTTTGAACGAGATCTTATCGAAGAGAACGCACGATTTTTGGCGAAGCCCGAATCGTGGGAGAGTAGGGCGAAGTCGACATCTGCGGCAGCTAGACGGTGAGCTAGTTCTGCCACGGCGCTGAGACTGACAAGACGTACTGGCGAATATCCAGCTTTCGACCATCGAATCTGTCATCCCCTCTACCTCCTGCAGAACGCCGTCCGGGTCGTTTTTCATCCTGCCCGCACCGCTCACAAACTTCTTCTTTTTTGAGTCGCGCAGCTCGGCGTGGTGTGGCGTCAGGCCCGAAAGCACGACGCGGTCAGGAAATGCGGCAAGAGCAGACTCGCGCAGGGTGGACGAATCGGTTATGAGATAGTAGAGCGGGTGCTGGCCCGGCGCTGAGTACGTATCTGCATTTGTGGAGGTTGGCGATACAACAAATACTGTCAGCTGAACCTACCGCGACAATGCTCAGAAAGACTCGACATACCGACCACTTCCTGGGCGCAGGTGAACCAGTGCTCGTGCCAAGCCGGCGTCTGCAAGCGACACAAAATACGTCAATACGAGGCAAGAGATCCCTGATAAACGTCACACCGCAATCTCGCTTACGTTGATCCAGTCGTGCTGAGGCTTTCGCTGCAACCGATGATGCGTCAGGTCTCATCCCTCAGCAAAACGTACAGAGTAGTGCCTACCATGTAGAAGTCGCCAGTGCGGATCTGGAGACCGACAACGAAGAAGGATGGGAGCGAGAACAGCGACGTGTACTCGTGAATGAACATGAGCGCCTCGAGCTTTGGACGGAAGAGGAAGTGCATGATCTGTGCGTAGGCCGTCTCCATTGTGAAGCCGAGATGTGCGAGTTGCGGGACAAGAGACGGTTCGGAAGCGTTGTAGGCCTGAAGAATCATGCCACGGTTGAGGCGGTCGAACTGTGCGCAGAATCGTCAGCCTGGCGGTCGCTAGCAGGGTATGGTGACAATACGCACACGAATCCACGGCTCGTCGCGCTGGCCAGTGCGCACATCAGCAAGCACCTCCCGCATCGGGTCGATCTCAAGGTTCTGCATCTTCATCGTCTTCCTCCGCCTCAGCAAGGTCGCGCTCGCCCATAGCCGCGAGTACGCATCACCCGGAACGTCGGTTCGGCGCAGGGACGGGGATGGAGCGGACCAATCGATGAAGGGCGAGTCGAAGACCAGGTCGAGCGGGAAGGGCTGGTCGAAAGAGGCGATGAAGGCTCGGTCCGTCAGGAGGGCGTACAGGAACGTCGTGGTCAGACCCATGAGCCTGTCCGAGATACACGTCAGCCTGCCGCAATACCGGAATCAGAGAAGGAACCGACCGATCGGCAAGACCGCCGCAAGGCTTCCCGGCAGGGCACTGGTACTCGAGAATGCGAGCTGGGCGCTTGAGAGCGAGGACCTGTGCGCCAAAGCTCGGGTGAGTGCGTTGATGTGATGTCAGTAGATCGAGATAGGGACCAACCTCGGCGTGCAATCGCGCATAGCGATGCCACCACTTCTCGCCCTCCGTGTGCCATGGCTCGCGTCCGTCGCGCCATTCCCGCAGTAGCTCTGAGTATCTGCGAGCGACTTCGCATGAGCACGCGTGAGCGTATGAGATGGCGCAAAGGCGAGGAGCGACGCACTTCTCCCACGAGCCGCCAGTGAACTCGCCCGGACCTTCGAAGGACCCAGGTGCAGATTCGTGCGACTTGGCTGGTTCGCCAGGCCGCATGTTAGGCGGATATTGCGACGCCATAATGCCGATGGGTGTGCCTCTTTGGCTCTGCGGGCGAGTCGAGCGAAGCCAGTCGCGAGTAACTCGATCCGCCTGCCATGTGCGAGAGGTCAGGGCGGGGCTTGCGACGGCAAGCAACGCAACGCACCTCGGTCAGGTTGCTGACAATGCGCGAAAGACTCTCGTCGGGTACTCCGCTCCACCGCCAGCGCCGAAACTCCTGCACTTTGGGCGAGAACTGCGCCTCAAACTGCTCGTCCACCGCCGCTGCCGTGCCCAGGCGCAGCTGCTTGGCCGCAGCTGGTGCGACTGGGGCGGCTTGCACCACAGTGCGAGGATGCACGTCGCGGTACATGCTAGCGAGCGGCTCGGAGCGCGAACGATGGTGCAGCAAGGCGAGCACGCCGACCAACACGAGGACGACTATGCCGCTAATGACAGCGCGTCTTCTCCGGCAGAGCTTGCGCTTCGGCACAGCTCCTTGCGCCGACTCGAGCGGCATACTTGGTGACCTAGGCGGTGGCAGGAGGCGTTGGGACTCGCCGCTGAGCGGGAGAACCAGGGGCGACAGGCCGCGAAAGGAACGTCGCAGCCGTCGAGGCGATAGCCTACGCCCCAATCGGAGGAAGGAAGCCACGGCAGGAGACAGAGGAGACTCTTGCGCTTGGTGTGCGCGTCCCGCGTGGTCCGCGGGCATGCTGGCGGGGACGAGAGGAGAGGCAGACGCGCGCGCACGAGCCGCGACCAGCGCGAAAAGTCCAAGGCAGAGGACGGACAAGCTGCAACCGCGGTAGCACCTCCAGTCTCACGCAGCGGCCATTCGGAAGGAGGGCTGTTGCGAAACGCTAGCCGGAACGGAGCGCGACGACAGATCGAGAGAGCGAGGGCGGCTGCGAAGCGCGCATTGGGCCGTGTGATGCAGGCGTGCTGACCTCTTCCGTTGCTGCGAATGCACTGGCCAGCTGGCATCGGATCTGCGACCAGTGCCATCTTAGCGGGAGCCGTTCCGTCAAACTAGAATCTTGACGCCAGCAGGGCACGACTGCGGACGAGGTGGAGGAAGCAAAGGCGCGCTCGTCGGGACGTGTCGTTGGGTCTGCTGATGCTTTCCAGCGAGCAGCAGCGAGCGCAGGATGCGACGGCGAAGCAGAGACGCCCTCGGACCTCGCTCCGGACGCGACCCGCCTCGACGCGTCGCCGTCGGTTGACCTTCGCAAAGCTCGTCGCCATGGGCTCTGTGCGCCTGCCGGGCGACGCGCGGGTCACGAGTCCCCTCCTCGGCCGGGAAAAGGACTCGTACGACCTCCCGCGCCCGCGCCGACGCTGCTCGCGCACCTTGTTCATCGTCGCCGTCCTCGCCGCACCCATCACGCTCATCCTCGCCTTTACCGCGCCCATACCCGTCGCACTCGAGCCGTATGCCGACCAGATACGTGCACCGCTCGTGCGGACAGGCCGTTTCGCCGCTGCTGGGCTGGTAGGGAGCGGCGCAGGGTCAATGGACGAAGACGAGGACCGGGCACGAGCACCCGTCGATGGCTTGCCGAGCGATGGAGAAGGGCCCTCGCCCAACGTACAGGAGACTGGAGACGATGAGGTGACGCGGAGACCGCCTGCCGTGCTTGCGAGCGAGGGTGAGGAGGCCGACGACATGGAGCAAGCCGCGCCCATCAACGACGAAGACGACTTCCTGTCGATGGAGGACGTCCTGCCGCGGATACGGTACAGCAAAGAGGACCGACACCTGCGGCGGTACAACTGGACGACTCCCAAGGTCCACAGCAGTCTCTCCCGGATGCTCGAGGAACTCACGCCGGTTCGTCTCGAGTGCTCTTCCGCGCTCTGCTTATCACTGAACGCTCCCACTTGCAGGCCCAGAATGAAACTCGGCAATGGCTCATCAAGAGTCGGACCCGGACGCAGCGCGGTACCGGCATCGGCCTAGGAGCAGACGACCCGCCGCGCATGATCCGTCCAGCACCGGCTCTGCCAGCACATCCTCTTCCACCTTCCGAGCACAAGGGCCCCGGCATCTTTGTCGACGGGTCGTTGGCCAAGTGCGTCACTGCAGTCTGATTTCACAATGTCCCGCTGATGCCCTCTTCTGCAGGTACAACGACCTGGTCGAAGAGTGGCGCACAGGCGAGCCTGTACAGGTGTGCGAGAAGGGGGCGTGGGAGGACGAGTATGCGCAGATGCATGCCGAGATGCTGAGCGGGGAGCGCGAGGCCAGCTTGATGGAATACGTCTGCCACCAGGGCGAGTACTGCGGAGGCTTCGCCGACCGGTACGTTATGTTCGTCTCCCTTCAGTGCGATGCGTCCAGCTGACTGAGCGTCGCGCGCAGAATCCTCGGCATGACTACCTCGTTCCTGTACAGCATCCTCACCAAGCGTGCCTTCTCGATCCGGTGGCAGCAGCCCGCACCCATCGACCTCTTCTTTGACTCGCCCTCCATCGACTGGTCGCGCCCATTCTACAATGAGACCGACACGCCTCTCGCACCGGTGTACAGCAACAAGACACTCATCAAGCGACGCAAATTGCTCAACGCGCACAATTGGGAGCCGGAGGAAGTCGACGAATTCATGCCGAAGTTCGTCGCGCGATACGAGAACTCGAAGCGCACGCCGTGGCTGCAGGTGCGTCACTGACTTCTCGCATATCCAAGCGCCCTGTTGACTTCGGCCGCCGCAGATCGAGTTCAACCGCGGCGTCGTGATGCGCTCCTGGTCGTACCGCCCGATCAAGCCGCTGGTCGATGCCATCGGTCTCAAGGCGCAGACCGCTTATTCCTGCCTGCTCAACTACCTCTTCCGCCCCAAGCCCGCCGTGCTCGCCTTCATTTCGCAATACACTAGCTTCTTCGCCTTGCCCGAGAACTTCGTCATCGGTATCCAGATCCGCACTGGCGACCTGTCGATGGTGCGTGATGTACCTTTGACCAGCGCAGTACAGAGGCTCACCTTCCTCTGCACAGTGGGCCGATTACAAGGACGCTGTCAACACGGTTTCCGTGCACAGCCAGTACTTCACGTGCGCCGACGCCGTCGCGCGCAAATATGCGCATCCCTCGCAGAAGGTCGTCTACTACCTCATCACCGACTCGCACAAGCTCGAGCGCGAGGCGTTGCGCCGCTTCGGCGACCGCGTTGTCGTGACGGGCCTGAAGCAGGCGCATGTCGAAATCAAGACTGACCGGAGCAAAGGCTTGAGCGCGATCAAGCTTGCCGCGGACGGCTTCATGCGCACCATTGCCGAGAGCTGGATCTTTGCCGGTACGTTCTCGCTCTGCGCTTTTCCTGTGGTGCCCGCGGCTCACATCGGTCCCGCTTCTGCTCTACAGGCACCGACTTCCAGATCCTCACGTCCCGAAGCGGCTTCGGCAAGATTCGTACGTGCTGATTGATCGAGTCTTACAAGTCCAGCTCGCTGACGTGGTTTCATTCCTCCGCAGCGACCTGGCTTCGTGGCCGCGAGGGCACGACCATTTCGCTTTTCAACGAGTATACCGACCCCGAGTATACCAACATGTACAAGGTCATGCACAATGGACGCCTACCGCCGCCAATAGACTGTTCCAAACCGGAAGCGTGCGTGACCCGTCTGCATCCTCGCCCGGCCCCTCCAGAACACGGCTGACACGTTCTGTGCAGACTCTCTTCGTTCTCGCAACTCGCGCAAGACTGGTCCCTTGGATAAAAGACTCGCACCTTTCGACGACACACCCGGGTCGCCTATCTCGCATCTCTAGCAGCATTCTCTTCCTGGGACTCTCTCTCGTTCCGCTTCGCATGTCCCGCTCGCATATCGATTCGTTTTGGTCCTGGTGTTGCCGCAATAGTAGACTGCTTGCCTCTCTGATTGCCTCGCTGGATCGTCTGCGACAGCTGAGAGAGCGAGCGTAAAGTCGAGCGTAGAGATACAAAGGTACAGGAAACAAGGGACTAACACAACGAGCAGAACCCGAGATGCTCTAGACCGTAGGAAGATGAGGGCACGAAACGATGCGACTACCGCTTCTTCCTCCGCGCCTCGTTGATGTTCTTCCGCCCCGAGCCGATGAGAGGCAGGCCCGTCTTGTCGAGGCGCACCTCGCCGTTCTGGCCGCCCTTACCCGTCCTTCTCCGTCCCTTCGGGTTGTCGATCCCGCCCTTGGTTCCCCCAATGCCCATCATCTGCGCCTCGAGCGAACCCTCCTGCGCGAACCACCCGGCGCCCGCAGCCGCGCCCATCGACGCCGATGAGCCGGTCCCTCTCCGCTGGTCGTCGAGGAGGGCGCGCTGCAGCGCGCGCTGCTCCTTGTCGCGCCGCACCTCGGCGCTCTTGACACCGCGGATCCACTCCTTCTGGTCCTCGCGAACGACAGGCTCGGCGTGCGCACCGCCTGCGCGGCCCATCTTTGGGTTCGGCATCGAGTACTGCGTGCCGCGGAGGCGGTAGTTGAAGTTGGACTTGAGGTGGAGGATGTAGCCTTGGGGATGTTGCGGCGAGACGGGAACGTAGGTGATGGAGGTGCGGAGGAGGGTCGCACCACCGCAGGAAGGGCAGAAGCGCTTCTCCGGGTTCTTGCAGAGCCTGTAGATTGGGTGACACGATCAGCACGGGAGCCTTGTGGACGATAGTCGCTGCAGCGGGATCTCGCCCAACTCACTTGAAGCATGCGTGGCAGCGCAAGACCCACGTCCGCACCTCGCGCACGCGCTTGCCCCCACTGCCGAGAACGTTGAGGCCCATCTGCAGCGCGACGTTCTGCATCGCAAAGTCGCCCGTCAAGACGGCCGCCTTCATGATGGTCTTGGGCTTGGCCGGACCCGACGACGTCGAAGCTTCGGGCTGGTCGGGCGCCGCAAAGAGGCCGAGGTCGCGCACTTTGTGCGCGTGAACGTTATCGGGCGTGATCCACGAGCCAGCGGACGAGTCGGATTCGGCGTCCGACACATCATCGTCGCCTCCGGCGGCAGCATCTGCGGCAGGCGCATCGGCGAGAGACGGTTGCGAGGGGGAGGAGGCGGCGTCGGGAAGGGCAGAGGTCGAAGCGGCAGGAGATGCGGAAGAAGTGTCGGCTGGAATCGATGGAGCCGGTGCGGGAGGGGCGGCCGGCGATAGGTCCTCCTTCGCATCCTGCACGTCGAGCTTCTCGAGCGTGGAGGCGAGAGCGTCGTTCTCCGCCTCCTCAGCGTCGGCGGCTACCGGTGCATCCTCCTTCTCCTCCTTGCCCGGAGCCTGCTCCTGCGCGTCGCTCTCCTTCTTTCCCTTGTCCTCCTTCGGCGGGCCCGTCAAGACCTGGCCGGGCGTGTCACGAACACGCCAGGTGCCGTTCTCCTCAAGCTCGAGGGTGAGGCAGAGAGCGAGTACGCGGATGTCGGCCTGCGAGAGCACGGCGAGGTCACCCGTCTTGCGGGCAAAGGCGGTAACTGCACGGCAAAAGCTTCGTCAGCCCACGATCGAGCAGGAAAGGTGGGTCTGGTGGACGGGACGTACTCTTGGCGACCGATTCTGGTGTCGGGTCGCGGACCTCGAAACCCTCGCGGTTACGGTGCATCTCGTCTGGCTCCTGCCCCTCGGCGAGAGTGTCGGCAGGGAGCTGGAGCTTGGCTTCGTCGAGGAGGGCGCGGCCGCGCTTGTCGCGCAGCTCTGCGACGACATCGCTGGTTACGAGGTAGTGCGTTGCCGAGTTGCGCAGGGACGAGAGCGGTGATTGGAAGAGCGGGGCACTGTCGATCACGAGCCATTTAATGCTGTGCGTCCCGAGCAGGCTCGCGGGCTGCTGCGCTCCTTTCGGCGCCATCGTGGGAGACGGAGGAGGCGAAAGTAGGCGGGTGTCGGCTGCGTCTGCGGGCGTTCGTCCGGGCGTCTGGCGAGTCTGAAGATGCGCTTGGGGCGGTACGGAGCGTGCCAGTTCCCCAGAGAGCGTGCGAAGCGAGCGAGTGGCCGTTCGAGGGGCAAGCTCAGACGGCTGCGAGCGGTGCAATGTCAATGTCCGCTTATCTCCCCGACGTCTCTAGTCGGGCAGAAGGACAGCCCGGTCAAGCGGGCAAGTTCGTACTACACTGAATAAGGCATGGACGCGCTGAGGGACTCACGTCGTTCGCTCAGAATGCTTGTCTGATCCTGCGCTGCAAGTGCTGCACATACCGCCCCACGCTACATTCACGCTGTGCCTCCCAAGCTGCAGTTTCGCGCTCTGATTCTCGACCTTTCACGGGCGCGAGATCATCAGGGCAATCGAGTCGCCGCGTCGTTGACAGCGAGGATACGCCGGTCCACCTCCTTTATTTGCTCGCAGATGTCCTTGACTTCCTCCCTTTGCTGGTCATGCAGTGGCTGCGATCAGCAGTGCAGTGCGCTGCAGGACGATCACATGCAGTAGGTTCCGCACCTGTTTTCGCTGGCCCCTCTCGGCAAGAACGGCTGGGTGGTTCAGGGCGTCTTCGGCGCTCATGAGCTCAACGGCGGTGCTTGGTGCGTGGAACGGCGCAGCGGGGGGACCATGCGTCCCTGCGCGCGTCTGTTGGCACTGGGACGGACCGAGGTGGCGAGGACACGAACCGCCCTATGGCGAATTGTCCCCGAACTGTCGGCGCGATGGCAATGTTTCGGGCGCACGAAAAGTCGAAACTTTGCTTGCACGCTTGGATGACACGGCAGATAGACCTGCAGGCGCGAAATGTCAGCAAGTTGGGCACCCTGATACGAGACTGTCTTTGGCGCGCCGTTCAGGTTGCTCAGCGGCAGCTGGGATGACGCCGGCTCTTCTGCGCGAGCAGGCCGCTTTTTGGGCTTCTGCAGGCCTGCAGCTCAGCACCGATGTCAGCCTCTTAGTCCGCAAGGCAAGACAAACGTCGCGAAGGCACCCCAATGGCCCCGGAAAACATGGCGTGTCACGTCGCCATCGCGAGCAAAGCGGCGGTAGCATAGCGGGCGCCTAGTCTGCGCGGCAGCTTGCCGGAACCAGTCCCAGTCATCGTAAGCCGCTGTTGATGCAGGCGCTCTGCTGCGGAGGGCGTTGGGAACGCCAGTCGAAGCAGAAGCAGGCGTAGAGAGTACGGTGGCCTCAGGCAGCAGAGCTGTGCGGCTGCAAATCGTCGCCAGGCTAGCAAGTGGAGAGCAGAAGCGAGAATGACGAGCGAAGGAGCGAGCAGGCCGACCGAACACGGCCGCGCCGTGACTCCGCCTCGTCGAGGCGGGCCGGCGTGTTATTGCGCTAAATGACCCGTATGCGCAATGTCCGAGCCTGAGCCAAAGGCCCGAGAGCAGTCCCCTCGTCAGACGACTGGCAAGGTCGACTAAGGAGGGCTGTGGACCGCCACTGGGGGCGCATGGCGAAGTGGCGTATAGCGAGGGACGAGGACACAGCTTTTGGGTAGGCTCTAGAGGTGCAGGGCTCACTAAAGCGCGGATTGCGTAACCGGAAGGCCGTAAGGCAACCGTGAGGTATGTACGAAGGCGGGGGGAGGAAACCACAGAGGCGCATTTGGTTGTTCGTCCGGGGTGCCGAGTCACCTTATGAAGCTTGCTGGACCTTTGTATACATTCCAGAGATTTGAGCGGGTCGAGCCAGGAGGGAAACTCGCCGTTTCTCCTCTCTTTCGCCCGTACCGACCACAGCATGCCCCTTCGCGTTGTCAAGATTGCTGGTGACGGGATCGGGGAGTCCTCCATACCTTCATACGACCTCTTGATCACGAGCTAGCCCTGTCAAAAGCGCACTGGATGGCCGCCATCAGCGTACTCAACGACCGCGAGGTTCGCCGCGGCTCCACCTTGACTCGTCGGTTCGGCACACGCCGCGGGCGGTCCGCTCGAGGCTTGCAGGAGACACTTTACTACTAGTGAAGCCCTGAGTAGCTTAAAATTCTGCCCAAGAGGCGAGATGGGCGCGACGGCCGCATTCCGAAATCAAGATGGAGCACGCTGCAACTTCGCGACGCAAGCTCACAGAGCGCCGGGAACAAGCGTGCTGACCTTTTGCGACGCTGCACAGGCCCCGAGGTTGCCGGCCAGGCCGAGCGCATCCTCGATGTCTTCTCCGCCCACACCGACCTCAAGTTCGAGGTTGAGGCGCACGACTTTGGCGGCATCGCCATCGACAACCACCAGAACCCGCTGCCCGACTCGACGCTCAAGGCCTGCAAGGAGGCCGACGCCATTCTGCTCGGTGCGCCTCCCTTCGCCATGTTACGGCCGGCTCCTGCCCGTACCTCCGGTCGCTAACCCCGTCACCTCGTCTTCGTCGTGTGCAGGCGCTGTTGGCGGTCCCAAGTGGGGCACACACCCTACTCTCCGCCCCGAGATTGGTCTCCTCAAGCTCCGCAAGGAGCTCGGCCTCTACGCCAACATTCGCCCCGCCCTCTTCCCTGCCCCCTCACTCGTCGCCTACTCGCCGCTCAAGGAGCACATCGCCAAGGGCACCGAGATCGTCGTCGTCCGCGAACTGATCGGCGGTATCTACTTTGGCGACCGCCGCGAGGCCGTCGCCGGCGCGACCGAGGGCCAGGACGCCGAGGCGTTCGACGCGTGCACGTACTCTGTCCCCGAGGTGCAGCGCATCACGCGTCTCGCAGCGTACCTCGCCAAGTGCTCGAACCCGCCCCTCGCGATCCACTCGATCGACAAGGCCAACGTGCTTGCGACGAGCCGTCTGTGGAGGCGTGTCGTGCAGGAGACGCTCGACACGGAGGAGCCCGACCTTCAGCTCGACCACCAGCTCGTCGACTCGGCTGCCATGCTCATCTGCGCCAACCCGCGGAAGCTCAACGGTATCGTCCTCAGTGCGTTTCTCCTGCTGGCGCTCGAGCAGAGCGTGGGCTATCGCTGACTCTGCTCGAAACAGCCGAGAACCTCTTCGGTGACATCCTCTCGGACGAGACGTCCGTCATCCCTGGCTCGCTCGGTCTCCTCCCGTCTGCATCGCTTGGCGGCATCCCCGACGGCCAGTCGCGCATCCCGGGCCTGTACGAGCCGATCCACGGGTCGGCGCCGGACATTGCCGGGCAGAACATTGCCAACCCGATCGGGACGATCCTCAGTATCGCGCTCATGCTGCGGTACTCGTTTGGCAAGGAGCGCGAGGCCAAGCTCGTCGAGGAGGCCGTGCGTATCGTGCTCGACGACGAGAGCGCCGGCGGATGCGGGTTCCGCACCAAGGACCTCGGCGGCGACAAGACGACGACCGAGGTCGGCGACAAGGTTGTCGAGATCCTCACGGGCCTCCTCAAGCAGTAGATGCAGGTCGAGGCGCTCAGTCGGCTGGCTGGGCCACGTGAAGTGAAAAGACGCAGTATCACCGTCTCGCTCTTCGTTGCGCCTCTCTCTGTTCCTCAGGCCTGTTCCGTGGGTACGTGCTACCGGCGAGGTGTCGGTCCGTCTGGCGCAAGGCGAGCGACGGATGACTGTGAGATGCGAGCTGGACAGGAGGCAGCTCAGTCGGTCGCCTCGTCAACTCGTGCGGGAAAGTCGCGAGCCTTGTGAGCATGTACAGAGTCTGCAAAGGCAATTCCGCGTGGTCCTCGGCACGCAGGCAGCCGAGGCTGCGGGTCGTCTGCATGTGCTCGGCCTCGCGGCTTCGCTTTCGCTCCGCCCGCTTCTCCAGCCCGCCGCCGCCTCTCGCCGCTCCCGGCGGAGAGGCCCAGTCCCTCCCGAGTGCAGCAGTACTCGCCCCTCCCAACCCTCTCCCTTGCCCATCATGGCGAATTAAGCCGTGTCCCGAGTCCCGCCCATTGCGCGTCCATCCACCCCGGCATACCCCCTCCGCCCGCCCTCCCGGACCTGCCAGACTCTCCTCTCCCCTCTCCACCGCACCAAATGAGCCCGCTCGACCCCCCGGCGAGGCTGCAGAGCGCTGACGTCGCCATGTCGACCCGCCCCGAAGACCTCGGCACGCGCATGTCTCGCGCTTCTCCCTCGCGTCCCGACGCCCGTCCGACGCCGAGATGGCTGCTCAAGATTATGCAGGAGCGTGCTGGGCTGCACGAGAACGCGCAGGAGCGAGACGGATCGGGTGACTCTGCTCACGCGAGCGGAGCTCGGGTGGAGGGCAGCGGCCAGTCGCGCGACCCGCAGAACGATGTGGACAAGGTTGCAGGCGGACGAGTGGATGGACAGAGCTCGCACGACAGTCCTGCGGCTGCGGCAGAGGACGCGGCGCCGCTGTCGCCCGCGCCGCTTGCCGCCTGCGACGATGTCCCGCCGACCACGACAGGGCCGTCTTCCTGCGGCGCGGACCTCGAGCCGTTCGCCAGCTCGTCGCGTCACTCGTACGGCGACTTCAGCTCGGCGAGCTCGACCGCCTCGTCGTCGACTTCGCACTCGGGCTTCTCGTCCGCTTCGGCTTCGTCCTTTACCAGCGCCAGCTCGACCCAGACTTTCTCTGCAGCGGGCTGGAGCGCCGGGGCACAGGCCGCCTGTGCGCCTCACGCGCTTCCGTCGCTTGCCGAGGTCGCGGTCAAGGCTTCTGGCGACGAGGCTGGCGATGTCGACACGACGCCGGTAGCCGAAGCGCCGGGTGCACCAGTCTCGGCGATCGACTTCGAGCCGACCGTTCCTTTCGCGCCGACCTCTGCCGCGCGGCTTCCCACTCCCTCAAAGACAGTCTCCGTCTCTCCCGCCGCGCCGCGTCCGCTCTCGCACGTCCCGCGCGCACCTCCCGCACACTTCGACCCTCCTTCACGCCCTACATCGTCGCAGAGCGGCTCGGACCCCGCTTCGTCCGGCACGCTCGTCAACGCGCATACCGCGCACCAGCCGCCTCCGTCTCCCTCGCTCACCTCGACGTCTGGCGGCGGGTTCGCGGCTCCGCTCCCGTCCGACGACGGGCAGTGCCACGCTGGGTCGGCGATCCTCAAGCACTCGAACGAGGGGATCGACTGGGACGACGGCACGCTGCGCCCGCCCGAGAACTTTGCCATGGTGTCGCCGAGGCTGTACCGGAGCTCGTTCCCGCGGAAGCACAACTTTCCGTTCTTGCGCAGCTTGGGGCTCAAGAGCGTCATGTGCGTCTACGACCTCCTGTTTCCGGTTCGCACCAGCGCATACTGACTCGCTACGCTGTCTGCAGGGTCCTTGTGCAGGAGCCGTACCCGGAGGAGAACGTGCAGTTCCTCGAGGCTGAGGGGATCCAGTGAGTCTTACTTTCTCTATCGGATCAATCAGCCTTCCTTCTTGCTCTATCGGGCCTGCGATGGGGACGCTGACACGTGTTGTCGCGCAGGTTCTTCCAGTTTGGCATTCCGGGCAACAAGGAGCCGTTCGTCTCGATCCCGGAGGAGAAGATCGTTGCGGCACTGTCGACCATCCTCGACCGGCGGAACCACCCGATGCTGATCCACTGCAACAAGGGCAAGGTGCGTCGCTCTCTCGCTCTCCTCCCACATGGCCTCCTCCGACTGACGCCTGGCTGTTTCGCAGCATCGGACAGGTTGCGTCGTCGGCTGCCTCCGCCGCCTACAAACCTGGTCGCTCACCTCGGTCTTCGACGAGTACCGGCGCTACTCGCACCCCAAGTCGCGCGCGATGGACCTACAGTGCATCGAGGCGTTCGGCGGCCTGCCCAAGGTGTGGGACACGGTCGACCGGGCACAATTGCCGGCGTGGGCGACCCTCGACCCGCCGCCGCTCGCAATCCCGCCTGCCGAGGCGCCTCCGTCACCGTCGACGGAGAGCGCGACGACTATCGAGGAAGTCGAGATGCGACAAGCGCCGTGAAGCACACCTATCCGCCTTGCGACCCTTCACCCCCTCGCTCCGCTCGCCGTACCATACCTCTCCCCTCTCATCTGCTCATCATTCCACCATTCGCATCGTTCCGCCCACTGGGCCTTGTCCCGTCTCGTTCTCGCTGTTCACTCTGGCGCGCGGCTACCACTGCCCTGTTGTAACTTGTACCGTTCCTCCGCGCTCCTCCGGCGCGACAACTCGGCTCAACTCTCGCTGCCTTCGTCTCGGCATTGGCGCAGGTCGAGCGAGTCTTGCGTCGAGGAGGCGGAGACTTGTCCAGTTCTCGCGTGCCCTCTCGTCCGTGTCGACACGGGAGATGCGAAAGCCCGCTAGCGTTACAACACACTTCGTCGCTCTAAACCTGCCCTCGTTGCGCACTCAGTCCTGCCCGAAGTAATACGACCCGTACATCGCCGCCTGCGCCGCGACGAGCCCGGAGAGCGCGAGAGGGCCTGGTCGCCGCGCCGTCAGGGCTTTGCGGCCGTTCAGGAAGAGATAGACAAGGGACCACGCTGCGACACGGAGGATGTGAGCAAGCGTGCGACTGACGTCGACGAGCTTCAAGACGGCGGAAGCCCTGCGAGCAGACAGGCAAGAGGCAATCACGCACCTGTCGTCGTCCCGCTTCCGTTCAACGGGTCGCCAGCTCGGATCATGTACCTGCACAAAGAGACGCGTCAGGTTGGGCACACGTGAGAGGAAAGTACGGGGCGACGCACCCGCTGCCGCCGAAGATGGCCGCGAAGACGGGTAGCTGGATCAGCTGCGGAAAGCCTGCCGGCGCACGTACACACAGCGGCAGGGCAGCCAGCCTGTTTCGCGGTCGCGCATTGTCGTCAGTGCCATGCGAGAGCGGAAAGAGCGCCGGGAAGGAAGCGCACAGGATGCCCGAGGTGGACCAGGCGAAGAGGGGCGACTCGGCGGTGCGCACGAGCCAGGGTGGGAGCTTCGCGGTCGGAGAAGGCGGAGCAGCAAGCGCTGGTGGCCGGGCAGGAGCCGACATGGCGAGCGTCGGGTGCGCGGAAGAAGCGAGAGATGAAGAGATGAGGACGAGGCGGTGCACGCCTCTTGCCCTCGCCCCAACGCGCTACTTCCTGCTTTGAGTCCTACCGAGCTACTTGCTACACTTTCTATGCCTCCCGCGAGCACGCTCCAGGTCAGTACCGCTTGATTCGCGTCGTGGACACCTCCGCCCTTCCTTCATCAAACACCGCTCCGTCTTCGCTGATACTCGTCGCCTCCCACCGGTTGGATTCGTGTGCTCCACAGAAGACTCCCATCCGACGAGCCTTGGGCCCGCGACAAGGCGAGCAAGCCTTTGCCGCCCCGTCGGCATCGCTCAAAGGTCGGTCCTTGGCTACTCGAATTCCAACGACTGGTTCAGGCTATTCGCTGACGCCCTTTTCTATGATGTCAAGACATCGGGCCTCGAGATACTGCGGGTCCGGGCTCCGATTGCCGCAGTAACGTCTCGCCGAGCGTCGATGCGCCTTCGAATTCGACCATCCGTCATCGCAGCCCCGCGCCGCCCCTCTCCGCGCTGCCAAAGCCAGAGGACGTCGTTAGGTCGACTATCGGTCAGGTCCTGCACGAGGGGTGCGGTCGCGTCATCAAGCTCGTCGAGATCGCTGGCGGACAGAAGGTCGTCGTCAAATATGGCGTCGAGGTGTACAAGGGCGAGGGCGAGGTCATGCGACTGCTGCGACGGCAGACTAACATTCCAATTCCGGAGGTGCGTACTGCAATGCTTCTCTCGCCCTAATTCCCTCACATGCCGCGTCCGGGTGCCGGCGTCTCTGCCCACCCTTTCCATCATAGCAATAAGCCCGAATAAAGCGTCTGGGTTCGAAGCTGACTTTACAAGTACGCAGGTGTACCACATCGTCGCGTACAACGACGGAGTCTTCCTATACCTCGAGTACATCCCCGGCGAGAACCTCGCCGACGTCCTTCTGCGCCTTAAGCCACACGACCCGCGCCGCCGCGCCCTGTGTGCCAAGCTCGTCCCAATCCTGGATGAGCTCCACGGCATTGTAGCTCCGCCGGGAACTCCGATTGGCAACTACGCCAGCTTCCCAGAGTGGTCGCACGGCCGCCTCAACGCCCTCACGACCGTTCCGCCTCGCACGCTGCCGCCCTTTTCATCGCTCACGACATCGCGCAACCTCGTCGACTGGATCAAGAGCGAGTTTCTCGCGCGGCCCAACTGCACCGACAGTTTGTGGGCTCGCTACATCAAGCCTGGGCTCGACCCCGACGCGCCCGTCGTCCTCTCGCACGGCGACCTGCACCCGTACAACGTACTTGTGCGCGACGGCGAGATTGTGGCGCTGCTAGACTGGGAGCGCGCAGGGTGGTACCCATCTTGGGTTGATGCGCACGTCTGCGCGGCGGATCACTTGAGGATCAAGGACGCTGACAGGAAGGCAGCGTATGTGGCTCTTGGGTGGTCAGTGATGGGTTGGCGCGAGGCATCGAAGGGACACTTTCGGTGGGTACGCACCCTGGGGAAGTATCCGCAATAAATACGTCTTGACGCACCTCTCCTTCAGCCACTCTCGCTTCCGATGGTCGCGTCAGCAAAAGAAAAGCAGAAAGCTTGGAACGATCAAGACCTCTGTGGGCTTTGGACCTGCAAGTTGCATGTGCCATTGTAACTGAGAGACCGACGACCGTAAAGCGAAGAGTTCCATTCTTCTACTCCTCGAGGTGGGGTTCGGGAGCGAGCTCTTCCTCCATGATGGCCCTCACGTCCGCCGGCAGCCACGCGGGCGCCCGCCCGCCCTTGTACCCGTGCACAGCAGCATAGTGCGCGCATGCGTCGAGAAGGTCGTCGTCGAAGAACGGCTGGACGATGTCGAGCAGACCTGCAAAAAGCCATTCCCGGCGCCCAGTGGGCTGTGGCACAAGCGCTTTGCCCTGCGAGCCAACGTCCGATACTTGATGCTGCCAAAGCTGATGGTGCTGGTGAGGGACCTCGAGGACAAGGCGCGCATCAGCGACATGGTGCGCGTCGTAATCCCCTGCGCGGCATGATGAGAGGATGCGGTCCGTGCCGCCCTCACGGCCGAAGTAGTAGATACCGTTCAAAAGGTTGCGGGTGATGAAAAGGTGGCGACGGAACTCGTGATTGTCCTCGATGTAGGCGCCATCGTTGACCCAGAACGACGTGCCCGTCGCGTCGTCGAGAGCGAGAATGTAGCCTGCTGCTGATACGTCCGTCATTGCGCATTATTGGCGGGGAGGGCGGGGGCTTTGTGACCGGGAGGAGGACGCACCAGCGGGACCACCGTCACCGCCTTCGCCATGAACGTCCTCTTCGTCCCGACCGCCCTCCCACCTGGCCTGCTCTTCGACGTCTTCGCCTACGCCCTCGGCGGGTACGACGAGCTGCTGCTTGGCAGGGTTGCCTGCACCGTCGGCGACGGCGTGCTGACCGGCGCGTACGGCGGGAGCTTCGACCTCAGCAGCGGGTGCGTCGGGAACGGGGAGAGGGCCCGGGCGGGTACCGAGAATGTCGAGAGGCGGGGCGGCGCGGTACTCGAACACGGCTGTCGAACCCAGTATGAGCTCCGGAGGGTCTTTCGCTCGGAGTACGGAGACACGCACTGAAGGCGAGCGCGAAGCGAGTCCAAAGGATTTGGAAGTCGAGAGCGAAGCGGCCGAAGGCAAAGCTCGACATTGTAGCGGCGTGGAGAAGAGGCGAGGACGGAGGCGAACTGGCGATGAAGGCTCGGGTCGCCAGTTGTATCACGGCGAAGGACGTGGCCGAGCGCAGAGGCGAATCTAGCAAGCAAGTCCACTCGGAGTAGTGGCAGGCGGAGAGAGAGAAGCGGGGAAGGAGAGCAGGAGCGGCAAGTCGGTGGAGGGGTCGAGCGCGAGACGAGCGTGAAAGGGCGGAATGGTCGCAGAGCGTGAAAGCCTCGCTTCTCGGGAGTCTCTCTCCACTTCCACATGCCAGGACGCCACTCTCTACCGCCGTCTGTCCCCATGGAGTACAGCCGCGTCGTTCCAGCAACCCCTAACGCGCTTAGAAGCGAGCGAGCGACTTGGTCTTCTGCTTCGAGACGCGGAGCACGTTGAAGCTACAGGTGATGACAGCAGTCAGCGAGCAAGTTTTGGCCGATTTGAGAGGATTGGGGACGCACCGGACCGTCTTCGAGAGAAGGCGGCACTGGCCGACGGTGACGGTCGCCGCCATCAACACAACTTGGCCAGCGGGGGATGTCTGCTGGACCAGTCTCTTCAGTCCGTTGCACATTGCGTGAAATTTGCAAGCAGAAGTGACTTTGGAAGAGGAGGGTGTGGCCGCAGTGGCCAACTTCCCCTTGCGAGCCGACCCAGGGAGCACAAACGCGCGAAGCACGCAGCCGGTCGAGCCCGCCGCCCCGCGTCAGGGCAGGAGGGGGCTCGCAGGCGAAGTAAGGCAGCAGACGGGCATGTTTGCGGACAGCGAGCGCGGATTCGAGCGACAGGCCAGACCAGGAGCGACCAAAGCGACGCAGTCTGAAAGAGGAGTCGCGCGGCCTGGCGAGCACGGTCTCGGGGATCAGTCGTACAGGTCGAGCATATCCTCAGCAGCATCTCGCCAGATGATCGGCCGTCGCAGAGGCGACAAGCGTTCCGGCGTTGCTGCTGAAGGGCGACCCCACCACACGCAACGTGAACCCCGCGGGTCCGCAGAACGAAGTCCAAAACTGTGTGCTCTGGCTCTGAGGCGTAAAGTGACCAGCGGACGAGCATCAAGCGCTGCAGAAGAGCGTGTAAGGGTAGGCCTGAGGAGACGAGAGATGGAGAGACGAGGACGGCGGCCGCGCAGTCGCAGAGAGTGGCGCAACTCGCAAGCGGCGAGACCTGTAGGCAGTGCAGGATCGCCCGTGAGCCAGCCTGGACGTTCCAGAGAGGGCCAGCGGGCGAAGGGGCGGGGGCGGGTGCAGCGTCGAGCTGGCGTCGCTCGCGCGAGTTTCCCCTTTCCCCTCGTTGATCGCTCTCGTGTGAACAGCCGCCCTTACTCCGTACGCCGAGCTTCCCTACGACTCTGGAACGCCCTGTTACGCCGTCCCACCGCCCGCCCCGCCGCTCCTGCGCGCCGCCGCCGTCGCGCCAGCTCGAGCGCGACCCGGCGAGAAACTTCGTCTCGCACGGCGCAGCGCCTGTGCGCGCCTCGTGCGCGGCTCTGCAGGGCGGGACACGGCAGAACGCTGCATGAACGGAGGGCAGAGCTGCGCACGGGCGCTCTGGAGGGGCCGAGGCGGGCTGGGCGGGCTGCGAGCACACGGTCCGCACTTGGTCGCACCGTCGGAGCGAGCTGACCTCTTCGCGCCCGCATCCGTTGCCGCCCTGTACTCGCCTTTACCGACCTCTACGACCTCGAAAACGCCCTCTGCCGCTCTTTCCGCACCGCACGTCGCCGCACTCGCTCTTGTCCCGCTCCCCCTCGATCCTCCCTTGGTCTCGCAGGACCATGGCCGAGCAAGTCGAGAAGTCCTTCCAGAAGCAGCCCTTGTTCCACAACAACAAGGTCTCCACGACCTCGCGCAAGGTCGCGGGCAAGGACCGCCGGTGGTACAAGGAGGTCGGCCTTGGCTTCAAGGTGCGCCTCGCCCTCCCTCCTCCCCACTGCGGGTGCGCGCCCGTCCCGGTTGAGCTGACCGAGTCTGCCTGCGTCCTCAGACCCCTCGTGAGGCCATCGACGGCACCTACATCGACAAGAAGTGCCCCTTCACCGGCCTTGTCTCGATCCGTGGCCGCATCCTCACCGGCAAGGTCATCTCGACCAAGATGACCCGCACCATCATCATCCGCCGCGAGTACCTCCACTTCGTCCCGAAGTACTCGAGGTGTACGTCTCTCGCTTCTTCCCGCTCGCCTGCGACACGCTCGACCCGAATCGAGCTGTTGTGGGGGTGGTCTCGTCTGTCAGACAGGGGAACTGACGCGCCACCTTCTATTCTATCCCTGCAGACGAGAAGCGCCACAAGAACGTCGCGGTCCACTGCTCGCCGGCTTTCCGCGTTGACGTTGGCGACATCGTCACTGTCGGCCAGTGCCGCCCTCTCTCGAAGACGGTCCGGTGCGTCCCCAATCCTCTCGAAATCGGTCAGAAACTTGCCCGCTGATTGTTGTCGTCACCCGTAGCTTCAACGTGCTCCGCGTCTCGAAGCAGAAGACCAAGTCGTTCGCTCGCTTCTAAGCGCGTTAGGGGTTGCTGGAACGACGCGGCTGTACTCCATGGGGACAGACGGCGGTAGAGAGTGGCGTCCTGGCATGTGGAAGTGGAGAGAGACTCCCGAGAAGCGAGGCTTTCACGCTCTGTGACGATCTCGCCCCTTTCACGCTCGTCTCGCGCTCGACCCCTCCACGGACTTGCCGCTCCTGGCTCTCCTTCCCCGCTTCTCTCTCTCTCCGCCTGCACACATTGCTGGTCGATAAAGTACTCGCGTCACTGGAGTGCTGGGCTGCCTACATCCCGCCCCGCTGTCTGCCTGGGCCTCTTGTCCTCTCTTCGCTTCGCCTCGTCGCTCCACATCGCCTCGCCTTCCTCGCGTCTGCAGCGACACCGAGCGATGGGCAAGTCTCTCGCGCAGTTCGTCGACCGTCTCCCGGCCAACCTCCAGTGCACGGCGTGCCACCAGGCGGCCTGGCCCGCCGCCCTCGTCTGCCCGCAGCAGCCGCCCGTCTGCAACAGCTGCTCGCACTGGGTCACGCAGAACAACGCCAGCACGCCGCACCCGTGCGATTGGTGTGGCGTGCACCACGTCGACGCGTACACGTGCCCGCTCACTCACGCGACCGAGTCGGAGATCGAGTCGTTCAGGTGCGTCGGGATCGTGCTGGTCCGCTCTCTTGCGCCAGACCTGATCTCTCGCGCGTGAGCAGGTACCGGTGCCGCTACAACGGCTGCACGTGGGTCGGTAACGTCCACACCGAGGAACTGCACGTCGGCACGGTGCGCTCAGCTCTCCTGTCCGCGTCTCTTCGCTTGCACACAACTCACCCTCCTCTCGCCTCCCAGTGCGTCCACCGCTTCGTCACCTGCCCTCGCTGCCTTTGTCAGCACCGTCAGCACCGCACCGCGTCGCACTTCGAGGTCTGCGACGCCGTCGTCGTGATCTGCCCGAGGGGCGGGCGCCACTGCGGCGGCGTCCACGAAGCGGGCGTCATGACGCGCGGCAGGATGCACAATCACGAGCAGACCACGTGCGCGCAGCACCTGTACGCTGCAACCCTCCCCTCGAGGCGACGGCATTACTGATGGCGCTCGACCGCAGCTGCAAAGTCACGCCCGGCTGCACGGTCCACGGGACGCGCGCCTCGCTCGTCGCGCACGAAGCCATCTGCCGTTTCGAGTCGCGCGTCATCGCCGCCGGCATGCAGCAGGTGTGCAACGCGGCGCTGGGCGCCATCGAGTCGATCTCGGAAGAGCTGCGCGCGGGCTCGCACGGTTCCGGTGGTTACGGCGGCGGGTTCAAGCGCAGCCACCGGTTTGTCGAGCTCGACGAGAACGACGAGGAGGTCGGCGACGCGGCGCCGGCGGTCGCTTACCAGCAGCAAGTCGGCCGCTCGTCCGTCGGCTCGAGCGGCTCGCGCGGTTCCAACGCTTCGCTGCATGTCGGCGACGTCTCGGTCAACACGCGCGGCGACCGCGGCGAAGAAGGGCCGCAGCTGAGCGTCGATTTCACGGTTCGCGTCTCGGTCCCGTTCATGCAGCCCCCGGCTCATGGCGGCAAGAGGCGCAGGACCGGTTGAGCCCCTTCGATCTTTCTGCCCCGTACACCCGCTTGTTCCCTTCCTTCTCTCCTCTGTGCAGCGTGTTCGTGCAGTGCAGACCGCTTTTGCGTCCGAGTGAACTGCGACTCGACGACGTTGACATCGCCTGTCAACGGGTTTCTTGCCCTCGTCAGCGCGTCTTCGGGCCGGTGAGCAAGACTGAAGTACTTTTGCCGCCTTCTTTCGGAAGCAGAGGGGACTGACCAGCCCGCGCGACCGGTGCTCGCACGACCCTCTTCCGCACTCCTCGTCATTCGCAGGTTCGCCTCTCGCCTTCACTCCTCACACATCTCGGGGTCGCTCCTTGCTCTAGCAGAGCGGATCAAAGCTTCTTGCTCGGATACGCACCGCTCCAGCCTCCATCCAAGCCTCTCGCGTCTTCGTCAGCCCGCACTCGCTCGCTCGCTCGCTTTCGCCCACTCGCCCATACTCGCCATGCCGTATCCCGCCGCCCAGTTCATCGGTGATCTTCCCAGCGCCTTCCGCTGCTGCAAGTGCGACGGCGCCGCCTACCCGCCCATCTCGCTCTGTTCGAGCGGTCACCTCGCGTGCAGCACCGACGCGATCTGGCTCGTCAACAGCGACGAGGCGCCGCAGCCGCCCGTGTGCGTCAAGTGCGACGAGGCGATCTCGAGGGACACGCTTTGCTGCGAGCCGACGCTCAAGACCGAGATGGAAACGCTTCGGTGCATCGGCGCCCGTCGCTCATTGTCGCTTGCGCCGTGCTGACTTTCTCGAGGGGCTATGCAGCTACGAGTGCCGGGCTGAGACCTGCAAGTGGATCGGAAAGCTTGGCGAATTGAGCAAGCACGAGGTATGCTTGGTCCCCTCGCTTCCGTCGAATGCCTCGCTACCAGGTCTCTCTGCAGTGCCCCGAGGTCCAGGAAGGGTCGAGGCGCCTCATTGAGACGATCTCCAAAAAGAAAGCACAATGGATGGTCTGCCCGCAATGCGCGTGCAAGCTCAAGCGTGTCAACGAGGACAAGCACATGCAGAAGTGCCCCGACGGGATCATCGTCTGCCCTCGCGGCGGGCCCGACTGCGGCTCGCAGGATGGCGGCAAATACCAGCGCAAGGATACGACGCAGCACAAAGCCGCGTGCACCTCCTTCACGTGCGTCCTGCCTTCGCATCGGTTCGATCGCCGACGGCCTGCTCACTTTCGACCGGCAATCGCAGATGCGCTGCCACGCCCGGTTGCACCTACCGCGGCACGAGCATCAGCGTCGAAGAGCACACCAAGACCTGCTGCACGACCTCGTCGCTCGTCCATCTCCTTGCGAGTCCATTCTCCTCGCCCGCCTCGCCGTCGCCGGCACCTCCCGCTCGCACGGAGGCATCCGCACCGGCCGCCGGCAACCCCCTCCTTTCGTTGTCGCCCATCCTCTTTTCGTCGTCGCCCGAGCCCGCCGTCAAGCTTAACGAGAGCACGACGCCGCCGCATGAGGAGCCGCTTGCGCCACCCGCAAAGTCGCCCTCGCCCTCGTCAACCCCGCAGGCACCTCCTGCGCCGCTCCAGTCGGTCCAGCTGCTTCAGAAGTGTCATGAGACGGGTGGCGAGGAGGATGCCTTCGTGCAGAGCGCGAAGCGTCCGCTCGGAGACTTCCTCGCGTCGTTCCTCCCGAAGCCGGCCAAGAAGTCGCGCACCGCTGAGTAAAGCCCACTGCCCATCTCTGCTTCGCCTAGTGTTCCGTTCTGCAGTAGCTGAGGATCCCATTGTCTTGCAACACCGTCGTTCAGCCTGTCGTCGTTCGCCTCGTTTGCTTTGACCTTCTCAACTGCATGGGAAGCATCGATCCTCGGTGCTTGGTGCTTACGACTGTTGGGACCCGTTTCCACGCCTCTCTTAATCAAGGTCATCGCTGTACAGGGACGGAAGGGAGCGGAGGCTTGGAGAGTCGCGCTGAGCGAGAACGTCGGATCGCTCGACGAGCATCTCGTCTGCGCACGAGTTCCGAATCCTGCCGCGCTCGATCTCCGCAGGTAAGTAAGTGAGATTTCCACTCGAGCATCTACATCTCTCTCCGCAGCCACTCGACGAACGTCTCCATCCGTTCCCTGTCTTCGCCCTTCAGTCGCAGCAGCGCCTCGCGCGTCCGCTCCAGCGTCTCGTACCGGTCGCCTTCGAGCAGGCGGCAAAGCTCGCTTGCCGTGCGCCACCAGTCGAGCGGGCGAGGGGGGTCTGACAGCGAGGCGGAGGTGATGAGGCCGTGTTTCGAGTTGACGGAGAGGGTCTGCGGCAGACGGGAGCAACGTGAGCGAGGGTGAATTTTGATTGAACGCGACGAACGGACGTACGAGGGATCCGAAGGGGAAGGTACCGCTCAGCTCGTGCTTAAATTCGGGGGTCTGCCCGTACTGCCATTCCCACGACTTTGCCGCGCGCATGGAGCGATGCACGCGTTAGCGATTCAGCCTACATGAGAAGAGCCTGCAGAATGCTGAACGCACCTTGAGCTCGTCGACCACTTCGCGCACATACTCGTTCTGCTCGAGCACGCCCTCGTCTATCCGCTGCGCTCGCCGTGGCACGTCAGTCTCGCTGTCCGCCTCGGCCCATGGGTGTGAGAGCGTGTGACGCACCTTGATCTCCCCGCTCAGCGCATACTTTTCCGCAAACTGACGCGCGACGACCTCGACGAAGCGCTCGTGGTTGACCCGGGTACTCCACTCGCGCAGGTTCCGCACGGGCGAAGGGACCGAGGCGACGCCTTTGGTGACCATCGCTTCCTGCATTTGCACCGTCAGTCTTGTTCAAGCATCGGAAGAATGGCGAGAGCGGTACGCACCTTCTTGCTGCCAAGCACGCCGCGGAGGGTGCCGAGCTGTGCATCGATCAACATTGTCCCGTGGTGGTAAGCTCGCTTGTTGACGAGCTTGAATGCCGAGCCGGACACGTGCTGTTTCGCCGATTGTCAGGCACAAAGTCCAAGACGTCTGGAAGATAACGGAAACTCATCTTGAATCCGTCGACGACAATGTCGTGCCGCTCGTTGACGAACGCGGGGACGTCGAGCTCGTTCAGCCCCGCAGTGACAAGCTCGGCGTTCGATCTTCGGTCGAACTCTTCGCGTGGTACGAAGACACAGTAATTTGTGTTGCCCAGGTCCTGCAGTGCAGACAGACGGTCAGCCTGAAATGCATGGGAAGTGCGAAGCGGTCGTACATGGTAGACAGTTCCGCCACCGCTTTTCCGTCGCACAAAGGGGATACCGAGCTCGCGCAGGCGGTGCAGGTCAATCTCCTTCCAGGGATTCTGCGTTGAAGAAAGAAGTCAGTCGATGGCGCGTCGAGCAAGACAAGGGGACTCATACCTGATTTCGGCCGATGATCACACTGGGAGAGTTGCGATAGAGATATAGAATGCGTTGATCGGGCTCGGTCTTGCGGAAGAGCCTGTGAGAAGCGAGTTAGAGAGGGTCGAGAGGGGAACAGAGGAGAGCACGGGGCGTACCAGTCTTCATACGCAAGGTTGAACCAGGGATTGTGCGATTCCGAGACATAGATACTAGGCTGAAGGTATTGCACGAGTTAGCTCGGCTCACGAAGGCGCTAAGCGAAAGTTGCGGACCGGTCCCAGGCGATGAGGAGATGAAGCAAAGGAGCGAGAACAAGACGGGCTGACGGCTTGAACGCCCCAAGGTACGGCCCTTTGAGAGGTTCGTGCACTTCTGAGCGCAAGCATGAAAATCAAGAGAGCGACAGAAGCGAGAAAGATGAAAGTCGGCGACGAGAGCACCTCGAGCGATCTCCTCGCTCCCGCCAACCTCACGCGGCAGCTTGACCGAGCCTAGTAGAGCTTCACGAGGCTCATCAGCGCGCCTCTGACCAGCCCGACCCGCTCAGCCTCTTCCCCTCAGACTCTCTCTCCGTCATCATGGCAACGACCCCGCGGACTGTCCTTTTCGTCACGGGCAACGCCAACAAGCTGAAGGAGGTCCGCTCGATCCTCCTCGCCTCGACCCAGCACGCCGGCGGGTCCGACCCGGCCACCACGCCTTCATTCAGCGTCGAGAGCCAGGACCTCGACCTTCCCGAAGTGCAGGGCAGCACCCAGGAAGTCGCTCGGGCAAAGGTCAAGGCTGCTGCAGACGTCGTTGGCGGTCCGTGCATCACCGAGGTGCGCTGCAACGCATCTCTTACAGCGGCAGACCGGGAGGAGGCGCTGCTGACCGCTCCCCACCTTGTGCTTGCAGGATACTGCTCTCGCATTCGAGGCTCTCGGCGGTCTGCCAGGCCCCTACATCAAGTACTTCCTCAAGGCGGTCGGTCTCGAGGGTGCGCGATTAGCGTCAGAGACCGTCCCCTCCGCGCCCGCTCACTCGCGCTCCTCCCACTCGCAGGCCTCAACAACATGCTCGCCGGCTTCTCATCCAAGCGCGCGACCGCCATCTGCACCTTTGCGTACTCTGCTGGCCCGGGGAGCGAGCCGGTCCTGTTCGAGGGGACGACCGAAGGCAAGATTGTGCCGGCGAGGGGACCGACGCACTTCGGGTGGGACCCGGTGTTCGAGCCGGATGAGGGCGAGGGCAGGACGTGAGTGGTTTTCGACCTGTGCGACGCGCTGCTCGTGACAGTCGGCGTCCTGTCTCCTGAAACCGCCTCACACTCTCGCACTCGCAGCTACGCCGAGATGGACGGCACAGCCAAGAACGCCATCTCGCACCGCTATCGCGCACTCGAGAAGCTGCGCAAGTTCCTCCTCGAGCAGAAGTAGGACAAGAGGCGCTGCATAGAGTGTAACACCAGGGCATCGTCTGTCGGTTCTCGCTTCGTGTCCACCTGTGCGCGTGCGAGCAGCTCACGATGATTGGCGAATCGCGCTGGCTCAACTCTTCAGTCACTCGCATATGGGGTTTTCAGCGGCTTGGAAAGCGGATGCAGCGAAGCCTACGACCATGTCTCCTTCAGTCCTCCTCGACCTGCTCCTTCTCCTCCTGCTCATTGCCCTGCTCGCCCTGTTCCTCCTTGCTCAACGAGCCGCCGCTCAGCAGGCGCTTGGTCGACGAGAAGAATGGCCTGCTCCAATTGATGAGATTCGTGATCGAGCCGTCGAGTAACGCTTGCTTCTCCTGGAGGGTGCGGCCGTGCGAGCTGAGGACAGCAGCATGCGAGGCGTGGCGGGTCGTCTTGCGGCTGCGTGTGTTCGAGCCCAGAGACCGAGTCAGCTAGGGAGAGATTACGAGCAAGCCAACACCGGTCGAAGCGAGAACACGCACTCAACGAGCTGTTCGACCTTGGCTTTGAGCGAGTCGAACGCCTTGACATACTCGCCGAGGTCCTTCTCATTCGCAACCTCGCCCTCAAGCGCCTGGCCGCTCTCGTGCTGCTCGTCCGCCTCGCGCTTCTCCTCCTTCTCCTGCTGTTCCGCAGCCAGCCTCTCCGCCCAGCGCATGAACGGCCTCGCCGCCCCTTCGTACCACTCGCCGACAGTCGGCGGAAGCGCCGGCTTGCCCGCGTGGGACTCGACGACCTGTGCGCGCGCATCGCCTTCGCCGATCTGGGACGCGGCGAGCTCGTCGCCGTACTGCGAGCGCGCGCCGTTCGTGCGGGCGGGGCCGAGAGAGGCGGACGAGTCGAGCGCTGCAAGCGAGCGAGAGCGCTGAGGCGTGAAGAGGTAGTCGTCCTCCTGTGGACGTCGCCGCACATGATCGGTCAAACATTCGAGTGATCTTTTGCTGAAGAGACAGAGGCGGCGAGACTTACCTCGTCAATCGGGACCAACTTGCGGCGCTTGTTCACGACGTTGTCGAACTCCTCCAGCTGCTCCTCCGCAAAGCGCTTCTCGACTCTGCTCAAGGCGGCCTTCGCCTGCGCAACGAGGTCGCCATCGTCGCGCCAGTCCGTGGCGCCTCCTTCCTCGGCCTCCTGGCTCGCCTGCATCGGCTCGCCGTCAAATTCCTCGTCGATGAGCGACTCGACGGCCGTCTTGCTGTCCCACGCCGAGCCGGCGCCCGAGTCTGCCGCCGACGCCGCGTCGAACCCAGCCAGGTCCGCATCATCGTCATCATCGAGCACGAGGTATTCGCGCTCTTCGACGAAGTAGCTGACCGTCTCGACGTCGGTCGCGATTGAAAGCGGACTGCCAATGAAGCTTTGTTCGCCCGTCTGGTGCTCCTCGCCGCCGCCGACAGTGACAATGTCCATGTCACTCGAGGGCGCGGACGTGTTGACGTCGCCCGGCTGAGACGGGCGCGGTACGTCACTCTGGGAGGGCGCGAGGTCGTCAAAGGCGGGTGCGGGGGGCGACGACGAATGGCGGGTGTCGGCGAGCGGAATGTAGTCGTGCTGCTGCGTGAAAGCAGAGTCGCCGCCTTCTCCCTTGATAGCCTTGTCCTTGTCGGCGCCGTTAGTCGCCGTAGCAGCCACGACGGGCACGCTGCCGTTCTTGCGCGGCTGCTTGGGCGGCGGCATCTCCTCCTCCTCGTCGTCGTCGTCGTCATCATCGCGCTCAGCTTCGCTCGCCGAGTCGCGCGCACGTGCGACCGCGTCAGCCTCGTCCATCACCTTGCGCATCTTCTTGCGGAGCTTCTTGGACCCGCCGGCGTCGAGGTCGAGCGCGACGTCGCGCGGTCCGAGCGGGCGCTTCTGCGGGAGCGCGAGGCCGTGCTGCGCGCCCTTGTGCCCCTTGTACTGTTGCTGCGGCTGCGAGACGGGCGTCGGAAACGGCGCGGGTGCGGGCGCGGCGGCCGCGGTGAAGGTGGGCGAGGCGGTCGTGCGCTCGTGCGAGAGCGGCGGCGAGCGGTGCGAGGGTCGCGTGGACGGGGTGCCGGTAGGCTTGAGGCCGCCCTTGGTCAAGTCGAGGCCCATTCCTGCGGTGGTGCGAGCGAGCTGTGCGGAGTGCGAGCGACGAGCGAAAGCGAGAGAAGCGCAGAGTCGAGCGGACGACAAGTCAAAAACGAATGTCGCGCTATGAGCCTCGAAGAACCTCTCTTGCGGTCGGTCACCACTCGAAACGCGTGCATACAAATCACTGCGCGTCTCCAAGCGATGTCTACGCCGTCCCGACCTTGCGCCCCTCGCGCTCGACCTGGTCCGCGTCGAGTCCTTTCGCCGGCTGCGCGACGCCCTGCGACCGCGCCCACTGCACAGAGCCCATCTCGGTGATGCGCGACTGCGAGCCGGGAACAAGCGAGAGTCAGCGCTCGTTCTGTAACAAAGCCCGGACCCGGATTGAGAAGGCCGGCGAGTGACAGCGAGAGACAGCGACGCACCACTGCCCGCGCGAACGCAAACACCTCTTCGTCGCCCGTGAAGATCGAGCTCGCGCCGACAATGTCGGCCGACAGGCCGAGGTCGTCCATCATGGCGCGCTGGTGCGCGCTGATCTCGCCGGGCCCCTGGCCCGCTGCGGGCCGCTCGTCCGAGAAGACTGAGGCGATGGGCGGGTCGGAGAGTACGAAGAGCTTGGTCTGTGCATCGAGCAGCGAGATCGATGAGTGTCTGTGCCTACTGAAGGCGTGCCACAGACAAAGACAGCGCTCGCTCGCGACGCACCTTGGCCTCATACGCCGCGTCAACGAACAAGATGAACCTGCGCGCCTGGTCCTTCGTCTCGAGCCCAAGCTGCGGCACGTCGCTCAGGAAGATGGTCCCGAAGGTCTTGGTGATCTCGAGGTAGTCGGCCGCCGAGTGCGGCTGGCCGCACAATTCGACAAACGTGAACTGCGCGACCTGACTCGTCGAGGTCGGGACATGCACGGGGCGGCCCCAGACCGACAGGACTCGGTCTGAAACGATCGCCTCGCCCGGCGTGAGTACGTGGCACGAGGACTCGAACAGCTTGGCGAATTCGGCTCGGGTGGCATCGTTGATCGGGTTGAAGTAGACGCGCGAGAGCTCGCGCGGGCGTTTCCGGTAGTCTGCGTCAATGTCGTCAGCAGGCGGCGAACAGAGGGACTGTGTGAGCGCCGACGCACCAATGTCGGAGTCTAGGCAGTGCACAACGAAGCTGTTCTTGATGAGGTCTATGCAGGGCATGAACTGCTCCCGCTGGATGCCATTCTTGTAGAGATCGTCGGGCGCGCGACTGCGAGAGGGGACGAAGGTGAGCGCTCGCCTCAAAACGAGCGCAACCGGCAGACACCGCGCGAGAGCACAGTGTGCTTGTCCGGCTGGATACACTCACTTGGAGGTCATGACAGTCACGACTCCATGCGCATGCAGCGCCTCCATCAACCGTCGCAGCACCATGGCGTCAGCGATGTCGGTGACCTGGGAGGAAGAACGCGCGCAGATGTGCGCGAAATAGCGGGTGTCAGCGGTCAACAAACACGGCACATATGCTTGGCCCAGTGCGGCAAGCTTGAAGGCAACCGCGCGCACCTGAAACTCGTCAAAGCAGAGCACGCGCGTCTCGCCAGCAATCTCGCGCGCGGCCATGACGACCCAGTCCTGCGCGATCCCGCTCTCCATCTTAATCCTGTGCCCCTTCTTGTGCACGTCCATCATGAACTGGTGGAAGTGGACCCTCCGCGCGCCGAACCCGCCGTCGCTCGCCGCGCGGTGGTACTTTTCGGGGAGGTGCGCGTAAAAGAGGTCCATCAGGAAGCTCTTGCCGCACCCGACCGAGCCGTACAGGTACAGTCCCTTGGGCAGGTTGGTTGGCGGGGGCGGGAGCGGGATCACGGCCGTGTTGGCCTGATGCAGCTCGTCCGCCATGTCGGCAAAGAGGCGCGAGCGCATGAGGCGGTCCCAGAGCGAAGGCTGGACGGGCGGCGGGAGGGGTCCGATCGGCGGAGGGGTGTAGGCTGCAAGCTGGTCGTACATGTTTTGCAGGAGCGCGACAATGGACCGCTGGTGCACGTCGTTCTGGATGATGCCGGCCGCAACCTCGGCGTCGTACGCTGCAGTCGGGCCCTTCGAGCCGTCCATGCGCGGCATGGTGCTCAAACATCGTGCCGTAACTTGTTGCGCGGTCGGCAGGGCGGTGTCGCGGATTGAGCGCCGTGCCGTCGCTGCGGAAGGTCGGGAAGGAGCCGCGGCAGGACGAGAGAAAGCGCGAGTGGTGGCGGGAAGGACGCAGGTGCACGCTGAAGGTGCTCGCCGCACTGCCCGTGCGCTCGTGGCTCGCAGCATGGCTGTGCGGCTCGAGTGAAGGTGCCGAGGACGATTTGGAGCAGGCGGATGCCGAAAAGCGGTGTCGCGCTCCGGGTGAGTCCGGCTGCTGCTCTGCCTCCTGACGTGCTCTGTCTGACGCGTACCAGCGGAGCAGAGTTCGCTCGGAACGTGGTGGTCGCGGCAGAGAGGGACGCGGTCCCGACGCGACTCGACGGCGCCGCTTGAATCCGCACAAGTCGACGCTTCGCAGGGCTGCGAGCTGGCCAGAGGCTGTGCTGCTCGAGATGGAGCCCGCAGTCAAGCAGGGACTGCAGCACCAGTCGTACGAGACGCGCAAGAAGACGGCGCTCCAGTACGAGGTCGTCCGTGAGTCCCGTCTCAGCACTTCCCGGGGGCTGGCAGGCAGCAGCCTGCTACAGGCGATTCATTGGAGGGATTCAAGCCGGGTCCAGTCGCTCCCGCTTCCTGCCGTGCCGTCGGCGTCGACGTCGCTCGCTCCCCCACATCGTCGTTCAAGTCGCTGATACTCGCCTCTACCGCGCACAGTGCGCGAGATTGCCGCGTCGGGAACTCCCGAGAATGAGCACAAGCTGCGCCAGATCATCACCCAGCTCGTCGAGCTCGCGGGGACAAAGGTCCATGCCGCCCGCAGCGGAGGAATCATGGGCCTCGCGTCCACCGCGTGAGTCTTTCAAGCTACAAGGCGTAAAGAGAGTGCTGACAAGGCGTTGCACGCAGAATCGCCCTCGGCCCGCGGCTGCCCGAGTACCTCGGCGCCCTCATCATGCCCGTCCTCGCCTGCTTCGAAGACCACGACTCAAAGCTGCGCTACTATGCCTGCGAGAGCATGTACAACATCGTGTGTTCTGTCCCGCGCTTGCTGATTGGGCCGCCGAATAACCGTTGCATCGCACTTCGCGCAGGCCAAGGTCGCAAACGGCGAGATCCTCGTCTACTTCAACGAGCTCTTCGACTCGCTCTCCAAGGTACGCTCTTCGAAACCCTGTGGACGGCATTGCATGGCTCACCCGAGACCTCCACAGCTCGCCGCCGATACGGAGGTCTCAGTCAAGAACGGCTCCGAGCTGCTCGACCGCCTTCTCAAGGACATTGTGACCGAGCAAGCCGCAATCTACATTTCGCGCGCCAACTTCGGCGACGACTACGACGAGGATCGAGATGCGTACGCTGCAGCTCACCCGTCAACAGGCGCGGAGAAGGCGACAACCTCGACCCCCGCCCAGCCGCAGCGCGCCTTTTCCCTCCCGCGCTTCATTCCCCTCCTTCACGAGCGCATCTCGGTCCTGAATCCCTTCACGCGGACATTCCTCATCTCGTGGCTGCTCGTGCTCGACTCGGTCCCCGAGCTCGAGCTCATCTCGCACCTGCCCGACTTTCTCGAGGGCCTCCTCAAGTACCTCGGCGACCCGACCGCCGAGGTACGCTTCAGCACCGAGAGCCTCCTCGAGGGCCTGCTTAAGGAGACGCGCGAGGTCCGGCAGATTCAGCTCGAGGGGCTCCAGGCGCGGCGGGAGGCGTGGGAGCGCGAGATGGATCGCCGGAGGAGGCGCGCGAGCGAGGCGCGCACCGTCACCGTCACCGACACGGACGGCGTGGCGGCCGACGAGGACGAGGCAGGGAGGAAGGACACGCCGACGCCTAGAACGGGGACAGTCTCGCTTGGCGGCGGCGGTGAGGAGGATGAGCATGGCGAGTTTAACGACGAGGCCGCGATTGCCGATAGCGACGAGGAGGCGTACCCGCTCGACGGCGACGGATCCGAGGAGTGGATACCGGGGCAGGGGGTGCACATCGACTACGCCGCCATCGTCGACATCCTCGTCCAGCACCTCAGCTTTCCTGGTGCGTTCACCTCGAACGTCTTTGAGATCATCCTGCTGACCACCGCGCCGCAGACGAGGAGATCCAAGCGACCTGCCTTCACTGGATCTCCGAGTTCCTCCAATTCGTCCCAGGCGTCGTCGTCCCGTTCGCTCCCCGCCTCATCCCCGTCATTCTCTCTGCTCTCGCACACCATGTCCCGGCAATACAGCAGGCCGCAACCGACACGAACGACATCCTCTTCTCGGTCGTCCAGTCTCTCCCGATCGACTCGCCTGCGCCGTACGGCGCCGCGCTGTCCCCCTCAACCGACCGGTCCCCGCCTCAGCCGTCGACGGTGACCTTCTCACACGACCGGCATCTCACCGCTTCGCCGCCTCCCTCCTCAATCCCGTTCCCCACATCGTCAACAGCACCACCGCGACCAGGACACGACCGACAGAAGCCAGGCAGCGATGCCTCCGCCGCGCTCCTGCACCACCACCCCTCCTCCGCAACGCTCGCCTCGACCGCCGACAGCCATCTGACTGTCGTCTCACCCCTCGCGCCGTCCCCATCTGGCGGCAGCGGAGCACTCGCGTTCCCGCCTGACTTGCAAGACGAGTATGAGCCGGACGGAGCGCGCTTTCAGTACGGCCTCACCGTCAACGAGCTCACGCTCCAGTTCTTGAGCGACAACGAGGAGACGAGGGTCGCTTCGCTCGAGTGGCTTTTGATGCTGCATCAGAAGGCGCCACGGAAGGTGAGCGGGCAGTTGCGCTGCTGGCTGAACAGGGCACGCTGACGCTTCCTCGGCCTCGACCCCTCGCAATGCCTAACTCAGATCCTGGCAGGCGATGACCCCTCGTTCACCTCCCGTCGCGACCGCCCATCCGGCTCGTCCGGTACCGGCGGGCCCAGCACCTCTCGGCAGCGCAACGCCTCGGCCTCGTCGACCTCGTCCGGTCTGTCTCTTGCGATCCTCCTCAAGCTCCTCTCGGACTCGTCCGAGCGCGTGCTGCGATACGACCTGCAGCTCTTGGCGCAGATCAGCTCGCTCGGAACCGGTTCCGGGACTGGGGCGACGGCGTCGAGCGAGGCGCAGGACGACTACTTTGTCCCGCTCATGACGAGCCTCCTCGAGTTGTTCTCGACCGACCGCAAGCTGCTCGAGACGAGGGGGAGCTTGATCATCCGCCAGCTGTGCGGGAGTCTGAACGCCGAGCGGATCTATCGCACTTGCGCCGAGATCCTCGAGAAGGACGAGGTGCGGCGCGCTATACTCAGCCAGCCAGCGAACCTATAGTGTGTGGCTCTCGTGCTGATCTGCGTTGCATCGGGTTGACAGGACCTCGAATTCGCAAGCATCATGGTCCAAAACCTCAATCTCATCATGATCACCGCGCCTGAACTGAGCGACTTCCGCAAGCGTCTCCGGACGCTCGACTCGAAGGTAAGTCTATCTCGAACTCTCTCTCTGCGCACTCGCCTGAACAGGCTTCAGCTGACGCCGGCTCCGATTCACAGGACGGGCAGAACCTCTTCGTTACGCTCTACCGGTCCTGGTCGCACAATGCCGTCGCAACCTTCACCCTGTGTCTCCTCGCGCAAGCGTACGAGCAAGCGAGCGCATTACTGCAGATCTTGTGCGCTCGCAAGTCCGGCGTCGGTCAGCCTTCACACTGACCGCTTCGCTCTCGCAGCGCCGACCTCGAGATGACAGTGCCAATGCTCATCCAGATTGACAAGCTGGTGCAGCTTATCGAGTCTCCCGTCTTCACCTGTGCCTGCCGATTCCTACGCGTAGAGTAACAAGCTCCGTGCTGACACTCCTCCTGCCCGCAGCCCTTCGACTCCAGCTGCTTGAGCCCGAGCGGTACCCGTACTTACTCAAAGCGATGTACGGCCTCCTCATGCTCCTGCCTCAGTCGAGCGCCTTCGCGACGCTGCGCAACCGCTTGAGCGCTGTCAGCTCGCTTGGCTTCTTGCAAACGGTCCCTCGGTGCGCCTCTCGCCCTTCTTCGAACCCCTTCGCGCATCCCGGATCCTGATGCGCGATCACCTCGCAGCTCCTCCCTCCTCTCTCCCTCAGCTCTCCGCTCGTCCGCCCCTCACCCCTCCGGTCCCGCCGGCGGCGCCTCATCCGTCACCAGCGCGCGGGCGACGCCCGACCCGCCCTCGATCCGCTGGACCGAGCTGCTCGCCCACTTCCGCGGCGTGCAGAAGCGCCGCCGGACGGCTGCTGCACGTGGCGCGGGCGCTGGCCAGCAGGACGCTGCGGGAGCGGGAGGCGCGGCGACAGGGCGGTTTCCGGGCGAGGGTGTTGGCGAGGGGATTTCGCCGTCGACGTCGATGACCGCGACAAGCGGGTTTGGGGCGCCTGCCGGGTCGTCGCGCTTCGTCGGGACAGCGGGCGGCGGGGCGCGAAGGAGGAACACGCCCCTCGCAGGGCCCGGGCAGGGCTTTGGCGGTGGTGGCGGCGGGGCAGGCGGGCGCGCGCACTCTGCGGCGGCAGATGCGGCGAGCTTGGCGTCGAGCCAGCAGACGGGCGGGAGTGGCCGCGTCGGGCGAGGCGGCGCGGTGGTCGGCGGAGCAGCGAGCGCGCTCGCGGCGCAGAGGGCGCTGAGCCCGACTATGCAGGGTGGTGCAGCGAAGCGGAGATTCGGCAGCGGGCCAGCAGGTGCTGGAATTTCGAGGCGTAGCTGAGCCGGCAACTCGAAGACGATCAAAAAGTGTGGACGGCTGGAGTACGGCATTACGGCACTGCAAGCGGAGCTACAACAAGGGATGCTGGCCGGACTACAACAGGGATGCGGGCAAATCAACAGGGCTGTACGGAGCGTGATCAGAGGCGGAGAACCGATCCATCGTGCTGCTCCAAGCACCATTAGCAAGCGTCGCGTTAAAAGGAGATGAGAGAAGCAAACCGGCCAGGAAGGCGTCTCGGCGGGCACCGCACGAGCGAGAACGTGCGGTGAAGGAGACCTTTGCGACTGTCGAGTAATGTATCAGTGAGGCTGCGCCCAAGTCGAAGCCAGCATGCGTGTCCTCACGTCGAGGAGGCTCGCTTGCATTTCCTGCAAAGGCGACGGATCAACCTCGTCTCTCGCTGCGAGCTGAGCAGCACGTACGAGCATCGTCGTCAAGCTCGAAATCGTGTCGCTCTCCTTGCAATTGTCGCCGTCGACGCTGGCCGGCGGGCTGAGGCCAGCAAGGCGGCGGAAGCGCGACTCGAGGTCGTCGAGCATGACGAGAAGCACGTCGTGCCCCTGGCTGTCCAGCACGTCTTCGTGCGGATGGTCGGACCAGTACTGTGTGCATATCAACGGAGACCAACACGAAGGGCAAAGTCAGTTCGACGTAAGTCTGGCGGTGCAGTCCGTTTCGTGAAGCCTCGTTGTGCGCACCTGGAAGGGTACGGTGAGGCGGTCGAGGGCCAGGTTGAGGCGGCGATATGCCTTGTCGAGCGCCTCGTCGTCCCTGCTCGAGCCGCGATCGGGGTCGTCATCGTTGTCGTCGCGCGCCTTGCGCTGCAGCGCCTGGAAGGCCGTAAGGACGCGATAGCGGGCATCGAGGAAGATGCGCCAGGGCGCATTGGGGGAGACTGAGTTCTGTGCGTAAGCATGGCGCATTGCTGAGCGCCGGCAGTTCGAGAAGAAAGCAGACTGAAGCCATGCGTCGACGTCGAGGAGACGGGAAAGGAGGCGAAGCCCAATGACGCCCCGATGCAGCGCTTGTCCTGCCCGAGCGTGCGGCAGCGACCGGCCTTCCGTACTGAGCAAAGCGTCGGCCCGCACCACCGAAGGGCCGAGATTCGACCGACGCAGAAGTGGAGCAGAGACGGACGCACCTCGGCCGCGGTCCACTCGGAGCGAGCCTCGAGCCAGGCCGCCTTGCGCACGCGGATCGGCACACCCTTGCGCCCGTTGCCCATCGCGCAGACTCAGAGGCGAGCGGGGACGAGGAGGGAGAAGAGGCACGCGCGCCCCTCCCGCGCTCGCTTTTGCGCACGAGCCGCTCGTTTCCCGCTGCAACGCGGGGAGTCCTTCGAGTGACGCGCCCAGATCAGCACGACAGACAGGAGACGGAATCGCACTGCAATCACGTGCAGATCGCCGACTACCGCCGCCCTGACCTCGCCTTGTCCTTCCGCTGCCCCTTGGCCTTTGTCCGCTCGTGCGCCTTCTCCTCGGCACGCTCGTCCTGCAGGCCACGCATGATCTTCGAGATCTGCAGTACGGGTAATGCGGCGTCAGAAGAGGAATCGCAAGGCGAAGAGACGAAAGCAAGCTAGAGCGTACCTTTTTCTCGTATTGAGCGTCGTCGGCGCGCTTGCGCTTGGCCTCCTCGACGGCCAAGAAGCGGTTGTCGTTGCGCAGCTCGCGCACGGCGCCCTTCTTCTCCTTGCGGTACAGCGCGCGGAGCTTGCTCGCCTCGGCGCGCTCCGAGTCCGGGTCGAACCGCCGGTTCGGGTTGAACCCTTCATCGAACTTGGGCAGGTACGTCGCGAGCGGGATGGCGCGGTGCTGCTGCAGCGTGAGCGGGCGGCGTGACGAGAGCGCAAAGCCGATTGCGCGCGAGAGCGCCGAGAGGGTAGTGTCGAGCTCGCTCTGCAGGCGGGATGGCCGGCGTCAGCTTCACGTACTCGCGAGTCAGACAGGGCACGAGACGGACCTTCAGACCTTCGGGCAGCTTGTCCACCTTGACCGCCTTGAGCACCGCCTCGACCGGCTGGAACAGCTCGGGGAACGCCTCGCTACCGGCGTACATGGCGCGGTAGGTCTCGACGAGGCGCAGTGCCGACGCCGCGAGGTCAACCTTGAACTGCTCAGCCGCCGGCGCCGCAAGCTTGCCGTTCTTCGCGGCGAGCGCCTCGACCAGGTTGACCGTCTCACGCGGATTGGGCGCGCCAGTCGAGCGCAGCTTGAGCGCCTTGGTGTGCTCCTGCGCGACGTCGGGGGCGGGGAAGTTGCCCGGGAACGCCTTGGCCGAGACGACGGCGCTCGAGGCGGGGAGGAGGAGCGCGAGCGCGTTCGAGAGGAAGTTGACGGCCTCGGGCACGACGCGCTTCGACTGCGCCTCGTACTGCGCCGCGAGCGTGCAGAGGAACAGGCCGCTCGCGAGGTCCGACAGGGAGCGCACGCGCGCCTGCGAGAGGTACTCGCCCGTCAAAAGCTGTGCGGGCGCAGCGACCGGGTGCGAGAGATCGGACGTGGACCAGACCATGCCGACGAGGCGGAGGAGCGTCAGCTCGGGCAGGCCCGGCCACGTCTTGGCTGCCGGCTCGAGCGGGCCGCGCACGAGGCCACGAAGGAGGTTCTTGTGCATGAGCGAGAGCTTCTTGACGTAGTGCGGCGCGCTGGTGAGAGGATAGGCGTGGGTGAGGGTGAGGAGTGGCGGGAGGAGCGAGTTGACGGTGCGGTAAGTCGAGGGAGAAGGGGAGGCGCAGAGAAAGATGACGTGGTCGAGGAGGACGTTGGCGAAAATCTGGAGCTTCTCCTTGTTGCCCTCGGCGAGACCCGGGTGGTACAGCGTCCGGATGCGCTTGACGACAGTGACGGTGTCCTCCTCCTTGACGCCGGACGAGCTGAGGAGCTTGGCGAACTCGGCGTGCGTCGAGGGGCAGGGGAAGGTGTAAGGGAGCTCGCCCGCCTGGTCGAACTTGGTGCTGGTCGAGGCAACGAGCGCCTCGTCGTCACCCTGCGCAGCCGCTTCATCGTCCGAATCTGGCGCATCGAGGTCGCCGACGTCCATCTCGTCCTCCTCGCTGTCCTCCTCGTCTCCCTCTTCTTCGTCATCCTCGTCCTCAGCACCCTCTTCCGCCTGGTCCTCATCCTCGTCCTCGCCAAGGACGATCCCCTCACCCTCGAGACCCTGGCCGAAGCCACCGTCCTCAGCGTCGACCTCTGCGTCCTCGACATCACTGCCGTACTGCTCCTTGAGGTAGTCGTCATCGAGGTCGTCCCCCTGCGGCGCCCTCTTCTTCTCCCTCCTCCCCTTCCCACCCTCCTCGTCGTCGCTGCTCAAGTCGGCCTCGCCCCGCTGGCGCTTGAGCCTGCGGTCCTCCTGCGCGCGCAGCTGCTCGGCCGCCTCCTGCGCGAGCTCGAGCGGCGTCTTGAGCCGGTTGGTCGCGTGCGCGCGCGGCTCGAGCGCCAGCTGCCGCACGTACAGGTCGTACGGGTCCTTCGAGTCGTCGTCGTCCGCCGCTCCGGCAGCGGGCGGCGGGCGCTCAGCGGGTGCGGCAGAGGTGGACGGTGCGGGCGACGGCGACCGCTCGTCGGCGGCCGAGCCGATGAGCTTGCGCAGCAGGTCGCGGTCGACGCCCGACTTGGCCGACGACGCGGCGAGTGCGGCTTCGAGCTCCTCGTCGTTCAGCTCGTACGTAGAGCCGGCGTCGCTGCCGTCTTCGTCCGAGCCGCCTTCCTCGGCGTCCTCGTCTTCATCCTCGTCCTCATCCTCGTCCTCCTCGTCGTCCTCGTCGTCCTCGTCATCCTCGTCCGATGCATCGTCTGCAGCGACCGTCGTGCTCTTGGACGAGCTCGCGACGGGCTGAGGAGGCGCTGCACTGGCACCACCAACGAGCAGGCGACGCAAGTCCTTGAGCCCCTCATCGAGCTCGAGACGGGCGTCGTCGTCGGCCGACTTTTGCTTCTGTCGCTCAGCCTGTGGTGAATGCAGATTGTTAGCAGAGCAGAGAGCACACGAAGGCGAGAAAGGGACGAACCTTGTGCGCCTTCGACTTGGCGATGACCTCGTTCATGATCTCGGCGTGAGACTTCTTGCGGTCCGGGTCCTGTACATGCAAAGAGAGGGTCAGGTCAAGTGATACGAGCGCGACGGGATGGCGTGCATCGTGTAGACGAAAGGAAACCACGCACATCGTCTTCCGGTTCTGCGCCCATCTTGCGCCGGTTCATGAGCGGTTCCCGGTTCGCGCCCTCGCCCAATCCGCCCCATCCACCGTCCTCGAGCTCGTCCTCGTCGCCGAACCCGAGCTTGCGGCCGCCGTGCGTGAGGTCGCCCAAGCCCTCGTCGTCGTCCTCGAGGTTGAAGCGCGCCTTCTTGCTCAGGCGCGACTGGCGCTCGGCCGTGAAGCGCTCGAGCGCCTTCTCCTCGGGCGTGAGGTCCGACGACGACTCGCCGAAGCGGTGGTCGACGAAGGTCGAGGCGTGGGTGCGGGCGTCGAGCATCGGGAGGAGCGTCTTCTTGCGCTGCGGTCGCCGGACGGCTCATGGTCAGCTGTGAGGGACTGCGAGTTGCACTCGAGACTGGACGCACGGCCTCGATGCCTGCTGCGCGAGCCTTGCCCGGCATGCCCTTTACGCCGCCCTCCTCTGTGCCCTTCCTCGTCACGACGGCGAACTTTGACTTTTCGGAGCGGACATCGAAGAGGTTGAGCTGGTCGTGGATGGCCTGGAGCTTTGCCGAGCGGTGGTGCTGGGATGCGGACGAGAGGTCCTTTCGCTGGCGGGCGCGCTTGCGGGCGTCCTTTGGGTTGGACTGGCGGCTGAGCCCCTGGTCCTTGAGCTTTGCGCGGAGCTGGGTGAGCTGCGAGCCGCCCATCTGCGCGGGCTGGCGGGAGGAAGCGGCGGACGGCGAGAGGTGCACCGCCGCACCGCCGACGAGCTCAGCTTGGGCAGAGCCACGCCCGCGCGCCCGCTCACACCGCACGTGGGCCGCCGTGAGCTGCCTTGCACTGCTCTGCTGGTCTCCTGGACCTGCCGTGCCAAGCTGCGAGTCTGCGTGTGCTGACTGCGTCGAATCCTGCTGCTCCCTGATTCTCATCAGTTGCGGCTCACACCGCTCGTGGACTGTCACCGGCCTAGCTGACGGTGCTGCCTACACTGTTCAAGCATTGCCAGTGATCTGACTGGCCATTCCCGGGGGTGCTGCATTCGATACACTGCTTTGCACGCCGTGCCGAACCTCTTGCCCCTCTCCGACAGCCGCTTCATGGCGACACCCGATAGGCGCTGCTTGCTCTTTGATGTCTCGTGCTACTACGGACCATGGGAGATTAGTGCGCTGCCAGAGGGCTCACCCATCGCCCCGTGATTGCAGCAGAACGCCTGCCCTGCGAGCGAGGACACCGGAACCAACAATTCGACGCTGCTTCATGTGATTCGCGTGTTTCGTACTTCTGCATGCAACTCGCTTCGATGTGGTGGAATTCGCAGCTCAGCCCGAGGTGTCTGAGGACCGCGAGAGCGACCCGAACAGCGTCCAGGATGGCTCCGCGCCCAACACTGCCCTTCTCGCAGCATAGCAGCGAGGAGCGCGAGCGGCAGGTGCAGTGGGAGGGAGCTTGCTGGCGAGTCCGTAGAGACAGCGTTCATTCGAGGTATCTTTCGCCCGAAATTATGTTGCCGCGAGACGAGGACATTGTCCTGAAAGTCGTGCGGCATTGTGCTCGTTCTAGAGACTCTGGTGGTAGCTTGTATGCATGCCTAGAGCCTCGAGTAGCTTTCAGCAGGAAATACGCGAGATCGCTGTAGACGTCGTCTCAAGACAGCTTCGCGCACATCTCCGTTGTCGAGTCGCTCGCGCCGCTTTCTCCGCTTCAAGGACCAGAGAGCCTCCGCCAGGCTGCCTGTTTGACCAGCTGGGCCGCAGGATCGCGCCTCGAGCAAGTGGTCAGCTCGCACCGCTTCCCCTTTCTCGTCGAGTCGCGCTCACTTCGTTGCCTGCTCCGCGCCGCACAGCCGCAAGCGGGGATGCAGCGCCTCCCGCCGCCGACGCTGACGGTCGACACTGCGCCCGACCACGACCGGCGGCACTCGCTGTCGACGTCGACGCGCACACCCTCCTCGCCGCGACAGCGACTCCCCGGCGCACCGTCGCCGACGCACGCGGCAGACGACGACGAGCGCTGGCAGCTCCGCAGCTCGAAGCGCAACTCGGCCGGCGCTGGGCTCCCGCTGTACAGCTCGGCGGCAGGGGCACCCGCGGGGGTCGCGCCTCGAGGCGGTGCAGGCGGAGTGCGCGCCTTGCTCGGCGGCAGGCTGCGCGGCGGGAGGGCGCGGTGGATGCTCCTCGTTGCTGTCGTGGCCGGCGTGCTCTTCTGGCAGTCGAGGGGACGAGGCGAGATCAAGGAGGTGGTGCTCGACGAGCCGCTCGTCCCGCCTGAGCGGGCAGCACCGGTGCACGAGCTCGCGGAGGAGAAGCAGGACGCTGTCACGGCGCAACAAGAAGCGCTTCCCGTGCCCGGACAACCAAAAGCGCCGCCGCCGCCCGCCAAAGCGCCCCCCGATACGGGTCCCATCGACGTTGTCGTTCGTCCCGAGCACCTCGCCGCCCATACCCCAGCCGATCCTGCCTTTGCCGGCCGCTATCTCGCATACTCGCCGCACTCGGGCTACCACAACCAGCGAATCTCGCTCGAGAACGCCCTCACGCTCGCGTACCTCCTCAAGCGCACCCTCCTCCTCCCGCCCGTCTGGCTTGGTCACGCCATCCCTTACATCTCGTTCAGCAAGCTCCAGCGCCGCCTCGAGATGGCGAGCAAGGAGGGCCTCGAGCACTGCATCGAGTACGGCGAGGGCACGACGGCGGATCCGATCCCGCGCGAGTGCGACGGGTTCTGGGACTGGACGCTCGTCGACTGGAGCTTCCTTGTCAACCTCGACGAGGCCGAGAAGCTCGTCCCCATCCAGCGCAGGTGGAACATGTCGATGGCGTGGCTCGAGGACGAGCTCGACCTGTGCGTCAAGCCGACGCGCGGCGGCGGCCACAGCGACGTCTACTCGCTGCAGGACGATGTCATGTATCAGTACCGCTTCTACGACTCGCGCGACGACGACGATCCGCTGGACAAGTGGACCAAGCGCATCGACATCGACGAGCTGCGCGCCGAGACGGACGCGTTCGAGCTCGTGCACGTCGGGACCATGTTCGGCACGAACCGCATGCGCGTCACGCTCGACGAGGGGTACGACGCGCGCGGCGCGTTCCGCAAAGCCATGGTTTTCCGCACGGAGCTCGTCGACGAGGTGACGGCGCAGGTGCGCGACCAGCTCGGCGGCGAGGGCAAGTACTACGGCCTGCACCTCCGCGTCGGCGACGGCATCTTTCAGAAGAACGCGCGCGACAACATGCGCGGCGTGTGGGACAAGCTTTGCATCGACAAGATGAAGCAAGAGCAGGACGTGTGCGACGAGATGCGCGAGCGGAGCGAACAGAGGCGGATCCGGCGGCGCGACCTCGGGCTCGACGCGCTCCCTGCGCCGGAAGCCAACTCGACCCTCGTCAAGCGCGCCAACTCGCGACCGCAGCGTGAAGGCGCGTACCACCACGCTCCACTTCCGCCTCTGCCCAAGATCCGAACGCTCGCGGACTCGCCCATCTCGTCCGCCCTCACCTGCCGCGGCAGCCTGCACACGGACGCCCGCTTTCTACCCTTCAATGCGCCCGTCTACATCGCCACCGACTCGAAAGTGCCGCACGACGACCCGAATCTGGCCGTCTTCTTCGACTCGTTCCCGTGCACATTCGTCCTCGGCGACTTTGGGTCGCTGCCCGCGCTCGGGAGGCTCAATCGCCTACGCAACAAAGAGGACAAGACGCCGCTCGCGCAGTTCCTGTACCCGCAGCTCGACGCGCAGATCGCGGCATGGGGACGCGGGCTCGTCGGCACGCCGCAGAGCACCTACAGCCGCTTTGCCATCGATGTCCTCCACCAGGTCTACCAGTGCGTACTGCCGCTTCTGCTTGACAACGCGGTCGCTGAGTCTCCCGTTTACAGCGGCTGGGACATCGTCGAGCGCGGCTGAGCCGTGCATGTTCCTCCCGCCCTCGACCGCGCGCATCTTTTCGCACAGCATTTTCTCCCGCCGCACACTGCACCTACTGCTATACCAGCTTCCATATACCCATCAGATGCGCGACCACAAGTGCCTGCTGCTGCTCGCGGCCGTCGCCAGAACACTTGGCTCGCATCGAAACCGAGGCGAGGCTCCGCGTTCATATTCTCCACACGAGGTCATCGTTCTACGTTCCGCGTTTGCCGAAGTGAGCTGTGCTCGCAGGTGATACCCGGCGGATGACTGCTGTGCTTGTCCCTGCGTTCGAGCGGAGCCGCACCCGCAAAGTGGCGCTCGAGACCGCTGGAGAAGAACGGACCGTCTGCGTGGTCGAGGTGAGCCGGTGGCGTGGCGAACTCAAAGGACGGCGCTGAGATGATCGACAAGCGCACACGTGTTTGCGGAGCGACGATCTCCCTCGCTCTCTGTCGGGCTCTGCGAGTGTTTCTCTCGCCGGCGATCTCTCAAGGTTCTTTCGGGCTTTGCCCACTATCTACGGACGTCAGCATTTCGGACTGCTGCTTTGCACCTTGCAGGGTGGATCAGGGCAGTGTGACCACCACTGTTGATGCGAGCCGATCAGGCAAAACCGCGGTTTGCGGGGGTGCAGATTGCCGGGGTCGGGCAGGGACGAGGCGAGGCCTCGCAGGCGGCAGGGGCTTCCGAGCAGTCTGCTCGTGCGATCTTGCTCCTCACTGCAAGACACGTACTGCTATCCTGCTGTCTTGCTGGCTACCTGCAGCTGCGGGCATTGAACGCCGACACGGGCCGCAAGCGCAGTGATGCGTGCGCCGCCATCGTCCGCCATGGGCCAGCATGCCGCGACGATGCCAGCGCAGAGCGAAGCCATTGCTGCGACGCTGTCCGCGGCGTGGAGCAAACTCGACGAGCGATATCGGAACGGGACATGCGCCGAGAACATGAGCGCCGCGCCGCTCGAGCAGCCGCCCGAGTTGGCTTACGAGCCCAGCGAGATCAGCGCAGGGGGCACGCCTCCGAGCGTCGACGGCTGCGCGGAGGGCTCGCCCGCGTTCGTGCAGACGTTCTTCCGTGAGATGGGACACATGCCACCGTTGTTCGACGGTGCGTCGCTTTCCGATACGCCGTTGCCGGATGACGGGACGGACCCCCGGCCTGCGATACGACGCATGCCTGAGACTGTACAACGCAGATCATCCTGCTGACGTTTGTGAATTGAACAGTCGCACGGGAAGAGGAGCGCCGCCGCGTCCTGCGCCGCTTCTCGCTGTACGATGTCGGTCGGGTACCAGCTATCGATGAGCTCGCCATTCTGGCGCGCGACATCTTCGACGTGCCCAGTACCGTCATCAATGTCGTACTGGACAAAGACGTCGCCTTCGTCGCTTCGAGCGGGTGGGATAAGCACGAGACGGATGCCGACGCCCCTCGCATCATGGTGCCGAAGAACGACTCGTTCTGCCCGCATGCGATGAACAAGCGCGAAGGTTCGGGTTGCTTTCAGGTGCCCGACGCTTTGGAGGATTGGCGCTTCCATCATGGTCCGCTCGTCCGCGACGGAGAAGGCCCAGTTCGCTTCTTCGCGTCTTCCAACATCTACCTTCCAGTCCTCGATCGCAAGGTGGCGAGCGCCGACACGATGCCAATCGGCTCCGTCTGCCTCATGGACCCGAAACCTCGCACTCCGCTCAACGACAAACAGCAGCGCATTCTCCAGAAGCTGGCGAGCATGGCCGGCAAGGAGTTCATCCTCGCGTTCGAGCAGGAGCGCCGCCGGATCGCACAGCGGCGGCAGGATTACCTCGGCGAACTCTTTGGCGCGCTCATCGTCTTCCCGTCCCGCAACATGTTGTCGAACCCGAACGACTTGCCGTGTGACCTGTCCGGCATTGCGACGAAGCTTGCGGAGCATACAAGTTCGGACTTCGCCTTCATTCTCGACTTGCGCTCCTTCAACGGGCCGTCTTTCGACACGCCGCCCGCTACTCCAACGTCTGCAGGACAAGGCGTCGCGTCACCCGAGCCATCCCGTCCGCAAACGCCGACAAGCACTCCTTTCTCTTCCCGATCCACCTTCAATCGTCTGCGACACAGCACCGGCGCTCGTCGCCGCGATTCGAGCGTGCACGGCCCTGGTTCCCTCGCCATCATGGACGTCGAATGCGGCAGGTCGGATGATCCAAACCAGCGTCACAAGGAGGAGTGGGAGAAGCGCGTCAACAGCCAGGCCGGTCTCGAGGCTATCACGCAGGCGCTGAGAGAGTGGTACAAGGTGCGCTTCCTTCGTTCCAGAGATCCTACCGAAGCTCTCCTGACGAGACGAGCTCGTGGCAGACGGGCGAAACGACTTTCCATGCACCGCTTCCTTCGGCAAATACATCTAGCCCCGTACTCCCAACTCCGCTGGTTGACATCCTCGCACCAGACGTGACGGCCGTCATCGGCGCCCCCGTTTTCGACCACGAGGGCGAGCCGACTCTCTACGTCGTCGTGGGCAGCCGCCAAAAGCATTTTCAGTTCGAAACGGCCGATGCCAAGTTCGTCCAGGGCGTCGGAGCCATGCTCGTGGCGGGCTTGCTGCAGGAGAAGATCCTCGCAGCCGACCAGGCAAAGCTCGCTTTCGTCTCGCAGGTGTCGCACGGTGCGCTTTCGTATTCGCTTACCCTCTGCATGCACTTGCTGACGTTCAGTGTCTGCTCCAGAGCTTCGCACACCTATGTTCGCTATCGGTAGCCAGCTTGAACTCATCCGCACGATGACGGAACCTTCGGCGCTCCAGACGATCGGTGCGCTCCTTTCTTCTCCATCTGAGTCGTCATCAGGCTGACTCCTGGCTTGCCACGTTCCTCAGAACCGCTTCTCGACGTTGCCGAAACATGCTTGACCTCTTTGCGCGAGGTGCTTGACGACACGCTCGACCTGAGTAAGCTCAGCGATGCTCATTCGCAGGCGAAGGCAAAGGTCAAGCTGGTTCCGGTCGAGCTCGAGGCGCTCTGCATCGACGTCGTCAAGTCTTGCTTCCACAAGGCTAAGCGCCTCGCCGCAATTCGCGCCGAGGAGCGGGTCGGCGATTCGTCGGCGGTCGAAAAGGTCGATATCCTTCTCAAGTCGAACTTGCCCGCCCGTGTTCAGGCCAAGGTCGATGTTGGCGGTCTTAAGCGCGTCTTGATCAACCTGTTCGGAAATGCTCTCAAGGTGCGCCTGCGTGTTTTTCTCGCCGTAGATGATAGCATTACTGACGGCTCGCTTGCAGTTCACCTCACAAGGTTCTATCACCTTCACGCTCTCGATGAACGACGATACGTGCGATCAAGGAACTCACCATATCACGTTCGAGGTCGCCGACACGGGCAAAGGAATGGCTCCCGAGTTCCTGCGCGACTGTCTGTGCGCTCACGTCAATCTCGCTCGTACGCGACTTGCTGCTGACACACGAGGGCTCCGCAGATTTGTCGCATTCCGCCAAGAAGACTCATTCACCAATGGCGCCGGACTGGGCGTCAGCATCGCAGAGTCGATCGTCAAGCGCCTCGGCGGTACGCTGCGGTATCGTTCCGCTCTCAAGCGAGGGACGACAGCAACCGTGACGCTCCCGCTCGAGATTGTCTCGGCGTCTCCGATCGATCAGCATCTGGTCGGCAAGGTCCGCAACCTCTCGGAGGAGCTTGCTGCACTGTTCGACCCGCAAAGCCGAACGGCGTCTCGCAGCGCAACTCCTCTGCCCTCGCCCGACAAGGCGTCTCCGCATTCGGCCGCGCGCTCGGCTTCCGACCCCTCCCCTTTGCCGGATGCGGTCTCGCCCGGCACTGCCATGCAACATGCGGACGTTCCCGCCGCCGAGCGTATCCGATGCCTCGTCGTGGACGACAACCCCATCGCCCGCCGTATTCTCGTCACCTACCTCAAGTCGCGTCGCGTCCAATATGCCGAGGCGAGTGGCGGCGCTCAGGCGGTTGAACTGTTCGAGTCGTTCGAGCCGAACATTGTGTGGTGTGCGTTGCGCTCTCCCGCTCTGCCGCTTCACGGCTCTACCGCCCCTGGCACATCCTGAACTGACCGTGATTGATCAAACTCTCACAGGCGACATCCAGATGCCCGGGGTAGACGGCATCGAAGCAACACGGCGAATGCGCGAGCTCGAGAAGAAACTCGACCGTCCTCGCGCGCGCATCGTCGCCATCTCCGGCCTCGACAGCACGCTCGGCGAGCACTCGTCGGTGCTCACCTCTGGTCAGGTCGACCACTGGCTCGTCAAGTCTGGCTCGAGTTTGCGCGCCCTCGCGGCCGACATGCTCGAATTCAGCAAAACGCTCGTCAAGAGCGCCGATGCAACGGCATCTACCGCAAAAGCGGTCGCTTCCCTCACTCTCTGATCTTGCATGTTCACCGTCTTCCCCTGCGGGCTTACCTTGTTCCCCGTCCCGTTCTCCCTTATGCTTCGTTTGTTCCGCATACCCTCTCGCTTGCACGTCTCTCGTCCCCCTCGTCTGTTGCCTCGATCTTCGCATTTTTCCTCGCATCTCCTCGCATCTCTCTACCTCCCTCGTCGTTATCTGTCACTCACTGCGCATAGCTCTGTATCGCTCGCTAAGATCACGTACCGCGGAGTGGTGAGAGTGAGAGAAAGAGGCACGCAGAGTAGCAACAACAACATAGGGTACAACATCCAGCCTTGTCCGCCTCACCGTCCGCAGAAAGCCCACACCTCGTAGTCGCGCTGGGCCTCCGCCACCGTCGTGCTTCTCTTCGCGCCTGTCCCCTCGGCTCGGTAGTCCGCAGCGGCGACCCTCTGTCGTCTCGGAACCGTCTCGCTCGCGCCCGCGAACAGCTCTGCGTGCGGGAGACGCAACGCGCGCGCGAGCGGTGCGCCGCCTTCGCGCACCTCGTCGTGCGCGTCGCCCTCGTCGTCCTCTTCCTCCTCCTTCTCGCCTTCGTCGCCCTCTCCCCCTCCCGCCGCTCCCGTTCCCGCTTCACCGAGCGCGACCCTCCTCCCCTCGCGCTCGAGCTCGCGCCCACGCAGCCGCAGCTGCCGCAGCTCGGACGCGCGGTGCTGGATGTCGCGCTGCAGCGCGGCGATGCGCTCAAGCTGGGCGTGCTCGCCGGCGTAGTTCTCGCGCGCAGGCGGAGCGGCGGGCGAGGAGGGGGAGAGGGGGAGGGGTGAGGCGGTGAAGCGCCGCGAGGGGGAGGAGAGCGGGTCGGGCGGGGCGAGGAACCAGGGGGAGGAGGGCTGCGCGATGGGCGAGGGGAGGATGACGGGCATGCGGGCGTGGACTGCTGGTCCGGGTGCGGGCGGCGAGGCGGGAGCGGGCGCTGCAGCAGCCGAAGCAGAGGCCACGCTCTCGCGGTGCCGGTCAACGGCAGCCGACACGCGCCGCGAGGCGAGGATGAGCTGCCGGATCGTGTGGCGCATGCTGTCCGTCCTGCTCGCGCTCGTGAGCGAGTCCGGCGAGGAAGGCGAAGCGTCGGACGTGAGCGTGTCCAAGTCGGGCGAGAGCGCCGTCGCGCGCTGTGCGATCGCGTTGAGCGTTTGCGCGAGCTGGTCGAGGCGGGTCGCAAAGTCGACCGTGCGCTCGAGGCTTTCTCGCGCGCTGGCCTCGGCGCGCTCAGTCAGGCTGAGCGATTCGTCAGGTCGCTGCTCGGCGTCGGACGCTGCAGCTGCGACTTGCCGCCGCGAGTCGTCGAGGCGCTGGCGGACCTCCTCGAGTGCGCGGCGCGGCTGGTCGAGCGAGCCAGTGAAGCTCGAGAAGGGTTCAAACGATGAGCTGGAGGCGGTGAAGCGTGACCGCGTCGGGGAAGGCCCGCTCGCACTCGAAATCGCCGGCGGGAGACGGTGCGCAACCGAGCTGGTTGAACGGCGAACATCCTCCAGGCGAGTCTCGACTCCGCGAAGCTGCTCGGCCGACTCTCGCAGTCGCTGTAGACTCGCCGCCGCAGACTCGTACGAAGTGGAGGGGGCCGACGGCGCAGGAACCGTCGGACGGCTGCCGCGCCAGGCGCGCCGAGCGGTGCGGCGCTCGTCAAGCCAGCGGGACCAGCCTGCAGTTGAAGCTGGGGAAGGACTGTCGAAGGGGACAGGCGGAGGGGCGGACTCGAAGAGGGACAGGCTGGGCAGGCCGTCGTCGGTTGCGCCTGCCGAACCGCTCGCACCGCGGGCAGTCAAAGTCGAGGTGACCGCTTGGAGGTCAAGTTCGAGGCTCTGGGGCAGTCGATGCGAGTCTGCAGTAGTATTGACCTGTTGTCGGTCTGCATGTACTGTGTGGTCGACCCAACCAGACGGAGGATCGGGTGGGGCGGCCGAGGACGAGGTGGAAGCGGGCGAGAAAGGGCTTCTACGAGGCGCTGGGAGACGAGGGCGAGTCAGCGCCAGTCTTCTCGCGTCAACCGCAGTGCGTCAGAGAACGCACGCGGGTCTGGCGGGATGGGTCTGCCCATGACGCCCTCGAGGCGATGAAGGTGTGCGGCGAGAGTCAGGCGGACCAAGGCTGTGAGAACGGCCGAGGCACGCTCGATAGCGTCTCTCTACCCGGTGCAAGCAAAGAGCAGCCCTCCAGAGCCGAGTGGTGGCGGGAAAGCGGTCTGGACGAAAGGCAGAAGGCGGTGCACGGTGCACCAAGTCTGGCTCTGGCCCATTCGCCCTCGACCGCAGACATGGCCAGCGAGTGCGTGCAAGAGCTTACACTGGACGACTCGAGCTGACCTTGCCTCGACAGGGCCGCCCACGCAGTCGTCGCGACACCCGCTCCTCCTCCCTCCCTCACCAACTCTGCGAAGAACAAGCAGAACCACCGCCAGGAATGGCCGTATGGCAACTACCGCAGCTACTACTCCTTCCGCTCGGGCACGACCCAGCCCGACGCACCTCCAGCGGACCAGCTCGACGGCCGCCTCTCTCTCCTCGACCCGGCACTTTTCCGCGAAAAGACCCTGCTCGACATCGGGACAAACTCTGGCAAGATTGCTCTCGACGCGCTTCTCCTGCTCGGCGCACGTGCAGTCGCCGGCGTCGACATCGATCCGCTCTTGATCGAAGACGCGCGCAAGGCGGCTCTCGAGCGAGGACTGGCACATGACGACCCGCGAGTCGAGTTCCGCCAAGCCAACGTCATGGAAGAGGGCTGGTTCGAGCGCTTTGAGCCGAGCGTCGGGAAGGTCGACGTCGTCACGCTCTTCTCGATTACGAAATGGCTGCACCTGCACAACGGCGACGAGGGCATGCGGCGGCTCTTCCGCTCGCTGCACACTTTCCTGCCGACTGACGGCGTCGTCATCGTTGAACGTGAGCCGCTGTCTTGCGGTGTCAGTCTGGCAGTCTTCGCACTGTGCAGCATCCGCAGTGTTTGTGGACTCCTCGCTCACATCCACCGGCACCCCGCAGCGCAAGAATGGGACAATTACAAGCGCGCCGTCAAGCGCAACAAGGACCTCCGCGAGACCTTCAAGACGCTCGAGCTGCGCCCGCCGTTCGACGCTGAGATGCGCGAGGTCGGATTCGTGCTCGAAGAGCAGATCGAGCGCGAGGAGGGCGGGTTCAGCAGGCCGCTCCTCGTGTGGCGGAAGGTCAAGCGGGCTGTCTGAGGCTCCTGTTCAGCTGTGCGCTGGTGGTGGTGAGTGCATATCCGCTTTGCTTGCTCGTGGACCAATACTCATGTTCTTGTTTCGACAGACTGCGCTTCTTCCTTGCGCCGCTGGAGCAGGGCATTGAAGCCCCCACCACCGTATCACGCCGCTCAGCACGTCTCGTTGTGCTGCCTCGAGGAATCCGGTCGCCGAGTCGTCCGCCCGAACCTCTCAGCCGGCGTCTTCAGTCCGAGGCGGGCAGCCGGCGCCCGGAACGCCGACGGGTCAAACGGGGGCGGTGGGCTGCAGGTGGACGAGTAGACTCGTAGAGTGTAGACGGCTGTCGTGCCCTGTTCGTAACATGCGCACCCGGAGATTTCGCAGAGGCTCGCCAAGCCCTGCTCCTCGTCGCTCCTTGCCCTCTTGCAGCCACCTCGCTCAGCGCCGCTCTCCCTCGCGACGGTCGACACAAGCTAGCTGTTCCGTAGCGCGAGCATCGAGGCGCCAGGTGCACACGCCAGAGGCCGTTGCAAGCGCTGCCGGGCGATCACCTCTTCGCCGCTGGTGTTTACCCACCCTGCGCTTTGTCCCGAGTCCACGCGGAGCCATCGCTGTGCGGACTCTTTTCAGCCCGCCGACGGTCTGCTCGGGCGCTTGCGTCTCGTCGACTCAGCGCGTCGTGCCCACCGCCCCCCTGTCTCGCGATCTCGCTTCGCTCCTTCGCGGCTTCCGGACCTGGCGCAGCCGCCTGGAATGCTCACAGCGGACCCTGGACACAGTCGCTAGCCGCCCGCACCGCTGAATGCGCGGTTGTTCGCTCCGGCTAAGCGAGGCCTCGACCTCCCCTCACATTTTCAGGGCGTGTCTCGCGCACGCATCCGGGCCTCTTCGCCGTTCGATCGGCTGTCAGCGATTGTTCCGCGCCGGCAGTCGACGAGCACGAGCCGACTACGGTCGCCCTGATCAAGTGTGCGAGGATACGCGGCGAGCAAGCGGACGGGGGTGCTTGCAAGCGAGGAGAGGGACCAGGTTTTGAGGGTGGTGTGCTGCGACAGCCAACGCTCGAGAGCCGCATGCAACGGCGCTCTGTGCTCTGCTCTTGCTTCTCGTTCTTACCAGCCTCGACCTGCTTGCGCCCCTTCCTGCCGACGAAGCCAGCTCTGCCTGAGACTGCTCTGCTGCCATGCACGCCTCGCTTTTCCTCTCCGTCTTTGCCGCCTTGGCTCCGGTTCTGTCGTCCGCCGCCCCTGTCGCCGTCTCGAACGAGGCGCTGCAGGTTGGCAACACGGCGCTCGTCGAAGAGACCGGTTCGTCGCATGCTTTCAGGCTTCCATCCCGCCGTCGAGACTGACCGCTCCTCGCATTCTGCCAGCGGCCCCGCTTGCTGCGCTCGAGAAGCGCGCGACCAAGGCGTGTATCAAGGTCAGCCAGTGTGCGAAGCTGGCAGTCCCTGCCAACGCGCAGCGTGTGTGCGCGAGTAAGAAGTGCTCGTGGAGTGCGTCTCTCCCGCAGACTCTCCTTCTTCCCGCGCGGCGGTATTGACGCCTTTGACTTTGCAGCCTGCAAGAGCGGCTACACCAAGTCTGGCTCGAAGTGCGTCGCCAAGAAGGTTGCAACCAAGGCGGCGAGCAAGAGTAACGCGGTCCAGCTCGCGGCGACCTCGTCGAATGCGCTCTCTTCGAGCGGCGTCAAGAGCTTCCTCGGGACCAACACGGGATCAATCGCTTCGTGGTACCACACGAATGACCCGAAGGATGTGACGAACGGTGCGTTCTTCTCGAGTCCCCATCACCCGCGTACGAGGACTGACATGACCGAGTCTTCACCACTGCAAAAGGCCACAGCTGGTGCTACTACCCCTACAACGACGCTGTGCCGGGCTTTGCCATCTCGCTCAAGCGCATGCTGGCCGACTTCGGCGGCGACGCCATGGCAGCTCGCAAGGCCTACTGCGGCCTCGAGGCAGTCGTCACTGCGCCCAACGGGAACTCGGTGACGCTCTACGTCGGTACGCCCTTCTTACAATCCGTGCATTCCATGCTTGCCGAAATTGACTGCATCATTGCCTACAGCCGACGCGTTCGACGATGCCTGGGTGCGCACGCCCACCTCGATGGACGTCATCTACGACTCGTTCGCGGGCCTGCTCGGAAGTCAGACGAACAGCAAGAACGATGTCGTGCAGGGCGTGTCGTGGCGCTTCACGGGCAAGCGGAACGACCGGTACGCCTTTTCGGGCGTTGGATCCGGCTGAGCGACGCGGGCTGTGTTGGGTATTTCAGAAGTCACACGTGATTTCTGGGCGTCTGTTGTCTTCTTATGTGTATTGCAGCTGGTCTGCACTGTTCCTTGACGTACGCTCGACGAGTGCGTCGTCGAAAGCAGATTGAGAAGGCCAAGGTCCAGTCGCCGCCGTTCTTGCTGAGCTTCTCTCGCGCAGGTTGCGCTCGCTTGGCTCGTATATTGCTCTGAAAGAGCGTGCACTGCAATGCACGCCCACTTCGCCAAGCACCGCCGAGAAAGTGCAAGCCTCCGGACCCGCCTCGCCCGCCGTGCCCGCCTCTTCGGCTCGCGTCTCTTTTCCTCCGTCTCTTCACGCTCCTCCTTTCGCTTTCGCTGTGTTCGTCTACTCTCGTTCTGAGTCTTGTGCTCCTGCTCGTCGAGCTGCGTCGTCGGAACCAGGGTGCTTCCATCGCTCGAACGCGGGACCCCGGTCTCGAAGGAATTCGAGGGTCGCCGCGGCTGGCATCCGGCACCCTCCCTTGTTCCGCGCGTGCTCGCGCTCCGAATCGTCGCGTGGACTGTGCGTGGGCAATGAAATCGAGACCTTGCTTCGCGCTACCGGCATGGTGCCATGGTCTGCGCTTCCCGCGTCTTCCGCTTGGGAGCCGATTTGTCGAGCTTGACCTGGACCGCCGACCTGCTTGAGCAAGTTGTTTCGGGCTCTAGCTGTCTGACTACAGCGCGCAGGTTGCGCGGCACCAGCCGTGCAGAACTGGGGTGTTCGCCGAACAGGCGCAGAAGAAGGGCACGACTCAGCTTCGATCGCTTCGAAGTCCCTCCATCAACGGTTCTTCGGACTGCAGTCCGGCTCTCCAGCTTTCCTGCATGCCGTGCGACCCTCGGCGACTCGCCTTTGTGATCGACGCCTGCCATGCGAGCAGAGATGCCCGATGCCGACCGGCCGGGCGACCCTCTGTCGAGCTCGTCGAGGGTGCTCTGTGCCGCGCCTGCCTGCAGATGCAGTGACATGCAACTCGCTCGCGGTTTTCTGGTGCTCCTGCAAAGCTTGGTGCAGCAAACGCTTGAAAAGGCCTGCGATTCAGCTTCAGGCTCTCCTTCTCTCCTGCTCTTTACGCTCATCACTGTCTCTCACGATGCACGCCTCCTTCCTCCTCTCGATCGTTGCCGCGCTTGCGCCTCTCGCCGCTCTCGGTGCTCCCGTCACCGCGAACGAGACGGCCGGTAAGCCGCGGAACTCCCTCCCGACGGTATCAAACGCGCGCTGACATTGGTTTTGGACGTCTAGCTCTCTCGTCCCTTGAGGCGCGCGCCATCTACAAGCCCTGCCAGTCCGCAAATGTCTGTGGCAAGATGGCACTGGTCGCCAACTCGCACCACATCTGCAACAAGGGCTTCTGCGACTGGGGTCCGTCACCGCTCGCAAGAGCATCCGCTATCAACCGAGCTGACATCCGTTCCGATTCCACAGGCTGCAACTCGGGCTACAAGCGCTACTACAACAAGTGCGTCCGCACCGAGTCGTCCGACTCGTCGTCGTGCGAGAACACCGACAACACCGCCCACACCGCCAACACCGACAACACCGTCAACCTCGCCGCCTCGTCCTCTTCTTCTTCGGGCGCCGTCGCTGCTGCTGGCGTCAGCAAGTTCCTTGGCACGAACACCGGCGCCATTGCGTCCTGGTTCCACACCAACAGCGCGCAGGACTCGACCAACGGTTCGTCCCTCTTGTCGTCGTACTGCTCTCGACCGTCCTGACGCCCCGCCCTCTCTCGCAGGCCACAGCTGGTGCTACTTCCCCTACAACGACAACACCCCCGGCTTTGCTATCAGCCTGAACACCATGATGTCGGACGCCGGCTGGGATGCAACCAAGGCTCGTGAGATGTACTGCGGTCTCGAGGCCGTCGTCACCACCCCGAGCGGCAAGTCGCTCACGCTTTACGTCAGTGAGTCTGCCTTCCCCGTATAGCTTGTCCAGACGGTTTCTTGACAAATGCGCTCCCACAGCCGATGCTTTCGACGACACCTGGGTTCGCACGCCCACCTCGATCGACGTTGTCTTCAATGCCTTCGGTCGCCTCCTCGGCTACACGACTGAGGACAAGAACACTGTCATCCAGAACGTTTCGTGGCGCTTCACGGGCAACCGCAACAACCGGTGCGCGCTGTCCCTGTCTGACCCCGAGGTCATGCAAGCTGACTTTGTGCTCGCCTACAGCTACAAGTACAACGGTGTCGGCAACTAGACGCAAAGACACGATCGTAAACGAACCTCACCATAGACATGCACTTGATGCCTTCTCGCGTACTTCGGCTTGCTGGTCAGTTTCGTGATGCGGCTAAAGCTCGTCAAAAGAGACGGCCTGCTGTTGCCCGCCGCGCTCAAAGTGGTCTCGGATGTTGCTCGAGCCCGCGAGCGCATGTTCGGATCATGTGGTGGAGAATGGGGACCGCCCTCACCGCTGCGCCTCCCTCCCTCTTCGCTTCTCCGTCCACTGCTCTCTCTCGCCGCCACCACCACATGACAAGCGTGCTACACACGCGCCCTTAGCCGAACCCTTACGCTCGCTTGGTGTTGCACATTCCCGGGTCCACCCCGGTCCGCTTTGACCGCTTGAACCTCTTCATGGCTATTGCACCTTGCTCGCATGGCACCGCTCGTTGCCTGCCGAGCGGTGCCGTGTCAAGCTTGCTGAGCGCGTACAGACAACCTGGAGGACGCGAACGACTCGCAACGCTGCGCGCGGGCCTTCCTCGATCGCGTCCGGGTTCTGGGCCTCGCCGCGCTGCGCGCTGTTCGCGCGTCCGCCCGTTGCGCTGCTCTTTCTCGCGCCGCGTACTGAACTTGCAGGGTTGGACAGAACTGAACGAGTGCGCCTGCGCTCGGTCAAACGCTGGGACAAGCGAATTGACCCTCCCCTCCTTCGCAGGACCCAGGCCCCGCTTGACCACCTGCACCGCCTCGCGCGAGGTTTCGCTCTCTGTGTCGAGCCCCCTACACACGCGCTACTGCTGCAAGCATGGCCACGCTGTTTCGCCGCATCGGGCAGACGGTCTTCCCCGAAATCCTGCCCTTGACCGTCTGGTTCACCTTGTCGGCCACGGCTGTGACGGTCGGGTGCAAGGTCAGCGGCTACGCGATGGAGGTCAACACGAGTACGTTGTCTGTCTTCGTGAATCGCGCTCAGCAGTAGGACCGGGAGGGCAAGGCACACCGGACTGACCTCGCGTGATTCCGTCGTCCGACCAGTCATGCTCTCGATTCTCACGACAATGCTCTCGTTCGTCATCTCGCTCCGCACGTCGAGTGCTCTCGAGCGCTGGACGGCGGGCAGAACCGCCTGGAGCACCGTGTCGGTGGCGTCGCGCAACCTCGCGAGCCTCATCTGGCTGCACACCGGCCAGACCACTCTCACTGCGGCCCAGCAGGCCGACGTCGTGCCCGGCAGCGACGAAGATGAGATCGAGAAGCTCAAGTCGCTCATCGAGAAGCGCTCGATCCTCAGTGCGTTGTAACCGAGCCTCGTTTGTGTCACCTCGCGCTCTCGCTGATTTTGCTCTCTTGCGGTACTATTCTCTATCGTTGATGCCTCCCTTTGCGCGTACCACCCGCATAGACCTCATTCAAGCTTTCTCGTCGGCGACCAAGCACTACGTCCGCGGCGAGTCGGGTGTCTACTGGGATGACCTTTATCATCTCGTCAAGGCGCTTCCGAAGTGCGTCCTCGTCTGCGTAGTCTCTGCACGGACTGAAAGAGTTGCACAGTCTAATTGCGAGCATCACAGGTACGCCTTCCCGTCGGGCCTCGAAGACACGAGTGGCATCAAGCGCGACGTCGTTACGGGGCTCTGGCGCTCGCCTCTTCCGGACGGCACGTACGCCATCCCTACGTCGTCCAGGGCCGGGGCCACCACTCCTCAATTCGGCACTGCCTCGTTTTCCTCGCATCTCGAGGCCGACCTCGAGAAAGGCGTGACCGGCTCCACCGACGAAGTCGGGAGGCTTCCGTCTGACGGCCGCGTTCGCACGATCAGGCTCGCGCCCGGTTTCAGCCCTCCGAAGCGCACCATCTACGATTACGCTCCAGTCTTCCTCCTGTTCCGCCCGCTTCTCGAGGTCTTCAAGCCGCGCGCTCCTTCGCACAAGGCGGACGTCAACACCAACACTCCGCTCGAGATCCACATGTACATTTCCGGCTATCTCGCCGAGCTCATGGCCAGGGGCACGATCGCTCCGACCCTCGTTGGCGTCTACTGCACCGCAATGAATCAGCTTGCCGATGCGTACGTCCATTCAGCTTGCGGCTACGTCCGATTGTCCATCTAACACTCTTGTTTCGAGCAGTCTCGGCGTCATGGAACGCGTCCTCTCGACGCCCTTGCCGTTCTCGTACATCGTGCACCGTGAGCCTATTCTCGAGGCCGCGGCCCCTCATGCAGCTCCTGCCGACACATCCGCTGATCTGTTCCTTCCCACAGTGCGCGCCGCTGCGTACATCTACCTCGTTCTGCTTCCTTTCCAGATCTACGATGCCCTCGGTTGGCTCACGATTCCGGCCGTCTTCAGTGCGCACGTCTGTTCACCGCCGAGGGGACTTTCGCTGACCCAGACTTCCTCTCATCTGCAGTCGCGTCCTGCGTGTTCTTGGGCTTCCTCGAACTCGGACAGCAGCTAGAGATGCCCTTCGGATATGGTGCGTGACGATTTTCTCGCTGTCTACTGCGGCCGAACTGTCGCTGATCGTCTATTCCCTTCTCCCAGACGATTCGGACCTCGACCTCGACCGCTACTGCGCTCTGATCGCTGCCGAGATCCAGGAGATCGCGGCCCACTCGCCGCCGACCGTGTCGTCGTTCACCTTCTCGCCCCTCAACACGCCTTTCCCGCTCGATCGCCGCTCGGCGCCCGAGATTCTCGCCTCGTTTTCGCAGTCGCACGGCGGTACGGACCAAGATGCCGTTCGCGGCGTCCCCGGCATGCGCCGTTTCCTCGCCAAGCACTTCCACGACCTCGAAGACCGCAGTCGCAAGGAGCGCGAATGGCGCAAAAAGCACGGCCACCACAAGCACGCCAGCACGCCCAACACGATGGACGGCGACGACGATGGCAGGACCGTCGTTGTCTGCACGCTTTGAGGCGGCGACGCGAAAAAGACTCTCGGCCTTCTCAAGCCATGCTCTGTGGTGGTGCCGTTCTAGTCCTTCCTTTCCATTCCTTCCGATAAAAAGACACTCGCACACTCCTTCGGTATCGTCCTCGTAGCATTTGCAGCTCCCGCACACTCGTCGTTCTTTCCTTCCTTGATTTGCGACGCCGACAGCAGGAAGAGGTCTCGCTCAAGGCGTCCAGCCGCGATGTGAGACGAGCTGCTATGTGATGATGCGATACATGCAAGTCTATTGCTGCGATGGAATGAACACGAAAGTGCTGTGCGGCAGAAAGGAAGGTCTATGGATATGATTGCGATTCGAGGCGACAAACCGGTCGCCCGAGCCGCCAAAGTGCGGACTGAAGGTCCGAAAAGACCTCAGACGTCCAAGAGTCGCTCAGACATCGGCGAGCTCGAGAGGACGGTACACTGCAACATCGAGGTGCGGATCAGGACGCGTTCGGAGCGAGCAGAGGATCAAAAGAGCTTACCCGGATCCCACTGCGCATTGCGGATCTCCTCCTCCGTGAATGGGTCGTCGCGTTCGATGCCGCTGACACCCTCCTCGCGAGCAGCGTTGGCAACGGCGACGGCGACCTTGACCGAGATGTGGCGCAGGTCGTGCAGGCCGGGGAGGAGCGACTCGTCCGGGTCTTCGAGTGCAGGGGCGAGCTTGGCGAGGGCAGCGACACCGGCCGTGATCATCTTGTCGGTGAGCTGGGAAGCGCGAGCGGTGATGACGCTGTCGAGGAAAGGTAGGTGGTGTCAGCTGGGTCAAGCCGAGAACGCGCCCGCGAGGACGAACCCGAGTCCGAAGCCGGGGTAGACCTGCGCAGGCATAGAAGGTGAGCGTCGAATCAACCTATAGAACAGGAGATGCGAACACACCAGAGCGTTGTTCGACATGGCAATCTTGTGCAGCTTGCCGTTGTGCGGGTTCTTGACCGGCGGGAACGGACTGCCCGTCGCCATCAATGCCTTGCCGTTAGTCCACTCGTTGATGTCGGCCGGGTCAGCCTCAGCCAGCTCTGCGAGTGTAGTGGAGTCAGAAAGAGAGCACGAGACGCAGGTGAAGGTGGTGAAGGGACGCAGCGTACTCGTCGGGTTGCTGAGCGGGAAGATGATGGGGCGGTCAACGTGCTTCGCCATTTCCTTGACGACCTCCTCGTTGAATGCGCCACTCATCGTCGAGCACCCAATGAGGATAGTAGGCTTTGCCTGCTTGACAACCTCGAGGAGCGAGATGCCCTTCTCGCCGTCGCGTTGCCACGCGGCAACCTCCTCCTTGTCGCGGATGAAGTGCTCCTGACCGGGTCGGAGGACGTCGGCGTGCTCCGTCGTGAGGAGGCCCTGGCGGTCGATGCAGTAGAAGAGCTTGCGGACCTCCTCGGACGAAAGGCCCGCCTCGATCATCAAGGCGTTGCGGATACCGTCCGCGATGCCCAGACCGGCCGTGCCGAATCCATAGACGATGATGCGCTAGAAACGAGAGAAAGAAGATGGAAAAGAGAAGGAAGGAATCAGCTGCCAACTTTTCTGAGCGCATGTGCCCCGGAGCAGGACGTGACACCGTCTTGTGCAGTCACAGAACTAGCCGTGACTAGTGTGGGAGGGCGTGACAAGGGTGCGAGGGCGTACCTGGTCCTTGAGCTCCGATTTCGTGACCTTGACAGCAGAAACGAGCGCAGACAGCACGACCGCTGCCGTTCCTTGCATGTCATCGTTAAAGCATGACTGTTTGGGCCTGAACTTCTGCAGAAGCCTTCCGCCGTTGTGCACGCCGAAGTCCTGCGGGCCGGAAGTTCGTCAGCGATCGTTCTGGGAAGCTCGAATCGACGCCGGCGGCCAGGGCAGTCTGACAACAAGTCACACAAGACGTACCTCGAAGTGCAGCATGGCCTGCGGGTACTCCTCGCGGACGAGGTCGCAGAAGGCGTCGACGAACTCGTCGTACTTCTCCCCGCGCAAGCGCTTGCGCCGCAGGCCAAGGTACAGCGGGTCGTTGAGCAGGGCGCTGTTGTCGGTGCCGACATCGAGCACGACGGGGAGGATGCGGGACGGGTCGATGCCGCCGCCGAGGGTGTAGATGTTGCTCTTGCCCATCGAGATGAGGATGCCGCCGACGCCCTGGTCGCCGATGCCGAGGATGCCCTCCGAGTCGGTGACGACAATCAGGTCGACGTCCTTGGGACGCTTGGCCTGGAACATCATCTCGCTGAAGACGGATGCGAAAGTCAGTGAGGCCCGTTCAAGAGCGAGCCGTAGGAGAAGGGACAGACCGCATGCGGTGCCGGTGATCGTAGCTGAGAAAGAGGCCATCGGGTCGGCGCCAGATCGTCGAGTACTTCTGAATAGCCTCGCCGACGGTAGGGCTGCAACGAGGTTGCGGGAGGGTGAGCAACCCGGGTCATGCTGGTATTCCCGACCTCGTGCCTGAGCAGAATGCCGCGTACGTATAGATGATAGGGAGAAGCTCATTCAGGTGGCGCAGGCAAACACCGTAGAACAAAACGATGTTTTGATCGCGAAGCGAGGAGAGGACTGAGGTGAGGAGTGCATCGTCAGCTGAAGTTCTTTCGCCATGGCCACGAGCAACGCTTTCAACTGTGAGATACGCACAAGTGTACTTGGCGATGGAGCTCGGGCGTTCTTGCAGCTGCGAGTAAGCCCGCTTGCACTGCTGCTCGAGGGAGTGCACCTCGTGACTGTTCCGTCGGCACTTCGTCAGTCTCACAGTCTCCGCTACACCAATCAGAAAATCAGTCGAAGGTGCACGCACGGCAACAGACCCAGGAGACCGAACGTCTCGCGCTCCTCCATCGTGAACCCGGCACCCTTGTTCAACGTCGGCTCATTTAGCAGCGCGCGCCCTCGCAGCGCAGTCCAGATGGGTCGCTGTGATCACCGGTACGACGGGATGGTCGAAAGGTGGGGTAAAGAGATGGGTGCGGCGCAGGGGAGAGGAGGTCAGCCGTAGTCGCGAGAGAAGGTCAAATCGTTGCTCCGCTCGAGGCGCCATTTCGACAGCTGCCTTGACCCCTGACTCGCCGTCGTGCCCACAGTGTGTACAGTGCAGTCGTCCTCGACACCGCCATCCGGTTCCCTATACTTAGCTCGGCCGTCTGGCCAAACTTGTCCTCCCCGACCTCGTCTCGTTCCGCTCGTCGCGCGCCTGGCACAGTTGCAGCAAACGCACCAGGTTCTTCTCATGCTGCAAGTACTCCTTGTTCTCGTGGAGGGTGTCGTGCTCGGCCGCGTTCTGCTCGTCGACCTCGTCGAGCTTGAGGCGGTTCTCGCTGCTCGAGCCGCTGTGGAACGCGCGCCGGGGCTGTGCCGACGCATGCGCAGACGGCGCGGCGCGCAAGGCGGCGAAGGCGGGCGAGGCGGCGCGGCGCGCTGCGAGGCGGAGAAGCGTCGTCGAGGGCGCCATGCAGTGCTGCGGAGCGGGCGCGAGGCGGCGGACGGGCAGGCGAAGCAGGCGAGGAGTGCGTCGGCCGAGCTCGACACAGGCAGGCAGCACGAGACAGCCGGGCGAGCGGTGCAGCGTCACCAGCAGTGTGCACAGACGTAGCACAGTCGCGGTGCGGGTATTCACGGAAGCGCACGACGGACGGGATCACCCGAGCAAGAAGAGGCCGACATCGATGAGCGGCGAGCGAGAGCGGGGATCCCGTGAGGAGCTCCAGGCTGCGAGCGCGCACTCGTCTGGTCTACTGGTGCACCGAAAAGGCCTCTGCATGCCACAGGACGGCTCGAACTAGGGTTTGTGGGCTCAACGGACGGACAGGAGTCGCGCGCAGTGAAATACAGCGGGCGAGGACGAAACGTCAAGTTTCCATGGCGCTGTCAGCAGCCTTGAGCCTCCTGCGCTGTCCTCTACCTATGTAGGCATGCCGCTCGAAGATAGAGCAGCCTGCTCACGCCACATCAAGGTGCAGAGCTGCAGAGGGAGGGGAGTGATCCCCCTGTCTGGGAAATGGGCCTTCCTCCCTCCTCCTCGACAAGGCTTGGTCGGTACAAGCGTAGGCTGAGCAACCGTAAATATTAGCTTCTGTACATCCAGTGTCACCCAGATCGTCACAGTGCGGGCGAGGTGTCGGTGCGCCAGCAGAGCTCGCCGGGGATTCGCTCGCCCTCCTTGCTCCCGCCGTCCTCCGCCTCTCGCTCGAGCGGGTCCGTCTGTGTGCGTAGGAGGAGCACCTCGTACGCCAGAGTGACCTCTGCGGTTCCATCGAGTGCACCTTGGTCTCTGCGTCCCGCGTCATCCAGCGGGAGTGTCGCCCCCTCGACGTCTCGCTCTCTCGCGCTCGCCGCACTCGCGCCAGAGGTGCGCCGATCCCTCCGCTCGCCTGCCTGCGTCGAGGTCGAGCTGACCGTGCACCTGCAGCACCAGCCCGTCGACGCTCACTCGCCACCCGTGTCGCCCCCTGGCCTGGGTCGGGCCTCGCCTCGTCGCGGTCGGGTGATTCAACATGGACTCGGAACTCGGCGCAGCGTCGCACTTCCTCGCCTCGTACCTCGACACGAGCTCAGAGGCCTTTGAGCACAAGCTCGGCCAGGCCCTTGCCGCCCGCTACGACGGCCATTGGCACCCTGCCGACCCCGAGCGAGGGTCCGCCTTCCGCGCCCTCATCCGCACCCCCGCCGCCCTCGACGACAGTCTCCTCAAGGCCGCAAGTGACGCCGGCATTCCCGCCGACGCCCTCGAGCGGCAGCTGGCAGCCTCGGTCGGACGTACCGTTGCGCTTGGCGATCGCTGGACGCTCTGGGTCGACCCGGGCTGCGTCTCGCTCCGCGTCGAGCGCGGCGACGGCTCGACTCGCAGCGATGGCCAGTTCATCGAGATCTACGGCAAGCTGCCCGAGTCGCTCCGCAACTTTGCCGTCCCGCTCGCAAGCTTGGATGAGGCGGCGGCATCATCCAACATGATCCAGTCGACCGACCTCGCGGCTCCCGCTTCGCCCGTCAAGCGCTCCAAGGCCATCCAGATCGTTGCACCGCCCGGCGGAAGAGGCGCGCTGCAGGCCATGACGAACGCGGCCCTCCAGCCCGAGTCGCCGCGCCCGCTCGTCGCGGCTGTGGCAAGGCCGACCGCCCTCCTCGCCTCGCCGCTCATCATCCCGCCTACTCCAGTGCGCCCGTTGCCGGCTGCCGAGGCCGATGTCTTCTCCCCCACCCCCGCCGCCTCCTCGTCGTCTTCCCGCCTCGTGCCCCCTCGCTCTCCCTCCCCCGCAACGACCTCCTCCGGCAAGCAGTACTCGCTCTCGCCCTCGACGTACCGTCCTTCGTCGCCGCTCGGAATGCCACTGCACGCGCGGCGCTCGTCGTCCCGCGGTTCGTCCGTCTCGTCCCTCTCCGCCGACTCGGACGGCGAGACGTCCTGCACCGATTCGCTCTTCTCGGCGTCGGGCGACAGCACCTCGTCGGCTGCCTCGTCGATCCACGTCGCTGCGCCCGCAGCGTTGTGGAAGGGTCTCGACGGCAAGTCGCGCGACCTGGTCGACGCTGATGGGTTCCGCATCCCGGCGATCCCGCGTCCTCTTTCGGCCGCAGGCGGCGCGCAGCACTCGCGCGGCTCGTCCGTCTCTTCTTCTTCGCTTGCCCCTCCACCTTCTCCCTCCTCGCGCCTCCTCGCAAGCCCGACGCTCTCGCCCGGCGGACGCTCCCTCCCCGGTTCGCCGACCAAGCCTCGCCGGCGCGGCGTCCGCGGCGGCCAGTCGCACCGTTCGTCCGAGTCGACGCACTCGCACCACTCGTCCGTCTCGTCCATCACGTCGCTCGGCTCGACCGCGATCCCCTCGACGCCGTCGCAGTCGCACTCGGGCAACGAGCTCGCGCTCCCGAGCCCGGCGACAACGCCCTCGGGCCGCTCGCGCACCGAGACGTCGTCCTCGGCGCAGACCGCGACCGAGTACTCGAACGGGCTCGTCAAGGTCCTCGGCGGCGGCGTCCTCCTCGGCTGCGCAAAGGGCTCGACCCCGTCCTCGACGGGCCGCACGCCCTCGTCCGGCGGCGCAGCAGCCGGCGAGGACGGCCACCGTCGCCGCCGGCGCGAGCGTGGGCGCGGCGGGCGTGGCGGAGGCGGAGGCGGCTCGAACGCGCAGCACCACCACGGCGGCGACCGCAGCGGTGCGACGAGCCCCGCTTACGGCGCCCCTGGCACTGCGTACGGCGCGCCGCCGAGCCCCGTCTGGGCTGCCGTTGGCCAGAGCCCGTACCAGCACCTGCCGCCGCACGCGGGTCACCACCACATGCCGTACTACCCGCATTCGCCGCTCCAGGGTTGAGTCGTCGGCGCCGGTGCGCAAAAGAGCCGCGACGAACCGCGCGCGCCACTCTATGACTCTTCTTCAGTTTCACGTCCAGCATCTTTCGAGGTATCCTGCTCGTCGCCGTCTTCGCCTTTCTCCGCCATCTCGTATCCTTCGCATCCCACCTTCTTAACGTCCGCTCGTCCTGTATACCCTCCTCATCGGCATCCCCTCTCGCTCTCATTCGCCTTTCGTCCCCGTCTCATCTCGTTGCATTCTCCCTCAGCTGTTTGTGTCTATCCTTCCCTTCCCGCCCACGTCTTTCGTTTGCATCTTTCGTCGGAAACTCGCATCTATCGACTCTGCTTTTGCGTGCCCCTCTCTGCGAGGTTGAGCCGATCGAGGTCAAGAGGCAAAGCGCCGTAAAAAGTGCAAATCATCGGCACAACTCGAACGCAGACGCAAAGGAAAGGGGCTCCTCCCCTCCGTCAACTTCTCGACAAGCGGCTCCTCCCCTCCAGCGCCTCAAGCAACTCGACGGCCCAAAGTACGCCCCTCAGTCGTCGTCCTGCGCGCGCTTCTCGCGCGTGTGCCGCTTCGCCGCCTTGGCGTCGCTCGCAACGGCGAGGTCCGCCTCCTTGCCCGCGCCGCCGCGGTCCTCGTCCTCAGACTGCACCACAAGCAGCTCCTCCTCCCGGTGATTGTCGGCTTCGTCCTCCTCCTCCTCCTCGCCGTCGTCGTCCTCGTCGCTGCTGACAACCTCGCTGCTCTTGTTCTTCTTGCCGCCACCGCCCTCACCCGCCGCAGCGGCCGCCGCCGCAGCCTGGCGCTGCGCCTTTTTCTCGGCGGGCGTGAGCGTCGCGAGGCGCGTGCGCTTGAGCGGGCGCGCCGTCGGCGACGGGTGCAGCGTGAGGAGCTGCGCGAGGATCTCTGCAGGCGCGCAAACACACACGGGCGAGGATCGCAGACAAGTCAGCTCTCGAGACAAGTGTGAGAGAGAAAGGAGCACAGAGAAGTAGAGACGCACCAGCGAGCGAGACGTCGCGCTCTGGCCCCGCGCCCTCGTCCTTGCGGATCTTGTCGGTCGCGTAGTTGGCGAGCGTGCGGAACCGGTCGCGCACGTTCTTGGGCCCGTGCAGCGCGAGGTCGGCGTCGGAGGCGATCAGCGTCGGCCAATCGACGTCGGCGAGCGTGAGCGAGGGCGACGCGAGCGAGAAGGCGTTGACGCTGCGAGTTGGGCAGGGCGTCAGCGGATGCGCTGCAGCAAGATCAACGAGCACGCTGGTGCCGCGAGGATGCGACACGCGGTCTCGAGGTACTGGGCGGAAACGCGGACGCACAGATGCACGAGGCGCGATTGGTCTTCTGGACGCCACTTGAACCCCGCCGAGTCGCCCGCAGCGTCGCGGCGCTTCATGTAGTCGGTCCTGTGCGTTCACGAAGAGGCGAAGATCAGCCTCGAGTCCACAACAGGCCCGGTTCCGCGACCAGGCGCAGCCGAGTTTGCGACGCACCACTTTGTCCTGCACTGCGTCGCGCTGCGCTTCCCGCCCATCTTGATGCTGATGGCCTTCCACTGGCCCCCGAGCTCCGCATGGAGCCTCCTCAGCTCATCCTCCTCTTCCTGCGTCCACGCCCCGCGCCTGAGCACCTCGCCCTTTCCCTCGTTGAGCTGCTTGGTCCACCTGTCGCGGCACGCCGTCGCGCTCCTCCCGACCATGGCGCCGACGCGCTCCCACGCGTTCCCGAGCTCTTTCACCGCGGCAGAGAGCGCCGCATCGTCGGCCGCGGCCCACCGCTCGCCCTTGGACTGGGACGCGTCGAGCGAGGGGTACACCGTCTTGACGTGGTTGTAGATCGCAAGCAGCGGGCGCGTGCGCAGAGCCCGCCCGAGCCGCTGCCACAGCTGGTTCGCCTCGCCGCCCTTGCCCGCCGCCGTAGTCGTCGTCGTCGTCGAGGTCGACGCAACGCCGGTGTCGCCCGCACTGGCCGAGGGCGTGCGCTTGGTGTGGAGGAAAGTGCGCAGCTCTTCGGGCGTCAGAGAGTGCTCTTCGCGCCACGCCTCGAGCACCTCGGCGATCTTGGCGTCCTCGGCCGTCGTGAACCGCCCCTGCGTGTAGGTCGCGCCTGCGTTCGCGCGAGGAGGTCAGTCTTGCGTGCACGAGAGAGAGAGAGGAGGGACGTGGGAGCGAGAGAGAGACACACCGGCAGCTTCGGCGGCGGCTTTGAGCTGCTTGACGGGCGTCCACTTGGTGACGAGGTCCTCGTAGAACTGGTGCTGGAGCGCGAGCGAGCTACCCTCGGGCGGCGGGATCGGGAGGGCATCCGCGTCGCCCGCCGGAGGCGGTGGCTGTGCGGCGGGCGGAGCAGGGCGAGGCGCAGCGGCGGCGGGGGGAGGAGGGAGGGGGACGGAAGTCGCAGACGACAAGGCGGCAACATCCTTGCCCTTAGCCGCCTTGTCGCGCTTGTCCTTCTTGCTCTTCTTCTTTTCGCCCGCGCCATCGTCAGCCTTGCCCTTGCCCTTGTCCTTCTTGTCCTTGCGCGCCTTGGCAACAATCTCGACCTGCTGTTGCGGCTGCTCGTCGTGCGCGGCGTAGAACCCCGCCGCCGCCCCCTCTGCGCCGTGCTGCATACCGAGGAGGACGGGGTCGACGGGAATGTCGCCCGCGCTCGCGCTGCCGCCGCCGACGGGGATGTCGTCGTGCGACGCGACGAGGCCCGCGAGCGAAGGGTCGAGGTCGTCCGCCGCGGCGGTATTGCCGAGCAATGCAGGCGACGGGGAGGCAGCGGTCGACCCTGCGCCGCCGGAGCCGGTCGGGGACGCGGCGGCGGCGACGAGGAGAGCCGAGAAGCCGGCGTTAGGATCGGGCTGTTGTGCGCGGATGGAGCCAGCGAGGGGGAGAGTGAGCGGGGTCGAGCTGCTTCTGTCGGGGCGCGCTACAAGCACGCACCTCGGCTCCGTTGGTCTGTGCGGCGGTGGCCTTGGTCTTGCGCTTCTTGTGCTTGTGCGGCGCGGAAGCATGCGCATCGCCCGGCGCGTCGGCGGAGGGGTCGTCGGCGGCGGCGCGCTTGTCGGCCTTGCGGGCGGCCTTGCGGGCGGCCTTGTCTGCCTTGCGCTGAGCCTTGGGGTCCTGCGGGTGGGTTGAAGAGCGTGAGTGCGGTGCGAGGCGGGGGGCGGTGCACGAGACGGACGAGGTCAGCCTCCTGAGCAGCAGTGGGGGTGGCGCTAGGCTGCGAGGTGGACGCTGTGGGCATCTTTGGTGGACTGTGAGGGCCTCTGGAGGGGGAAGCGAGGGAGCGGGGGCGGTTGTTTGGGCTGAGACGAGAGAGGCGGGCGCGAGGGTCCGAGTGCGCGAGGAGAGAGCGAGGGGGTTGAGTGGCGGGTGCGCGCGAGTCGCAGTGCGGGTGCTGGGCCGTCCGACGCTGCTCTGGCTGTGCGAGTCGCCAATGTCAATGTGCGTTCGGGCTGGCGCGAGAGGAGCGAGAGAGCGACTCGAGGGGAGGCTCGGTGCTCGGACGAGGCGACCGCACACGCGCGCTTCCCCGCTCGCGCGAGTGCGACGAGGTACGAGCCAGGTAGCTACCCGCCCGCACACGCGCGACTCTGGGCCACTTGCACTCGCTTGCCTCGCTGCAGCTGGTCCACTCGGGCACTCTTTTGGCCCCGCCTGCTCTCTCTCCCCCTGCCTCTGCTCTGCGCGTCCGCGTCATCCGAGTGCCGCGCACACCTCGACTCGCCGCACCCGCGCCATGAACCCGCCGCCCGTGCCTGCAGCAGCAGCGGCGGCAGCAGCAGCAGGGCAGCGGCGGCACCCGCACCCGCAGGCCCTCGCCGCGCAGCTCGACTCTGCCCCGCCCACACCCTCGCGCTCGCCGTCGGCGTCGACCCACCACACCGACGACGACTCGCAGGACGACGACGACTCGGACTTTCCCGACCGCGACCCGGACGACCCCGACGCGTCCCGCCTCTCGCTCTCGCTCGCCCACCTCGCCCCCGCCCTCGCGACCCCGCGCCTCTCGGCCCGCTCGCCCTGGCCCTTCAACGCCGCCGCTGACGACGACGACGACCTGCACCCGAGCCACGCCGACGAGCCCTCCGCGAGTGGTGACCCGCCCGCCATCCCCGCGTCGAGCCTCCCGCACGAGATCCTCCTCCACATCCTCCGCCTCCTCCCCGCCGCGAGCCTCGCGCCCGCTCTCCGCGTCTGCAAGGCCTGGTGCCAGTGCGGCGTAGAGCTCCTCTGGCACAAGCCCGCCTTCGCCTCGCTCTCGAGCCTCTACAAGATGCTCCAGGTCCTCGCCCTCGCCGACCCCACCTTCCCCTACCCGCACTTTGTCCGCCGCATCAACTTCCTCCCCCTCGCCCACGAGACGACGGACCGCGTTCTCGAAAAGCTCGAGCCCTGCACCCGCATCGAGCGCCTCACCCTCACCAGCTGCAAAAAGGTCACCAGTGCCCCGCTCGCCCGCCTCCTCGCCGCCAACCCGCGCCTGATCGCCCTCGACCTCTCCGACGTAGACTCGGTCACCGACGACGTACTCATCGCGCTCGCGCAAAATTGCTCAAAGATCCAGGGCCTCAATCTCAGCGGCTGCTCGCGCATCACCGACCGCGGACTCGAGGCCGTCGCGCGCGGCTGCCCCATGCTCCGACGCGTGCGTTCCACACTGCATTGCATCCCTCGAAACACCTACTGACTTGGTGTGTGCGCGCGCGCAGATCAAGCTGCGCAAGTGCGACCGCCTGACCGACGTCCCAGTCATCCTCCTCGCGCGCCTGTGCCCGCTCCTCCTCGAGGTTGACCTCGCCCTGTGCCCCTCGATCTCGTCCCTCGCGACCCAGCAGCTCCTCCGCACATGCCACTCGCTCCGCGAGCTCAGCCTCCCCGGCTGCGTCGCGCTCGCCGACGACGGCTTCCCCGACGCGGACCACCTCCAGCTCGTACCCTCCGCTTCCTCCTCCTCCTCTGCACCTCCCTTCCGCGAGAATGGACATTCGCCAAGCGACAACGACACCGCAGCCGGCGAGGGCGACGACAACGCGCTCGTCACCTCGACCGGCTCTCCGCTCGCACGCCCGCTCCCGCTGCGCTCTCCGCCCGCCCTGCGCGCCTACGACCACCTGCGGTACCTCGACGTGACGTCGTGCGTGAGCCTGACGGACCGCGCGATCGCCGGGATCGTGCGGTACTGCCCGAGGCTCCGCAACCTCATGCTCGGGAAATGCGTGAGGCTGACGGACGACGCGCTGTACGAGGTGTGCAAAATTGGCAAGCACTTGCACTACCTCCACCTCGGGCACGTCAACAAGTGCGTGTCGACCTTTCGCTTGCATTCTGTTCCGAACCCGTGTGTGCGCGCGGGCGAGACTGATGAACCCGGACTCGATTCGCGCAGCATCACCGACGCGGCGGTTACGGCGGTCGCGCGAGCGTGCACCCGGTTACGATACATTGACCTTGCGAGTGCGTTCTGCCCCCTTCCTCCACTTCTGCTGCTCGAGGTGTTGACGCTCTAGCCCTGCACGCGCAACCAGACTGCAGCAACCTGACCGACCTGTCCGTGTTTGAGCTCGCGGCCAACCTGCCGCGACTCAAGCGAATTGGACTCGTTCGCGTAAGTACCTCTCGCTCCAACGTGCGAGTAGCTTACTCACGCGTGGCTCGCCTTCCAGGTCACCAACATCACAGACGACGCGATCGCATCCCTGCGCACTCGCACGTCGCTCGAGCGGATCCACCTCTCGTACTGCGACAACCTCTCGGTCGCCGCGATCCACGACCTCCTGTCGTCGCTCCCCCGCGTGACGCACCTCTCGCTGACGGGCGTCACGTCGTTCCGCAAGCGCGCGCTGCAGCAGTTCTGCCGCCAGCCGCCGAGCAACTACAACGACCATCAGCGCAGAAGCTTTTGCGTCTTTAGCGGCCGCGGCGTGCACGACCTGCGGCGCTTCTTCCGCGCGCTCGCGCCCGAAGAGCTCGCCGCGCTCGCCGTGCCCGACCCGCCCGAGGACGACGATCACGCGCTGCAGCAGCAGCAACAGCAGCAGCTCCTCTTTGCGCAGCAGCAGCAGGCCCAGCAGCAGCTGCGGCTGCAGGGCGGCGCCGCCCCCGGCCCCGCCCCGGTTCCCGCGCAGGGACAGGGCGCTCTCACGCCCGCGCAGCAGCAGCTCACACAGACGCAGGCGCGCCTCGCGCAGATCCAGCACGCGCGGCAGGCCGTCGCGCTCGCGGCGCAGCGCCTCCAGGCCCACCAGCACCCGCACCAGCGCGCGGGGCCTGCGCCGGGCACGGTCGGCGGCGTGCCTGTGCTGCCGGTTGCGGGTGGACCGGGTGCGGGGGCGGGCAACATGCTCGGGCTGCAGCAGCTCCAGCCGCCGGTCGCGTACCGCCCGACGCGCATGCCTGCACCTGCTCCTCCTGCGCCTCTGCCGCAGCAGCCGAACGCGGCGCTCCAGGGCGCAAACACCGTCCCGATGCAGTACGCGGCGCCCGCGCCTTCGTCCGCGGCGGGACAGCGCAGCTCGGCGCCGCCAGAGATGATGAGCTTCTCGCTCGCGGCCGCCTCGGCCGCCGCTGCTGCTGCTGCCGCCGCGGGCGCGGGTGCGTCTGCGTCGACCTCGAACGGTGCGGGGATGGCGGCGCCGCAGACGCCGAGGGCGCAGACGGTCGAGATTGAGGGGCTCGGCGAGGAGGACGGCGGCGAGGGCGAAGAGGGGCGCGGGCAGCGAGGGGTGAGGAGTAGGCGCGATACGGTCACGCGGAGCAACTACCGTGCGCCGGCGGGGCGGGAGCAGGGGGACGGGGACGGGGACGCGATGCGGATCGATGGGGCCGAGCGGGAGGGAGAGGACGACGACGAGGAGGACGGCGCGAGCGATTCGGGCGGGGAAGAGGAGGACATCAGCATGTCTGAACGTTGACGAGTCGCCGCATCCGCCCAGCGTCGAACACCGTGCCCAAAGTCGTGTCGTCGCTCCTTGTTGTATCAGCCAGTCTACCCTACATCTGCACCGCTGTCTCCCCCTCGTTTCCTCTGCATCTCTCGCTCGTCGTTACATTTTACACGCGCCGCAGGCACTCTCCGTAGACCTACCTTTTCACCCACCCCTCCTCTGCTGCTACGTCCACTCTCGCACGACCTCCGCAAGGCAGACTGCACTTTCCAGTCGTTTCGCATTCTATCGACTCGGTTCTCTTCTAGCGTCTATCCGCGCTCAGCCCGTCCCGCCAATCTGGTCCATAAGCGCCATCGCCCCGTCCCGTCCTTCGAGAAGCCACGCCGGCTGCTGCTGCTGCTGTTGGCCCGCTCCTGCCGCCGTGCCGAGCCCGAGCGTCGACGGATTAAACATGCCGAGCCCCTGCTGCTGACCCGCAGCAGCAAGCGCCGCAAGCTGCTGCTGCTGCTGCATCACCGCGAACGCCGCAAACTGCTGCTGCTGCTGCTGCTGAAGAAGCGACGCGGACGACGCCGCCGAGGGGAGCTGCCAGCTCAGGTCGAACGCGCCCGGCGCCTGGCTCATCGTCTGCAGGCCCATGTCGCTCAGGAGCTGCGCCGAGAAGGGCGGGACTCCCGCCACAGCGGTCGAGGACGAGGGGGTCGACGAGGCCGATGCGAGCGTGTGGGCAAAGGAGGGCGCAGAGGCGGAAAGAGGCGCGCCCGAGCCTGGTGAGGGCAGAGGGAAGAAGTTCGTTGACTGCGAGGTCAGGGCAGCGTTGGCGAATGCGCCTCCCGCCTGCTGTTGAGCCTGGCTCGGCGTCGTCCACTCGGGCGCGGCGTACGGCTGCGGCTGCGGCACCCCGACGGTCGGCGACCAGAGCGGCTGCGTATGGCTCGTGGCGGAGGCCGCGGTCGGGAAGGGCGGCGGGCCGGACAGGTTCATCTGCAGAGGCGCCGGCGGCAGGAGTGCATTGCGAGGCGTATCGACGAGGCTTGCCGTCGGCGTTTGCGCGAGCTGCAGCTCCTTGGCAATGCGCCGTAGAACCTGCAAAGTTCGTTCGTCAGCAAGGTGGAGGTGAAGGCACAAGCAAATGCGCACCTCGGGGAAGGAAATGACGGCCGCATCGCTCGTCTCTCTGTTTGCGCGGGCAATTCTACGCTGCTCCGCATTGTCGACGAGTTGACTGCAGCGAGGCGTACGACGGTGTGAGCGGGGGTAACTATAGTCGAGAGGGATCTTGCAATGCACCGAAGGATGCTTGCGCCGTGCGTGAGCACGCTCTGCAGCATCGGCGAGGCGACCTGCGTCTTGTCGAAGATGTGCAGCGCGGTTGAGAGAATCTCGCTGCGTGCAAGGCCCGTGAGCACGAAAAACGGATGCTGCGGACAGGCTGAACGCACCGCTGGCTCTCGATCTCCGCGGAGGAAGCGCTCGAGTCGATGAGGTAGAAGAGGTTGCTAGCGAGCACGATGGCGGCGCTGAGCGTGTGCGAGTACCTGCGCAGGGGGGCTGTCAGTCTCCGATGTTTGGACAAGCTGCGCAGATCGAACGCACATGATGCGAATGTTGGCGAGCTCTTCCCGCCCGTTCTCGTGCGCGATGACGCAAATCCGCGCCGCGCGCAGGCACTGGTCCGTGCTGTAGCGGTAGCGAGAGTCCGTGTAGCCGAGGAGGACGTAGGGGCGGTGAAGACGAAGAAGCCGGCTGTGGACCCCTGCGAGTGCTGAAAACCGCTGCCGTCGCAACTTCGGATTCTGCTGGTCGAGGCGGACCGACTCGCTTGCGAGCGCATCTGGCATGGCACTGCAGAGCAGAAGAAAAGTCGTCGCTGGTTTGACTGATGTGTGCAATAGCGGAACGCACTTGACATCGCTGCGCATTTCGCGGTCGAGGTACAGCACTGTCTCGTAGGTGAAGTCCTGCGCGTGCGTGACGAGCTTGTCGAAGAGCAGCTTCATGAATCTTCCGCCTCGCCACTTGCAGTACTCGAGCGACGAGTCCGTCCATACTGAGCGTGGTGCTGGGTCGACCTTCCAGTCGGTGTTGGAGAGTTGCGAGGTGTTAAGGTTGGCAAGCGGCGGTGTGGTACATTGATCGGGGTGGATGAGCTGCAGCGTCGGAGCAAGCGTCAGCAAACAGCCACAATTTCGCATCGCGCGATGCGACTCACGTAGGCGCCGAGCCGAGCGTTCGCCGAGACGGTGTCGAGGAACGTGATCAAGCCCCAGACGCGCAGCGCCATCTGCCGCTTGACGCTGTTCGGGCCTGGCGGGAAGGCGACATCCTCGGGCGGCATGTTTGACGGGTCGTCCGTCAGGAGGTGAAGCCGGAGCTTCTGTGCGACGCGCACTCCGTTGGCGAGGAAGGCGACAAAGCCGCTCATGTCGCTGCCCGTGGGCGAGGTGATGTGCATCTGGCCAAACATGACGACGAGCTGGACGTTGCGAAATTGCGGCCTCCGCGCCGAGCCGCTGAGCTGGAAGAGCCGGACCGCCGCGGCGTACCAAGCAAGGCAGGTCTCGCTCCGCTGGCCGAACGGGAGCTTTGGCAGGACCTCGTTCGGCGGCGTTGACGAGAGCCCTAGCGCGACGACCATGCAGTACGTCGCCAGCCAGGCGGGATCGACCTCGTGTCGCCGTCCTTGCGCCACCATCTCCCAGTACCGGTCATGCTCGGCGAGGAAGGCCGGCTCGTGCAGCACGTGGTAGAACCACGCGACGCTCTCAAAGTACTGCGAGCACAGAAGATATGAGAGCTGAGCAAGAGAGGCGGATATTCGAGACGCACTGTTCGAACCAGCGCTCTCGACAGTTCTTCCTGCGGAAAAGTCGCGAAGACCTTGTCGAGCGCCTGCGCTCGCTGAGCGTACATCTCTTCCGCAGTCGTGCAGAAGTCGAGGCCCAGCACAACCGCAGAAGACGCGTCGACGAACGGGATGGGCGAAGCGAGAATCGAGGTGAGCTCCTTCGTCGGTTCGGGGTGGCTTCCGAAGTCAAGCGCTCGCACAGGGGCTATGTTGGCGGAGCTGACGAGGTGGTCGAGCGATTCGGCGTCGCGCCCATAGCCCGCGTCCGTAGCGCCGACGAATGCGGAGTCCTCGAGCTTGACTGCGACTTCGACCATCTGCACAGAGCAGCAGGGCGTCAGAGGCAACTCTTGGAGACAATGGACCGGCTGACGCACCTCGGTAGAGGCGATGTGTGGGCTCGAGCTAGACCGCGGCTCGTCCTTGGGTTCTGGGGGAGTCGAGGCGCGACGGGGACGTCGCATAGCGCGAGGCGCGCCCGCGCGCAACTCTGGCGGAAGAGTTTGGAGGAAGGATTCGATGTCGGCCAAGCGCTCGCACACATCGTGATACTGCGACGCGAGTGCGAAGGGTTGCCTGCGAGACAGGAACAGTTCAGCGCCAGCTTTCCTGGCAGAGATACGCTTGACATACGCTTCGGGCGCAGCTGCATCATCGTCCCATGTGCAGAGGTCGGGCTGCCCCCGCTTGACGCAGGTTGTGCACGGAACCTGCAGAGTTGGAGCGTGAGCGATGGGCACCAGCTGATGTCGAACGTTTGAAGCCTACTTTGCGGTCGCACTGCACTTGAGGGCCTAGTCAGCAGCAGTACAAGCACCAGGAACAATTATCGGAAGAGTGTAGACGGACCTTGACCTTCCTCCGCTGCGGTGCGAGGAAGCGGAGCAAGATGTCAGCCAGCGCTACACCGCTTGAGCAGCCACAGGCCGCCGCACCTTGCATTGTGCACAACTCAGCACCACCCTGCCCTTCTTCCTCGCGCGCTCATCGTCGTCGTCGTCTTCGTCATCCTCATCTGGTCGCGGGTCCTTGTGTTTCGACGCCTTGGAGCGCTTCGGGCCCGCCGAGGCTTTTGTGGTATGAGACGAGGTTCCAGGAGGACCCTGACTGTCGCTCTGCACTGGCGCGTAGTGCGTGCGTGGAGCCGAGGAGGACAGGGCAGACCCGGAGGAGGATGCAAAGGCAGAGGCGAAGTTCGACGCGCTTGAGTGGGCGCTCATTGTGCCTGCCGTAGCCTGCTCGAGCTCGCGTGTTCTCGCACAGTAGCAGGCAAGAGCGAGCAGGAGAGCGAGGACAGCAAGGCGCGGCCTCCGTCCCCCGGCCGGCAGGCTTCCCGATCAGCGAAGAAATCTGATGCACTGTCTCGACTGCAATCTTCGAAGATTCGCCGGGATACACGCTCTATAGGAGGAGTCGCATCGAGTATGCGTCCTGCGGGAAGGCAGCTGGTTGTCAGCAAAAAAGATAATCAGGCGATGAGACCGGAATCAGCAGACGCACCTCGCCATCGGCATCTGAAGCACGAGACGGTGGTGAAAGCAATGGCAGACGGGTCAGCGACATTCCGGGACGCAAAGTGCGAGCGCCAACGCACAGTAGGCAGTCTCGACCTTGACCACCTCGAAGCCAAGCGTGTCCTTGTACAGCGCCAGCGCTGCCCGGTTCGTCTTGCGCACGTGCAGGCTGACCATCGAGGCACCGTACGTCGTCTTCATCGCTTGTTCTGGGACCGGAACAAGTTCACGTCAGCTCCGCTTCTTCAAGCCGGATCCTCGGGCCATTCCCTCGGGCGCCCAGCGGGACAGCGCTAGGGTACTAGATGTAATATGCGACGTACGTGACAGCTGCATGAGCTTGTTGGCGAGGCCTAGCCGACGGTAACCGCGGAGCACCGAGATGGACGTGACATGGCCGTGGGGGTCTTCCGTCGCATCCTCATCCCTGCCGGGAGAAAGAGCGGTCAGCCTGGTGCGCGCAGCGCGTTCATAGTGGATGAACGCACATCTTGGCAAGGATATAGCCGACTATCCGCCCCTTGTGGTCTTCCGCAACGAACGAGACCTGCGGCCAGGTCAAGCCGTGGTAGAGGTCTGAAGGAAGGGCTTGTGAGCGTTCCAGTCGCGCTTTCCAGCGCGTCCGAGACGTACAGTACTTCATCGTGTAGTTCTAGAGAGGGAAAGCATGCACACTGTCAGCACGGCACGCGCAAGGCAGCGAGACTGCCGGAACGCTCTCATCCTTACTCACCTCGGGCAGGTTGTGGATGTTGCAGTTTTGCATGCCCATGAGGTCGTCGATAGTCGCTCGTCGGAGGTTCATGCTGGCGGTCAAGGCGGCGAGGGGAGAGAGGCAGCTGAGGAGGAGGAGGAGGTAGAGGCGAAGGCGGATGGGCGGGGGCTCCTGTAGCTTGGCCGGCGTCTGCGCAACGAGTCAAACAAGAATGAGCAACCTGCAAGTTCCACTGTCCTCCTTGTGGGGTTGCTCGGAGCCTCCGCCTCGTCCGAACCTGCCGTGCACCAGTGCGCACCCGCACAGATACCATGCCGACCGGTGAGCGCACAATCACAGCAGCTCGTGGCAGGATTGAGCGGGCGCGCAAGTCCCCGCCGTGCGTCTGCGGCCTTCTAGCGACCTCATCTCTTCAAGGTCGCGACGTTCTTCCTCCTCGTCAGTGGCCCCGAGAGCATTTGATACGGCCCGCCCGCAATGGTGTAGGTCGCTCGTACCGCCCCAGCCTCTGAGGCGTGCCACAGAGGCAATCTGTTGGCCGCCGGTGTGTCCTCGTCGAGTCGAAGGAAAGGGGACCACGAGCCAGGCCCCAACAATGTGCAGGCGCGGAAGGACGGCGCCTGTGACTCACGTAGCTGCTTCGTGACCTCCTGGTGCAATCACAGCTACGACGACGCAAAGTAGCGGAAGGATCAGAGGCAGACCCTCTCGCGCCGCGACGCTCGCAACTCGCAGCTACGCCCTGTACCCGAGACTGACGGGAACTGAAAGGCGTATGCATGCACAACACTACAAGGCACGACTGGAACCGCGCAGAACGGAAAACGACAAAAGCCTGGTATTCCCTCGCTCCCTCTTTCTCCCTCAGTTCGCGAGAACCGCCTGGCCCGCTGCCCCACTCGCGCCTGCACGGCCTCTGTGCTTCTGGAGCAGCTTGCGTTTGCGGTCGAGGATGCCGCGCAGCGAGAGCGTGCCGGGCACCCAGGGCGAGACGTTGATGACGAGGACCTTCATCTTGGGGTGGTAGACGAGGTCGGGCAGGAGCTTGGGCGTGAGGAGGAAGTACCTGCGGCCGGGCGCAGACGTCAGTCAAGCACTACAAGAGACGAGCGTCTCACTCGAGACGCACTGCCCGACATCGGCCTTGCACGTCGTCTCGACGAGCATCTTGTGCATGTTGCGCTCGGCGCGCTGGTCCATGCCCTGGTTGATCTCGTCGACGAGCGCAAACGGTGCGCGGGCCAGCTCAGCCAGCGCGAGCAGGTACGTGACAGTCGTGAGGGCGCGCTCCTGCGTTACGAGAGCGGGGTGCGTCAGTGCTGGTCCTTCCCGAGGTGCCATCCGAGGCAGCGGCAACGCACTCCTCCGGACTGGCGCTGCCCGCTGAGGACGTGCAGCGTGACGTCGGCCGCGTCGTCCTTGCGGTCGCGGAACGAAACCATGATCTCGATGCCCCACTTCTCGTAGTCGTCCTCCTTTGCGAGGCGGACTTCGCCGAGCAGGCCGAGCGCTTTAGGGGAGCGATCGATCAGTAAGCAGCTCAGTGGAACTAATAGGCTCGAGTAACGCACTGTCGAACGAGGCGGTGAACTTCTCCGAGATTTCGCTGACAAGGCGCTCGAGCTTCGGAAGCCACTTCTTCTCGGTCTGCTGGATGAGCGTCTGCGATTCCTCGAGGCGACCGACAGCCTCGTCGAGGATTTCCTTCTCCTTGGCAATCTGGGCGCGGTGGTACACGACATATCAGGGCCATCCCCGGCACGCGAACCCGTGCGCACAAGCCGAAAGCAGCGACGCACCTCCCTCTTGCGCTTGTTGTAGCCCTCGAGCACGAGCGGGCTGACGTTCTGCATGCAGTTGAGATTGCTCTGAATCTCGGCCTGCTCCTCCTCGATCTTCTCGAGCGGCTCTTCGAGCGCGCGGCGCTCGTTGATCTTGTCGCGCATGTCGTCGCCGACCGTCTCGATCGCCTCGTTGGCTGCCTGCATGAGCTTCTTGCCCTCCTTGAGCAGCGCCTGGACGCGGATGTGGACTTCTTCGAGCTGTCGCTTCTTGTCCTCGAGCTCCTCGTTGCGCTCGCGCACCATGGCATCCATGGCGCGGTGGTCCGAGTCGGCCTGCAGCGCCTGGAGGTGCACCTTGATGGCGCTCTCCTGCAGCTCGGTCGCCTTGGCCGTGAGGTCCGAGAGCTCGAGCGCGTAGCGCACGCGTTTCTCGACGAGCGCGCGCAGCTTAGTGTTGAGCTGCTTGCGCTGCTCGTCTGCCGAGGGCTTGGCCTTTTCGCTGGCTAGCGACTTCTTCAGTGCGTCTGTGTGCAGAGCAGGGCGGTTCAGTCAGTTCAGTCGTGTCATGATGCCGTGGGAGGGAACGACAACCGACGTACCATACCGCGACTTGCCCTTGAGCCAGGTCGAGTGCGCCTCGTGCGCCTTCTTCTTCTCCGCCGCGAGCGCCTCCTAAATGTGGTGCAGCGGGGTCAGCTGCTGCGACGACGCACTCCCGCCTGCAGAATCGACGCACGCGCTCCTTTTCGAGCTGCTTGACCTGCTCGGCGAGCTCGCGCATGGTGGACTGCACGCGCTGGAAGTCTTCGGCGAGGGCGTGGCGGGCTGCGCGGCTCTCGTTCATGCGCGCCGTGACCGCATCGACGCGGTTCTGGTCGACTGCAAAGACGCCATCCGTAATCAGTCGCTGCGCGCGTTCAGCAGACGAGAAGAGGACAAAGGCAGGACGCACCGCCGCTGCCGAGGATCTTGGCCTTCGGAAGCGTGCGCTGCTCGACCTGCGCGAGGCGGTTGCCGTACATCGAGAACCGGATCGACAAGCTGCCATCGCGCGTGTAGTAGCGCGCAAAGATGCGGTTCTGCTCGATCGCCTGGTGGTTGATCGGGCGGCGCGCGATCTGCAGCGGGACCCGGTGCAGGTTGTGCGTGTTGCAGAGCCAGGCCAGGACGGCAGGCGGACCGTCGAGAGCATCGATGGCCCACGCGTCGAAGCCGAGCGCGGTGAGCTGCTCGTGCGAGATGTTGCGCGCAAAGTCGTCGGGCGTGGCGTTGGCGTTGAGCTCGGCACCGTTGAGCTTAAGGCCCGAACCGGGGTTCTCGCGGTTGCGCTCATCGATGAGAAGGCGGGAGAATAGCTCGTAGTCCTCCTGATACTCGAAGAGGAATGTCTGCAGAATACCTCGTCAGTCCGGCGCCGTCCTGAGCGTTCGTGCGAAAGGAGATGCACGTTAAAAGCGCCCAGCGGAATCGGGCCCTCGATCAAGTCGATGAGGTTGGTATCCTTCGCGTCGAGCTTGTGACCGTTGACTTCGCGCTTGATGCCGAGGTGCAGCCTTGCGGGCTCAAAGACCTTGCCTTTGAAGCGCTGGGTGTTCTGACGGAGCCACTGCACAGCTGTCCACGCATGCGGGTCGAAGTGAGCCATGGAGGCCTCGCGTTGCCTCGTGACCTGCTGGAGCTTCTCGATCCTGCCGGGCGTAAGACCATCAGACAGCTCATCGACGAAAGAGGCGCGAAAACACGCACTCCTGCTCGCAATGGCGCTCCGTGCGCTTGTACTCGGCGCCCTTATTCTCGATGTCCTTGAGGTCCTGGTCGCTTTGGTTGTACTGCTCGACGACTTCCTGCCGCTCGGCCGACTTGTCGCGCTGTGTGCAGAAGCGACAGTCAGGCCCTCCTCGCAAGCAGCTCGTGAACATACACACGCACGATCTGACGGTCAATGTCGGTTGTGTCGGCCTCGGCCGGCTCTTGCGCGACGAGCGCTTCGAGTTTCTTGATCTTGTGCGCGTACTCCTCGATGCGCTTGCGCCGGTCCGCCTCGCTCTTCTTGATGTCCTGGATCTGGTCGCTGATGCGGTTGCGCTCAGAGTCCTGCGACATGCTCCGTTGGTCAGAGGCGTCGAGACGGGCGAGCGGGAGAGACGAAACGCACGGCCTTCTCGATCTTCTCGCTGATGCTGTCGGCGTCCTTGAGCAGGCGCTGGACCTTCTTTTCGACCCCGTCGCACGCGGCCCTGCACGCCTTGACCATCGCCTCGAGCGCGGCCTTGCTCTCGCGGAACGGGCGGTTCTTCTCCTCGAGCTCGCTCACCTCGTTGGTGAGGAGCGTCTTGTCCTGCCGCGCGTGCTGGTACTCGCCGTACACGTGGTCGTAGTGCGCAAACTTGACGAGGACGTCGACGAGCGCGAGGTCCTGCTCGAGGCGCTCGCGCTGCTCGAACGCGCGCACCTCCTTCTCCGCCTCGGCCTGCTTGGTCTGCTTCTGCTTGAGCTTGCCCGACAGTCGCTCGACCTCCTGCGAACGTGTCCCGAGGCCGGCAAGGCGGTCAGTGGCACGCTCTCCAAGCTTCGCGCGAGGCACATTCGCGAGACGCACCGTCTCGGCCTCCTTGGCCTTCTTGAACTCGGCGATGAGCAGCTTGTGCCAGCGCGTCAGGTTCTGGTTGCCCGCGGCGCGCTGCGTCTCGCGCAGGAGCTCTGGCGGCGCCATCGAGGCGAACGAAGAGACGCGGTCTTGCGGGAGGAAGGTGCTGCGCACGCGGGAGCGAGAGTGAGCGAACGATGCACGTGAGGCAGGGAGGGCACGGCGCACCAGAGGTTGCCGACCTGGACTTGGAGCTCTTCCATCTTTTCGCCGACCTCCTTGGCCGAGGCCTCATTACCTGTGGAAGGCAGCGGTGTGAGCGACATGATCCTGGGTACGAGCTCGTCCTCTCGCCCAGTGAAGGGCGGGACAGGACGCGGCAAGAGACTGGACAGCACGCACCGTCGAGCTCGAAAGTCGACTTCTCCGAGTCGCGCTGTAGGTGCCGGCGCACAACGAGGTTCTTCTGTCCCGGGTGGCCTTTGAGCTCGAGTTCGACCCAGGTGTCCTCGTTCGAGTCGTTCTTGCAGTATGCCGCGAGCTTTGTCGAACGACCGAGGACCTGTCGAGCACGCGTCAGTCACTCGAGCCTGAATTTCGCGCGAGGAGGGGGGCGGCAAAGCGGAAGGACGCACTTTGGCCGGGAAACCGAGTCCGATGGCGATGGCGCACGCGATGGTGCTCTTGCCCGTGCCGTTCGGGCCGATGATCATGTTGAGAGCGGGGCCGGGGCGGAACTCGACGCTGTCGTACGTGAGAAACGAGTGGCAGGCGATGCGGACGATCGAGCCCGTAACATAGCTGCGACTCGGGAGTGTCAGCGCGAGGCCCCGAGAAACGAAAGGACGATGTACGCACCCATCCGAGTGGCGCACGAGCTGCGTGCGCTCGTCTGGCCCATCGTCCTCCTCATTGTCCTTGCCGCCGTTCGCGGCGCCGTCCGCCTCGCCCTCGTCCTCCAGGTCCTCGTCCGAGTCGTCGACCTGTGCCCTCTGCTTGCCCTTGTCCCTCCTCTGCGCAGCCTCAGTCCTGACGCGCTTGGGCGAGGGCGCGAGGTCGTCCGCGTCCTCATCGGGCGAGGCGGAAGCGCGGCGGGCGCGAGAGGCGCGCTCGGCCTTGACGGCGCGCATGGGCGTGTCTTCGCCCGAGTCGGACATGCGCGCGGCTGCTCGCTTGCACGGCCGAGGGCGGCGCGGACGGTCGAGGCGAGGTTTGGTGCGTTCGCTTCGCCCGCCGCGACGCGTCGCTCCTCGCGGCGAAAGAGGTCAATCCGCAAACGTCGCGCGCGCGAGTCTGGACAATTCGTGTGCACGGAGCTCGATTACAGCTACTCTCGGGGGCGGCGGGCTCACGCCTCGGTCGGGGAGCGCTTCCTACGGAACTCCTCAACTTGCAACTTCCGGCCTTTCGCGCAACTCCGACGGTAAGCATCTGCTGATTTCCCCTGACGCCGCACCCTACCGCTCACATCGTAACAGCATGGGGTCGTGGATCGAGATCCCGCCGTGCGAGAGCCACGCCGGCCGCAGCGCCGGTTCTGTCAGCAGCACGGCAGCCGTGCAACCCGACGCCCTGGCCTGACGCCTGATAGCTTGGGAGACGAGCTTGGAGATATGTCGCTCGCACAGTGTCACGGCTGCAGGTAGACAAGCCGGATCGTTGACACTGTGGAGATGAGTGCGGTGAGTTGTCGGTCCGACCTGTCGAAGCGACGGTCGGAAGCGTCAAGGTCCACAGGCGAGCACCGATCCCATAAGACCTATTTGTGTCAAAGATGAGACCAGCAAGCCCGTGCAGGCGGCGCAGGAGCTGGGGACGGTGCGTTACCCTGTCGGGAGACGGGAGAAGAGCGAGATCAAGCCGGTAAGTTGTAGCTCAGCGTGGTCGCGCCCGATTCAGCGTCGAGAGAGAGCAGCAGCACAGCTGTCGGGTCTGCCTACAGCCTTACGAGGCAGCAAAGTGGCAGCACGGGCTCGGGGCTGACAACGAGATGAGGAACGTCGTGAGCCAGCGTCAGAGCACTGGGGCGCGTCCGACAGGCACAGTCGACGTGAGTCAACTCGATCAGTCCGTTCAGCAACACGACAAGGCTTTCCGCGCGAGTCGAGGCAGCGGTCGCGGTCGACGAGGTGGGGCGGCTCGTCGTCTCCGCCGTCGTTCTCGTCGCTCGACGCAGCATTCCGGCTCCTCGGCCAGGATGGCGTCGCCGTTCTCGCGGGACCCGGCGCTCGACGTCCCCTCGGGCAAGCAGCGCGAGCGCAGCGGCGGGCAGGGCACCGCCATCTCGCTCGACACCTTCCAGCACGCCTCGTTCGACGTCGCGCGCTTCGTCACCGGCCTCATGGACGACGAGGTCAAGCGCGTGCGCGCAGAGGGCGCCCGTCAGTCCCCCACTCGCCCTTCGCACCGACATGTTGCCCGAGGCGAGACGCGTCGAGGAGGCTGCCGCGTCGCTTCTGGGAGGCGCGGACCGCTTAGGGTAGCTTGCAGGTGGTGAACGTCGGGATCACTGGCGTCAGTGATGGCTGCGCGCCGCCGACGACGCTGGAGGGCGCGCCCGACAGTCCGGCTCTCGCGGCCTTACGGGCGAAGGGGCGCAGCAGCTGCCTCTTTCGCGCCTTCGAGCTCCTCCAGCCTGATTGAACACCTGCCTCAGTTGTTCCGAGGCGGTGCTGACCTTTCCCGACGCGCGCAAACAGCCTTCGACCCGGCCCCCCACATCCGCACGCTCGAAGCCGCGCTCGCCCAGCTCCTCCCCCTGCGCAAGGCCAACGCGCAGAAGACTGCTGAGCTCGAGCGCTCTGTCGCCGTCGCAGAGAGGGCGTACCGGGGCGATGTGCGAGGGGCGAAGGCCGGTTTCGAGGTGAGTGGCTAAGACCTCGCATTGTTGTCGCTCACGTCTTCTCAGAAGGCGGAGGCAGAAGCATTGGCGGTGAGCTGAACCGTATCACGCTGATGCTCTTTGCTCGCAGACTGTCAACACGCAGTTCCAGGCGCTCGACGGCAAGATCACTTCGGTCGGACGGACAGCAGTGCGGATAGGTGCGCCGAGCCTTTCTCTCCCGGCCAGAATCCTCTGCGCCTGTGCGTCAGCTGAACCAAAGTCGGGCTTTACGCAGGAGAGCAACTGGAATCGATTGACCGGCTACGACAGCGCGGGAGCGAGGCGCACGACCTGATCCTGTACTACAACGAGTTTGCGGCGGGCGACACGAGCAGGTGCGCTGCTGGACGCCTTGCAATGTGTAGCTTGGTGCAATCTCGCACCGAGTTGCGCTTTGCATTGTGTCGAACTGGCTCGCTGACTTTTCCTTCTGCCGCAGGCTCGAGAAGATGCGCAAGGAGGGCGGGCGAGAAGGGCGGCAGAAGGTCGCCATTGCAGCACGACGGCTGCTCGGCCTGTCGAAGGAGATCGAGGGTGTCGAGGGCGCCGAGAAGGTGCGTCTCGCTGCGCCGTTTTGCGTGCGCACGCCTGACCTGACCAACCTCGCATGCAGACGCGCGAGACGATCGAGCGGTACTGCGAGCGGTTCGAGAAAGACATGTTGCGCCTCTTCGACCGGTACTACCGGAAAGGCGACCCGAAGGCGATGGCGGTGCGTCCTTTGCTTCCGGCTCACCCTTCGCTGCCAGTCACTTACGCACCGCGGCTCGCAGCACTGCGCGCAGACGCTGCAAGAGTTCAACGGCGGTCAGTCGTGCATCCAGATCTACGTCAACCAGCACGACTTCTTCATCTCGAAGGAGCGCGTGCAAGAAGCGGCGGGAGGTCTCGTTGGTGGCGCGATGCACGTTCTCTGCTTGACCTTGTCAAGTCCTGCGAGACTGACCCTCTATCGTACTGCACAGCTGGGAGTCACTCCCCGATCCCGACTCGAGCGCGCCTAAAGACGAGCCGGGCCTGGCGAGCCTGTACGAGGAGATCCGCGTCACGGTCGGCCAGGAGGCGCAGATCGTCACGGCCGTCTTCCCAAATCCTGCCGTCGTCATGCAGGTCTTCCTCCAGCGCGTCTTTGCGCAAGTGGTGGGTTGGCTCGCTCCGCTCATCCGCATTCTACCCGAAAAGCCGAAGTTGCTGATGGGTGGCCGCGACCGACGCGCAGATCCAGGGCTATATCGAAACCCTCATCCAGACCGCCTCCTCCTCCTCGACCCTCGCCTACCTCCGCATCCTGCACCTCGCGCGCGCACAGACCAACTCGCTCGTCGACGACCTCAAGTCGCACGAGTTCTTCCGCGCCTCGTCCGCCTCGTCCTCTTCCGCCCTCGCCTTCGCCAACTCGTCGCTCCTGAGCCCGCTCGGCCTCCCCGCCACAGGCGGCGGCGGCTCGTCCGCCTCTGCCGCTGCCGCCGCGCAGCTCACGTCGCCGCAGGCGAGCGCGTTCCCCGCGGGCGCGGCGAGCGCGGGCGCGGCGGCCGTGAGCCAGATGCTCGACGGGAGCATGGAGGAGCTGTTTGTGCCGTACATGGAGGGCGCGAGGTACCTCGAGAAGGAGGGCAAGAGCTTGACCGAGCTGTACGCGGCGAGGCTCATTCGGTTCACGAATTGGCATGTGCGTCTTCGCGCGGCAACGCATCCCTCCATCTGATCACAAGTAGATGATGCTCATCTGCCTCTCGTACCCGCACAGCGCGCGATGAACAAGGCCAAGCCGCACAACACCATCTTTGACCGCGTCGTCAACCAGCTCTCGTCGGCTGCGCACCAAGCTGCACATCCTGGCGCACCCAATTCCTCTTCTTCCGCCTCCTCGGCGCCTGCAGTGCCCGACCAGGCAGACGCGTCGCGACTCGACCGCTTGATGAAGTTCTCCGGCCTGAGCAACATCGTCGACAAGGGCTCTTCGTCCAAGGGCGGCGACGGCGACCATATCCGCCCAGAGCTGATGTACGAGGACGGCGACGGCGAGCTCAGCATCGAGACGGCGGAGAAGATGCTCGAGTGGCATGCCGAGGCGGTTGGGCGGATGGTCGAGCTGAGCCCGGCGAGCGACGTGTGCGTGCAGAGACCTTCCTTCTGCTATGCTCCGACTAGTGTCGCTGATGCACTGGGGTGTCCGCGTTCCGCAGACCGAAGAATGCATTTACGCTGCTCAAGGTACTTGCCGACAGCTTCGGCAAGGCGTACCTCGAGACGGCGCTCGATACGTTCGTCGACCCTTCTGTCCGTGGCAAGCAGGGACGACTAAATAACGACGCTTCACTCGCAGCGCGATCCACCAGCTCTCGCTGTACGACGGAAAGAACGAGCCCGACCTCTCGCCCATTGCTGTCATCCGCCTCGCCGACATGATCATGCATCTGTGGCAGCGCTACATCTCGACGGCGCTCGTCCCGCTTGCTGGCACGTCTGTCACGGTGCGCCGCGAGATGGGCATCTTCAACAACCACGTCAGCGTGCGCATCGAGGGCAAGGTCAACGCGATCGTGCAGCGTACAACAGATGGTGCGTTCACTTGCCTCGGGCGGGCTTCGGGCCATTCGAGTCTGGCGCTGAGGTGGTGGTTCGTGTACGCACAGCGATCATCTCGCACCTCTCGCTGCTCCTCGCCAAGCAAAAGAAGGCCGACTTCAAGCCCAAGAATGACGACCTCGCCTTTGCACGGCTCAACACCGAGCCGTGTCTCCTCGCGTGCGACTTCCTTTCCAAGGTCCGCGAGGCAGCACTGGGCGCACTGTCGGGCAGGAATGCCGAGATCTTCCTCACCGAGGTTGGCGTGACCTTCCACACGTGCGTTTGCGCTCCTCGCATTGTGTAGCATGCTCGCGACAATCGTAAGCGGTGCTGACGGGGATAACGCTCAACAACAGCCTGCTGCTCGAGCACCTCAAGAAGTTCCCGGTCAGTGCGACGGGCGGCCTCATGCTCACTAAGTGCGTTAAGCGCTCCTTGCTCTACCGCTCGCACTCCTGACAGTACTCGGGGCTCCACAGGGACTTGGCGCTGTATCAAGACACGATCGCGACCTTTGCGCTCCCGGCGCTCAACGACCGCTTCGAGATGCTGCGGCAGCTCGGCAACGTCTTTATCGTGCAGCCCGACATCCTGCGCTCGTACCTCAACGAGGCGTACCTCGCGCGCATCGAGAACCGCCTCCTGCGCCCCTTCGTCATGATGCGGTCCGACTACGGCGACTACCCGCGCCGGTTCTGGGACGACGTCTTTGGGCCAGACGCGCCGCTCCCCTCTGCCGCCGCCGCTACCGACGGAAGCGCCGCCGCCGACCGGGGCGGCGGCGTCGGCGGTGCCGTCTCTGCGCTCGGCGCGCGCATCCCGGGCCTGTCGTCCCTCGGCGCCGCCGCGTCGTCCGCCGCTGGAGCCGGCGCCGCAGGTTTCTCGAGCAGCGCGGGCTTCATCGCCCAGTCGTTTGGCGCGCGCGCAGGCGCTAGCGCGGGCGCGGGTGGGTCGCCCGCTTCGAGCGTCGCGAGCGGCGGGTTCCAGCAGCAGCAGCAGCAGCAGCACCGCGCGCAGCCGTCGTCGTACGCGCCGGGTGGGGCGGGCCCGCCTGCGCTGCCCCCGCGCGACGCGGCGAGACCGTCGTTTGACGAGCATGGGTATGGGTACGGGCACGGGCCGCCGCAGCCGCCGCCGCGCCCTTCGTCCGCCGCGTCGCAGCGGTCGCTCAACCGCGCAGGAGGAGGAGGCGCGGATGTGGCGGGGGCGGCGCAGGCCGCGGGGAGGAAGCAGTCGCTGTTTGGGACGCTGATGCGTGACTTTGAGGGGCTGGGCTTGCGCGACGAGGGCGGCGGGTATGCGAGTGGGAGCGAGGGCGCGGCGGGGGCCAAGCGGAGGAGCGTGCAGGGCGGCGGGACGCTGTAGAGTCGTGTTGGGCGATGTCGTGGTAGGTTTCCGCGTCGAGCGAGTGTTGTACGGATCTGCTTCACGATCTTTCGGGCGCCCAATCGAGCATAAGGCGCTGCAGCCTGTGCTCGCTTCCGATCTCGGCGAAGTTGTCAGTGGGCCGGATGGAGTGCTACAAAACAGGGGTACAGCGTTGCACTACGCCTGACGGGCGGATAGGAATAGCATGGAAGACGAAGAGGAAACACTGCGAGAACCGAAGAAGGAGGCGAGAAGGCGGGGCTGTAATGGAGTGGGTCTAGAAGATGGCTAGGCGAGAGAAGGTGGCAAAGCCGGACGCTCATGCGGCGGTGAACTGCAGACGGAGGGGGTCAGTCGGGTCAGGGCAGCGGTCGAGGGGAACGAGGTGGGCGCACCCGGAGGATGAAGTTGGTCACAACGGCGGCGAACAGCGCCAGGCAGAGAACGGTGGGGCCTGCGCACGAGAAACCCGACACTCAGTCTTCGCGAAGCATCGCAGCGCTCGAGGGAAGACAAGTGGGATGAGTGCTGGTACGCACCAAGACGGTCGTCGTACGGGCCCGAGCCGCGCTTGCGGATGGCGTTTGCGCGCCAGTGGTAGGTCACGAGGCTGTGTTGTAGAGAGGGCGCAGAAGGCCAGAGCAAAGACGCAAACTGGGTTAGTCTGATCTGTCCGGCGGAAGTTTGCGGAGCAAAGCCACGCACGCATACGCCATGATGCTCATCGCTGTGCGTGAGGATCTCATCCAGTCAGCTCGTGGGCGAAAGAGCGGCAGCCGCAGCGAGCCAGCCAAGCGGGACACTCGACGCACCGACGAGGGTGAACATGCCCGCGCTAATCTTGCCGACGCGGTCGCCAAAGTTGAGCAGGCCGACGGCGAGACCGCCGAGGACGACGCTGCGTGTGCGGCGTACGGAGCAGCGTAAGCCTGATGCGAGGGAGGAGGGAGGGCGGAACGGGGGACGGAGGGACGCACGTGAAGTTGAGCCATGAGAGGAAGGTGCGCTCGTTGGCGAAGAAGACCTTGGGCTCCTGTGCATTGCAATCACAGCCATCGGACAAGAGCGTTTGTCAGTGCCGCTCTGTGCACGCGACGAGCGAGGATGGGCGCAGCGCACGACGCGGACGGGGAGGGCGATACGCTTGTCGCGGGTGCGCTGGAGGAGGGGCTGGGTCGACCTGTGTACCAAGCTCCCTCGTATCAGTCTGCTGCCCGGACGTGCGCGCTGGGTCCGCAGAGACTCGAGGTGCGGCGGGTTGGAAATGGATGTCGCGCGGTGCAGACGAGGGAGAACGAGAGGACGGGAGCGCACATGGCTGGGAGTACGCAGAGCAGTCAAGCAGGTCCAGACAGTCTCGGAGCTGCAGCACGGGCGAGCACAGAGCGACGCGGAGAGCGGGCACGCGGGCCGCACGTTCGTCGCTCGTCGTCAAAGTCGACCAGTCGCGCGGAGCCCCGCCCCGCGTCGCATTTCCACCTGGCCACCCTCCCACGCTTCTCTCCAGGATCCAGTGGGCGCCCATTGCACCTTCCTAGACTCTCCCGCACTTGTACACTCTGAGCACGCTCGACCGAAGAGAAGAGCCAAGCCCGGTCCAACTTGCAGCCCGACTGCACTCTACTCGTCCATGTGTGCATTGCAGCCTCACGCGACCAGTCCTGTCCGTGCAGAGAGGTGCGATACCGGGTACAGCGCCGCCGCGACCCGGCGCCCCTCCTCCTGCAGCAGGTTATACGTCGACGCCGCGTTGCGCTGCCAAGTCAACACCGCTGTCAGTGCATCATCTGGAAGCCGCACCGGAAGCACAGCATGGGGAGCTATACTTTCGGAGGAGCCAGACAGGGACGCTGAGCGACGCACCGAGTCGAGGACATCGACCTGGATCCCGAGGCCGTTTAGGTACTTTTTGAACGCTGGCGGCGCAAACATGGTCGACGTGCCCGTCCCCACCAGGAGGATCTCTGTGCGACAAGGACGATGACGACAGGCCCAAGTCAGCTTGAGAGAGCGCCGCGTAGAGCCAGTGGGATTGGCGAGCGGCATTCGACGCACCTGGTCGCGGGCTCAGCGCCTCGAAGATCTGCATCTTTTCCCTCGTCCACCCGTCCCAGTCGAATCCCATCGGGTTCTTGCCCTTTCCCTCGGTCGGGTGCGACACGTCCCACAGGAAGCACGCGCCGTCGATGAGGAGGACGGGCGAGGGCACGACGAGGCCGTCCGAGAGGGTGAAGCCCGCTGAGGGCGTGAGCGACGTCACCGAGACACGTTCGTCTGGACTCGAGGCAAAGATGTTGGCGTTCGCCAGGCTGCGTACGTGCAGGGTGAACTTGGTGAGGTCACCTCGAGGAGGAGGGGTCGGCGGAGAAGAGAACGCACGCATCGCCGTTGTGGACTGCGCGGGTGGTTGCGAAAGCACGAGCAGCCTGCAGCGGTGTCGCCAGCCGTGCTCGCTTGCGCGGTGCGGGTGTGTGCGAGGCGGTTGCCGCCGCGAGCGATGAGGACGAAGTCGCGGCGATCGCGGCGGTGCCGAGCGGAGCAGCGGCGAGTGCGCGTGCGGTGCGTGTCAGGTTGACTCGTGCGAGCATTCTCTAGTGTGTGCTCTGCGCAGAGTGTGCCGAGGTCAAGGCGAGCGCCGACTTGGCTCCGGCGACCCGCTCGACCCGGAACGGCAACGGCCCCACGTTGCCCGTTCCGTTGCGCTTTCCTTTCTCTCCTGCACTTGCACGCAGTCAGACTACCCGGGAAGAGGCTGCCGGACCATGCCCCTCTCGACTGCAGACAAGAAGCGGGTCGACGACCTCGTCCGCAATCGCTTGGAGCTGTGCCTCGTCCTCGGCGACTCTGGCTTTGCTGTCGAGCAGTCGCACCTCGTACAGCTCGGCGAGGTCGAACTTGACGGCGTAGAGCTCGACGGGAACGACAACACGGTAGGAACCTGCCTCTCGTCTCCCGTTCACGCGGAACAACCCACGCTCACTCTGCGCTTCTCTGCACACCGCACGCAGAAACCGACCCGCTCCGCCAGCGCAACCGTGACATGCTACCTGACCGTCGACGAGACGTGCTGCAACCCGAGCGGCAACGCCCACGGCGGCTTCTTCGCCTGGCTCGTCGACCACTGCTCGTCGCTCGCCATCCTCGCGCTCAGCGGGCCGGGAGAGAAGTGGGTCACGAGCGGCGTGTCGACCAACTTGCAGCTGTACTACACGGGCGCCGCACCGGTGAGGTCGAGGAAGCGCTTGCCCTCTTTGGGTGCGGAAGCTGACGCTCTTCTTGTACTTGCGCGCGCGCAGGTTGGCACAAAGCTGCGCATCGTCAACAAGGTCCTGCAGCAAGGTCGTGTGACCGCGTTGACCGAGACTCGCATCCTAGATGAGTGAGTCCGCCCCTGACTCGCGAGGGATTGTGCTGCGCCTGCGGCTGACGCTCCGAGGTCCGCAGCGCAACAGGCAAGCTCCTTGTGCTTGGCACGCACGTCAAGCAGGATCTGCAGCGACGGTCAAAGCTATAGAGGATGCCCACGCAATGGCAGTAAACTGGTTCGCGGCAGTTGTACAGGTTGTATCGCTCGACACGGTCTTTCAGTCACTCGTTTCCCGCTTTCCCGCTCTGCGCACATGCTGGTCCGGTGTGTCAGGCTATGAAAAGCGTGTCATGCGAAGATGCCGAGCCTACGCATCGTCCATCTCGTCGTCCCTGTCGTCGTCCGACCCGTTCTCGCCCTCCGCGACAATCCTCTCCGTCTCGCTCCCCTCGGTCTCCATCGCCTCCTCGTTCGTCTCCTGGTCCTCGCCGTCGCCGTCGCCGCCCTGCTGCACAGCGTGGGCGCCTTCAAGCTCGCCGCCCTCCTCGTCATCCTCCTCGGGCGACTTGTCGCTGTCAGACTCGTCCGCACCTTTGATCCAGCCCAGCTCATCCGTCTCGTTGAGGGCGTAGACGTACACGCGGTCCGGATCGAGCGGCCACCAGACCGGGCGGGTCGTCACGCGCGGCTCGTCGCCGGAGTTGACCTCGTCGGTTTCCTTGCCGTCGTCAGTATCCGCCTCCTTCTCCTTCTCCTTGTCGCCCTTCGTCTTCTTCCCGCCCTTCTGCAGCACGAACTTTCCGTCCTCGCCCGCGACGACCTCCTCATCCTCGGCCACGCAGCGCGTGACGAACCCCGCCTCGCCCTCGTCGAGCGTGACCCAGCGCGCCTTGCCGCCCATCTCGATCGCGTCGACCATGCCGTCGACGAGCGTCGCGAGGAAAAGCTCGCCGAACGGGTCGGAGGCGGGGAGGAAGAGCGGCCAGGCGACGGGCAGGAAGAGGCGCCAGGCGATGTCGTCGTCGGGGCCGGAGTCCTCGCTCGTGAGGCTCGGCTCGGCGTCACTGTCGACTTCCGGCGCCATGTCGTCCGACGCAGCGGCTTCCGGCGCCTGGGGCTCGACAGAGCCGGCAACAGGACCAGCGTCGGTCTGCGGCGCCGCAGAGTGCTGGCTGTCGCTCTCCGTTTCCGACCGCGCCTCCACCCACCCATGCGCCGCGACGCGCCTCCACAGCCCCTCGTCCGCCTTGAGGACGACGCAGCGCGTCTCGCAGTCGTACGCGGCATCGAAGCGCGCGACCATCTCCCACGTGTACCCGAGCGTCGTCGTGAGAAAGTCGAGCTCGTCCTGCTTGTCCGCGAAGGGCGTCGCGGGACCGAGCGAGAGGCTGTCTTCGAAGATGTCGTGCTGAGGGGGCGTCTCGGCGCGCTCCTGCAGGGAGGGGCGTCAAGGACCTCGTGAGACATCGGTCTCGGGTCGATAAGGAGCGAGAGAGAGCAGCGGACCGCGTCGAGCGCACGCATCTCGGCCGTCACCTCGTACTCGAGTCCGCAGAACTGGCACTGGTCGCCGCCAATCTCGCCGGCGCAGTCGGCGCAGCGGAAGCACTGGTCCTTCTCGTCGAAGATGGGCTCGATGCCGGCGTCCTCGTCGTCCTCGTCGGAGAAAGCATCTTCCTCACTCGGAGAGACCTTGTCGGCCTGGCCCGGGTCCTCGGGAACAGCGACGCCCTTCTCGCGGAGCAGCGTCTCGAGCTGGCGGATGCGTGCGCGGGCGGCGTCGAGCTCGTTGACGGGCGTCACAGAGCTGGTGCCAGCGGGCTCGGCAGACTCGCCGCCTAGAGGCGGCGTGAGCACCGACTGCTTAAGTGGATCCATCGCCGGTACTGAGGAGCGAGACCAACCGGGAAAAAAGAGGAGACCGCGAGCGAAGCGCGGCCGAAGCGGGGCGAGCGATGCGTGGACGGGGTCAAAGCGGCGAAGTGCAGGAGCGTCGGAGCGCTCATTTCACGGCATGCACTATTCACTGGTGCAAGTTGCGGAATGTGGTGTTGCGAAGTGAGGCGGGAAAACCGCAGAGGCTGCGTCGACCTTCTTAAACTCGGTTCCTCTAGAAGTCAGCCACGACAGGCAGCCTCGCAAGACTCGCAGCAGCTCCAGGCTGTTCGATGTCAATATGCGCGCGGCGAGCCGGCTACAGGCCATTCACCAGTCGTGCATCTCGGATAGGCGGGTCGCATAGCGCTCAATGTCCTCCTCCGTCAGCTCGTCGTTGCTGTCTTCACCCTCGCTGTTGGTGCTAGAGTGTCCACGCGACGGCGAAGACCACTCCGCCTCGGACAGGTCCTGCTCGAACCACTCGATGAGCTTCTCCATGCGGCGCGTCTTGCGGACGAGGTCGAGCATGCGTTCGAGCTTGTGTTCCTCGCGTACTCTCTGGCGCTCGCCGTAGTCGGCATCGAAGGAATCCTCCGGGTAGATGCTCTCCCACGCCGAGAGGTCGTACACGGGCGCGAAGACTGGCTGCCGGATCTCGATGTCGTCGTCGCAGGAGACGAGCTCGACGATTCCTTCTTCGTTCGTGGCCGGCACGACGAAGTATTCGCCCTCGTAGATCGGACGGGTGATGATGTTGTCCTCGGCGTCGCGGAGGCAGACCCACTGAAGGCTCGAAAAGCAGCCCTCTTCGACCAGGTGAAGCTCGTTGTCGAGGAGAGTCGAAACGAACTCGTGCCCATCGTCGTCGCCTGGACCGAGATGGATACGCCAGCTCACCGGCACAAGGATGCGCCACTCTCCCCTCAGCGGCTCGTCAACCTGACCCGGAGTCGGCTCGTCTCCCTGGAAGGGTCCTGCGTCGTACGCAAAGTCGCTCTTTGCGGTCGGCAGGCGCTCGGCGATCTTCCATCCGTCTGGAGCCAGCTCCACATACATGTCGAGGTCAACGATAAGGACGATGCCTTTGAGCGCCGCGCTGAAGGTGATGTCGAACGCCGTGATCATCGCCTCAGTGTAGCCGAGTGACGAGACGAGCTGATCGTCTCTTTCACTGATGTTTGTGGCGGACAGGCCAGAGGGAGAGAAACGCTTCGGAAGAAGGTCCTCGCTCGCAATCTGTGGCAAATAATAGGTGTCATTCAGGCTGCACGAGACCGCGGCCGGGAAACAGGCGGGACACAACTCACCACGTTCCGGCCAGAGTCCAGCTCATCCCGAGCGTGATAGCTCTTGCCGCACCTCACACAGCACTCGTCGGCAATCTCCCACCCGCAATCCAGGCAGCGCAAGACATTGTCCTCGCGGTCGAAGAACGTCGTTGGCGGCTCGCGGACCTCGTCGGGCATCTCAACGTCTACCTCCACTCCGTCGAGTGTTGGCTCGGCGTCGATGATGATGTGCTCGGTCTTGTTGACCGTGTCAGCCGCCGGCTGCGCGTTGAAGCGCTGCTCGAGCTCGGCGAGGTGCGAGCGGATGTCGAGGATCTCGCGCTCGATCGAGCGGCGAGGGCGCTCGACGGGGTGCTCTTGCGTCGACGGAAGACTGGACGGCTCGGGCGAGACTTCCTGCTTGGTTGGCGGCGCAGTCATCTCGAGTGAAAGGAGCGAGACAGCGAGTGGAAAGCGGGCGGGACGGAGCGGATCTTCGACCGGTGCGCTCGAATTGAGCAAGGTAGAGTAGACAGATACACTAGGCGCGTTAAGAGCGAGACGAGGCGAGCTAGCGTGAGCGAGCGAAGGCAAAGAGGCGAGAGAGGCGCACTCACATTGCTCGGTCAACTCGCCCGAGCTGATCGCTTGCACTCTCTACAACACCAGAGCGCAAGAGTGCATTCCCTGGAGACCGCGCGCTACTGATCGCCAGTATCCCGTGGCAGCGGGAAGCCCAACCTCCCCGCCAAGTTGCCCGCCGGACCCGCGAACCCGCCCTGACTCTGGAAGCTGTCGAGGAAGTTCTTGACGAGGTTGTAGTCCATCGTGCCGCCGTCGCCGTTCCCGCCCATGCCCTTGAGCATGTCGGCGAGCTCGGCGTCCATGGCTGCGAGGTCGCCTTCGTCCTCGCCGTCGTCATCCGAATCGTCGAGCGAGTTGACCACAATGCGATTCGGGTCACGACTCTGTCGTGACGACGAGGCAGCCGTCGGCGCGGCATCGGACGCGGGAGCGGGAGTGGGCGAAGCGCGAGCAGGCTTCGACTGCTTCTTCGCCTCTGCCAACTCCGTTTCCATGCGCTCCATGAGCGAGTCGAAGTCGGTCAGATTCGGGTTGCGCAGCGGCTCACGAGGCGGCGGAGGGTTGCCGGCGGCGGTCGCTGCTGCAGGTGACGGGACGGGCGGCGCTGCTGGCTTGGTGGAAGGCGTAGACTTCGCAGGGAGGACATTCGTCTTCTTCTCCTTGGCAGGACCAGGGACGAAGACTGTGCGAAGGTGGAATTCCGAAAGATCGTCAGTCCTGTTTGTCTTGCGAATTCGAGCGAAGCGAGAATCCTCGACGCACCTCCTCGCCCCCTCCGGTCCTGCAGGATCTTCTCATACTGCGCTGGCGTCAGGCCGAGCGTCTCGGTCGCAAACTTGAGGAACTCGTCCATCTCCTCGCCGAGGTCGAGCACGTCGTCCTCGTTGAGCACGCTCGGCCCGTCCTCGCCCTCGACCTCGTCGCCGCCGAGGCCTTCCTCGCCCTCAGGCATGGCCTCGTCGTCGGACGAGTCCTCGAGGTCAGACGCGCCCTCGTAGACCTCCTTGTCGAATTTGCTTGGTCGAGGCGGGCGGTCGGGCGCGGCGGGCGAGTCGTCTGCTGTGAGAGGCGGAGGCGCCGAGCTCACGGCGGCAGGAGCGGTGCGCTCACCCCACTGCTCGGCAGGGAGAGCCGCAACGAGAGTCTCCATGCGAGATGCGCGTTCTTCCGCCGACATCTCGGGCATCTCGACGTCCGAGTCGTCCTCGTCTTGCTCACTGGAGGGCAGGGAGCGGGTCCTGTCAGCATGGTGGAAGCGACTCGGAAGCGATAACCACGTACTCGTCGAACAAGGCACCGTCCATCGCGCCGCGGCCCTGCACGAAGTCCTCGACCTTGCCGGCCATCTCCTCCAACCTGCGCGCCGCCTTCCTCGCCTTCTTCTCCTCGGCCGCCTTGATCTTCTCCTCCGAGCCACCCTGCATCTTGTCGTCCCCCTCTTCGTCTTCGTCGTCGCTCGCGTCGTCGCTCTCCAGATCGCTGTCCCCGAGCTGCGCGCCGCTCTTGCCTTGCCGCGCCTGCAGCAAGTCCTCGAGCCCCTGCTCGTCGAGCGCGAGCCAGTCCTCGGGGTCTTCGAGGACGGCGGCAGCTTCGGGCGTGAGAGCGGCGGGATTCGCGACGCGAGAGGGGAGAGGCTGAGGGCGCGAACGGGCGCGCGAGATGGCGTCGTCGACGCGCTGGGCAAACGAGAGCTTCGGGCTGCACGTCCGGCAGGGCAAAGTCAGCGGGGGTCGAGGCGCAGATTGTGCAGAAAGAAGAGGGTACGCACCGGTCCGCCTGCGCTTTCGCCCACCCTTCGCGCGCGACAAGCTCCTTTTCCTTCCACTTCTCGCTTCCTTCGACCTCTTCCTCGAAGAAGCCCTTCTCGGCCAGGCTCTTCAGGTACGCGCGGTAGCGAGCGCTTGATGTGTCGACACCGGCAAGCGAGTCAGACGCCTCTGCGGGCTGACGCGGGAGAGGCGCGGAGGCTTTGTAAAGCATCTCGAAGCCGCAGGCCTGCGTGCGTGTCCAAGTCAGCACTCGAGACCGCATTGCGCATGTCGGCCATTGCTCACAATCTTCATGCCGACACTCCGCCGCCGCCCGTCCTCCCTGCCGAGCTTCGCATCGGTCCACCCGGCCTTCTCGAACGGTTTGGGCGCATAGAAGCGCTGCAGGACGAGTTGCGAGTAGAGAGGGCGCGTGAGGAGCGTAGGGACGAGGACGGTGCCGGGCAGAGAAGGGGACGAGTCGGTCATGCTGTCGGCACCAGACTCGGAGGAAGGGGCGGGTTCAAGAGGGGATGTGGGCGGGAACCGGGACATGGCGTTGACGGCCTGCACTCAAGAAGAGTCATCACGGGTGTGGTGTAGGAGCGCACAGTGTGACGCACCCTCAGCGTGCCAGGTTCGCGCTCGTAGAAGGCACCGACGGCTTGCGCGATCAAGTCTGGCGAGTCAGACAATGCAAGGGCAACGTCGGCGGGCAGGTATGTTAAGGTCCGATGGTGGTGCTCCTTGATCTTTCCGGGGTACCTGCGCGGTGAGAGGGAGGGTCAGTGAAGGCAGAAGCTGATCGCTGCGGAAGAGCCCACCCTTCGATCCTGGCCCATACCGCCGCTTCGACCTCTTTCGGGGCCAGCGTCACCACCGCATCGTTGCGCACGAGCTCGAGTGCCGCTGCACGGTCGAGGAAGCCCTCCTCGTCAGCGTCGAAAGACGGGTTCAAGCCCTTCTGCTCGAACGGGAGGGCCGACTTGTGCTCGAGCGGAACCAGGTGAAGGCGGCCGCGGTAGATCCACACCTGCGTGACCATATGAAGATTAACCCAGCCCGACCGGTGACCATGGACGCGATGGAGGGGAGGGGAGCACCGCCTCAACGCACCCGGTTGGCGGCGTTCTGCGGCGTGAGCCAGGTCGGAAGCTCGTCCGCGGCTTCGATGAGCAAGAACTCGCCGTCGCCGTCCTCGACGGCGACCACGGCGTCGTGCCAGTTCTCGGTGACTTTGCGAAGGAGCCAGACGAGGAACCACTCGTCGTCGACGGCGTCCGTTACTTCCGTCTTGCCTGCCAGGCGGACCCCTCGTTGCTGCTGCGTCTTAGGCGCCGGCTGGAGCTGGAACGGCTGCTTGTGCCAGATGTAGCCACTCGAGAGCGATCCGACGAAGGCGAGGATCTCGGCGCACAGCGCTGCAGCATCTGGCGCAGAGTCTGGCGGCGCGGGCAGGTCGACCTCGTACGAGCACGAGTCTACATTCGCCTGGAACGGCGGCCTCGACGACGCCATGGTCGGAGGACGAGCCAGAGCAAGAGATCGCTCCGCTTCTTCTCGCGTCGACCAAACCCCAGACTTGCTCCAAGTGAGCAGACAGCGATGGCTGCGCTCAACTGGGCCATGCTCTCGCCCGAAGGCCGCCCCGTCCCGCTTCCGGGAGAGAAGTTCGTCTTCTCCTCGACTCCGACGATCAACGTCTCGCTCTTCCCGCACCCGCCGGGCTCTCCGCCGAGCGTCCAGCCGACCAAAGACAACGAGTACAAGGCGACTGGCGGCACACTCTACGTCAGCCAGCGACGTGTCGTCTTTGTCGCTCCCGGCGCGAGGTCGGGTGGGGCTGCTGCCGGGGCAGGAAGCAGCGCGGGAGGGACGGGCTCGGCGAGCTCGGCACCTGCAGCGGGCAGCCTGGCGAGCGGCCAAGCGAGCGTCGCACCGGGAGGGGTGCCTCCTTCCGCCGCTCAGTCCCGACCACCGCTCGAGACGCTCTCGGTCCCGCTCCGCTACTTTGTCGACGGGCGCCTCGTCCAGCCCTGGTTTTCTGCGAGCTATTACGAAGCGATCTGTCTGGAGGGAACCGGGTCCGGTGGGCTCGACGTGAGCCAGACTGGCCGCTTCTTGTTGCCTCTTTCCGTGAGGCTGACCTCGCCCGCCGGCCAGACCCCTCATCTTGTCCGGCTCTACTTCAAGGAGGGAGGAAGCTACGAATTCTACTCGGCTGTCGAGGAAATGCGCGCCCGGGCAGACATGTCGGGCCGCACGGGCACGCCCGTCGAGTCTCTTCGTACGCTGACGATTTCTCTTCCGGTACCCCTGTTCAACAGGCTGCTGACGCGAATTGACTCTGCGACGTGACGACAGCTGTATACGAACCAAGAGCGGATACAGCAAGACCAGCTGTCTCTACCTCCGCTGTCCCTAACCCTGGACCGGCTCCCCACGGCGAGCTCCCCGCCGACGACCTCGTGGCCGCACAGACTGCCGCGGCAGCGGAGGAAGCAGAGCGCCACGTACTGGACCAGCAGTGCGCCGGCCGTGTGAATAGCGCGGTGCCGCCCCTTGTCGGCGAAGGAGAGGCGCCACCGCGCTACGAGGCTTGATCTGGTGCGCTCATGTATCCACTTTTGTCCATGTGGTTTGTTGTTTGTCACGTGCAGTCGAACTTGACCGAGTTTTATTGCGAGGCTTATGGCTGAGACGCGATCGATTTCACAACAAAAGCCGCACAAGAAGACCCTCAATCTGACGCCTGTTCGGCGAGACTGGAGGCGCTGGCTTGTCATGGGGCGCAGGGAAAGTCTTTGCTTCCTTCGGCTTCCGCGAACAGAGTCACGCTTCCTTGCCGTCCGCCAACCCAAACCTGCGTACACGCATAGAGCGCTGCATGGGCAACACGCCCGCCGACCTCCCCGAGCAAGTGCTCGCATCAGATCAGGCAGGGGCGAGCTTGCCCCGCGCCGCTCCCCTCGTCGACTCCGTCGAACCGGCGCGACCCAACGAAGCCAACTCGACGGCATCCTCCTCGACGACGGCCGCGGGAGTCGCACAACGACCGCTCGCCGCACCGTCTGCAGCACCGTCCGCCCCGCCCTCGCTCTGTACGCTCTCGCCCCCAACCGTTTCCAAGTGCCCCTCGGTTTGACATTCGAATCGAGTTGACATCGCGCGCCTCCCTCGTCTCGCCTTCGCTCGCAGCTGCGCTCATCGCCTCCGCCTGGCATGCCCTCCCACCAGAAGAGCGCGAGCGGTACGCGGCGCTCGAGCGCGCGCAACGGGCGGCTGAAGCCGAGGCCTCCGAGTCCAGGTTGGGTTCCGAGAGGCGGAGGCTCGTTTTCCCGCCGCGCCCGCTGAGGGCGAGGGATGCGGCGGTACAGCCTGACGGGCAAGATAGAGCAGCGGAGCGGATGGCAGAGGACCAGGGGGCGTATGTCTTTGCGCCGGTTCAGCAGGCAGCTCCGGGCGGGACGGGCGAGTCGCAGGCGGGCGCTACAGCTGACCCGGTGCACGCGAATGGGATAGAGGAGGACGACGCATGTGCGACGGGGCAGGAGGGACAGAGTCGCTGAGGCGAGGGCAAGAGGGGCACTCGAAGGCACCGAGCGAAGCGGAGATTCAGACCTGCATCCTCGCACATAGAAGCTAGAACTCTGCTGCTCGCAAGCCGCATCGCAGAACAAGTGTTGTACTATCTAGTCTACTCGACTGCCGACGCTTGAGTTTACAGGGAGGGCCACAGCTCATTGAGCCGCCGGAGACGCTCCGGCACTCTGCGCAGGACGTTTTCCGAGACGTTGGCAATTGCTGCCGGGCAGGAAGACCCGTCAGACCCTGAGAGTGAGCGATTGACCGCTTCCAGCGGCAAGAACGACGCACAGAAACGGATGAAGGCGTCGTCGTCGACATTGTCGAAGGGCGGGCTGAAGAAGGTGCCGGGAAGAGCCACGATGCCGACGTGCTCCGCAAGGCGGGAAGCGACCAACTCGGAAGAAGCACCCGGGTATGGGTGCTTGACCTGTGAACGACCTTGTCAGGCTCGACTTCGACACATTGCGGTCCTCGTGGAGGAAGAGAGTGTGTGACGCACGTAGGCAAAGTACGCCCCGCCCGTCTCGACTTCCCATCCCTCGACCTCGTCGAGCATCTCTCGAAATACGTCCTGCCTCCGTGCGAGCTCCTCCCGCACACCTTCGCGCCACGGCCGCGTCGCGTCGATGGCCCACTCGACCGTACGCTGCGCGGGCCGTGCGGGGCAGATCTGGAGGCAGTCGAGGAGTCTGTAGACGTGCTGCTGGAAGGAGGGAGAGGCGACGAGGGCACCGAGACGGTGGCCGGGAATTGCGTAGCTCCTGCTCGAGCGCTGGTCAGTCATTTGATCTGCCTGTATAGGGTTAAGGCGGAGTGGGCGCACTTTGAGAACGAAAACAAGTGAATGAGGTAGCTCCGCCAGTCGGTCTCGGCAAAAAGGTCGTGTGGCCGGCCCGTGACGAATTCGCGGTAGGTCTCGTCGACAATGAGCGCGACCTTTCGTTCCTGCGCAAGCTCGGCAAACTGGCGCAGCAGCTCGGGCGGATAGATTGCGCCCGTCGGGTTGTTGGGCGAGACGAGCACGATGGCCTTTGTGCGAGGTGTGACGAGCTGTGCGCATCCGGCAGGCGAGGGGAGGAAGCTGGGTGGGGCGCAGCGGAGCGGGACAAGCGACAGGCCTAGCTGGTTGAGAGACATCTGGTGATTGAAGTACCACGGCGTCGGGAGAATGACCTCGTCACCGGGGGCGGCGAGGGCAAGCAGAGTTGCGTAGAAAGCCTGTCCGCGCGGAAGCATGAGCGGGGTAGTCGCGATTGAGCAGATGAGCAAGCGCCGACTCGCCAGGTTGCATCCTGCGGTAACGACGACGTCTTCGACGTTGACAGGCAGAGCGCCGCCTTTGTTGCCGTACGTCTGAGCGATATCGCGAGCGAGAGCCGACCGGATGCCGTCGTCTCCCTGCAGCGCGCCGTAGCCTGTGGTCTTTGGGTCTGCTGCTGCTTCGCCCAGCTTGCTGAGGAGCTCTGGCGGCGGGGGCGCGCCTGGGACGCCCTGAGAGAGGTTGATGAGCGGGTTGTCGGGCGAGGCGGGGAAGCGTCGTGCCCATGCGCCGGCGAGCGGGATGGGCGGGGCAGCGCTGTGTGCGACGTTTTCGTTGCATGCGTACACGATCGACATGCTCGGCAGATCTCGGCGAGGTTCGCACGAGAAGTTCGCAGTCTGAGAGGAAGCGGAGAGGACGAGACGCGTCTTGGCCGCACTCGACTCGCCGCACTGCTGCCGTGCGAGCTACGCAGCGTCACAAGAGACTCTGTGCCACGCTGTGACACGCGCACACACGCTCGAACCGCCCGCAGAGACCAGGTGCGGCTCATCGCTCGCGACAAGGCCAACGCTCCGCTGCCGCGACAGCAACGCAGCCAGGCGGCGTTGAGTTTGTCCACGTAGTATACAGAGCTGCTCACACGCGTCTGACGCCCGCAGGACCTGTCAAAAGAGCTCACATCCGACTAGCGACCATCTCCTCCTCGACTTGAACCCCTCGACCGCTCGATCGCCGCGCCAGACATGTCCGCCGGAGACACTGCCATGGAGGACGTGACCAACAAGGTCGACAAGGGCAAAGGCAAGGCCGGAGAGCTCGGTCTCGCCAACCTCATCGGGACCGGTACGCCGCTCTCGCACGGCAGTCAGCGTATCACTCGGCGCTGACAGCCTTTGTCTGATGCAGACGCGCTGCCCTGGGTCGAAAAGTATCGTCCAGCAACGCTCGACGATGTTGTTGCGCACAAGGACATCATTTCGACCAGTTCGTCCATCTGCGCGTACGCAGCGGTAAACATCTGCTCACGCCAGTGCCTTCTCGCAGTTGACCAGTTCATCGCCAAGAACCGCGTGCCTCACCTCCTCTTCTATGGCCCGCCCGGCACGGGCAAGACGTCGACCATCCTCGCCGTCGCGCGCAAGATCTACGGCGACCGCAGCATCATGCGCAACAACTGCCTTGAAGTCCGTTCTATCGCATTCTTCCCGCTCCCTGCGACGCTGACAATCTGGCATTCAGCTCAACGCGTCCGACGACCGCGGCATCGACGTCGTGCGCGAGCAGATCAAGAGTTTTGCGAGCACGAGGGTGCAGGGCTCGGCTGGGTGCGTCATGCTCCATGCTCCTCTCGTCTAAGTCGACATCGAAGCATTCCATTGACGCTTGTGGATGCATTGCAGCCTCGGGTTCAAGCTCATCATCCTCGACGAGGCGGACATGATGACCCAGCAGGCGCAGTCTGCCCTTCGTCGCGGTGCGTTCGATGCAACCTCGCCTGCCCAGATCCCTCGCTGACCTGGGTCGCTCTCACAGTCATTGAGCAATACACCAAGAATGTGCGGTTTTGCATCATCTGCAACTACGTCAACAAGATCATCCCCGCCATTCAGTCCCGTTGCACCCGCTTCCGGTGCGTAATTTTGCACAGAGCGTCATCGCGCTGTACCGAGACGCTGCTGACCGACCTGCCGTCTCTTGCCATACGCAGCTTCGCACCTTTGCCCCGGGAGGAGGTTGAGAAGCGCTTGAACCATGTCATCGAGAAGGAGGGGTCCGTTTCTTCTCCTCGTGCTCTCTCGCTCCTTCAGCTTACTGAGCTGTTGAGCATACAGCGTCAACTTGACCGAGGATGGGCGCCAGTCGCTGCTCAAGCTCTCACGCGGAGACATGCGTCGCGCGCTCAACGTCCTGCAGGTGCGCCCAACAACCCTTCCGAGATCGCTGACGCCACGAGGCTGACCCTGTATCTACGAAAACGCTTCGCGTGTCGCACAGGCATGTCACGCGGCGTACGAGATGACGGACGAGTCGGCTGTGTACCGCTGCACGGGCAACCCCGAGCCGGCCGACATCGACGAGATCATGCGCTCAATGATGAACGAGTCGTTCGAGGTGGCGTACCAGCGTGCGTCGCCGTCCAGTCTCTACCCTCATGCTGGTCGCGACGTGCACGAGACATGTCGAGCTCACGCGCCGTTCTTCCCTCCCTACAGGCATCTCCTCGCTCAAGGCCGAGAAGGGTCTCGCGCTGCAGGACATCATCCAGGGCATCTACGACTTTGCGCAGACGATCGAGTTCTCGGCGCCGACTCGCGTCTACTTCCTCGACCAGATCGCCCAGGTCGAGTGCGTCTCTTTCCCCTTGAATCGCGGGTCTGGCGCGTCTCAACTGCGAATAAACTAGCTGATTGCCTCGGTTCTTTTGACGCACAGGCACCGCTTGTCAACCGGAGGGAGCGAGAAGTTGCAGCTGACGGCGCTGTTGGGCGCGACGAAGAAGTGCGTGCTCGTGGTTCTCTCGACTTGCTCGTCCCTCGTGCTGATTCACACCGCACGACTCGCGCAGCGCCATTGAGCTCACGCCTGCCGCATAGTGCTGGGGTTGGCACGCCTGTAAAGATAGCTTGTTCTCACTTCCATTGCTCTCCCTTCGGATTAGTCAGAGAATCGCCAAATCTCGGTTCGAAACGTCAAGATTTCAGACAGAAGGAATCTATCGACAGTACTGCGCAGACCCAGCAAGTCATGGCTCCCCACACGTTCGCATCTCGACAGGTCATAAACGAAAGATACGCTTCATGAACCGCCGCCGCCTCTCGCTCCACCTGCCTTCCCGCGAGGGAAAGACCGACAGAACGGGAGGAGTGGCGACGGTCTCAAGATTAGCGGTTCTGATCTGTTTTGTCGAATCATTCGAGGCGAGATGCGAAGGTGGGAGGGAGGAAGGAGCGGGTGGACCGGTCCAGCACGAGCGGAGGGTCCGCGAGGAATAGCAAGAATCGGCGTTAACGACAGAGTAAGGTCGTCGGCGCAACGGGCGTGCAGGTGAGTCGGATTTGGGGGCAGAGCAAACAAGAGACAAGAGGTCTGCTACGAGGCGAAGCAAGGCGTCAGCACCTTGTGTCCGCTAGTCTCGTGCATGCGAGTGCTCTTGTTGCGCCTTCAGTTTAAGCGTTGGATATTTTCGTTCTCATGAGACCCGGGCCGCTCGCGTCCTTTGTTGGATCGTCGAGGGTGTACCGGTCGATTTGCAGTTTAGAAGTGTCGTCCTCAGGCGCATCGAGGGGGGATTGACAGGGTGGAGACTCACCAGAAGACAGCAGTGCGCGTCGACGCGCCGAACAGGCCCATGCGCAGGAGGTCCCCCTTCGAACCGAAGAAAACCTTCCGACGTGCAGGCCTCGAGCCCCGTCGAATGGAGCGCACGGTATGTCAGCATCGAGCCACTCTCCAGCCAGTCTCAAGCGGGGCACGCTCGCAGCATCAGCGGCTGCGAGTGCGAAAGCGAGGTGAGGGGCGGAAGGCAAAGAGTCGCGGCGAGGGAAGCGGACAGGTCGACCTCGGCACACTCCGCCTGGCTCGCAAGTGAACCGCCTGGAAGCGGGAGTTGGACACGCAAAGAGCTGCGCAGTCGCATGCGAATCGCTCGCGCCTTGCCTCGTCTTCACCATCTCCACGCTCTCCATCTCCCCGCTCTGCTTGTTGCTTCCTCATGACACCGTGAGCATCCCTGTGACATGGCGGCGCTCCGTGCACATTGTACGGAGGCTGAAGTCTCTGTCTGTGACCCGCAGTGCGATGCCCTGCCGGTACCAGCTGATCGACGCTTTCGCTCGCGAGCCGTTCTCGGGCAATCCAGCTGCCGTCGTCCACTTGGAAGCCGCCGACCCTCGCGTAGGAGATGCGGCATTCATGCTCAATGTCGCGCGTGAATACAACCTGCAAGAGACGGCCTTCCTCGTACCGCTCGCCGCGCAGGACGACGGCGACAAGAGCGTTCCGCGCTACTCGCTGCGCTGGTTCACGCCCGTTCAGGAGTTTCCTCTCTGCGGTCACGCGACTCTCGCGTCGGCACACTCGCTTTTCTCCACTAAACACCCGGGCGCGACGCGGCTACGCTTCGACACGATGTCTGGCACACTCGAGGCCGAGAAGCTCGCGGACGGGCGGATCGAGCTCGACTTTCCGGCAGATGTGGGCGTACTTGACGCCGCCAACAAAGACGAATTGAAGAGCCTCCGGTCAATGGCCGAACTGGCAATTCCTGGCTCAAGCGACGCGATCAAGCACATTGCTTTGGGCAAGCTCGGCGTCATCGTCCAGCTCGACCGGGCATTCGATCTGCAGAACGCATCAGTCAATTCAATCCCGCTTGTACGCGCCCGCTCTGATTGATGCAGGTGTACGATTGCCAACCTGCTTCTCATTGCGCAGAAATCGTCTTCGCGCTATTTCATCTTCACCCAGGCCCTCGATCCAAGCTCGTCTAGTATCTACTCGCGAGTGTTCGACGGCGCCGAGGCTTGCCCTGAGGATCCAGTTGTGCGTCAATTGTTCACTTGATCCACATTCCTCCCAGCTCCTCCCGCTTCGCCCTTTGCGGCTCCGGTTTCCTGGACTCCCGGCTTTGCAACGACAAAGCGGGCACTGCTGACCCATGTCTTGTAACGGCAAGCAGACCGGCTCGGCGCACTGCATGCTCGCGCCTTACTACCTCTCCCCAGAGTCGCCCGGCTTCACGAGCCTCTTTCCCGCTTTGAGCGGCACCGCCACACCGCTTCCCGATACGCTTCACGCCCGACAAGGAGGTCCGAGACAAGGAGAGCTTGAGGTTTGCTGGCGTCGCGAAGATGGGCGGGTCAAACTGCGAGGGTACGCTGTAACCCTGATGGACGGTACACTCCATGCCTGACTGTCTTCTACCGTGAGTGTGGCGCACTCAATTCCGGCCTTCTCCGCCAGAGACTCACTAATCGGCCCCGCTTGGGCTTCGCAGTGCTGCAACGTCTGGTCGTTGTTGACAACAAGTCGTCAGCCTACTCCGGCTTTCGCTGCTTTGCTGCCTCCCCGCTGCCCAGGCTTCGAGACGAACTCCAGTTGCAAGACCTTCGCGTACGACCTGCGTAGCTGTGAAGTCGGTCGTGCACCCTCGATGCGGCAATAGCGAAACGCACACACCGTGTCGTCTCCTGTCCTCGGACTCGCCGGTCTGCCCGACCTTCCCCGCTGCTGCGCGCTTCCTTCGCTTCTTTCCCTCCGTCATCTCACTTCCCGTCAGACTTGATGTCGTCGATGTCGATAAGTTCACCCGCGAAGGACGAGCCCGCGCCCGAGCAGCCCTCACCCCCATCTCCCGGCTCAACCACGTCGTGGCCCGCAACTGAAGTCGGCGTGTCCGACCACGGAGGTACGAGCGGAACGACGTCTCCCGCGCGGGCGGCATCGAGCGACGAGACGCTCGCGCTCGAGAGCGGCAACGAAGCCTCGACACCGCTCGCTGCTTCGGTTGTGGAGGCGCAGGTCACCGAGGCGCACCTGAGCAACACCGCCGAAGAGACTGGCACAGCAACAGAAGACGTCGAAGGCGACCTGGCAACGCCCGTGTCGCCCACCTGGTCTCGGTCGAAGCTGCCCGTCTCGGACGACGACGAGGTCTCGCTGGACGCGAAGAAGGCGACTGGGTCCTCGTGCGACCAGGCCATGGAATCGACATCGTCCGACAATGCTGCGAGCCCCTCGCCTGTCGCGAACAACACCAAGACGTCGAACGAACCGCAGAAGGCTCAGGTGAGCCTTGCTCCGGTTACGCTCGCTTCCGTCGATTGTCTGACGCAGTGTACCATGCCATACAGCATGACGAGGACAAGTCACCTACGCCGACGACTGCCACTCGCCCAGCCTTTGTGCTGACTCGCCCGACGCTAGGTGGCGAGAACGAGCAGGTTTCGATCTCGCAACCAAGCACACCTTCCGTCAAGTCGGCCAAGGACGCCACTTCCGCGTCAATCACCGCCGAACAGAGCCGCAGCGCGCCGACAATCCAGATCCAGACGTTCCTGCCGGAGACCAAGCAGTTCTTCGCGTCGCCCACGACGACCAACATCGCGCCCAACTCGGCCGTCTCGCCTCGCACGCACGCGTTCTTTACGTCCAACTTTGCACCGGCGCCCTCTGCGCCGCGCAGCCCGCCTCGTTCCGGCGGCGCTTTCATCACCGAGCTCAGCAGCGACGCCGAGGTCGTACAAGTCTCGGTGCAGATCCAGGAGGCCGTCTCGAGCGACTTCAGGGCTCCGCTGCCCATCAAGGCCGAGCGCCCCGCATCGCCGTATGATCCCCGGCTGCCACCGCCTAAGCCCGCTCGCCTCTCTCGCTCGCCTGCGCGTCCATCGCGTTCTCCAGCTCGCCCATCGAGTTCGTCCCACGGTGTGCGCGACGACGACCGACGCCGCCGTCTGCCGCAGGACTATGGGTGCACGAGCGACTCGGATTCTGACACCGAGCCCGCGCGTCTGCCTTTCGTGCACAGCCGCACCGTCGTCTCGAGCGCCGTGCCGCGACTCGTCCGTGCCGAGTCGCTTCGCCAGCAACACATCTACCGCCGAACCGACCGCCGCCCGTCGCCACAACCGCCGCGTGCGCGCGAGCAGCCGGTACCCCGCCGTCGCGGCCCGAACGAAGAGCGCCCGCGTGAGCCCAGGCCGGCTCAGCCGCAGCACCGGCGCAACGAGATTTCGCCACTCGGTCGTCTCGTGCGTGACCTCAAGCTCGCGCTTGCCGACGACCCCGCGGCGTTCTACGTCCTCAAGGGTGTATTAGTCGAGCACGAGGAGCGCATCCGCCGCGACGAGCCCCCTTACTCTTCACCTCCGCCGAGGTCGAAGAGGGACGAGCGGCGCGACAGGCGCGACGTCGAGCGACAGCAGCCGTTTGCTTCCTCCCGACGTGCTGGGGTCTCGTCTACGAGGCTTGCTTCGCGCAACGTCAAGATCGTGCCGATGCCGCACGGCTGGCTTGACCCGTCCGACAGCGACGAGACGGAGGTTGAGAAGGTCCACCCTGCGAGTACGCTACGCCGCCTTCTGGACGTCTAGTGCGCTTCGTACTGACACCGAGGTTCTGTACACAGAGCTGAAGACGCCCAACGCTTTCTCTTCGTCGGCCTTCTCAACTGCGCGGCGCCCGCTCGGGAGGCGCTCGCCTGCGCCCGACTATCCGCAGCACCTCTCGCCGAAGCGCTCGTCCCGGCCCGTCAACCTAGACCTTCCTCGCCCGCCTCAGCCACCTCCGCTCTTTCGGCCCGTCCCCGTACGCGTGCACCACCCGCTTTCTCACGCGATTCCCTCGCCAGAGCCGCCGCGCCCGTCGCGTGACACCTCGCCCGCACGCTTCCTCCCTCGCTCGCAGACGCTCACGATGGCACAGGCGGCAAAGCTTGCCGAGGGTCTCGGCGATGGCCGCTTGGCGGACGAGCTGCGTCACAGCGGGCTGCACGAGAAAGACAAGGTCACCCGGCTCGATGCACGCAACGGCGGCGACGGCCGCGGACGCAGCAGCGATACTCGCGATCATCTGCGCGGCGGTGGCGAAACGCTCGCACGGAGACATTCGTTCGATTCCGTCGTCGACTACAAGCCTGCTTCTGAGCGCCATCCGGCCAAAAAGCAGGACAAGGGCAACTTCAAGCGTGCCGCGTCGGACGCGCAGAAGGTGGCCAGCTCACGTCTTCCGCCGTACGTCCCCAGGCCGCACAACGATTCGGGCGGCATGCACAACAGGGTGAGCGAGACATGGCCTCTGGCGCCGCCAAAGCTTCCGCCTGTACAGGTCGTTCACTTCTTCGGCAGCTCCCTGATCAAGCCCATCCCGTCGCACGGCAAGCCCGCCCTCGGACTCAATATGACGGCCACCTCGCACGCTCATTGCGGGCACGATGCGGTCTACCCTTCGCCGTCGACCCGCACGCCTAGCCATCCTATCTTCTCCCGCACTGCGCCGCCCAAGCCTGCCGACAAGGGTAAGGAGCGTGCTCCCGCGGGCGCCACCACATCGAAGCGCGAGGACTCGATTTCGTTCGACTTTGACGACTTCGCGTGAACACCGGCGGCATGTACGCTGTACGATACAGATGACGAAATCCGTCCTTTCCATCGCTCCCGTAAATTGTGCGTTGACCGGGCTATGGACTGCCCTGCAACTCTGTTCTCTTCTGCTGCCTCTCGGACTCTGTCAAAGCGAAACCGTCTATGTACTGTTCGAGCGTCTCCCTTCGTCTACAGCTTGCCACCCTCTTCAGTACCGAAGCCCATATCCCGCAGAAGGCCTTCCGAATAACGCAGGCACTGCTGATAGACCTTCTCGAAACCGTTCGGCCCACCGTAGTAGCTGCGAGAGACAAAGTCAGCAACGTATCGTGTAGGAAAGGTACAATTGAGCGCACGGGTCGTCGATGACCTTTCCGTCACCGAATGAACCGAAAAGCGCGACTGCCGGGACGAGGTAGAGTCAGCGCAGGTCGCGCAAAGGAGGCAGCTCGCTGACGCCGCACTCTTTGCTGTTGCATTCTTCGGCTTCGCCTTCTCGATGTTGCGCATATTCTGTTTCGCCATATCAGCGGAGGAGCCTCGAGATATGCGGAGGATTCGAGTCGTACCATCGAGTCCTGCGAAGCGGATCCTCGAGGTTAGCTGCAGTTCCGCCAAGCTCACACGCTTAAAAACAAGGCAGGCCAAACGCACCATGCCGATGATGTAGTCGAATGCGGTAAAGTCGTCCTTCTGCGTGAAAGAGCGCAGGCATGCAACTTCAGCGCTGCAAGTCGACGCAAGCGGATCGGCTCAGAACTCGACGCACCGCCAGCTGCCGGCAAGTCGAGTTGATCGGCACGTTGTGCTTCCTGCACACCTCGACGGAGCGCTCATCCGGCTCTTCTCCGACATGGTACCCCGCCGTGCTGCGCGCCGAGGGCGATGGGTCAGCATTGCCACGATGGCCGGAACGCTTCAGGCGGTCTGAGGTAGTAGACGAGCATGTGAGGCGGGTACGCACCCTGCAGAGTCGACTTGAATGTCCAGCCCACGCTTCTTCGCCAAGTCGGCAAAGACGGCCTCGGCAAGCGGTGAGCGGCAGATGTTGCTGTTAGGCAAGGCAGGAGACACAGCACGTAGCAGTCAGCAGAGCCCGTGCAAGACACCGTTGGAATCCACGCTGATGAAGTCGGAGCATCGATGATGCGGAATCGGCGAGGGGAGGGCGCCAGACGAGAGGCTGCGGAGAGCGCCGTCGAGCTTCACGCACTCGTTGCACAACTCACCCAAGACAGACGAACAGCACAGAAGGCATCGCGAAGGGTCGAGGCGAGAGGACTGGGAAGAGCAGCACCGCCTCGTCGAAAGGGACAACAGAGTTGTCACCCGAAGGCCGACCATCCTAGCTCGGAAGGGTGCCATTGCGCATGAAGAGCAGCGGCCAGCAGAGGAAAAGTAACGAGTGTGTGAGTGCAGAGCGTCAAAGCTACAGGAAGAGACAGGTACGACAAATGAGCAGGACAAGGGCTACATGGGGTGGGAAAGGCGAACGGGCGAACGTGATGGGCACAGGCAGGCAGACGAACAGGCCGAGCGTTCTCTACCGCAGCGCGGGAGAGAGCGGGAGGACCAGCGCTGGCGAGCGAAGGAGAACGTCCTCGCCCATCAACGGCGATTCGACTGCGCAGCTGGCCTCGAACCCCGAGTTGCCAACGGCACGGGCCACCGGTGTCTGGAAAGCCGGCGAGGCAAAGGCGGGAGAGCCGAAGAGAGGGAAAAGGGCCGGTTCGGGCGGAGGGAAGGTGTTCTGGAGGATGAAGTCCTTGAACATCGTCGCAAAGTATGGCTTGCGCGGAATGTAGTGGCCTGCGATGACCGAGTCAGCGAGAGCCTCGCACTCTATACAAAGATGCACACACCTCCATCGTGCCATTCCACGCGCGAGTTGGAGAAGCGCGGGACATTGGCGAGAGTGCGTTCTGCGGACCAAAGAGTCAGTCGGGGGAGCCGCAGTGCATTAGGACGAAGCACAGCTTACCATTCGGTGCAACGACGTCGCTCCGGCCAATCACGTGCAGTGCAGGAATGCCGACTGGGTACTCGAAGAACGACTCACACCGCGCGTCGAGCGGGAGGTAGCCGGAGCAGAAGATGGCAAACTTAAACGGCGTCGGAGGCCACGCAGCGCCCGGGACAGCGGAAGGAGCCGAGAAGGCAGGGTGAAGCCACGGGCGGGCGACGAGGGCGCACAGGATGGCCGACGTTGCGGCGCCCTGCGAGAACCCGAAGATGCCGTCGAACGGGCCCTGTGTCTCGAGCACATCGCGCAAGTACTCGAGGGTGTGGTCGAGCTCGCGGGGGTCGCTGAACCCGTCGTTTGAGACGGCGTGCCAGAAGCTGCGCGGCTCATCCTCGAGCGGCGTCACCTCGTTCTCGCTGCCTTCGGCGGCAAACGTAGGGCGGAGAAGGATGTTCGGCTGCGAAAGCACACGGTCAGGTGGCTGTCCAAGGAGAGGTCGCAAACGCACTCACCGCATTGACGAAGACCAGCTCGACCTTGTCGCCGAACACCCGCTGCGCCTGTTTCATCTTGCCCTCTGCGGACAGACTCGTCGGTCAACACGCTCGCTGCGACCGACGGAACGTTCGCCGGCTCACCAAGAACGCGCGCATTCTGTGCGAAGCCGTGAAGGGCGAGGACGCGGGCCGGCCGGGTCGTCATGGCGGGGCTGTCTTGTGTAAAAGAGTGTATAGGGTGGGTAGAGACAGCAAACGACCAGAACCGGAACCGGACAGCAAGCAAGCACGATGGGGAGAGGGAGAGCGAGGTGGGCGGCAGCAGCAGCGGCAGCAGGCAGCCTGATGGCCACCGAGCTGCGTGGCTGGACCTCAGCAGTAAACTCGGGAGAGCCGCCAAATGAGTGCGCTCCAGTCCTGCTTCGGCAGCGGAGACGAGGTTCGGAGAAGGCCAGCCTCCCACGCTCCTGCCGAATGCGGCCGACTTTGCATGCACACTCCTGCAACGCTGATGATAAGCGGGGACTAGGCTCACGTCCGGCAGGGCGAGTGGGGCAGCACTTCATTTTCGCACGCTCTGCGAGACGGTGCAGAGTCGATCGAGGGCAAGAGGAGCTGGCGGTCGTCGGGGACAAGGTCACGAAAGGACCCGGCAGAATCGGGCCGCGGGTCACAGCTCGCTGTGGCAGCTCTGATCGAACAGCCTGCGGCCGAATCGGGGCCTTGGAGGGATGCCCGTGCCCGTCTCCACGATGAGTCTCACGTTGAGCTGATGAAGGTCTGACGGGCGTCCGATGCCTTGGAACAGAGCAGCGTGCGTCTCGTCGGGGTCGTGTAATCTCTGCGCAGCCTTGCAGCCGCGCAGTGCTCACCCGCGTGTTGAGGCTCATCACGGTCGCTTGCCGGAGGATTGCCGCAGGACGGATGAGGTCGGCTCGCCCTCGATACTGCCGCTCCGCATTCATCCGCGTGTCGACTCTGCAGGTTGATCTACAGGGCTTTCAACACGCCTGCGATTGAGCACAGCTGTCCCGCTTTGCCCCACGCAGCCTCTGCGCCGTGGCTGTCCTGTTCGCGTCCTCGTATTGGTCCTGGCTGGCCTTGACACTCATGTGGCCCAGTCATTGATGCAGCGCCATAATGTCGTCTGCAGCAGAGGGCGGGTGCACACGTGGATGACGATCACCTCCTGCTCATCCGTTGACAGGCGCGTCGAAGGTCACTTCGCGCGTCCCGACGCGTGGCTGCCGTTATCCCGCTCCGGCATGAACGATCGACGCTCTCTGCTTCTCGACGACGCTTCTTCAGAGCTCTCTCTCTCTCTCCTTTCCTCCTTCAATCTGCCAACCCAGCTCGTTCTCCAGCTTTCTCCACCTCGACGCTCCTTCTCCCTCGACGCTCCTTTCGAAACCCATTCGCTCCGACGATGCGCGCCTTCAGCGTCTTCGCCTTCCTCGCCCCGGCTCTGGCACTCGCCAAGCCGCAAGACGCGCGTCAATTTGTCCTGAACGCGCCCGCGCAACACGCCCAAGCAATGCGCCCCAATCCCTCGATGGTCGTCCACATCGTCGACCCAGCAACGCCTTCCGTGTCGACCGCTCCCGCGCCCACGGCAGACGCCTGGAACGACGCAGATGCCGACGTTGAGCTATCGAACGCGGGCGCACAAGAAGACGCGCCCAACTTTGGCTCGCCTTGCACGTTCGACGACCCATACGCGACATGCGGCGACTTCTTCGACCCGGCAACTGGCCTCGACCACGGGCTGTTCTGCAGCCCCATGGGCGTCTGCGGCGGGCGCGGCGCCGCATGCGGTGCGACCGAGGCTTGCACGGATGGTGAGTCGCCCGACCGCATCCTTTCCCGCTCTTCAGGCTGACGCGTTTCACCGACAGGATTGAGCTGCAACTTGTCAACGCACCGCTGCGTACCGACCACAGCCAAGCTTCTCTCGATCGAGTCGGCACGCAAGGCGTCGAGGCGTGAAGCGGCGGCTTCTCGCTGCCCGGAAGGCGCGCAGGCTTGCCCGTCTGGCGCGGGCGGCTTCGAGGTGAGCAGCAACGAGCTACGGCTACCTTTTGGACGCCAGCTGATCTTGCTTGCGCAACTTGCAGTGTGTACACACGGCTACGGACGACCAGCAGTGCGGAGCTTGCCTCGGCTTCGGCGGCCGCAACTGCGCGGCGATCCCCAACGCATTTGCCACGAGCTGCCGCAGCGGCGCTTGCCGCGTCCGTACGTCAACGCTCTCTGAGACACTGCCTGCACGGGATTGCGCGCTGACCTTCGCAACTTTGCTCAGACGCCTGTGTCGACGGCTATCAGCCCAACGAGGAGGGCACCGACTGTATCGACGACATTTTTGCGCCCTGACTATGCTATAGATGAGGCGACTTTCTCCATCCTGTTGTACTTGGTTAATCCGCCTTTCCCCTCGTGTCGTTCCTCCTACATTTCTGCGCGGCCGGACCGCTGCTGCAATCGAGTTTACACCGATGACTCTATATCAACGGTCTCGCGCGCTGGCTTCTCCTGTGGGTGAGAGGTTCTTGGGTGTCCGCTCGGACTGGACGCGTTTCGAGTCTCGTCAGGTCGGGAGCAACGCCCATCGAGGGTGATGAGGGAGCGGATCTGAAGATGGTAGGGCAGACGGGAGGTCGAACGGTATCATTCTTTGAAGAGCCAGCGGCTCTGCGCACAAGCATCTATCGGTGCCTACCAGCACAACAAGGCGCGCAGACTGACTGCTTCGCGCCGGTAGCGACAGATTCAACGCTCACGAGGAGAAAGACAGGGGCTCGTTGACCAGGAGCGCGCACCTCAGGTTCGACCGAGCCCCATCCAACAGCGGCAATTAGGCGTTCTTACGCTCAAATTGAAGGCGCACCGGCTCGGCGAGTATGCGCAGGGAAGCACCGGTGGCTCACCAGCTCGCCAGACCTGTGTTCATGTTTGCAGACCCCGATTACACGCAGAGAACTGTGCAGGTGCGAGCAGAGAACCAGACGTTGCGGACAGAACCTCGAGCAATCTCTCGGAATTCCAGCAGGGCGTGCCCTTTGTCGCAGCGGATGATAGATGCACTGTCCCGTCTTGAGCACGACAGCAGCGCTGCTCACATGCCATACGCTGGACGAAGCAGCAGCCCAGCAGATGCAGGTAACGGCGACGAGAACGCGCGGCGATGCGTGGGACACGATGCAGTACAGCACAGCGGTAGCAGGCAGTCCAATACAGCACATGCACTTTAGGAACGCCACTTGGAAGCGCAGGAGGGCATGGGCGAGGGTCAAGAGGAGGACCGCGGACGGCAACGCAAGGTCGAGCACGGCGACCTTTCGTCACATCGCTCGTGCAGCTCGTGCAGGTCCCTGCTCGCTCGAGAGAGGCTCTTGGACCCGCCGACAGCCCTCGCAGAGTTCAGCCCGGCGTTGTCGCGTCGCATTTGCTCTCATCATGTCGGGCATCATGAACCCGATCAGCGGCGAGCAGAAAAAGCGCACGTGCTACTTCTTCGACTCTGGTGCGTTCCTTACAGTCCTTGCGCGCCGTGCTGCCAAGCCCGCGCCGCTTCCGGACGTTGAGGAGGTCTTGCCGTTCGAGCGTACCGAGGAAGACGAGGTGGTGATGCCCGACATTCGATGGCGCTGTACTGACGCCTTGCGCTGCTCGCAGATATCGGGAACTACCGTCTGCTCCGCGCTGCTCCTCCCTGACCCGAGGCCGTCAAGCTGACCCCTCTGCTGGCCTCCATCCTGGTCGCATCGCTTCACAGACTATGGCCCGTCGCACCCTATGAAGCCGCACCGTGTGCGCATGACGCACTCGCTCGTCATGAACTACGGGCTCTACAAGAAGATGGAGATCTTCGTGCGTTTCTTCCGTTCCGCCTCGGTTACAGCCGCCGCTCAGCGAACTCACTGTCCCGATTTGCAGCGAGCCAAGCCCGCCACGCGCAAGGAGATGGCTCAGTTCCACACAGACGAGTATGTCGACTTCCTCGCGCGCGTCACGCCCGACCTGGTCGAGGCGGCTGCCGAGGGGACCGGCGGCCCGAAGGTTGCGGGGCTCGCACGAGAGATGGGCAGGTGTAAGTTCCTCCCGACTCCCCTGCATGTCCAACGTGCGACGCAGCTGACGCGCTGGATCCTGAACAGTCAACCTCGGCGACGACTGCCCGGTCTTCGATGGACTGTTCGAGTACTGCTCGATCTCGGCCGGCGGTTCCATGGGTGCGTGGCGTGCTGAGTGCAACCCTGGTTTGCGAAGCTGACTGTTCTATCGCAGAGGGTGCGGCACGTCTCTCGCGCGACAAGTGCGACATCGCCATCAACTGGGCTGGCGGGTTGCACCACGCGAAGAAGGCGGAAGCGAGTGGTTTCTGCTACATCAACGGTGCGGTGCGATATTCTACGCCATTGTTCGCAACTACACTAATGGCTTGCGGGGTACGGGTACAGACATCGTTCTCGGCATTCTCGAGCTCCTCCGTTACCACCCGCGCGTCCTGTACGTCGACATCGACGTACACCATGGCGACGGCGTCGAAGAGGCGTTCTACACTACCGACCGCGTCATGACGGCGAGCTTCCACAAGTACGGCGAGTTCTTCCCGGGGACGGGCGACCTCAAGGACATTGGGTACGGCAAGGGTCGCAACTACTCGGTCAACGTGCCTCTGCGCGACGGTATCAACGACGAGAGCTACAAGAACGTGTTCGAGCCGGTATGTTGGCCTCGCTTCTCCCACTTTTGATCGCGCAGGTCATCACGCAAGGACACCCGAACTCACGTGCGCTTCTCTCGTTTGCAGGTCATCTCGCAGATCATGGAGTGGTACCGGCCGTCGGCCGTTGTGCTGCAGTGCGGTGGTGACTCGCTCTCGGGTGACCGTCTCGGAACGCTCAACCTGTCGATGCGAGGTCAGTCCCTTTCCCCTCCATCCCTCCATGTCTAGTGTGCGGGACTCACAAAGTGCGCCTGCAGGTCACGCCAACTGCGTCCAGTTCATCAAGTCGTTCGGCCTCCCGCTGCTTGTGCTCGGCGGAGGCGGCTACACCATCCGCAACGTCGCACGGACATGGGCGTTCGAGACGGGCCTCGCGGCAGGCCAGGAACTGGGCACGAGTGCGTCTTGACCGTCTCGCTTCACCCTCTGGCACTCCCCTCACGAGTCGCGGCTTGAGCAGACATCCCGATGAACGAGTACTACGAGTATTTCGGGCCCAACTACCGCCTCGACGTGCCGCAGAGCAATACCGAGGACCACAACACGCCCGAGTACCTCGACAAGATCAAGGCACAGGTCTTTGAGAACTTGCGGCACACGGCCGGAGGCGGAGCACCGAGCGTGCAGATGCAGGGTGCGTGTTCGGAGTCGCGTTTCTGTCAGGTGGGAGGGCTGGTCTGACTGGCTTGCTCTCACTGAACGCAGCTATTCCGCGAACGGCGATGGACGAGGACGACGATGTTGACGAGGACGAGCGGGATCCGAATGTCCGGAGGCACCGTACGTTGTCAGCTCTCTACCTCTAGGCGGACTCGCCCGGGCCTCGTTACAGTCCGAGCCTCAGCGTCCAGTTTCCGGTAGTGACCTGAGACCCCGTCTACAGAGGCTGAGCTCGACCGGCGCATTCAGCGCGACGACGAGCTGTCCGACTCGGAGGATGAAGGCGAGGGCGGGCGTCGCAACCGGCAATCGCACCGCCGCTCGTCCAAGTCGCCCGCCCGCAAGTCGCCCGCACCCGCAGCAGACTCGGCCACGCCTGCGACCGCCGAAGCCGCCGAGGCACAGACGGACATCCCGCTCGAGACGACATCGGCATCGGCCGCTGCGCCCGTCGACGCGCCTGTCACAACACAGCAGGCGCCGCTGCCGGCCAATGTCACGTGCGGTGCCGAGGAGCCGCTCCCGCCACTGAACCCGTCGGGTGCGCTCAACGGTGCTGGCGCCGACTCGACGGCGCAGGACGCCGCGCTTGCAGAGACGGCGCCTGCTGCTGAGGCGAACGCCAGCGCAGCGGCGACGGGCGTGGACGGGACCGAGGCTGGGATCAAGGGCCTCGAGGCGCAGGTGCAGGGGACGAGCGCGGCGAGGATGACGACCGAGGCAGGGCCGGGAGAGGACGACGGCAGGGGCAGCGGCGACGTCGAGATGGCGGACGCTCCGGCAAACGGGAGCGCGTGAGATACCGCGCGTGCAATGTTGTACTGCCTGCCCGTGACTCTTTGATGTGATTGTCAAGAGTGAAAGTGGGACCGACTGCGCGACAGGGTGAATCGAGCTCGGGCGACGGAGCGTGCGGAGAGAGAGCTCGAGTGCGTCCGAGGCTGGCCCGCCCTCTGCTCGCTCGCGCGCCGCCAGACTCGCGCTCAGAACTGGCCAGGATGGGCAAGAAGGCTCCCAAGACGGCCCCGCGCACGACCGCCATCAACCCGGCTGCGGTTGCGACGACGCTCTGCGGCTTCTCGCCGGCAGCAACGGGCGCACCTCCCGCCGCGCGCTACTACGCGCACGTGCACTGCAGCCCCGACGCCCACACCCTGCGCGTGTTCGAGGTCGACTCGGGCAAGTGCATCTCGCGCTGGGCGAGCAACGCGCACGACGACTCGGCCGACGACGACAACGAGCCTCGCGTCAAGAGCATCGCCTGGTGCGCCGTGCCCGCCGCACAGGCCGCTGTCGACGGTCCAGACGCTGCTGCGCTCGAGGGCAAGCGCGGCAAGAAGCGGAGAAAGAGCGACGGCGGCGCTTCCGCGACCGACTCGCCGCTCAAGGCCGGCAGTGCCAAGCCGCAGCTGCCGCAGACGACCCTGGCGCTCGGCCTGGAGAACGGCAGTATCCTCCTGTGGCACCCGCAGGGGTCCGCATCCCGCACGCTTGCGCACCCGTCGAGCAACTCGCCCGTGACCGCCCTCGCGTCTCCCGTTTCCGCAACTGCCGGCGCCGACGGGCACATCTGGTCGGCGCATCAGGACGGATTGGTCCGCGTGTGGGATCTCGTGTCGGGCAACGTTGTCGGCAAGGTCAGCGGGCTCAGTGAGGAGCTGCGATGGGACGACCTCCTCGTCCGGTACGAGGCCCCCAGCGCAGACGGCGGCAAGCGCACCGTTCATCTCGTCCTCTCGCACTTGTCCCTGCACGTCTACGCTCTCCAGCTCGGAGGAGCGTCGAAGAAGGAGGGCAAGGTCCGCGACCTCAAGGCGACGGAGCTGGGCCGCTGCACCGGTCACGTCGAGCCTTGCTCGCTTCGCTGGACGGGCGCCTCCTCCTCGGCCGCTTCGACGTCCGCCATCGCCGACGACCCGACGTCCGACAAGCTCACCTTCCTCTCGTACGCGCCGACGGACCGCTTTGTCCAGGTCTGGCAGCTCGCCTCCTCGACCCCCACTTCCTCCCCTCACATCGGGCTCCTCCTCGCCCGCCTCGCACTCGACAGCGGCGTTTCGTCCGCGACCGTTTCTCCTCTCTCGACCTCCCTCTCTTCTCAGACCCTCGCCGCGATCGACTCGGCGACGGGCAACGTCTCGCTCTCGACCCTCCCGCTCTCGTTCGCTCCCGCCGCAGGCGCGTCGCCGGGCAAGAAGGGCAAGAAGCACGGCAGCGGCGTCGTCGCGCTCGAGACGCTCTGCGAGATCACGGCGCCCGGCCAGGGCGGGCGCAGCGAGGCGGGCGTCGCAGAGGTGGCGTTCCGCGAGGGTGAAGAGGGCAAGGCGCTGCTGTGCCGCGGTGGCGTCAAGCCCGTCTTCGAGACGGCGGTACGCCACGTTCTCTCCTCTAGTCTCGCCACCTCTCTCTGACGTATTTCTCTACAGGCGTTCATGGAGGAAGGCGCTTGGGTGAAGAAGCTCGACCTTGCACGGAGCGCGTCCGGGCTCCTGGTCGCGAACGGCGGCTCTGACGCTGCTGGCGCTGTGCGTCCTCCTTGTCTCTTGCCGGTAGCGTTCAGAACACTGATTGCTCGTTCGCGCAGCCCAAACCGACCCGTTACTCGGAGCACACCTCTGCCTCAGTTGCTGCCGCGTCCGCAGCGCCCGACGCGGCCGCTGCATCCGATGACGACGAGGCACTCGCAAACGCCGGCGAGCTCGACGTCGACATGGCCGAGCCGACGCTCGCCGACCGCCTCAAGGCGCTCAACGTCTCGCAGAAGAAGGAGCGACGGAAGGCCGCCAAGTCGCAGCAGCGCCTGGCCGACGGGCTCGACGACGACGTCGAGGTTGCGTCCGAGTCGAGCGGCTCGGAGGACCTCGAGGGCGACGAGTTTGACGACGACGAGGCGAGCGGTCCGGCGGTCCCGGCTACGACTTTGACGACGACGCTCGTGCAGGCGCTGCACTCGCAAGACGGCCCTCTGCTCGAGTCGTGCCTTGCGCACTCGAACGTCAACCTCGTGCGATCGACTGTCAAACGCCTCCCGTCGGGCGGTCTCGTCCTCAGTCTCCTCGAGGCGATCGTCGAGCGTCTCGGCAAGCAGAAGAAGGGCAAGGACGGCCTCGCGTCGGTCAAGCGCGCGCGCGCACTCATCGGCTGGCTCAAGGAGACGCTCGTCGTGCACGTCGGTTTCCTCGTCACGATCCCGTCGCTCGTGACGCGCCTCGCGGCGCTGCACGCGAGCCTGACGCAGCGCCTTGCGCTCCAGCCGCCGCTGCTCGCGCTCCAGGGCCGTCTCGAGCTCGTCATGAGCCAGATCGACTTGCGCCAGGACCGCGCGCGCCAGCAGAGCCTGCGCCAGGTCCGCGCGGCAAAGAAGCCTGCGCAAGGGCGGAGGTACGTCGAGGGCGAGAGCACGGACGAGGAGGGTCTCGACGACGAGGATGCGGAGCTCGAGGACGACGAGGACCTGAGCGAGGGCGACATCGAGGACGTCGTGCTCGGCGGGGCCGGAGCTGAGGGCAAGTCGGACGACGAGGACGACGAGGACGAGGATGACGACGGCTTCGGCGACTTGGAAGACGACGATGTCGACAGCGACCTTGAGGACGAGGAGGACGGCGAGGGCTCGAAGGTCCCGCGACACAAGGTGTGTTGTCTCGCCGTCCGAGTTCTACCTTACACTCCTGACAAGCTTTTCGTTCTCCCGCAGCGCAAGGGCGTCGAGTCGCTGCTCGACCTCGAGGCGGAGGATGACGAGGATTTTGACGAGGACGACGAGTCGCTCGGCGAGGGCGAGGAGCTGTCGGACGAGGACGATGAGGAGGCTGGCGAGGACAGCGAATTCGAGGCGTAGACTCGTGCACACTATCATTGTGCCTCCACCTCGCACCTCCTGCCGCGGCCTCGGGCGGGAAGGATTTCAGAGCAGGAGAGAGCCCGTGTCATCTTGCTGGCATTTGCTCGACAGTTTTTCTGGGCGAACGAAAGCGCTGTAGCTCTCCTGCAGAAGTCTTTGACAATCGCTTACGGTCAAAGTCGAGTTTGCTGGCGTCGGCGAGTGAGGTCGCGCTTGAAGAAGCGCAAGCTTGCCCCTCGCAACCGCCACCGCCTCTCGCCGTGAGTGTGCCCGAACGTGCTCAGCCCCAAAGGCCGTAGCAAAGCTGACTCTACCCGTTGGCACACAGTCTGCTCGCGTGCTGCAGCTCTCCGCCAGCTTTCACCAACTTTCACCCCCTCGACTTCTCTCTGTCGCCCGCAATGTCTTTCGGAGGCCCCGGTTCCGCCTTTTCCTTTGCTGCCCCGACCAGGCCACCCCGCCGCACTAACAGCGGAACGGGGTCGTTCCGCGACGCCGCTGCTGCCGCCGCCCCTCCTCCTTCTGCAGCCGCTTCCGCCCACGGCCCTGCACCCGTTCAGCCGCCTGCGATGCCGACGTTGGGCTCTTTCTCGCCCGCACACGAGCGCGAGAGCCCGCTTGCAAACGGCGTCAACGGCGGGTCGGCGTCGCAGGCTTTCCCTCAGCAGCAGCAAGACACCTCGCCCTCTTCCCGCTCGTTCTCGGCTATCGTCTCGCCCACTGCACCTCCCGGGACCAACAGAGCGGTGGGTGAGCACGGCGTGAACGGCGCGGCAGGAGGGAAACCTTTCGTCTACTCGCGCGAGTTCCTCTTGAGCCTCTACGACGAGGAGAAGGCCAAGAAGCGCCCGATCGAGCTCGCCGCGCATGAAGTCGCGACGAGGGACTTGGGTGGGCCCGGCGGTTCGCACAAGCCGTGGCTGCTGCAGGAATATCGCGAGGGCGAGAAGGAGGTGCGCTCGTTCTGCCAACCTCACGCGTCCCATCTGCTGAATGCTGGCGTGCGCACAGCTCTTCTCGACCACGATCCACCCGGCCAACACCCGTCCTTCGCGCGTCAGCCGCAATGACTCGACGCTGTCGAACAGTAGCGCCGCCGCCAACGGGTCGTCTGCCACGCTCGACCTGTCTTCGCTCGGCACGCTTCCGCGCGACCGCGATCGTGCTCTCTGTTCGCCGTCGTTGCGCTCGCCGAGCATCGACAAGGACGGCGGCATTCTCGCAAGCGCGGGGCGTGAGCGCCGCGCGCGTGAGCGTTCGTCTGGCGGCACGATGGGCATAGTCGGAGGCGTCCTCGGCGGCATCCCTGGCGCGGCCGCTGCCACGCCCACGCGCAAAAAGGACGAGTCGGTTCCCGGCAGCAAGGAGGGCGTGTGGCAGGGCGGACGCTGGAGGCGCTCTGCGCAGGAGGCTGAAGAGGGTGAAAAGGTGTGTGCTCCAACTCCCGCCTTTGTGGTTGATGCAGCCGCTCATGCCCATTCCCAGCAGCGCGCTTCTGCCTTTGGTTCCCGCCGCTTCCCGCTCGACGAGGACGAGTCGAGGCGCTCCTCCCTCTCGACCGGGACCGGCGAGGCGGTGCCCGACACCTGGGACGACGGTGAGGGTAGGACCGCCGTGACCGGTCAGCCGAGCGCCCCTCCGACCACGGACGCTCTGCCCTCAGAGCCGGAGCTCACGGCAAGTGTGCTCGGCTCGCTCGCCCTCGACTCGGACACGCTCGACGACCCGCTTCTTGCCAAGCCGTCGTCGGCCGTACCATCCGGTGCCACCACTCCCGCTCGCGCTGCGCCGCCTCCCGGTCTCGGCAACCTTCCGCCGGCCGAAGTCATGTGGCAGTACCGCGACCCGTCGGGTCAGGTGCAGGGGCCGTTCTCGGCGACGATGATGCACGACTGGTACCGCCAGCAATTCTTCACGCCCGACCTCCGCGTCAAGCGCACTTCGGACGCCGACTTCGAGTCGCTGGAGAACCTCGTCCGCCGCACGGGCGACTCGGAGAAGCCCTTCCTCGCGCCCAAGCCCTCGGCGCCGACTTCGGCCTTCTCGAGCGCACCGGGCACGCCGCAAACCGCTTCGCAGTGGGGCGCCGCTGCGACGAGCCGTGCGCAGACCCCACTGGAGCAGCTCACGGCGGCCGTGGCGCAGGGTCGTTTCGCCGGAGGGGCCGCCAACTCCCCCTTCGGTAGCGCATCGGCGAGCCCGGCGCTCCAGGCGCAGACGCTCCTCCAGCCCTTCGGCCAGTCGGCCGCGCAGGTCGACCCGTGGGGTGCTCCCCTCCCCGCTGCCACGGGCTGGACCGGCCTCGGCAGCATCGCTCCCCAGCAGCAGCAGGTCTTCCAGCAGCAGCCGCAGACGCCGGGCTCGAACCTCCCGCTTCACTCGCCGGTTGACCTGCTTCGTCAGCTCGCCGCTCAGCAGAACGGCGTGCCGGGTCAGCAGTCGTTCGGCCAGGCAGGTCTCCCCGCCGACCCGTTCGGCCGCCCTTCCCCCCTCCCCTCGTCCCCCTTCTTCGACCCGAACCAGCTCGTCCCGGGCAATGCGACCGCCTCGCCCCCTTCCTGGCTTGGTCAGCAGCTCCCCCAGCAGCAGCAGCTCCAGCAGCAGCACCCCTGGGCAAACGCGACGAGCCCCGCCGCAGTCGCGGCGGCCGTTGCTTCGCCGCTGGCTCAATTCGCGCAGCCGCCTGCTCAGCAGCAGCAGAGCGTGCCGGCGCCGATTGGTCCGCCGGCTGCCGCGCCCGAGCAGCCGTCGTCGTGGGATGCCGCCCCCCGCCAGGCTCCTGAGCCCGTCGTCGAGGTGACGGAGACGGTCATCGTCGCCGAGCCCGTGGCGCCCGCCGCACCTGCCACTGTTGCTGTCGTCGAGGAGGTCGAGGTAGCTCCCGCCGCGCCGGCCAAGCAGGCGGCCAAGTCCCCCGTCGTCGAGGCCAAGATGGCGGTCGCGCCGGTCGAGGCTGCACCCGAGCCGTCGCCGTCACCCGCGCAGTCAACGTCGTCGAAGACGCCGGCTGCCGCTCCCTGGGCGAAGGAAGACGTAGCCGCGAGCCCCGTCGCAGCCGCTCCGTCGCCGTCCCTTCGCGAGATCCAGGAGGCCGAGGCTCGCGAGGCGGCGAAGCGGAAGGAGGCTGCGCGCGTCCAGGCAGCGCAGGCGAGCATCCAGGCTGCTCAGCGTGCCGCTGCGCTCGAGGCACAGCAGGCCGCCGAGTCGCTCCCGTCGAGCGTCAACTGGGCTGCTGGGCCTGCGCAAGTCCCCGCGCCTAAGGGCAATGCTGCTGCGCCCTGGAGCAAGCCCGCCGCACCGAGCCCGGTTGTGGCTGTCAAGGGCCAGAAGACGCTCAAGGAGATCCAGGAGGAGGAGGAGCGCCGCAAGAAGGCTCAGCTCGCCGCGCAGCAGCAGGCTGGCTCGCCGGCCGCCGGCAAGGGCTACGCTGGTACTACCGCGCAGGCTACTCCTGCTGTACGTCCATTTTCACCGTCTATGCAGACTGCTACTGACGCCAACGATGCACGATGCAGCCTGCCGGCGCCGCATGGACCACTGTCGCTGTCAAGCCCGCCGTGGTTCGCACTGCTGGTCCTGCCGCCTCCAAGGGTGCCATTCCTGGTCTCCCCGCCTCGCCATCTACCACGGCTGCCGCCCGTGTCGCTAGCAGCGTGCCCGTCAAGCCCGCCGCTGCTGTCGTCCGCCCCGCTGCACCTGCCGCGGCCCTTGCCTCGACGCCCGCCAAGCCCGCCGCTGTGCCCCGCAGCGTCAACGTCAATGGCTCCGCGTCGCCCGCTACGACCGTCTACGACATGGAGAACCCGCCGCCTCCCACGCCCGAATTCCTCGCCTGGACGAAGCAAGCTCTCAAGGGCTTGAACGTTCCGCGTGCGTACCTTCGGTCTGTCCTCTACACGACGCTGTACTGAATGTCTCTCCGAACAGTTGACGAGTTCATTCAGATGCTCTTGTCGTTCCCGCTCGACGCCTCGGCCGACGTGCTCGAGATCATCTCCGACTCGGTCTACGCCAACTCATCCACGCTCGATGGCCGTCGCTTCGCCAACGACTTCGCCACGCGTCGCCGCAACGACGTCGCTGTCCGGTACCCTTCGATCTTCGCGAAGGGCGCTGTACGCACGGCGGGCAAGCCGACGAGCATGGCGGCGGTTCTCGCCGCCACGCCGCAGCCGGCAAAGCAGGAGTGGAACGTCAAGGTGTCGACGAAGAACAAGAAGAAGGGCGGCAAGTAGGCGTGCGGCTGGGGACGGGCGATTTGACGAAGTGAGCGAGTCGTCGAGGCGCTGTGAGAGGTTGAATTGGGTCCCCCTCGCTCCGCTTGCGGGCTGCCAACGGCGACGACACTTTCTCCCATCTTTTGCGTCGCTTTGCACGCGCGGCTCCTTGTGTTCACAAGTCTTGTGCGCTTGACTGGGGACATCTGTCCCGCGAAACGAAGCTTCGGGGCAGGCACGGGTCGCAAGAAGCCCGGGGTAAGTGGCTTGGCAGAAGGCTTTCGGCAGCAATCGGAGCTCCAGGGAGGGCTGATCGCGGCGAAAGGCGACGAGGCGGCAAATGCGCCCTGATCATCAGATGGAGATTGGATGGTCGGCCCGGATCATATCTTCTTCCCCTTTGCGGCCTCTTTTCGCCGCTGCTTCCCTTCGCCCCCGTCGCTGCGCTGCCGGTCTCGCTGGCTTGGCATCCCGATCTTCTTTCTTCGTGCTGCCGCTGAGGCACCGGACAGAAGCTCGAATCGGCAGGAGAATGACCTGCAACCGAGATGAAGATGGACGTCGAGGTGAGCTTTGTTATCTTGCAGGTGTCCAAGATTGAAATCGAGCTGACGGACCTTGTGCACGGAACAGCGGCGAATGTCCCAGTCGGATCAGCGCGAGCCGGCCAGTCACAATCTGATCCGGGAGCCGCCCCTCCTCGCTCGCGAGATCGTGCCAAGGCCGCCTCCCCGTGGCTGCCGTCCACTCTCATTCGCCGACTCCGCTGATTTGGGCGTGATGAGCCCTGCTAGCTTCGCTTGGCGACCCGCTGCCTCGGGTCAAGTCGCAGTGAAATCGCGAGCTCGAGGAGCGAGTGCTCGGTTTCTCTCACGCTCTTGCTGCTTCTCTGCCACCTCTTTCTTCCTCTCCGCCATCTCCTGTGTGTCAGCTTGCTTCCCCTCGCCTCCTACACCTCGTCCAAAATGCTTGCCTTCCTCGCCGCCCCTCTCCTCGCCGGCTCGGCCTTCGCCATGGCTCTCGAGCCGCGTGCCGCCCCGACCGAGTCGCCCGGTGCTGTCGGCTTTGAGTACCCTCCTCTCCGCGGATGGGCGCAGTCGGCTGCGTCGGAGTCGCCTTGCGGTGGCTTCTCTCGTCAGGGAACCTTCAACTACCCCCTCAGTCCGTACACGCTTTCTCGGGCTCTCCAGCCGGCTTCAGCACTCACCGTCGATGTTCTACATCCCCGTAGGCGGCAGTGACATCTCGCTCAAGCTCCTCCGCGATGTCTACAACGTTCAGGTCAAGTACGCGCCGGGCGAGGCGACGGCGGACAGTGACTTCCAGACCTACACCTCGGCACGCGAGCACGTCTACTCGGGCAACCAGTGCTTTGAGTCGCCGAACTTTGGTGCGCATGAGTCGTCGTGATTTGTTCCGCGCCTGAGGCTGGTGGCTGACGACCCGTCTTGCTCTTGTTCAGCGTCACTTGGCATGCAGGCCGGTGACACGGTCACGCTCCAGGTGACTGGACAGACTGGCCCGAAGCGCACCACCGTCTACCAGTGCGCCGACATTGTCCTTGTCGCCGACGACCAGTTTGTCCAGACCGAGACCTACACCTGCCGCAACTTCACGGCGTCGACCCAGACTCGCGGTGACCAGAAGCCGAGCTCCAGCGCCCTCTCTGCGTCGTCGAACTCGGGCTCTAGCAACGACCAGCCGGTCTCGCCTGTACGCTTTGCTTCCTCGATCCACCCTTCGCTCGCGTTGAGTTGACCTTCTCATCTGACATACAAGATCGGTGCTGGCTTCATCGGCGCTGCCGTCGCCGTCGTTCTTTGCGCTGTCCTCGTCGCTGGCGCCTACTTTGCGGGCGTCGCCAAGTTCGGCTCGCGCTCCAAGCTCGCCGCTCTCCCGACAGCCAACTCCGCCCGCCACGACGAGATCCCCGCCTACGACGCTGCCTCGATGACCTCGCGCGGCTCGATGGTCAAGGCCTGAGCGCACGTCTCGCGCTTCAATCTCTCGCCCTCACCTCTCTCCGCATCGTAGCTTCGGTCGTCCCTCCTTCCCGCACACACGCTCACGCCGAGTGGTGATCCCTTCCCTAGTGCCCATCTCTCCTCGTCTGTTCTGGCTTATGTTTGGCTGGTACCTCAGCTTCGAAAATGACATTCCCGTTGCACCTCGTCCTCGCGACTTTCCCGAGACTTCGCAGAAGTGGAGGGTCCTCCCACTGTCGACCCAAATCCAAGCTGGCCGTGCCTGCCACAGGCACTGTCTCACATCTCCACTCCCGTTTTTTGTGGAGCTCCTTGTGTTTGCCCAACGTGCCTCTAATACAGAAGGAGTGCCTGTGGGTGAAGACAGTGCCTGGTCCGCAACTTCCATTCCGCCACACCTCGTCTCTTGTTGAGGTTTGCGCTCTCTGTTGTTCGCTGCAGACACCCTCAGCTTATTTGTGTGCGTTGTCCCGGCTTGTTTCTGGTCTCCGAGCTATCTCCACGGCTCTGGCAGGCCTTTTGGAACAGCTTTGCCGCTCAATGTTGCTTTGTCCTGGCTGCCCCATTGCGCGCTGCAAGCTGCGCTTCAAGCCTTGCCGTCAAGGGCGGCAGCCTAGTGAGCTTTTTGGGCTGCAAATGCGCTGTACTCAAGGCTGTACTGCATGCGGCTCTTCGCTCCGCAGTGGTTCCTGTCGACGACTTCATCCATGCGCAAATCCTGTTCTACTTGGCTTGTTTGGCATGTTACGGGTGTGAGGCTCCTCATGACACTTTGTCTAAGGCCGAATTATGTCTGCGCTGCTCGGCTTGGGCAGGCAAGTCTTCTTTAGGCCTGCAGTCCAGTGCAGGTTCCGCCGCTGGGGCTGGTGCTGGCGGGTTCTTCGTTTGGCGGGAGCTTCGAGGGCAGCTGAGCGATGCGAACGAAGACGGGTAACGTGAGTAAAGTGCAACGAATACGAGTCTACGGTTCTAGCACACCTGAGCGATGCGAACGAAGACGGGTAACGTGAGGAAGAAAGAGACGATGTGGCCCGTCGAGCGAACGCACTCGCTCGAGTGACGAGGGTCGGTGACAACGAGGGTGTGGAGAGTCTTCTAGCACGAGAGCGAGCAGTCTAAGAAGCGGGGAGAAGCGGAGATCAACGAGAAGAAGGGGTTCGGCTAAGTGGGGCTCAGTGCGCTGAGCGTACCTCCAACACTTCGTGGCCCGCACAACGCAGGACGTGCTCAGCCGCCAGCGTCAATACACCAGTAGGTTTCCTGCGCACATTCCCAAGCTTTGCGGGTGGATGGTGAGCAGGGCAGATGACAAACAAAGGGGCAACAAGAGCGTGAGCGAGAGCCGAGGGGACGCACAGACATCGCCAAGGGTGCGCAGATGCCTTGCGCGTGAGTGGGAAATACTGAACTCGTTGCAACTTGAAGCGAAGTCTCGGGTTTTGCCGCTTGCCGGCCTTCCCCAGCTCATACCTTCGTGCCTTCTTCAATTGATCTGACGACTGGATCTACTGAATGGTTCCTGTTGATCCGCCCCGTCGCTTGCGGGCTCGGAACTCGCGAGTCCCTCTTTTTGGGGACCTTCCCAACGAGGTCAGGAGCCTCCGGCAACGAGCTGCACTGCGCCTCGCTTGACCGACCTGCCTGCTTTGCTCGCTGGCCCATTCTCTCGCGCCTGGCTCGCAATGCAAGCTGGGCGCCTTGATGAGATCGCGCGGGTGAGTTCTGCTGGGAACGCGCGAGGGCGTTGCAAGCAAGCGCCTTCAGGCGCACCATCAAAGGGGGTGGTGGTCAAGGTGAGATGAAGAGGACGCAACAGAACTAGAGAGACGACGTGAAAAGGTAACAGAGGGGCACAGGTCTATACAGCTAAGGGCAAGGAAAGAACGAAAGGAGTGTTCGGGGTGAGTCGCGTGCGCCGAGTCGCGCCCTAGCAAGCAGAGTGTCCATCGGAGCGGATACGGCTACACGAGAGAGAGAGAGCAAGATGAGTGGAACGGGAGAGAGAGGTTAGGGGAATCTTGCGGTCGAGGAGGGGCGGGGGAGACAATGTCTGTGGAGAGCCCTACTGCGCGACAGCGGCAGCCTCGAGGGCGACGACCGAGCGGCGCTCCTTGCCGGGCGCAAGGGTTTTGCGGCAGCGGCCCTTGCCGCCGCCCGAACGGCGGAAAGAGTCCTCGAGAGCCCAGCCAACCTGGCACGAGTAGACGTGGCACGCGCCCGACTCGCAGGTGACGCCCTGGGCGCCCTTGATGGCAGTGCAGTCCTCGCCCATGCCCTTGGACGCTGTGGACGGAGAACAATCAGCCGGTAGCCAGGGTCGGTGAGGACTGTAGCGAGACGCACTGCAACCGCCGCACGACTCGAGCTCGATCTTCGTGTCAAGGCACTCGTAACTGCAACGAGATGTCAGACAGTGAAGGCGAGAGAAGCAGCAGGAGGCCAGACTTACGTGCCCATGCGAGGGAAGCTGCGGAAAATCCGGCAAGGTCAGTTCCGCTCCTGTGCACAGGCAGAGCATTGTAACGCACATAGGGCAAGCCGTCTCGCCGATGGGGCACAACAGGCGCGAGTCGAGCGTCTCCCACGGCTGCTCCTCGATGGTGCGCTTGACAAAGTCCATGACCTTCTCAGCCTTGCCCGACGCATCGTACAGGCTCGACGGCTGCGGTGCCGCCGCGTGGTCGTGCCCCGCCGCCTGACTCGGGCCCGGCTTCGAGCCCGCGGCCTGACTCGCACCGGCGGCCTGGCTCGCGCCCGGCTTGGGCGCGACGGCCGACGGCTTGTGCGACGGGCGGTGCGAGCCCGTCGGGAGCGAGGCGGACGGCTTGGCCGATGCGCCGGCGTGCGAGCGCCAGGTTGCGGACGCAGAGGGCTTTGCCGAGCCCGAGGGCGAGCTCACGAAGGCGTTCGAGACACCTGCCCGTTCGGAGGGAGGAGAGACACATGTAAGTCAGCGGAGAGTCGCGTGATTGAGTAAGCGACCCGGAAATTCCGGAGATGCTGGACCCCCAAAAAGTTGTTCGCTAGACACCATGGGATGGCGCAATGAATGCCAGGAGCGGGACAGGACGAGGAAAAGAAGGGGAGAGGGAAGCGCACCGTAGATCATGTCGAGGAGCTCATCCGAGAGCGTGCGCTTCTTGGCGCCCGCAAGGCCCTGCTTGCTCGTCCGGGACGGGTTGCGCTGCTTGAGCTGGGCGACGGTCGAGGTAAAGCGGCGGGCGAGGCTGGGCAGCTGGAAGGCGGGCTCCGTCGAGTTGCCGGCGTCGATGGCGGCGGCCGTCACCGGCGAGGCGAGGAGCGCAAGCGCGGCGAGGACAAGGATGCAGTGGACGCGGTGGAGCATTGTGGGCTGTCGCGTGCTGGGGGTCGAGGATCGGAGTTAAGGGGATGAGCCGGGTCGAAGTCGAGGGAGGGACCGCGGCAACGAGGAACGGAGAAGCTGGCCGCTGTGCACGGACAGCGAGTAGCAGCAGCGAGCTGGACTGAGCACAAGCAAGAGACGGCGGACAGGCGAGAGGGAAGAGGAAGAGGAGCGGAGGAGGCGGGGTGCGCTCGGCGCGAAAGCAGGGTCGTCGGGAGAGCCGAAGCGCGCGGGTTGGCCCCGCAGACTGCCAGGATAGGTATCGCTCGCGGTCCCGGTGAGGAAGTCGGCTACAGCGGCCAAGCCTCGTGGGCTGAACCGACGAGTTGGCGGTCCCGTGCGGGTGCGAACTGAGAGCCCGGCATTCGTCCTTGGAGGAAAGCGGGAGGATGATCGCGTGCCTGTCGAGGATCGCCCGGGAAGACGGGAGAAGATGGCGCGCGAATACAGAGGGAGAAGGCTCCTGCTCGGTAGGGATGGCCATTGCGCAAGTTCGCAGACTAACCCAAGCGGGAGGAAGGCGAAAGCTTGGAACTGGGCGGCAGTCTAGCGGAGTGTGCAGTGATGGCGGAGCGTACGTGAGCCATTCTCTCTGTTTCGGAGTGTAGCAATTGAGCGATGCGCAACCCTCAGCCTCTGGACGACGAGATGGCGGTCCGCAGACCATCCGAGCGGGATGGCGGGCACGAGAGCGAGGCGAGGCCACCTCACGGTCTGGCGGCTGTGCGTGCGCGTCAGAGGACACAATCAGAGTCCAGCAACGCAAAGCAGCAGTCGTCGAACGCTCAGAGCGTAGTAGCGGCCGCAGAGAGAGCGAGAAGCGCATCCGCGGGGAACTTGGGCGCAAGAGCGAGCGCGAGGCGACGAGCAGCTCGACTCCACCCGCCATGCTGTCCCGGATAGCCGCCCAGCAGGCTCGCAGTGCGCTTCCTGCTATTGCAAAGCCTGTCCCGCTCGAACTGACCGCGCTCGTTGCGTCGTTGCAGCGCCTCTCGCCGCCTTCGCCTCGCTCGCGGCGCCGCTCGCTGCAGCGTCGACGAGCGCAGCAGCGACCGCCGGGAGCAGCCAGCCGCGCTCCTTTTCCACCTCGGCACCGGCGGGCGAGTCTCGCGCGCGGCGCAAGACGCGGCTGGTGCGCAAGGCCAACCTCGAGAAGAAGGCGCAGCTCGTCCGCCAGCACGAGCAGAGCCGCCCGGACCCCGTGCTCGGCTTTGCAAAGGGCAACGACGCGCTGTGGGACAAGAGCCTGCTCAAGAGCATCCTCCTGAACCGCGACGAGGTGTGGGCGCAGCCGGCGCAGGCAGATGCGACGGGCGCAGGCGCAGACGCAGCTGCACGGGGCACGGCCGGCGCAGAGGGGTACACGCCAGAGCTCTACAACTTTGGCCTCGACGCCCAGACGGCCGAGCAGCTCTCGTCCGTCCTCCCGGCCACGGCTGCCCTCCGCTCGACGCTCGGCGACCAGGCCACGAGCGTCGACGCCATCATGCTCGAGCGCTTCGAGACGGCGACGACGCGCGAGGAGGCCAAGCGCGACGCCCTGATGCGCATCGTCGACCTGCGCAACGCCGACTCGAAGGGCATCGAGGTCGAGAACACGCGCCGGATCGTCGCGACGTTCGGCCGGACACCAGGCGACACGGCCTCGCCCGAGGTGCAGTGTGCGTTGGTCTCTTTGCCATCGCTTGCACAAGCACAGGCTGACAGGACCGTCCCGCAGCCGCCATTCTGACGATGCGCATCCGCTCGCTCGCCGCGCACCTCATCTCGTCTCCGCGCGACGTGCAGAACCGCCAGGCGCTGCGCCAGCTCATCTCGCGCCGCGCCAAGATCCTCAAGTACCTCCGCGCCGTGTCGGTCAGCCGCTACGAGGAGTGCCTCGACCAGATTGGCGTCGAGCCGCGCGCGGTCGAGGGCGAGGTGATCGTCAGCAAGGCCGAGCTGCGGACCATGATCCGCGGGGCATAGACGGGAAAGCAGGGGTCGGTCGTAGGATCTTGTACTATACGCAGTAGCAACTCTCGCATCTTTCGGACCGGTCGTGTGAGGTAGTCAGGACGAGACACGCGACCTGCCCGCTTCGACAGCGAGGACCTCGGCTCGGCAGCCTTTGCAAATACACTGCTGCTCTGCTCTCGACCAGTCGGCGCGCGCAAAGATCCTGTTGTATGCGCTGCAATGCACTCGGCACCTCCCGCTCAGTCCGTGGATGCACATCCTCGGCACCCTGCGAGCGTCGGCGCGAAATCAGCGCACCGTTCCGCATTGAACAGCATGCAAAGGCGCGGACAATGGCAACGCACCGCAATGTGAGCACTCGACGATGACGCCCGGCTTGAGCTGCGCTTTCGGCACTCGGCAGATGCACGTCGAGCCCGCATAGTTCATGTCCTGCAAAAGTCATCAGCGTCAGTATGTTCGGTTCACTGCAGCCGCTCAGAGCACTGCTGCTTTATGAAGGGCAAGTCGATGCGAGAATACGCACCCTCGACTGGATGCACCGCGCGCAACACAGCTTCTCGTACCCGTTCTTCTTCCACTTGGCAATCAGACTGCAGGAGCGCACCGTCAGTCATCCAACCTCGCTTCAAGACGCGTGGGCAGCTCTCGTGCTTGTGCCGCAAGCGCAAGCGAGGCGAGCTGGCGCGAGAAGGCGAGACTCACTTTGCGTCTGCGTACTCCTCCTTGAGCAACCAGTCGTACAGCTCGCGCGATATCGCTTCTCGCTTGTAGTACAGATCGTAGATGTATCTGCACGCGCGCACACGAAAGGCGAAGTCAGCAAGGCATCGCGCAGTCGTGGCTGCCATCGGCTGCAGGCGTCTCGCCAGGCAGCTACAGCCGATGTAGCACGACTGTGGTGCACAACTGGACGACGCACCGGCTGCGGGTGTGGACAATGCGCATGATGGGCCACAGGCTCTCGTTCTTGCGCTTGCCCTCGTGGCTCTCCGCCTCGGCTGCGGGATGGGTGCGTCAGCGTGGTCCGCTGGCAGTACGGGACGGCGACGATGAGCCGGACCGTCGCGCATCTTGCGGTTGTACTCTTCGAGGATGTCCTCGATCTCGTCGAAGCCTTCGGGAGGCGGCTTGGTGCGGCTGCGGGACGAGCGTTCCCTCTGGTCAGTAGTCGCCTTCTCAGAGACACCAAGGGGAGAGACCGGCGCACTTGGTCTTGATCTTGGGCATGGTGTCGACGAGAGTCGGCGGAGAGACGAGGCTGCGAGGTGATGAAGCTGCTCGAGACGGCTCAAGAGACGAGGCGAGCGCGAGGCAGGTCGGAGGGTGTCGAGAGTGTGGCTGCAGTGGCTCTGCAGCAACCAGCAGCAGTCTGCGCGGAGAAGCGAGAGTCGTCGTGGCTCAACTTGGCCGCCGCTCGTCGTCGTCCTGGTTCCGCGCCGACGGCTCATCGACATGTCAGCTTGCGATTCACTGCTGCCTGCATCAGACTGCTGAGCGTATCAGAGGCCGCATGAGCTCGAGCACTCGCTTCTGCGCTTCCGCTAGTCGCGTCTCCCACGCTCCCCCTTCGCTCGCTCGTCTCCTCCGGCTCGTGCTTTTATGAGGCTGTGGGACGCATTCGCCCAGCTTGCAAGCCATTCAGCGCATGGTCAATGCTCAGACACGTCGCGCCACGCGCAGCACGGACGTCGGGTCCTCCTTACCACCGTCCGTCGTGCCTCCTCTCTCCCGCTGGCTCCCGTCTGTTTCCCTCTGCTCTTTGCTTCTCTCCCCCTTCTTCCCTTCCCTTCGGTCGCTCGCCCTTCCTCCATCTTCACTCACCCTAGTCGCCCTCGCCGCACCATGTCCCGCCCCTCGTCGACCCGCGCCGCCGCCCTCTGCGCGCTCCTCTTCTCGCTCGGTGTCGCCGCCCAGAACCAGGTCGCCACGCCGCAGAGCATCTACCAGTGCACGCCCGCCTCGGTCTCGTACACCTGCGTCTCGCCGCCCTGCACCGTTGTCGCGCGCCCGTCCGACGACCCGGGCTCGAGCCTCGCGACCCTCGGCGAGGTCAACGACCAGTCGGGAAGCGTGTCGTGGCGCCCGGTTGACGCGCCTGAGGGGTAAGTCGTGTCTGCTCAGCTGCATTCTCCAAATGCGAGATGAACGCCGCCTGGGGCCGTCGTTCGCTTCCGCTGGTCCTCGCAGCAAGAGGCCCTAGCACGAAGGGATGCGACCGCTGACGCTCGACTTGCCGAAATTCCGACATTCCACCTTTCAGCACGTCTGTGACCTTCTGGATCACCGACTCGAACGGCGCGACCATCTCGAGCGCGCCTATCACCGTCGCGGCGGGTTCGGACGACTGGTCCGTACCTTCCCTCCTCGCTCCCGCCCTGCTGAAAATTATCAGCTCGCTGACTCTTTGCGGCTCACAGCCTCAACGGCGGCGGCTCTTCGGCCTCTGCCGGCGGCGCGAGCTCGAGCGGCAGCTCGGCGTCCACCGACGCTTCGTCGACCGGCGCCACTTCCTCCGGTCGCGGTACCAGCTCGGCCGCAAGCACGGCCGGAACGAGCACCGCGAGCCATTCCGGCGCTTCGACTGCTAGCGGCGACGAGGCGTGAGTCGCCAGATCGTGCAGCGCCATTCGCGCTCGAGCGCGCAGGCCGCGATCTTGTCAGAGAAGAGTGCTGATGGAGTCCCCATGTCACGCTGTCCCGCAGTTCGGAGACTGCGTCGCCATCGAGCGACAGCAAGGACGGTGACAACTCGGCTGCCGGTCTCGCCATCAAGGGCTCGTGCGTCTCGTCCTCTCCTCTCTTCTCGTGCTCCCAAGCGGCTGAGCCTGACCACCCTTCGTATCGCAAACTCCGAGCAGTGCTCTCTTCGCCGGCATCATCGGTCTCGCCGCCATGCTTGCCTGATTAGTATTCCCCGTAGACCAGCACAGCACGCTCGAAGACCGTCATTGCCGACTCCTCATACCCCTTTCAAGAAGTTTCCGCGATAGACATTGCAAGCCACTCTCTTTCCGTCATGGGCGCTCGGCTCGTGTCCCTCCGAGAGAGACGAGAGAGAAAAGCCAACGAGTTGCCTTCGCAAGCGTTCCCGCGCCGCCATCGAAGGCGAAGCCCCAAGCCGAAAACCGCCTCTCTGCAAGCCCGTGCATGCAATCGTGCGCAGCGTATTGATTCGCGCGGTAGCTACGAGTTGAACACGCGCGTAAAGAGCTGGTCGTGCCTCGTCGCGACAATCTCGCCCAGCGGCCAGGTCACGACTGGCGTGGGCTTCACGGCCGTCGCCTTGAGATCGTCATCCCAGATTCCTCGCCAGGACGGGTCGGTATCCCACCAGTCGTCCTCCCCTCCTTCTCCCGCTGCTCCCCCTGCTCTTGCCTGTTCCTCCATCTCGAGCGCCGCCGAGTTCTGCTTCGCTTCGGGCGGTGAATGCGACGTCGCCGCGACCGCCTCGTCCACGAGCGGGCGCACGTCCCACAGCAACATGCGGTGCGCGAGGTACGGGCCGACGGTGTTGACGCGGACGGCGGAGGAGAGGAGCGAGCGTGCGTGCAGGAAGAGGAAGAGCGACAGGCTGGCTTCTGTGGGACACAAAGCCATTGCCGCACAGGACGAAGGAGCACTGTCAGCGCTTCCCGTAGTCCAAAGAAGCACACAACGCTTGTACTCACCGAGACTCAGCCCGACGGCCGCCGTCAAAACAGCAAATGCAACGCTCATGTGCCCGTTCGCGCTCCCCACCTCGTGCTGCTGAGTCCTCACCGCCGCTCGATACCTCCTCACGAGCAGCTTGACGTCCTCGTCGGCGGGCCCGCCGTCGCCCGGCAGCGGTGCGAGTGCGCGCTCGTACAGCGTCAGGAGCGCGACGCCCTGCGCGGTCGACGCGCGGCGCGCGACGTGGTTCAGCGTCATGGCCTCGCAGAGGGCGTCGGCGGCGAGGACGCCGGACAGCGCTGCGTCGACATGGGCGGTTGCGGGCGAAGCGGAGGAAGCGGAGGACGAGGTCGAGGGAGACGGGTCGGGCTGACGGGACTGGCGGAGGGACGAGACGGCCGAGTGGGCGGCTCGGAGGAAGGGGACGTTGAGCCGTGCGTACGAATGGAGCGAGAGCGCGACAAAGGCGAGCAGAGAGGCCTCGGCGGGAGGACGCGGGCGTGGAGTCGGCGACGGCGCACTGCCGGGTCTTGTTGGCGGAGGGAGCGAGAGGTAGCCGTGCTGGATCCACGACTCGAGCCCGCTCGACGCTACGAATCCTCCCGTCGGCAGATTCGAGTCGGACAGGAGCACGAGGAGATATTGCTCGAGCGAGGAAGACGGCGATCCTGCGCCCAGGTCGAGCGCTTGCATGCTTGTCAAGTGCGCTGCAGAGTGTATGAGCTGTCTCCAGAGCCAGATGGAGCCGACAAAGGGAAGAGATGAGGGAAGAGGAGCAAATGCACTCTCTCTCCAAGCGATGAAGACCTCAACTCGCTGCGATAACGATTCTATCTCGAGCACACTACAACTGGAACTCCATCGCGCCTTCCTGCCCGCCTGCAGCCTTCCTCGCGCGCTCCATGACGGCGAGCCCGACCCCTTCCTCCTTGACTGCCTCGACAAAGATGAGGTCGACGCCGGCCGGACCCGAACCGGCCTCCGACTCGCGCGGCAGCGCATCGAGGAACCGCAGGCCGGCGAAGAGCCGCTGGGCGGCCTCGATGGGCCGGTCGACCGATCCGAGCGAGTACGACAACACGTCGATCTCGTCGAGCGCGGGGAGGTTCGACTCTTCTCCTGCGCCGAGAGTCGCGAACGGAGATTCGGGCGCAGGCGGGAGACGCACGCGCGCGCAGGTAGAGGCGGACGAGGCGAGGGTCGAGACGGTCGAGGCGCCGAGCGACGAGAGCGTCGAGTCGGTGAGCATGAGCCCGACGCGGAACCGTGCCGGAGTCGCAGAGCTCGCGCCGTCGTCCTCGAGCATCCCAGCAGGCGTGTGCGTGAGAGCCGTGAGCTGGATCAAGTCCTGCAGGCTCGGCAGCGGACCGTCGCTGTGCGCGCCCTGGACCGGCTGCACCAGGACCACCTTGGCGTTGCCCGGCGCGTAGTGCTTGTACTTCATGCCCGGCGTAGTCGGCTTGTCCTCGAGGTCCTTGCTACGGAAGTCGCGCGCGTAGACCTGGATCGCGCGCTTCGCGCCGTCTCCCTCCGACGATGCTGCCGTTGCGAAGCCGGCTTCGCGCAAGCACGCCTCGAGGTCTTCGGCCGAGACGCCGCCCGCTCGAAGGACGCGCAGGGCACCCTCGCCGCCTTCGTCGCCGTCGGCAGGCGGAACCCAGTCGACGACGGTGCTCTCGACGCCGACCTCGCATTCCCCGCCGTCCAACACCGCTCCGACCCCTCGTCCCTCGCCGAGGTCCTCCATGACGTGCTGCGCCGTTGTCGGACTAGGCCGACTCGACAGGTTGGCACTCGGCGCCGCGAGCGGGAGCTTCGAGTGCTCGATGAGGCGGAGCGCGAGCGGGTGGCTCGGCATGCGGATGCACAGAGACGGGTGGCCGGCCGTCACTTCGGGCGCGACGGCGATGCGCGGCGGGTCGACGGCCTTTCCCTTGCCTTTGGCGTCGAGCGGGAAGACGAGGCTGAGCGGACCGGGCCAGAAGCGGTCCATCAGCGCTTCGTACATGCGCGGGAGCGCTGCCGGCGCCGGTTTGCCGTCAGGCGTGGCCGATGGAGTCGAAGGGAGGAGCTCGTAGAGCATGTCGCGGTTCGAGACGTGCACGATGAGAGGGTTGTCGCTCGGACGGCCTTTCGCGCTGAAGATGCGCTTGACGGCGGTCGACGAGAGCGCAGAGGCTCCGAGACCGTAGACCGTCTCTGACGGGAAGGCGACCGGGAGGTCTACACGAAGCAGGGCGGAGGCGGTGTCGAGGGAGGAAGCGAGCTCGGCGTCCGACTTCGTCGGGAGGAGCTGCGCCTTGGCTGGCGGCTCTGCTGGCGTACTCGAGGTCGAGGCAACGGGTGCAGCTTGGGCGGGCGACATGGTGGACGTGCGAAAGAGGCGGTGGAAGAGGCGAACCGGAGACGAGAGCGCTCGCATGCAGCGGCGACGTCGTATGCGGGTCGCAAGGTGAGCTGTAGGAGCAACAGGGGGTGTCAGCTACGATACTTCGGCACTCCCACGCAGCCCAGGGCCACAAGAGCCGAGTTGAGGCGTTGCGCACCGCCTCGCGAGGAAAAGGAGGCGCGGGCAGCAGCAACTCCGCGTGCGCGGCAGTGAAACGTCAGAAAGTCTCACCAGACCTGTGCAAGCTAGCGTAGGGCCACACAAGCTCTTCCGCGGCGATTCGGGCGGATATCCCTCGATGCTATGAAGTCAACCCGCGCTTCCGCTTACAAATGGCGTCTGGCCCACTCAACACGGACTCAGGAAGACTGCGCAACTCTTGAATCGTGCAAAGCGACACCCTATCAGCCCCGATTCTCAGTAGATCGAACCCCAAACGTGCCCGTACCCGTCGTACAGGTAGTCGTCGTCGTCGTCGTACTCGTCGCTGTACCATCCCTGGCCATCCTCATCCTCCGGGTAGCACCCTTCAACTTCGAGTTTGAGCCCGCGCGCCGCGGCCCACTTCCGGAGCCCGCAGCGGCAGTCGCTGTCGACGACGAACGGCCACACGCCGAGCGCGACGTACTTGAGGCGCGGCATGCGGTCGAGCACCTGCATCACGCGCTCCTCGAACCCGGACGGGCGCGGGTGGCCCTCGGCGCTGTCGAGGTCGCGCGCGGTGAGGTCGCCCCAGAACGTCTGCCGCAGGTCGAGGTGCGTGAGCGTCGCGCCGCTCGAGTCGGCGAGGAGCGAGAGGCGCGCGACGTCCATCGCGCTGCACGAGCGCAGCTCGAGCTTGCGCAGGTGCTTGAACGTGCCGAAGAAGGCGAGCGGGACCGCCGGGCCCTGCACCGCGTCGGCGTAGTCCTCGGGCGAGCCGTCGTACCCGCTAATGACGCCCAGACTGGAGGAGCGCAAATCAAAGTGCGTGATGTAGTTGGTGGCGAGCGCCTTCATGAGGGGCGTAAAGTCGAGGCCGCGCATGTTGCGCCCGAGGCGGATCTCGAGCGACCGCAGACCGGCGATGCCCTTCGGGAGGTAGGCCACCACCGAGAGGAGACAAGCGGCCGAGACGTCGACCGACAGCTTGCGCGTCACGTAGTGCGGCCGCTTTGTCGTCGCGTGCACGTGCTTCGTGAGCTGGAGCGAAATCGAGTCGAGGCGCGGCATCGTCGTCCCGCCCAGGCCGCGGGCGAGGGCGCGCACGATGGCATGCTCGTTGTTGACCTTGGGCTCAACGAAGCGGCATATGATGTTCTGCACCGCGCGGCCTGCCATGAGCAGCCTGGCGACCTCGAGCGCCTGGTCCGTGTCGGTGAGCGCGACCGTAGCGCGCGTCACCTGCGTACACAGGCGCAGCATCTCGCTTTGCCATTCGAACGGCGCGATACTGCGGTGTATCGCCGACGAATAGGGTCCGCATGGCGAGCGGACAAAAGTCGAGACGGACGAGGCGAGGTGCGTGAGCTCTCGCACTGAGCCTTGAAGATTCGGGTGCTGCTTGAGCGTCTGCAGGAGATTGTAGGCCTTGTCGCGGCTGAGGTACAGGCCGGTCTGCTTGGACGGCGAGCGGTACAGCGCGCGACGGCCAGACGCGACGAACGAACGGCAGGTCAAGATCCAGCTTCGCAGGGTTTGCAGCTCAACTGCGGGCGCGAGCAGTCAGTCTACAGCAACGAAAGCCGTTCGCAATCAGGACTTGCAGGCAGTGTTCACGAGATGCGAGACGATCAAGTCGAGAACCTCCTCCGGCATCTTCGCGATTGGTGTTCCTGTCGGCTTGGCCAAGGCACAGACAGCATGCTCTGGGCTGCCGCACGCATCGTAGGTCAGCGGCAGCTCGTACACGCCTCGACGTTGCCGACGACCGCGATGAGTTGATGTCGAGTGCACCGGATAGCTGAGAGCGCAGAGCTCCGGCGAAGGCACGGAGGGGGCGGTCGACGTACCGATGGACATAGAGGCCCGGCAAGATCGGTAAGAGCGGGACGTCCATCGACCGCACGATTGAAAGGCGATGCGGACAGAGGCAACTTCCGCGACGCGAACCTCGCGAAAGTGGGGAGCGACCGCGACGAGCTCTGTGTCGAGCAATGGCGGGATGCTCTCTCACACTTTCTGGAAGCTCACAGTGTGCACGAACAGCCGAAAACGCGAAAGGCCTCTTGTATCGTGTGCGGCCTTACACAATCCTCGTCTCGTGCCATCCTCGACTACTTGTCCGATTGCTCCAGCTCAACTGGCCTTCTCGCGACGCAATCCTCATCTCCCTTTCGACGCCGCTGCTCGTCGGGCGCAGGGAGGCGGGGCGTATCAGGCGAGAGGAAGTAAAGCTGACTGCGGCGCCGCGTTCGTCGAGAATCTGCCCGAGCACAGCAACGTGAGCTCCGATCGAGCGGTAAGGAGAAGAACTTCGAGCTCACCTTGTTGAGAGCACAATGAGTACAACAGAGTGTCCGATCACTCGTGCGTCCGCCTCGGTCCGTCACGACACGATTGCGGCCAGCGCAATAGCCACCACCCCTCCATTCGACTCGACGCCGCCCTCTGCACGCGCAGCTCGCACTACAGTCTCGGGAGCTCGGCGAGGGGAATTCCTCCACCGTTGCTCAGGCTGCCCTTGCGCACGGGTATGAAGGCGCGCTCCGGCGGGCTGGGGAGCGAGAAGGTCGGAAACCGGGGAGGCTTGACGCCGGGCGGGAGGAGTACGAGATTCAGCTTGGAGGGCGTCGAGAGGCGAGAGCGGGGCATAGTGTCTGCTTTCTGGGAAAGGTGCGAGGCGGACAGAGAGGGAGCCGAGTGGGGCGGGAGAGGCGTCGCACGCTGTAGACTTGCACGGTCAATGCTACGCGCTTGCACAGTCAAGAAGACTCGTTGCGCACCTGCACAGCAGCCTGGCGGGCTTGCACGAGGATGACCCGGACGCGCCACGAACAGCGACGGACAGGAGCTGCGAGAACGGCAGGAGCGTTGGAGCGGCGCGCGAGCGTACACGCGTGCCTCACAGATGCTTCTGCGCGTGCAGCGACCAGCGCTGCAGAGCAAGACGCAAGAGTTGCAAAGGGCGGAGGACAAGGCGAGCCGAGGCCGATCGCGAAGAGGACGCGATGAAGCGTTCAACCCGCAGCGAGCGCTGGTCTGGAAGGGGCAAAGCGGCCTATTACACACTCAGAAGCCAGGCACAAACACCGCACACGCACTTGAAGCCGACGCTGCCCCGCGATGCTCCCCTTGCTTCCGCTTCCGCTTCTGTCGTGCGCCCACCGCTCACACCGACCATGCTCGGCCCGCTTGTAAAGGCGCAGCTAGTCGCCTTCCTCACCAACAAGGTGCGTCGTGTCTTCCCGATCCGCTCGCCACTGTGCTGATCCTCTGCCAACTCTCACCAGCTCCTCGAGAGCAAGGCCTTCACTGGCGCGGTTGCGTCGCTGCACGGGAGCGTCACCAAGCTGCAGCAAGGCGCCTACGACCGGCTACTGCAAGCGACCGGTGCGCGGCCTCCTCCCCTTCCGTCCTTCGCCTCTTCCGCCATCCGCTGACCTTGGCTCGCGTCTCTCCGCAGAAGAGTACGACCGCAAGCACCCGCCGCCACACCTCCAGCAGGAGGCTACATCTGAGACGCACCGTCCGCGGCGAGGCGAGCCGATACGAGATCAGCAGGCGGAACTGCTGAAGCTCATCGAGAAGACGCGGCGGGAGCTCGAGAAGGACGAGGGGCGGAGGCGACCCTGAGATGAGCTCTACGGGCGTACTAGACTGAGGTGTCCATTATGGTGCGCTTGGCGCTCCTCTCGCTGCCGAGGTCGTCGAAGCTGACTCGCTCGTGCGCGCAGTTGTTTCACTTCCTTCGCCTTCCCTGTTGTTTCGCCATTACGCGCCTCGATGTCTTTGTACAGCTTTCAACTCGTCCGGGATACTACTAGAAGACTATACATTCCTGCACGCACGGTATCACCTCGTCCTCCTCGGGAGACAAGCGAAGGGCAGTGTACAGCAGGCGAAGAAGCGGGCGCAAGTGTCTGTTGAGGGAGAAAGAAATGCTATGTGCGGTGCGAAGCGATTCAGGAGCAGCCGCCGGTGCTGAGGCGATTGCGCGGCCTGCGGTACGGAGACTGGTCGAACGTCGAGATGTTCGCGCTTTTGGGCGGGAGCCATCAATCAGCTCCGAGTCCATCACGTGCGCAGTAAGTCAAGGGCGCACTTATTGTAGATCTCGGGGTGGTCCGCGATGTATTTGGACGTTGCTGCACCGCAAATCTGAATGAATACCCGAGCCCATTGAGTGAAATGATGGTGACAAGCTCACGATAGTCCTTGGGATCGCAGCCAACGTTGGCTTTCCCCTTCTGATATACTCTGTTTGCTCGCCCGCGACGTCAGCGTCGAAAAGGCACGACAAGAACCGAATGAGGACGAACCGGACGTAGTCGATCAGCAGCTCGCCAGGGAAGCGGATCTTGCCCCTGCAAGCGAATGACAGATTGTCAGAATGACTCGAGAGCGTCTAGACCGCTGTACGCACCATTCGGGCTGCTGAAAGGAGTAACTGCGCGCGTGGGAAGCAGATCAGCGTCAATGACGGCGGACTGGCAAGAGAACAGGGTGAGAAGGTCGGACCTGATGCCCAAGTTGAGTACGATAGACTGGTCACAACGAGAAAGAGTCAGTCTTGCCAGCGCTCAGAGGAAGACTGCACGCGAACCGCACCATGGGCTCCTCCGCAATCGGTCGCTGCGAGATGCCGGCGGCAGCATCGGGGCCCATGGCGGACGAGCGAACGGTGACGGTGCTCGAGCCGTTCAGCGCCCAGCGGATCTCGCCATCGGGGCCAGGGTCGTACTGCGGAACGCGGAACATGTCAGTTCCCAGGTGAGCCTTCTCATTTCGGAGTGGAGGAAACGCACTTCGAAGCCGTACGACGTGTAGCCTCGTCCGCCGAAGGACGTGTTGTCGGCCATGACCTCGTGCGAGATACTCTCTTGGTCTGCATGGACGCGTGCGCGACGCATCGTCAGCTCGCCACCGCGGAAGGTGACATGCGAAAGATGCTGTCGTCTGCACGTACAGATACTTCCGCGCCACTGGTTCTGCCGGATGGTCCAGTCTGGGCTCAGCTCGACGTGTGGCGTCGTGTTGGGCCACAGATAACCGGAAGTGAAGGGTGCAATCTGCACCGACTGGGATGCCGAGAAGCGGTCGCCGGCTGCATGGAGACAAGTCAAAGGTCAGGTCAGCGCCCTATTTTGTCTTCCATCACAGGGGTCGTGGCTGCCAAGCAAGCGCAGAAGGCTGGTGGGACCCTGTGGTCCACAGACGAGTGGCGAGATTGCGGAACAAGGGCTGGAGAATGCAACTTACTCGGCCAGATAGATCCCTCGAGAGCGTCAACTGCGAGATGACAAACACGTGAGCACGGGTGCCGCGGGACAGCAACTCGGAGCGAGAAAAACGCACTCTCCGGCGCACCGCGCCCCTTGCTAACCGACGGGCCCGGGTGCTCGTCGCGGTCCTCCTCGCACGTGCAGGCCGACAGCCTCTGGCCCGTGAGCCACGACAGCTCGCCACCGTAGTCTCTCGAGCCGGAGTTGCGCGCCGCGTCGGGGCCGGTACGGTTTGCCCACGTCTGGTTCGGCATCGTCCCGACGTCGCACGAGTCGTACGTATAGGGCCAAACTCCGTCGTTCGTGCCGCCGTAGCCTGCCCTTCCGAGATTGCCGAGGGTCCAGATACTGCAAGGTAGAGCGTCAGAGGGAGCCGACAAGCCGGGAAGAGGCGGGGCTCACCCAGGCCAGAAGCCCTGCGCGGTCGGCACACCTGGCAGCGATGCGCGCACTTCCAGATAGCCTCCCGTGAAGCTGTGTACCAAGCCCGCTCAGCATGTGAGCGAGGAGTGCGAACCGCGGAATGACACACCAAAACTTGTTCCAGCTCTGCAGCATGCCCGACCGGAAGTTCAGGTCGCGCCAGGGCTGCTGAGTCATGGTGATGACGAGGTTGCCGTCGCGAGTCGTGATCGCGTCCGGGTCATCTACAGTCGAGGAAAGGGAGAAATCGCGAGACGAAAGCGTCAGTCTGTCGACCTCTTCGCGATACGCCGCACGCTTGCGTAGGCAGAAGCATGCTTGCGCCGTCCGACAGCGGCCTTGGCGAGGCCTGAGTTAGCAGCTTGATGTACTCACACCACTGCAAGTCGCGCGTGCCCCACTGCGGAAAGGAGCGTCGAGCGGAGGATCAGAATCACATGAACGTGCACTGAGCGCAGGCGACGAACGTAGTGCAGGTCGACAGCCTCCCAATACCTGTGCACAGCAACAGCAGAATCAGCGACCTCTTCGGAAGGCGGACGAGGGGCAAGATTTGAGACTCACGGGTCGTCTCCCGGCCAGAACGTCCTCCCATCCGTGTTGAACTCGTCCGAGAAGACAAGCTCGTAGTTCTCGCCGTCGAGTCCGACGCGTTCGTACGCATCCGATGGTGTGGTCTCGTCGATCAGACTTGGGAGATTCGGGATGCGTGGAACCTGACCAGTCGAGTTGGTCACGACTTGCTGAGCGTATGACGCCCACGAGCCGTCGATGGCAAATCTGCGGAACACTCGCATCAGTAAGGTCGCGCTGACGGCTCAACCGCGCCGGTCGACTCTGGGAGGTGGTGAAGCGCAGTAAACTAGGGAAGGTGCTGGTTGTACGCACCGGTAGATAGGCCAACCCGCAAACAAGCCGACCAGCACAACCACTACAATGACGAGCGAGGCCGTGTTGAGCAGTGCGAACCAGCTGAAGCGCGCTGAACGCTGTTTGTCCATGACCTTCTCAAGCTCTGGGTCGTACGAGTGAAGGAAGTCGTCTGCCTCCTTCTCCCATGCGCCCCACATCGGCGTTGTCGAGCCTGAGCGCGAGGCAGCGAAGCCTTCAAGGCGCGGAATCGAATGCGTTGTCGAGCTGGGGTGAAGGTCGAAAGCGGACGAGGCGGACGAGGGAGAGTCGGGGATGTGTGACGAGGCGGAGTAGGGGAGGTTGGGCGGGTCGAGACCGATGCATGAGCTTGTGCGATGGCTCAAGGGGACAGAGTTGCGTCGCGGCGAGAAGGACTGCGGGAAGGGCGAGTACAGACCTGTGTACAGCAGACGAGGAACACGTGAGTCGCGCTGGTCTCGTTCGCTGATTCGCAGATCTACACGGACCTCCTACGGTACCGTTGAGCACTCCTGCATGTGCAGACCGACAGCCAGAGAAGCGCGACAGGCGAAGCGGGGCCCCAAGGTCAGCTCCGATCGCTCCAGTTCCCGACGAGCTGGCTGCAGCTCGTCACGCTCGACAGGCGAGGGCAGCAAGACGGGGCGCACCGTACGAAGTCTCGTCGAGCTGGGACGCGCGGCTCGCCCTCCCGTCGCGTGCTTCCGAGTCGCGGCGGTTCCCTCCCGCCTCGACAAGCGACGCGCCGCTCGAACTCGCCGACGAGGTCGTCGCCGGCTGCGGGGGCTGCATTGGCTCACAGCACGCGTAGCGCAGGGTGCCGAAGACGGTAGAATGCAGCAGAAAGCAGGAGGGAGGGGAGCGAGACCGCGAGCAAACCGAGCCAGTCGACGCCAAGCAAACGAGCAAAGGCTTGTCGAAATACGAGCCAGCGCCTGATGATCACACGCCAACGGGGCCTTTGCAGCGCAAGCGTACAGTATGACTATACTCGAAGCACACAGGAGCGTTGGCGCAATCATTGGGGCAAATGAAGCGCACGCGGAAGCGACCGGGACGGGCGTTAAGGACGATTTGCAGGGCACCAAAGAGTTTGCGGAGGAACTGCAGCAAGATACGACATGGGGCACAACCTTGTACGTCTAAAGAATCGATCAGGCGGACCGGGCACCGCGCTTCAACCCACCCGCAGCTTGCTCGGCAGCGGAGGCGGTACGTCGTCCTCGTCGTCCTCGGCTACCGGCGCAGGTGCTTGCGCGTCAACATACACGCAGGTTCCTGTCCCGTTGTCTGTCCGCGACGAGTCCGTTGTCTGCGAGCGCTCAGTGTGGACCGTCACGCCGACGCCGTCGCCAAGCGAGGTGACCGACATGGGTCGCGGCTCGTTCCGCTGAGCATACTCTGCGCGATTCGACCATCTGCAGGGGGCACCAAATCAATACCTTGACGCCAGGGACCAGGATGCGAGTCGCATTGACGCACGTGAACCGCCGCAATCCCGCCGCACCCGGCTCCCAGTCGTCTTTCTCGAAACACATGGGCAAGTCCAGCTTGCACTGCGCCTCTTGCCGCAGCATTTTTTCAAGGTATGCTTCTCCAGCGGCAATTTCGTCGGCGTCGAGCAGCGAGAACGAGTCGGGCGCGTGCGGGTTGCGCAGCGCAATCTTGGGGTCACCCGCGATCTCGGCTGCCAGCGCAAGCGCTCGCCGCGAGTCGAGAGGAACAACGGTCGAAGGGAAGGACGGGTGGTCGCTGAGGAAGGCGCGAATACGCGGAATGATGGTCGAAGCGTGGCTGATGGCAAGTAGGTGCGGGCCGCCTGGAAAGTGATCCCATCAGCTCCAGCTTGGCGTCCAGGTCAGATTGAAGTAACACACCTTCCTCGATGTGGAAACGCATGTCTTTTGAAGCGGTGAAGTGATCGGCCGTCTCCTTCACATCCTCCGCTGGAAAGCATAGGTCGTCCGCGCCCTGCAGACCCCATTCGTCAGCACAGCGCACACTTGCCAGAGCACTGCGAGTACGTCAGGCCGCACCTGGATGAGAAGGGTTGGCTGTGTAATCTTGCCCAGTCGCTCGGGATCTACCCGCTGGTTCTGCACGCGCAAAACGGATTAGCAAAGCGCCGCTACTTCACGGTGCCAAATCTGATTCACACGTTGGCATGGCTTGGTCGACATCCAGATGTTCCGCGCCTTGTAGGGATTGTAATGCTGTCCGAGTCCCGCGATCAACGTGATGTACGAAGTAGGAGCTGAGAAAGAAAGGAGAACGCACCCGTGCTAGCGGCGGCAGTACCGCGTCCCATTCCTTCTCCAGTCCCTCGAGATCGCCAAGGAGAAAATTCCCAACCGCGTCGAGGCACTCGAGCCACATGCTCTCGTCCGGCGGCGAGTGCCAGTTGTCATCGACCTCCTCGAACGCCTTGAGGTGTCGTGGGAGGGAGAAGACGTTGCACAAGCCGGCGAGCGAGAGGGAAAGAACCTGGTCGGGGAAGAGGATGGCGAGTTTGAGGGCGGCTGCAGCGGCAGGTCTGTGGATCAGCCTGCGGGTATAATTGACCTGCTCTTTCAGGGAAACTCACTCTGGAAAGCCCGCACGCCTGCACCAAACACATGGGATGGCGGCAGCTGCAGCGCTTCCTGCAGGCGCATGAGCGAGATTAAGCTATCCGTCAGAGCTGCACAGCCGCCTCTACCCGCGGAAGGTGACCTACCATAGCGAACGCTGCGCACGCGACCATGTCAGCCTCTGTCCAGCTTGATCGTCGAGAACGAGCGCAGGACGCACCCAGATCCGCAGCGGACACGAAGAAGTCGAAATGAGCCGCGACAGGGTTGATGCTCCGGCCTTGGCCTCGCATCTCGATGGCGCAGACGGAATAGTCGCGCTTGAACTCTGCGATGTACGGCGCGAGGTGCGAGACGTCACACCACGACGGCGCGACGAGGAGGAGGCTGGGCTTCGAGTAGTCGGGCTGGCGGGTGGGGGTGTGGAACTCGTAGTAAAGCGAGACGCTGCCGGGTAGATTGACGTGCGGCATGGCGGGCACAGCGAAGTCGCAAGCAAGCGTGACGAGCGCAACAGCGCCGAAGAGCGATGGAGCGCGAGACGGGAGCAGCGAGGAACAAGCGAAGCGGCGACAACGAGGCTGGGGTGACGGGCTCCGCGGTTCACGCCGACCCGAGGAAGCGCGTTCCAGAACGCATGTGCGGCAATCGGTGGGCTCGGGGGAAGGGAAAACACCTGCCCTTCCGAGAAGGCGCCCTCAAGCCCAGCCTCTCACATCGACCGCCGCAGCTGAAATAGAGGCCTGCTTTCGACTGTTGTACGCTTGTCTTCGTATTTTCCGCAGATCGGAACGAGCTAATCTCGGTAGGCGAGCGGAGCGCAGGAATCAGGCTGCATCAGGCTACTCTGTAAAGCATTCAGGAATCTACACAGGCCGGACAAACACATCACGGTCGACCTCCGCGCGTACGCAAGGTACATCCGCTGTCGACTACCCGCTGAAGAGCAGGCTCGCCGCGACTTCTGCATTCCCGCCCGCCGCCTCGAGTAGCCGGATCGCCGTGGTGCGATCTGCGCCGAGATTCACAAGGCTGTTGATAGCCTCTTCAGACACTCCAGAAGGCGCATTTGGCGAGGCAGACGCCGTGGGGCCGGAGGAGGACGCGCCAGCGACTGGAGGAGGAGTACCCGACTTGGCGCGCTTCGGCGCTGGCAAGTCGGATGGCGGTACACCAAGCGTGCGGCCAGATCCGGGAAAGGTCGAAGTCGAGGTGGAGGTTGGGGCAGAAGCGGAGGAGGACGAGGCGGCGGCAGCGGCGTTGCTGAGCGAGGCGGCACTTCCGGAGGGGACGGGGTTGCCGTCGCTGCGTTCTTCGGTGGTCAGCCCGTAATCTGATCGGTAGAGGGGCTAGCAACGCACGCATCGAGCTCAAACTCTTCGATCCTGCCCTTTGGCAGCTCGTGCTCGGCGAGGAAGGGGATGTTGCGACCCTGAATGACGAGCGCGTTCGCCTTGAGGTCGATAGCGCATTGATAGCGGCGAAGCATATCGAGACCAAAGAGGAGCTCGACATCGCTCTGCAGAACGAAGACAAGGGTTGGACGGGTCGCCGAACTGTATAAAGGGAAACAGACGCACGTCGAGGATCGTGAAGCTGCACTGGAGGAAAAGGTCGCCGCCCATCTTGAGCTGAGCGCTGTGCACGCGGCCGAGGATCTTGCCAGTCCCAACGCCGCGGGCCATGCCGGCGAAGCGCGTGTCGAGAAGGCGCATGATGCCGCAGCGTTCAGCGCAAGCGGGCGACACTGCGTAAAGCGGGAACTGTCAGCGAGATGCTCACGACTCCTGCGCTGGAATTCAACATGGCGTGCCGTAAAGGCGACTGGCAACTCACTGATTGTACTCTGCGCGCCCGAGTCGACGAACGCCTTGACCGGCACGCCGTTGACCTCCGTGTCGACATACAGCATGTGGACCTGCCCGAAGCTGTGGAAGACGAGTCAGTTCGAGCGCACTGTGATGTATCCGCGTCCGAAAAGGCGGCCACGTGCGCCATACTCGCGAGCAACAGGACGACAGGACTCACGCCTCGGGCATATCCTCCATCGCCTGCTCAAAATTCTGCAGCACACGCTCCTGCCTGATCGCCTCCTCGATCTTACGCTGCGCATCGGGGTCGTACGGATCCGCTTCGAGCAATTCGCGCTCGCGCTCCTGCTGCAGGCGCGCCGAGTTCTGCATCGCCGCGAGCTGGTGCAGGAGGTCGCGGAAACGAGCCGGGTCGTTTTGCGCCGCGTTTGCGAGATCAGGATTCGACTGCAGAAAAGCACTGGGTGAGCGGCTGCTGGCGCGAGGGAACAAGACGGGGACAACCGTACCCTCCTCAGCTCCGCCATCAACCTCGGGTCGCCGATGACCTGTCGCCTCATCGTCTCCGCCTCCGCTTCAATGTTCCTGTGAGTTTATCTTGTCAGCGAGAGGCCACGAGTGTGGGCGCCATGCGCACGCACCTGCCAGCAACCTCTGCCGCTCCCGAATCCGCGCTCTTTTTCCGCAACAGCAGCAAGTCGCCCTCCTTGACGCCGTACGACTGCGTTGTCGGCAAAGGAGTCAGCCGGGGTAGGACAAGAGCGAGATTGCGAGGCAGGAGGTCGGACGCACCTCGAGCGAGTTCTGGAGCTCCGTCAAATGACGCCCGCTGAAGAAGAGCAGCTGGTCGCTGACAGGGATACCGGACTGTACGTCGTGCGAAGGGTGCGTCAGCCGCGAGCTCAAGTCACCTGCAACTCCCTGCGAAGGGCAGCACCGCCTCCGGCGGTCCGAGGCTGAAGCGCAAGGAGCGGAGAGGACGCACGTCAACTTCGAGCAGTGCACAAACGTTCTCGAGCTCCATCGACAGGTCGCAATCGATCGAGAAGTGCTCGCCCTCCTCCGTGGCGACGGCGATCATAGGCATCGTGTGGGGCAGTGCTTCGGCGGGGCGTGAGCGTGTGGGAGAGGTGCGCGTAGCTTTGAGGGAGGGCAAGGAAAGTCTGAGTGGCTCAGCGAGCTGCACAAGCGCTTGCGCGTCAGGGGAGCGAGTGCGAGAGAAGGTCAAAGAGCGCGGATGACAACGCAGGCGACGCGCAAGTCAACTCTCGGAAAGGGCGTTACCAGGCTGTACTGAGCGTGGAATACATTGTTTGTCGCGGAAATGGAGCTAAGCTGGGAAAAGAACGGGCTACAGCGTCTTTGCCTTTGCCCCGACTCGCAGACTCCGCGCGATTTGCATGCCAAACAGGACAGCAAGGATAGACCTGCGGACGGAACCTTCAGCAAGAGCTCATACGAGTCGCGACCATGCCATCACTCACGGCACGACGATCCAGGCGCCGTTCGGAATCGCAAAGAGGATGATCCAGTCGCGGAGACTGTTGTGCCCGCTGCAAACGCCGTCAAGGAGTCAGTTGGGCACAAAGTGAGACCACTGGGACGTCGGAGATGACGCACGTATAGGACCAGCCGCTTTGCTGCGGCATGGACACGCGGAAGCCGTCAGTCAGCCTACTCCTTCGCGTACGCGAGCGAAGAAGGTAACGCACCTGATCGATGAGCCAGTACAGCACCGTCTTCCACGACGTCATGACGACGGCCAGGAACCCGACGAGGATGGCGACTGGGCTCTCGCGCGCAGAGAGGACGAGGAAGAGCATGTTGAGGATGCTCTCGGGGATGTTCATGAGCGCTGCGAGCGAGTCTGATTAGCGCACGCCTCCCTGCCTCATTACTGACAATACTGTGCATACCCTGAGCGGATGTAAAGCCGTAGCCGCTTGCCCACGCATCTGGGCCGTAGACCTTGTCGACCAATCCGTAAAGCTCGTACGGCGCCCACAGGGCAGAGAGGTCGCCGCCTTTCATGGACCGCGGTCTACAAGAACATGGGGCAGAGCGTCAGCGCACCTGCTTGCGCGTGCCAGCGTGGCTGAGCGGTAGTGCGGGAGATGTGGGGAAGCTTGCGGGAGCACGGCGAGAGAGTCGCGAATGCGAAGCGCCAGGCGCCAGGAAACGCGTCACACCAGTAAAGGTCTGTACACGCACCGCAGAAGCACATAGCCCGTGTCCCACGCCACGAGGAGCGTCGAGACGACAAACCAGGTCTTGACCCAGAGCGGAGGACGGTACACGGGCGGGCCAGTTGCGTTCATGCTTTGCTACGGTACAGGCAGTAGTTCTCGCTAAAGTCAGGCGACCTGACCAGCAGTGCGAGCAAATTGAGGTGAGAGGAAGGAGGCTCAGGGCAGCTCAGCTGATGAGGGCATGAGGTCGAAATTGGCGAAGAGCGCCGGGTTGCGAGGAGCGGACAGAGACTCTCTGAACAGTCCATGACAGTGCACAATGCGAGAGCGAAATGCGATTGCGACGAGAGGGAAAAGAACGACTTGGAAGCGACACATGCTGAACAGGGCAGGGCAGCCTCAAACGCGTGCGTTGGCCGACTGGCGCAGGCGCTCGAGCCCAGAAAGAACCTCGGCGCGCTCCTCGTCGTCGAGGGTTTCGTCGTCGACGATCGACGCCTCGATGTCGTTGAGCAGCATGCGCCAGACCTGCGCGAAGGCACCGTCAGAACTCGGTCCTTCGCTTTCGCGAGCAAGCAGAAAAGAGGCGCACCTCGCCGCGGGTGGTCCCGAAAAAGTTGCTCAGCTTCTGCGCCTGCCGCACGGCGCGGTGGCTCGACGCCGACGCCGAGCGCTGCATGCCCGTCGCCTCGGCCCTCCTCTCCGCGTCCTCGTCCTCCTCGTTCCCGGCCACATTTGCCAACGAGAGCCCCCCGACCGCGGCCGCTCCATCAACGTCCTCTTCGTCCTCGTCGCTCGACTCGCCGCCGTGCCCGAGCTGCGAGTAGACGCGCACGACCTCGTCGAGCGCGCCCGGGTCGCGCTCCATGACGTAGGTCAGGCTCGCGAGGCTCTGGCGGTACGAGTTGATCGTACTGCGGGTCGGTTCGCGGCGCAGCTCGGACGAGTCGGGGGCGGGCGCGGGCGCGGGCGGCGACCAGGAGCCGGCGACGGCTTGGGGCGAGAAGGGCGAGTGCGTGAGGCCAGACAGGTCGGACTGCGAGCGGCGGTGGCGCCAGGTGTAGGACGGGCGAGCGGGCGGAGTGGGCGAGCTCGCGACAGGCGAGGCGTGCGAGAGGAACAGCGAGGGCGGAGGGAGGTCACCGAAGAGCTGCGCGCGCAATCGCATCGCTCGGTCAGTTCTGTGCACACGCGGGTCACAGCGGTAGCACACGAGAACAGAGGAATGCCGCCACGCACATTCTCGAGCTTGCGCGCCTTGTGCAGCGCCTCGAGCTGCTGCGTGCCCTTCCTCGCCTCGCCGCCGTCGTGCCCACCCTCGTCCCACCACTGCGGCTCCACGTACTGCCACCCGCGGTCTCCCCCCGGCGCCCTCAGCGCCGCCCTCGCCGCGCCGTCCTTGGCGGCCCCCGGCGCGCCGCGCTTGAGCCGGTCGCGAAACATGCCCCCGACCACGCCTGCCTTGCTCCTGCTCCGCCCCCCCATCATCATCGCGGGCGTCTCGGCGGCCTCGGCAGAGACGACGACGAGGCCCGCGGGCACGCGCTCGCCGAGGACGCGGCGCACTTTTTCGAGCTTGCGGCGGCGCTCGTCGCGCTCGCGCGTCACGGCCTGGGGCTGCTCCTCGCTCGACCTGCGGCGCTGCGCGCGCGTAGAGAAGTAGACGTGCGACGGCTCGGCGAGGGACGAGAAGCTCGAGCTGCGCCGGCCGCGTGACGGCGACGACGACGAGCGCCGCATGCGCGGCGCCGAGACGGTCCCGCCGCCGCTTGGGGAGGTCGGGCCGCCGGGGGAGAGCGAGCCCGTGCTGCCGCGGGCAGAGGACGGCGCCGAGAGGGCGTACTGCGACGAGGAGCGCGAGTCGAGCGAGAGGAGCGAGGGGCGCCGGCGGCCGTCGGCGCGCGAAGGCGAGGCGGCCGACGACGAGGGGGCCGTGCCGAACGTGTAGCCGGCCATGGGCCCTCCTGGCGGGGCGAGAGAGGCGCGACGGGTAGAAGAACTCGGGCTGGTGTGGGTCGAGGAGGCGGTGGGCGCCCCGCTCGAAGGGGGGAAAGACGCGGTCGTCGGCGAGACCTCCGCTGGCGGCTGGTGCTGCTGGTGCTGCTGGTGCTGCTGGCCGCCGCGCCTGTCCACGAGTACCTTTGCCGCCGCGCTCTCCTGGAACGTCGCGCCAAAGAAGCCCTCGAGCTTCTTGCTGCGCCGCACGAGCTCGCGCCGCTGCGCCGCCGACAGCGTGTTGCAGTCGAGCGCCGAGTCGAGCGAGATCCGCCGCGGCGAGTCGGCGCGGCGCGAGGTCGAAAGCGAGGTCGAGGACGAGGGCGTGTGGAGCGCAGGCGCGAGGTCCGCGAACGGCATGGCGGCTGCGTCGGACGAGTCGCGCTGCAGCGCAGTCGGCACATCGACTGCCTGCGCGAGCGGCGGCAGGCCGGGTAGCGCAGCAGCCGAGAGGCTCGACGCGGCGCGGCGGTGCGCGCGCTCGCCCTTGCCGAGCGAGTCGAGCAGCGGCGCGACCGAAGACGACGTCGACGTGAAGCGGTGGTGGTGCCGCTTGCCCGCGCTATGATGACCACTCGCATCGCTCGCGTCCGTCATAGCCGTTACGTGCGAGTCCACCGTGCCGGCCGAGTCCTCACGCTCGCGCGCTGGACTCGTGCGCGCCTGCTCGCCGCCGCCGACGGGAGGGTGCGTCGCATGCAGCGAGCGGCGCGGCGGCGTCCCAGTCGCGCTCGCTCCGCCGCCGAAAGTGGCAGCAGAAGAGCCCGCCTGCGGGCCCTTGCGAAAATTGTCGCCGAGGAGCCAGCGCAGCTTGTCGTCCTTGCGCGCGATCGACGCCTGCGCGTCGCGGATGCCCGTCGCGATCGAGCGCGTGTCGGCTTCGTCGTCGTCGTCGTCTTCGTATTCCATCGTCGGTGCTGCTGTTGTCGGTTGCGGGGCAAAGACGTTGCAGAGGAGGGCGTCGTCCTCGGGGACGGCGGCGAGGCGAGTCGAATCGCCCGACGCGCGTTCGCCGAACGCGCTGGGCGAGACGTAGTGACCGAGGAGCGTAGCGAGCGTCTTCTGTGCTACCTTCGGGTCGAGCTTGGTGCGGGAAGAAGTGGCGAGCGAGGCGGCGATGCTCGAGGTGGTCGACGAGGGGAGGAGGTGGGGCGGGAACGTCGGCGAGCGGACTTCAGTCATGAGCATGTCGACAGTGACGGGTTGCTGGTCGGCAGTGATGACGTCAAGGAAAGCGAGGAGGACGTTGCAGCCGGCAGTGAGCGAGGAGCGGGCTTTGTCGTCGAACGAGGGGAGCGAGGGGAGTAGTGCGAAGGCGGCGTGAGCAGCTGGCGGGAGAGGAAGGGATGCAGAAGCTGTAGAAGGGTTGTCTACGTCGCTGGCGGACGCAAGGAACTGCAGAGAGACCGAGACACGCGCGTGAGCGGGCACCTTGGCGGTCGAGGGGCGTTCGAGGCGACAGGAGAGAAACGCACGAGAAGGTGGAAGCACTGCGCCCAGCTCGCCCAGTCTGCGCTTTGCCGACGAGGCGCAGGCTGCTCGGTCGCCTGCGCACCGGCCTGGTCGACCGTGCGTGCACCGTCCTCGTCGGTCGTCGCCGACGCGAGGGAGTGGGCGTTGCGGTCAGGGGTCGGCACCTGCCGTGCTTTGGAGGACGACAGTGCACTGTGTTCCTGTGCCCCCTCTTGCAAGTCCTGAGCCGCCTGCGAGTCTGCATGAGAAAGCGCAGTCGATGATGCGGAGTAGTGGGCGAGGCAGGCGAGGGCGTCGAGGAGGCAGACGAGGGCGGCGATGGGCTGGGGCGCGTGTGCAGACTTGCGCAAGAGCTCGCGGGCGAGGTCTAGGCGGTCCTCGGCGCGTGCGAGTGCGCTGGCGAGGACGGCCATGGGTTGCCCGTTCGAGAAGGGTGGGGAAGCGGCGAGTGCGCAGGGGCTGCTGCGGGACGGGCGAGGGGCCCTGGCACGAGCTGTGGGTGCTGGCTGTCCCCTCGCTGGACTCGATCACGCTCGCGCTGAAGCGGAGAGAGGCGAGAGAGCGTCGAGAGGAGGCTGAAGCGCGGAAGCGACGAAGGCGAGGGCTCGTCGTTGGAGCAAGCACGGTGCGGCGATGGACGACGCGCTCGAGAGTGTCTTGTTCATCTCGCGCGACGTCTACGTCTACCAGGCGCGCCCTTGCCCTTCCCTCTCGCTGCTCCTCCCCGTCGCTCGCACTGACCCCGACAGCAACCTCCGCAGATCCCGCCGCGCACCGCCAATGCAGGCTACCGCGCAGCAGAGTGGGGCGAAATGTACGCACACTCGCTCACTTCCCTTCACCCTGCTCGCTGCCGTGTGACCCACTGCGACCGCGCTCTCGCTGCACCGCCCCGCCACGTTCATCCGACCTCCTCACGGCGACTGCACCTCGCAAAAGGACCGCAGCTGACCACAGCACACACAGGACCGAGCCCATGTGGCGCGGCAGGCTGCGCGTCATCGAGCGCGGCAACGACATCCCCACCCAGTGCCTCGTCAACCTCGAAGACGCCAACACCGGTGCGTGTCCTGAAAAGCCACTGCCTGTTACACACCGAGTATCCATTGCGATGCATTGCGGGCGCATGCAACGCACACCTTGAGGACACCCACTGACACCGGCCCCCTCGCGCTCCCCCACAGGCGAGCTCTTCGCGCAGGCGCCGTACAAGCCGTCGAAGCAGAACCCAAACGGCGGCTGCGAGGCCGTCCTCGACTCGTCCCGCTACTTTGTCCTCACCGTCGTCGATCAGACGAGCGGCCAGCGCGCCTACATCGGCATGGGCTTCCCCGAGCGCACAGAGTCGTTCGACTTTAACGTCGCCCTCCAGGGTGCGCTTCGACCTGCCTGTGTCACCCTCAGACCCTCACTCGCAGTGCTGATACGGACGCCTGCACAGACTGGTCCAAGCGCCAGAACCCGCCCAAACTCGCGCCCGAATCCTCGTCCTCGTCCTCCAGCAGCAGCTCCTCTTCGACTCCCGCGCAGCCCGCGCGCGACTTTTCGCTCAAAGACGGCGAGACCATCTCGATCAAGCTCGGCGGCCTCTCGACCAAGAAAAAGGCCGCGCCGCCGTCGTCGGCTGCGGGAGGAGGAGCGGGAGGGCTTGGCGGGTTCATGCTCCCGCCGCCGCCGCCGGCTCCGCCTCGCGGGCGGTGAGGTGCGGTGAGGTGTTTGTTCTGGGTGGAGAAGGGTGCAGGGTGGAGTGCAGCTGTCTGTCTTCTTGTCTTTTCTTTGTATCGCATATTTGGCCCCTTTTTGCGAAAGAGTGATCAATCACACTTGAGGCGTGATCTTCCCAGGCGGCACAGCGTTCTGAGCCTCTGCCTAGAGCTGTCACGAGATCCGCTTGGACAGCAACATCGCCGACACCCGCGCTCCCCGTCTTCACGCTGCTCTCCCTCCGTCATCCGCTGCCTCCCGCTCTCAATCACCGCACGAAGCGGTAGAAGAGCTTTGAGCGAGTCTTTCCACGCCCAAGATGCCCTCTGAGCCGTCTGTCATGCCCGTCGAGCCCACGCCGACCGGCTCCACCTCGACCCCGTCCTCATCAGTCCCAGCGGGTCCCGCCGCAGCGTCGACCTCGACGAGCGAGCCGAGCATCTCGGCCGCCCCTTCCACCTCCCAGCAGCCCACTGCAGCGCCCTCCCCGCGCCCGCGCGAGCGCACGCGCGCCGACCGCCTCCTCTCGTCGTTCACCGCGTTCCGCGCCGAGCTCGACGTGCACCACGCGCAGCGCGAGCGCGTCGTCAAGCTCTCGCGGGACGTGACGGCCCTCTCGAAGCAGCTCATCTTTGCGCTGCACCGCGTCGGCGGCGCGGGGAGGAGTCGCGAGGAGGTGCTGAGCGAGGCCGAGGGCAAGAGGGACGAGTTGAGGAGGCTGTTTGAGAGGCTGCAGGGGGAGGTCAAGGGGGCGGACTTTTGGAGGTGCGTTCTGCGCTGGGTCGGATCGGCGCGGGGGAAGGGGGCGGGAGCGCTGACGTTCACTTCGCTGCAGGTACGAGCGGAGCGTGAGTCCCGGGATCCAGGAATACGTGTGTCTTCTTCGTTTACGCAGTGTCTGCCAAGTTGCGATTCTGACGTTTCTCGCGATCGCAGCTCGAGGGCTTCACCTTCTTCTGGTACCTCGAGCATCACACGCTCCCGACCCTCGAGCAAGCGCAAGCCTCGCTCCTCCCGCCCGCCCCCGCTCCGCCCACCGACTCTGACCCGTCCTCCGCCGCCCCTCCCGCCCCTCCCGCCGCCGCCGAGCCGTACTTCCGCGTCACGGTCGACGACTACCTCGGCGGCGTCGCCGACCTGACGGGCGAGCTCATGCGCCTCGCGATCGCGAGCGTCGGCAAGAACTTGAGCAACTCGCTCACGACCACCGCGGGCGACGCCGACGGGGGCGGGTTTGCCGACATTGACCGGATCGGACGGCTCGTGAGGGAGATCAAGGCGGGTGCGTCGCGCCGTCTCGCTGTGCCCTCTGCGCGCCAGAGCGGGGGCGCGTCACCTCGCTGCTGCGTGTGCTAACAAGAAGCGGGCCACGTGCGACAGAAATGACGCCGCTCGCGGCCTACGCGCGCTGGCTCCCCAAGAAGCTCCAGGTGCTGGACCAGTCGCTCGCCAAGATCGAGAACGGTGCGCGGCCCCTCTCTCCTCACTCGACTCTCACTCGGCATTACTGATCAAGACCGAGAGTGCAGCATCGTACAACCTCCGCATCCGCGGCGCAGAGTACAAGGACTCGCCGGCCATGCTGCAGGCGATCGCGAGGAAGATGGCCGACTCGGGCGCGGGTGGCAGGGACAGGGAGCGCGGTGGCGACGAGGTCGCTGTCGCCTGAGTGGGGTAGGTGTCGTGCACTGCTTGAAATGCGTTGAGAAGGTGGACTTTTGGCTCGCTGCTCCCTGCTTTGCTTGTCCAGTTCAACCATGCATTGGCGCCACCGACTGCAGGTCGAACCGTGTTCCGTCTCTTTGTCTGCCCTGATCTCCCCGCCAGCGGCCTGCCGTGGCGGAGAGACGTCGAACGCAGCACTCGACTCAGTCTCGCCGCACCTCAGGACGATGCTCGTGTTCAATTCGAAAGCAGACGCCCGCAGCGCAGAGGCTCTGTTGTGCAGAGCGCGGCGCGGCGCGACGAGCCTCGACTGTGACGAGTCGGACGACGAGCGCCCAAAAAGGACGGCAGCGCCCCGCTCGCGCGCTGCACGAAGGTCCACATCTCTCATGCGACGCAGACGAACGGAATTGACGCGCTCATCTGGCTTTGCCTGGCTGCATCGAGTCTGCACCGCTCGCGTTGCATTTCCGAGATTCACGCGGCGTTGGAGGGGATTCGTCTGCCCGGCAGTGCTGCGGCAGTCGCTGTTCGCCTTGTACAAGGCGTTTGGGTCAGAGGATGGACTGGGAGACTCGGGAGAAGAAAGTCGCTCGGGGTGAGCGCCGTCCGAACTCTAGCCAGAAACTTACGCTGGCTCTCTCGACGAGGGCCTCAGCTCCCAGACAGCTTCGCTTGACGCTTCTAAGGCTTCGAGCCGCTCGCTCGGCCCGGAGATGCATCAGAACGTTGAAGGCGTGCGTCGTTTTCCGCACGACCTTCTCAACAAGGGGACACCCAACCTTTCCGCTTCTGTCCAGACCGACACGGCTTCAGCACCAGGCGTAACAGAAGACGAGTGCGTCCCTGAACTACTCTCTCACCTCACCGCCTACTTTGCTTTCGTACTTCGAGATGCTTCAAGTCTGAGTCCGTGGGTGAACGAGGCTTGTACATGCACCCCGCTTAGAACGTCGCGACTCCATTATACAACAAGTGTTCTATCTATCTACATGCGAACTCTACTAGTATCTGCAACCATCTAGACGGCAATCTCGCTCCGCCGGTCCGGGCCAGTCTCGCACGTTCTGACGGACGAGCCTACGACGCCGGAGTCAGTTGGGACCACGACCTGCTTCTCCGCATCGTCGACAGGCGACCGCGCGCGAGAGGAGTCCTGAGTCGGTGGAGAGCTGGCGAGCTCGTGGCGAGCGCGGCGGGTGCGCGGGTTGAGGTAAAGCGCAAGGCCGACGATGGCGATCTCGCAGATGAGGACACTCGCATAGCCGGCAAAGGCGATGCCGTCGAAGTAGTCCTTGAAGCCGAGGCTCATGATGGAGAAGACGGCGCCGAGCGAGTCCATGAAGAGGAAGAGATACGACACGCCAAAGACCTCCTTGGCCTGGCGGATCTCGTAGAACTGCGGGCTGTTTCGTGGACAATGATCAGCATTGGACAATGCAGACTAGCGGCATAGGCACGCACAAAAACCCGACAAGCAGGAAGACGGCCGAAAGAATGCCCCACAACATTGTCAAGCCGTTGCTGTGATGGTGATGTTCGACGAACTGATGCAGTGAACGCTGTCAGCACCAGCAGCTGAAGTGCAAGAAAGAGAGACTGCTTACTCGACTGGCGAAGACAAATCCGACTTCGCAACCAGCCGTTACGACGGCGTAAGCCGCGAAGGCCGCGACAGCGCTGTACCAGCGCCATTGCTTGTCGTAGTACAGCATCTGACAGTAGATGATGGCGCACAGTGAGCCGTAGCAGTGCGGTTGCACGACTATGGGAGAATGTCAGCCCTGAAAGGATCCGTCGGCGATTACGATTACTAGAGACGCACTGATGGGTATCGAGATGTTTTCGACAATGGTGTAGATGCCAAGGGTCGCACCGGACAAGGCCCAGCAGATGCTGCAGGTACACGAGCAAGTTAGCTACGCTCTAGCTGTCGCGCGAGGAAGAGGAGGGACGTCGAGCTCCGCTGCCCGTTCGTGTCGCGGAGTTCACTCCGTCTTCGTGCCCCAGTCCATAGGAGCTTACCAAAGGAGGTTGGAGAGACCGCTGGTAGTCTTTCGGCGATAATTGAGCCAGACTTGAGGGACGAGCTGGATGCACCTGCAAGAACAGCGTCAGCGCGCAGCCTGGCTCGACGTCGTTGCCTGAAGAGAAACGCTTCTGAGCTCCTTTGCAGGCCCCGCGAGACTCACCAGAGCACTGTGCCGCACCACCCGAAGACCTGTTATGACATACCGGCGTCAGCAGGAATAACCCGAAGCAGGGGTGGCGCACGCTGCAGCCCGCAGTACGCACCTGTTCGCAGATGTAGGGTGTGCTCATCGTGTGCTCCGCGAGGCGTGGGAGCAGAAGAGAGCTGCCAGCACCTGTCCTATAAAGAGCTGCCGGCGCCTGGCGCGAGGCGCGAAGCTCGATCGAAGAATAGCCGCCTCAAGCCGCACGCAGGCCAATTTGACCTCAGGGGCGGCGCGAGCGCGGCTGCGCCAGCAGAATACGTGAGAAGCCTGAGGCAGAGCAGGCGGCCTAAAGGGTGCACCTTGAAGCGGCTCGCACTTCAAATCAGGCGCGGTCAGCAGAAGAAGACGTCGTGCCCCGTCCGGTCGCTTCCGTGCCGAAACCCTCGCAGTTGCTGCCACACTCTCAACCAATTCCTGCCGCTTTCAATGTACAAGAGGCCCAAGAAGCGTCTGGCGCCGTAGCAAGATGTCTCGCGTTTCAAAAAAGCGATGATGCCGAGAGAGTGCTCGTCAAGCGCTCGACTTTGCGCTTCGTCTCGGCAATGAGCTTGGCCCTGCAGGAGAGAAGAGTCAGCAAGGTCGTGTGATTCCACGCGAGGGATGGCGTACTCGTCCGACAGGCGATTTTCGACCTTGTCGAGCTGGGCCTTGCCCAGGGCGCCACGCTGCGGCGTGCCGTTGACGGCCCCCTTGCGCCTGAGCTCCTCGAGTGCAGGTCGAAGCGTCTCGAGTTGCGCCTCGAGCCTCCTTGCCCTGAGCGTGAGCGAGGTAGCCGCGCCATCGCCGTCCGGCGCACCCTCGATCTGCGCCTCGAGGCGCCGCAGCTCATCGAACCACTTGCGCTCGGGCGCAGAGACTTCCGGCTGGTGCGACTCGACAAGTCGCTGCAGGACACGGTCTGTCCGGTCGAGGAGCGCGCGCTGCGCCTGCTCGACGGCACGGACGCGGCCCTCGACGCCGCCGGCGACGCTCTTGCCGAGCTCGGCGCGGCGTGCGTCCAGGTCGGACAGCTTGCCCACCTGGCGCGCGAGCTCCTTCATCTGCAGCTCGAGACGCGACTGTACGGTGTCGGCCGCCGAAACGAGGTCGCGCACGGCGGTCTGCACGGTCGAGACGTGCTTGCCGAGCGTGCGGAGCGTGTCGGGCGTGATGGCGAGCTCCTTCTTCGAGGTCGAAGCGAGGCGCGGGAGGGCGGGCGGTGCGCCAACTCGCGCGAGAAGGGGAGGAACGGAGAAGGGCGTGTCGAGGAGCGAGACGTAGGCGCGCTCGGCAGCGGCGGCGGGCTGAGCAGGCGTGGACGGCGCGGAAGGGGAGTCGAGGGCAGCGGCAGACGGATCCACGCGGAGGGCGAGTTCGATGCCGAGGAATTGGAGTGAAGAGGTGAGGAGGAGAAGCGAGTAGCCGAGGTAGACGTCGTTGAGAACCGCGAGGCCTTCGAGTGGGGGCGCTCCACGCTCCTCGTCCGCCGCACCTGCCGTCTTGAGCACCCAGAGCACCTCGGTCCCCTTCTGCTCCTTCAGCGCCTTCTCCACGTCCCGCTCGAGCGCCTTGTCCTCCTCGTCTCCCTCGCCCTCGGCGCCCTGCAGCGCCTCGACAAGCCCCTCGAGCCACGGTCCGAGCAAGAGGCAATGCGCGCCCAGCGCATGCTGCACATACAGCGTGTCGGCATAAAGCGGGTCGCGCACGAGGACGGGGCAGTTGTGCGCGAGGCCGCGCGCAACAACCGCTTCATCTCCGCTGCTCGACAGCTCGGCCGCGAGACCGAGGTCGATCGACTCGTACACGGCGAGCGTGGGCAGGTCGTCGTCGACGCCCGCCGGCGCTGCCGCCTCCTCGTCCTCTTCGTCGCTCCACACGGCCGCCGCGCCAAACCCGCGCCCCTTGCGCCGGAGGACGACCGCGCCCTTCTCGCTCCGGCGCGGCGTCCCCTGAGCCGAAGCAGCCGACCCGCGCGGCTCTGCCTCGCCCGCAAAGCGCGCCTCGACCTTCTCGACCTCGAGGCAGAGGTCGACCTTTCCGTCGCGATACGCGATCGCAAACACGCCGAGCGCCTCTCCCGCGCTCGCCTCCTGCAACGCTGCGCCCTCGCGCTCCGAGCGGGCGTAGCTCAGGTACGCGAGGTCGCACGCGGCTGGGTCGGCGCCGTTGTCGAGCTCTGCTGGCGCGGGCTGGAGGAGGAACGGGCCCTGCAGGCGGGGCGCAAAGGCGGGCCGCGAGGGCGCGACGAGCTTGACTGGCGCGTGCGGGTCGTGCGCTTCGTCGTCGTCGGCGTTGGTGGGGAGAGCGCGAGACGGCGATGTGAGCTGCCGAATGAGCGCGTTGACGTATTGCTGCTGCAGGCTGTAGCGCTTCTCGATCGCTGCGTGCTGCTGTGGTGGCAGCGCGGGGTCGGCGAGGGAGGAAGAGGTCGAGGCGAAGGGGTCGAAGGGAGTGAGGGCGGAAGAGGAAGAGGATAGGTAGTCGACCTTGGCAGAGACGAAGGCGGACAATGCATGCAAGTAAGACGGCTCTACGGAGCTGTCGCGCACGTGGTCAGTACAGGCGGTGACGGAAACAGCAGCAGGGCGACACGCACGCCTTCTTGGGCAGGAAAGGGCACATCGAAACTACGTCTCCGTTCCGCAGGAGCGCATAGAGCGTGAGCGGGCCCCAGTCGCCCTTGCCCTCGCCGATGCACATCGCCGTCGCCGTGCTCGCGTCGCGCTCGAGCGCCGAGAACCCGAATCCCTTGCGCGCACTAGCCGAGCCCTGCTTGTCTGCGGGTGAGGCGCGCGAGAAGGAGAACACCTGCGTGGGCTCGTCGACGCTCTCTGAGACGGTGTACTCGCGGAGGGTGCAGTCGGCGGTGAGGATGAGGAGGGAGGAGGCGTCGAGACCGAGTGGGTGCCACAAGGCAGAGGCGACGGGGAAAGAGCCGGGTAGGGCGTGGTAGAAAGGTCCGATGGGAAGGCAGCTGGGAGCATGGAGGGTCAGCATCACGCTCAGCTCAATGATGCGTCACCGCGAGCTCACCGGCACTCGATGGTCGGACTCAGGCTGTTGTTCCACCCTCGGCGCGGCAGGACGACGACCACGACAGAGTGGGCACCGACGACGGCTAGCAGCTTGTTCGTCGGGTTGACGACGAGATGTTGGATCTCGAAGTTGATGGCGGGGGTATTCAAGGTCTGCGGAAGCGTCACATTAGCGGAAGGGACGGGAGGGGAGAGCAACAGACGCACCTTGTAGTCACCAATGGCACTGTCATCTCCCAACGGCACCGCATCGTCCTCTCCAGTCTGTGACTTGACGTCGGCCAGACTGGCGATACGGAGCTCGCTGCCGACGGCGACGACGAGGTCACTCCCGCGCACGACAACCATCCTGCTTGTCCTCGCTCCGCGGATGCGCTTCTCGACATCGTGCGGTCCGGCGCCATGCAAGAGTGCACGTGTCGACGAGCGCTGTGTGCGCTTCAAAGCCTTGTGCGGGGACGAGACGGAAGCGGAAGCGCCGGGGGAGGACGACGAGAGGCCGAAGAGGGAGCGGCTCGACGCGGACTGCGAGAGCGCGCCTGCGCGCGAGAACGGCGAAGGTGCAGCTGCGTGGCTCGCTGCGCCCTTTGCAGGCGTGTGCGGAGCGGGCGACGACGACGAGGGCGAGGCAGGTTGATCGTCGGAGCGGAGCTCGCGCGGGAGCGTGAAGACGCTGTGCCGCGAAAGAGAGTCGAGCCAGGCCATCTCTGGAGTGCTCGGCAGCGCCTGACCAGCGTGCAGGGCGGGGGAGCGAAGCTGCCGGAGTGAGGAGAGCGGAGAGCCTAAGAGGGGGACACCCGCGTGGTCGCACTGCCCCCAAGTGCTGCCGAGAAGGGTGCGAATGCTTTGTTAGACATTATTGCAGTCCTCTTTGTAGTCAGCTGCACTTTCTGCGGGGTTTGCGAAGGTGGCCGCTTCGTTTCCTTCTCTTTCGCTCGCCGCTGTTGGCCTCGCAACACTCGCACGCAGCACCCGCGAGAGCCATGGCGCGCCCGCCAGCACTGCTGCACCTCGCACACCAGCCCGCGCGAGCAGCCGCAGCCGCCCCCGCGGTCCCGCTCGCCCGCATCCCCTCTCCCTCGTCCTCTCGCTCCTTCTCCGCCGCCGCCACCGCCCCGCGCACAGCCCGCCAGGGACAGCGCGTCCGCACTGCCCGCACCTGGCTCGGAAACTGGCTCAGCGGCGCGCCCGCACCCGCTCAGCGAGCCGTCCCCACCGCAGCCGTGCGTTTCTCTCGCGTTCCCGCACTTTCACGAGCTCACCCACTCGCCGTCGAGCAGCGCGCGTTCCATGCGTCGGCGCGGAGAGCACTCAACAAGAACCCCTACGCTGCCCTCGGCGTCAGCAAGGACGCCTCGTCGAGCGAAATCAAGAAGGCCTACTACGGCGTGCGCATCCCCTTCCCTCCGCACCGCTGCACAACCTCGTTCGGCTGACCTGTTCGTGCATCACAGCTCGCCAAGAAGTACCACCCCGACTCGAGCAAGGAGAAGGACGCAAAGGAGCGCTTCGTCGAGGTGCAGGAGGCTTACGATGTGCGTTCCGCCCTTGCTCTCGTCTCTTCTCGTGCCAGAGCTGACGACGCCATACCCGCAGATCCTCTCAGACGACAAGAAACGCGCCGACTTTGACCGCTTCGGCTCGGCGTCGACTCAGCCAGGTTTCGACTCGGATGCCTACGCCCGCGCAACCTCGTCCTTCGGCGGCGCAGGCTTCGGCGACTTCTTCGGCGGCGGTGCTGGCGGTCCGGGTGGCGCCGACATCTTCGAGTCGCTCTTTGGCGCCTTCGGTCGCGGCGGCTCGGCAGGCCCGCGCCAGACGGTCCCCGTCGGCGACGACATTGACGTCTCGATCTCGGTGCCCTTCATCGACGCAGCCAAGGGCGCGTCGCGCACGATTGCCGTCTCGCCTGTCGTCGACTGCCACACGTGTCACGGCTCGGGCATGAAGGAGGGCATGAAGAAGACGACGTGCGCTTCGTGTGGCGGGTCGGGCACGCGCACTTTCACGATCCAGAGCGGCTTCCAGATGGCCTCGACGTGCGCGTCCTGCGGCGGGAGCGGCTCCGTCGCCCCGCCGGGCAGCAACTGCGGTACGTGCGCCGGCGTCGGCAAGGTGCGCGAGCGCCGGACCGTGGAGGTCAAGATCCCGCCGGGCGTCGACGACGGGATGAAGATCCGCCTCGACGGCAAGGGCGACGCGCCGCTCGGCGGCAAGGGCCGCAACGGCGACCTCTTTGTGCGCATCAATGTCCAGCCGTCCAAGGTCTTTACCCGCCAGGGGTCCAACCTGTACCAGAACGTTAGCGTGCCGTTCTACACGGCCATCCTTGGCGGCCGCGCGCCCGTCAAGACGCTCGACCGCGACGTCGAGGTCCGCGTGCCGCAGGGAACGCAGCCGGGAGAGGAGATGGTCATGCGCGGCCGCGGCGTCAAGAAGCTGTACAAGGACGAGTTTGGCGACCTCGTTGTGCGGTTCAACGTGACCATGCCCAGGTGCGTACTAGCCCTCTATTCGCCCATGTTCTCACACTCACTCGCCTGTCCTCGCAGGTCTCTCACTCCGGCCCAGCGTCGCATCCTCGAGCAATTCGTTGCCGAGACCGAGATTCCCGGCTCGACCTCGCACTACCCCTCTCCCTCGGCCACCTCTTCCGACACACCCGCTACTCGCTCGCCTCCTCCCACACCCGAAGCGGACGAGCCCGCACCCGGGCCTCAGCGCCCGGATCCGACCGCCTCTCCCGCCTTCACGCAGCAGGCCAAGCCGCCGCCCGCCGATGGCGAGAGCGCGGCCAAGCCCCAGTGGTGGAGCACCATGAGCGACGACATCACGTCGACGGCGGGTGCGCGCGCCGCTGCCGAGGCAGCCGAGGCGGCGAAGGAGACGGCGCGCGAGACGAAGGAGAGCGTCGAGGACAAGCTCGAGCATGCGCGCGAGGTGTTTGACGAGGTGAGCGAGGAGGTGCGCGCCAAGGCCGAGGGCGTCAAGGAGCAGGCCGAGGAGAAGAAGGACGAGGCGCACTCGCTCTTGGGCGATCTGTGGAAAGGTGCGAAACGCTGGTTCGGCTCGCGGCCGTGACGATCTTCCTCCCGCTGACCAGCTCGGGTTCGTCCCCTCCCCCTTTCGTCATCCTTCACCATCCGTGCACCGGCCGATCTCGCACCTCGCTCGCTCGCAGCCGGCAAGAAGAAGGTCAAGTCCGCCGCCGGGTGCGAGAAAGACGCAAAGGACGGTGACAAGAAGGGCGGCAAGAAGGACAAGCAGTGATCCCAGCATCCCCTCACCTCGACATAGACGGTCTGCGCGTTCGCTCGTATCCGCCCCTCATCGTGTAGCTTCTTCGCCTCGCCTTCCCCCACTCAGCAGCCACCGCATCGATTCGCAAATTGTCAAGTTGTTCATATAGCTCATTCTCAAGTGCTGAGTGGTCTCTGCTGCTCGGAGGAGGACCGTGAGAGCATGCGTCTTGCCTGCAATGGTGGGCAATCTCAACTCTCAGCTCGTCGTACATGCCCGTCACAGGAGACAGCCATTGCAGGCTTGATCCAAGGGTATGCTACATGCGAATGAACGACGAGGGTAATCAAGAACAGTGGGGATACAGGAACTTCGAGTCGCGCCGAGACCAGCTCGAGCGACGGAATCATCTAAGACTACCTTCTCAGGCCAGGCCAAACAGTCCGAGGATGCTGCCGACCGTCGAGCCGACTGCGTTGCCGAGAGAGCCAATCAGGCCGGACGTCGGCGGCTCGCGGTTGTAAAGCTCGATCTCGGCGAGACCCGCCTGGGTCGTCAGGTACGACGTGCCCGTGATGGTGAAGCGCATGCCCGTCGCGGCGATGCCCGACCCGAGCGAGACGGACGAGCCCGACGGCGAGACGGCGCCAACCTTGATGGTCGTGCCGTCGGTAAAGTTGAGCACGCCCGACGTGATGCTCGACCACGTGTTGACGCGGCCGCGGAGGACGACCTCGCGGAGGAGGTAGTTGGCGGGCAGCGCGAGCTCGATCCACTGGCCCTGCTTGCCGTTCGCGACCCACTCCTGTGCGGCATTGCCGAAGCCGAGCGCCGACACACCGCCGTTGTTGCCGTCGATCGCTCCCGAGGGCGGCGACTTGCTGATCGACGACGAGGCGGTCGCAACGACGCCGTTGATGCGAGCAATGTTGACACTCGCGCCGGTGGTCGACGTCGGCAGCGCAGCCGACTTGGTTGATGAGGGCGCAACCGAGGAGGACGACGATGACGGAATAGCAGTTGAGGAAGCGGAGCTCGAGCGGGTGATGGTGACCATGCCGGACGATGACGCCGACGAGGCCGACGACGACAAAGTCGACGACGAGAGACGAGTCGAGGAGGTCTGCGTCGACGACATCGTCGTCGAGGTCGAGTTGGGCAGCAGCGAAGACGACGAGGCGGACGCCGTGCGAACCGCCGACGCCGAGGCGTTCGTCGCGCTGGCCGAGGCGGACGGGATGCTCGAGGCGATCGAGGCAAGCGACGATGCAACGGAAGCGAGCGACGAGGCCGACGCCCTCAACGCGACCGATGAGGCGGAAGCCAGCGATGCCGAGGCGACCGATGAGGCCGAAGCCATCGACGCGGACAGCGCCGACGACGCGGACGAGGCGAACGATGCAGACGACGCGGATGCGCTGGAAGAGACATTCCGACTTGCTGACGCAGTCGGCGACACCGAGATGGACGCATTGAGCGAGGCGGAGCCAGAAAGGAAGGAAGGCGACGCCGTCGGGACCGCCGAGCTGCCGGAGAAGCTGCTGGAAGCGTTGCGAGAGGCGGACGCCGTTGCGGAGCCGCTTGCTGCCGTCGACGACGCGAAAACGCCCGACATGTTGTAGCCCGACGCCGACGCGCTGATGTTGAAGGCGCCCGTGGAAACCGGCCCAGCGGCGCTCGAGTTGTATAGCGTAGACGACGCAGCCGAGCTGTTGAGGCTGCGCGAGGCGTTGGCAGAGAGGGACGCAGTCGAGCTCGGGAAGAAGGACGTGATCGAGGCCGACGTGTTGAAGCGGCCGCTGCTCGTAGCATTGAGGGTCGCGGACCCGTACAGGGAAGACGCCGTCGCGTTTGGAAGGAAAGCCGAAATGTTGGTGGCCGATGTGCCGTTCGAGAAGACGATCGTACCGTTCGGCAACAACGACGAGTTGGTCAGGCCGGAGATGTTGAGGCCAATGACCGACCCGTTGCCGAGCACGACCGAGCCGTTACCCAGCAAAGTCGAGTTGGGCAACAGCAAGGTCGAGTTGGGCAGCAGCACGCTCGAGTTGCCCAGCACGGTCCCATTCGGGAGGATGAGCGATCCGTTGTTGAGCAACGTGGTGTTGCCGATGAGCGTGCCGTTGGTGAGCAACGTGGTGTTGCCGATGACCGTGCCGTTGCCGGCAAGCGTCGAGTTGCTGGCGACGGTACCGTTGTTGAGCAACGAACCAGTGGACGTCGAAGTCGAATTGCTGCAGAGGAGGTTTGTCAGGAGTTGGCCGCAGAAAGAGGACTCGAGAGAAACGCACACGACCGAGCCGTAAACGGCAAACTCGGACAGGCCGACCGAATTCGTCGTCGGTGAGACCGCCGTGACGACCATCTTGATGGAAGTCGTGACGAGGTTCGGGATCGAGATGTTGGTGGGCGAGCCGTCGTTGTTGAGGGGCCCGGTCGACAGGTACTGCCCGTTGTCAAAGCGAAGGATAGCGCCCGTGATCTGGTCGTTCATGTTCGGCCGGTCGTAGAGCGAGACCTGCTCGACCCTGATGGCGTAGGGCCACGAGATGTTGAACCAGGCGGATGCACCCTCGCCGGCGGACGCCCACTCCTTGGTGTAGTCGCCCGAGCCGTCCTCGACGTAGCCGCCAGCATCTCCGCTGATAGCACGGATCGCTTCCTGGCCCGGAGACTGGGACGAGGCGGTCGCGGTGGCGTTCTGGAGCGCGAGGTCGTCGTCCCAGTCTTGATCGTCGAGATCGCCGACGACCGGAGGCTGGATGCCCGGGTTCTGCGAGCCCGACGTGATGTTGATTGGCGTCTGGGCGAGCGAGTAGAACGCGCCAATCTCCGCGAGACCGACCGAAGAACTCGAAGGTCCGGCGCCAGTGACCGAAAGGCGGAGCGACGAAATGTTGACCGGCGTCGACAGATTGTAGACCGTTGCGGAGCCGTCGTTGTTGAGCGGGCCCACCGGCAGCGAAGAGCCGTCGCTGAACGCGATTGTGCCACCCGTGATCCAGTCGTTGTCGTTCGGGCGGTCCCACAGGACGAGCGAGTCGACGAGGTAGTACGCGTTCCAGGTGACATTGAGCCATGCGCCGACAGTCTCGCCGTACGAGGCCCACTCGGCGGACGACTGGCCAGGGTAGCCGTCGATGACTCCGTCGATGGCCTTTTCGGGACCCTGCTGGGCGAAGGAGGACGAGGCGTAGGCCTCGGCTGACAGCGCGAGGTCGTTGTAGGCGTCCGTGCCGCTCGTGACGCCGTACGCCGTCTCGGTCGTGGTCGTACCGTCGCCGAAGGAGTTTCCAGGCGTGCAGCCGGGACATTCAGTGCCGAACGCGCGGAACTCGGCAAGACCGGCTGCGCCGGTCGACGTCGACACAGACGTAACGTCCATCTTGATGTAAGACGTGATGACGGGACCAGCGAGCGTGATAAGAGTGGCAGAACCGTCGTTGGCAAGAGCGCCGAACGGAACCGACGAGCCGTCCGAGAAGGTCAAGGTACCACCCGTAATCCAGTCTGCCCATTGCCCTCGGTCAGCACTGTACGTTGCAGAGGAGACCGCGAAGACGCACCATTCTGGTTCGGCCGGTCGTAGAGGGCGACCGAAGTGATGTTATAGGTGTCAGGCCACAGAACGCCCCACCATGCCGTCGTCGTCTCGCCGGCCGAAGACCATTCGGCCGAGGAGTTGCCCGGGTAGCCCTGAATGTTGCCGTCGATAGCAGCCGACGCGGGCTGAGCATCGCTCTGGCTCGACGCGAGAGCTTGGCCGAGAGGCGCGACGTTGGTGCCGTTCGGCAGCGTGACCGGTGACTGCGCGGTGCCCATGTAGGAGCGCTCGGCGAGATCCTCCGTGACAGCATATTGCCTGACGAAACGAATATGTCCATTTGAACTTTGCTCGAAGCCGGTAAAAGTAGTTTGACGCACCTCATGAGCCAGTATGTCTCACCGCGACCGGCATTGTAGCAGTCCATCAAGCTCTGGCACTCGGCGTAGTCAAAGGGCGTGTAGGCGAAGAACGCGTCGCACTTGGACTTGAAGTTGCTGTCGTCGAGGCCCATAGTCGGCGGCAAATTCTGCAAGAGTGCGAGATCAGCGCCAGATAGAGTCCGCTGCGAGGTCGGATCGGACGGACCTGAACGGGGTAGCCCATGTAGCCTGCAACGCTGGCGTTCGCGGCGTACTTCCCGGCGACATCGGAGGCGATGCGGCCAACTGTAAGGTGGTCGGCATGGTCGCCCGCATCGTAGTCGGACAAGTAGTCGAGCGTGCGAACGTAGGACGGCTGGCGAGCGGTGATGATCTCGGCGAGAGCCTGCTTGAGGGTGGCAAGCGAGAAAGTCGCAGTGCCCGGCTGGTTGCGGATCTGCGAGATAGATCCGAAATAGAGGTTGCGAAGCGACTGGTAGCCGGTTGTCGCGAAACTGGATGGGAGACGTCAATTTGGACTCAGAGGCTGCGCTTGAGAGACCTGGACGCACCCAGAGCCGTCCATGTTGCCGTCAGGGAAGCGGAAGTGCACGCGCTGGACTTGCGGTGCCTGCTTGAGCGTCGTGACGAGGATTGGCTGACCGCCGAACGTGCTCGTGAACTCAGTCCAAACGTTGGACACGCCGGCCATCTTGGCATACGCCGCAGCGTTGCCTTGCTCGCGACTGAGGGCGTAGGTCGAGCCCGTCGTACCCGAGTCGCCCGCCGTCAGAATGACCACGGTGATACAGTTGCTGCCGGCCACATCGGTATACAGGTCGGGCGACTGGAAGAGAAGGTCGTCGTCGGGATGCGCAATAACGTAAACCGAACCACCGACGCAGTTGAAGACGGGCGCAGGACCAGAGGACTGGCTTGAGCCGCTGCTGGCGGATGCGGCAGCGGACGAGGTTCTCGCAGGGGACGAGGCCGAAGCTGTCCGTGTGCTAGCAGCTCCTGCTTGCAACGCAAGGAGGAGGAGCACGACGAGCGCGCTCGCGCGGTGGTAGAAGGTCATGCTGAGACAGATGCCGGATAGGCGAGTGGTTAAAAGAAGGGGCAGATATGCTGCTAAGGCGGCGGCGACGACGTGTGAGCGGATCGATCTGCAGAACTTGCGCGAAGGGGGCGCACTCGAGGTTCAACTGCTTGAGGCGAGTCGAGGTCAGCGCAGGCGAAGGAGCGAGGGTGCGGAAGCCAGCTCACCGAGAGGGCTCAGCCAGCTGAGCGCGTTCGAGCCTTCCACCGCTAGAGAGCTTAACAGCGTAAAGAGAGCGGCCCGAAAGCGGCACGCGAGGGGCGAGAACAGCAGCGAGCGACGAGGAAGATGCAGCAGGAGGGGGAGAAGTAGCTGGCAGCCGCTCCTCTCTGGCAGGCGGGCGGAGCGCTGAGCTGCCGATCCGTCACTCCAGGAGCTCTAGACCCAGCCTCACAGCCGGCGTGCATGAACGAAGGCGGGCCTGGGGGGCGACCCCGGAACCGAAACGAGCGGCAGGCCGGGCAGAGTGGCTTGGGTGGCCAGGGCAGCGTCTCACTGGCCGGTCGCGGGCAAAATTGGATGGCCAGGGCTCCGGCAGCGGCGGAAGGCAGTCCGGAAGAGGGCAAGGGGCGGCGAGCGGGGCGAGCGGGCGGCGGGCGAGGCTGGCCCCCCTGGCGTGGACCTTCCCATCCGAGCGCCGCCCTCGCTTCCTGCAGGTGGATCATCAGTGTCTCGCATCGTCTGGAGCCTGTCTTTCATTGTCCTGCCCGCCCCTGAGGGCTGGATCTGCTCCGAACGCTCGACGGTCCCGCCGCTCGCGCGCCTGCACCTGCTTGCCCGCTTGCTTCGCTTTGCTCTCGTTTGCCCAGCCCGCCGCTGCCCTTGCCGGATCCTCTGCGCGACCTCTCTGCTCGTTGTCTGCTGGACGCTCACCTCGACACTGGCCGGTTGCGCCTTCGTCCTTCGTTCTCGCGCTCGCACACTCTCCTTGCGATTGGATCGCCTAATCGGCGGCTGCCTCACACTCGTTCACTTCCGTTCCGACTCGTTATGCGCAACACTCTCTCCCTCGTCGTCGTCGCGCTCTTCGCGAGCACCGCATTCGCCTCGGCGGATCATGGTCGCCAGGGTCACCTGCGCCAGAAGCGTGCATGGTACGTTCTCATCCTGGAGCGAAGGCTGGCTCGGCAGCTTACCAGTGCTCGAATCGACAGGGGCCAGCGTCGCGCAGTCTCGTCGGGCTCGTCGACCATCTCGGCAGCGCCGGCTGACAGCACCTTCTTGAGCGTTGTGCCGGACGGTGCTGTTGGGACGGTCACCATCTCGAACACCGCAGCTGCTGCGCCGGACACGACGCAGCAGGCGGTCGGCAAGACGCAGCAGCAAGTCGGACCCCTTACCTGCTCGCCTAGCGTTACGCTCGGCGGCGCTTGCGACCCGAACGCCGGCGTTTGCTGGTTCGTTCTCTCCTACTTGTGCTGCCGCTCCTGCAACCCTCGCTGACGTCAGCATTGTCAATCAATCAGCCAGACGGGTCTGACTTGCGCAGGCAAGGTCTGCACTGCCATCTGCACCATCGACACGACCGAGCCTTACTGCGACGCCTCGACGCCTTGCAACGAGGAACTCGGCTACACGTGCTACAAGAGCCGCTGCAGGCCGCCCACGGGTGCCGTCCGGGTGCAGAACAAGGATACCTGCGACCAGGGCTCGGGTAACACCCGCTTCTGGTGCGTCGCTTTCGCTGCCGTTCGCCTCGCTCGCCCTGTCAATTGACTCTGTCCGCTCCCTTTCACGCTATAGCATTCCGACAAAGGGTATCTGCGTTGGCGGCACCTGCCTTCCGTGCACGCAGCACTCCTAGATCCGTCCTTTTCTCTGCGTTGGCTGCTGGCGGCTGCGCTCACTCCGTCTGTTGGCGTCCATGCCTCACTATACCCACGCGTATACCGTGCTTTATTCCTGTAGCCTGTCTCCGCACATCTTGTTACCCCCATTGAAATCATTGCTGCGACTTTGGTATCGTGACGATCTCTTCGAGCAGTATCTATGCTTGCAAGCGCTGAGTGACGAATCCGCCGGCACTACCGAGGTCAGCAACGAGACAACTATCTCGAGGGCTCCCTGTCCGCTGGACTCGTCGTGAACCAAGCAGCTGAACCGAGCGAGCGTTCAAAACGTCTATTGCGGCGAGGTCCCTGACAGTAACGTACAATCCGTACGACACTTCCGCACACAGTCACGCCAAATCACGGCACCATGCCTTCCCATCCAACTTCGTCGCCGCCGCCGTCCAAGCCGCCGCCCATGTGCTGCCCCTTTCGCTCGCGCGCCTTCTCGTCTGCCTCTTCCCGCGCATACTCCGGCCCGTTCCAGGCGGGGATTGAGCATTCGCGCCCGTCGGCGAAATACTCGAACGCGAACCACATGTCGGGACCGCAGTCGGGACCGCTGCGGTATGCCATATTCTGCGGAAGACACGAAGGCAGGGTCAGCTGCTGCCGTAGCGCACCATTCGCGGACTGGCGAGTTCGACGAGCCGGGAGGTTACGTACCTGGACATATATACGCTGCCAGTTCAGTCGAGCGGCCATCGTCCAGACCGGCTGCTCCTTAGCGGCAAAGCTGCACGAGCGCGAGCAAGTCCCGCGTCAGTCAGGACTGCAGCTCGGAAAGAGCGCCCGAGAATGACGCACCGCTGCAACGCGCTCTGCATGACCGTCACTTTCTGCACCTCGCGCTCCCACATCTGCACGGCCTCCTTCTTCCCGCCGAACCACCCGCCCTGGAGGCGGTCCGTCCGGTCCATCTCGTCCGTCCGCTTGACGTCCTTGACCCACTCGGTACCAGATTCGAACGGGCCAAGCGTTGCCGCAAGCATGATCGTGTCGGAGGGGAGAGTGGAGTAGAGCGAGGAGAGAACGGAGGGGAGCTCGTGGAAGGTATGGGTAACGGAGGCATCGCGGAAGCCGCCCGCATCGACCTGTGCGCGGCAGCGATCAGTCTCAGCATCATACCTCTCGAAGCAGGCTGGGCGGAATGTGAGCTCACCCAGAAGAAATAGTCGCTCCCGTAGGGATCCCGGTCCGCTGCGTTCTTGACGATCCACGGCTTCGCCGTCCAGACACCGTAGACATCAGGAACGTGCACGTGCTTCTCTGGGTCGATCTTGTGCTGTGCGGTCGCCCAGTCATGCCCACCAAGGTCCTGCAACGGCGGCATGTCGAAAGGCGACGAGTACTCAGTAACAAGCGTCAGAGGCTGCGGAAATCATCAGTATGGTTAGTAATTGCTTGGTAAACTTTGCTTGCTCGAGTCAGGAATGACGCACCTTGTCGCCTCGCAGGTTCTTGATGTAGGCGGCCATCGAGGGGGCGCAATAGAAGATGACGGGCAGTTCGACCGAGTGCAGAAAGTTGCCGAGCCACTCGTGGTACTCTAACAACGACTCGTAATCAGCTGAATTCCTTAAGTACAGCTGAGGAGGGGAAGACTCACCGCTGACCCGGTGCTTCTTGCCATTGTCGACGCGGTAGAAGCTCGACACGATTGTTACCGGCGAAGTCATGCCCGCAGGAGCCAGAGTATGCTCCCCATCATCCCCGGGCAAGGCTCCTATGGCCTTCGCCTGCGCCGTCACACCGGCGGCGGGAGCGTCCGCCTGAGCCCGCGAGCTCGTCGCCGCCTCCCGCACGCCGCTATATCGCCCCAGCCCGAAGCGCTGCAAGTCCACCGCCGCAACGTCCGTCCTCTGCAAAACGAGGACGAGGAAGAGCACCCCTGCGACGGTCCAGCCGACGTAGGCGCTTAGCCGCAGGCAGCGGTATCCGCGCGTCGGCTTCGATCGACGGTCCCATGCCGGCGCGAGCAGTGGTGCGTCGAGGCCGCTGTACGGGACTGACTCTCGCTTGACGTCGAGCGAAGTACGGCGGTTGAGGCCTGCATGGCCGGGCGTGCTGAGCGGCTCAGCGAGTCCTGTCACCGACAAGACCCGGTAGTGTGCAGCGGACGACATCCCGCTTAGCTAACCACAGCACACGAGCAAGCAATCAAGCAAGCAGGGGTGCAGCAGCAGCAGGCAGCGCCTCCCGGGCAGCGGGAGCCTTGTTGGCTCGGCGCTAGTCTCGAGTCGAGGCCGACTGGTAGCCGGACTTCTGAGGCGGAGTCGGACAGGGCGCGGCGGGCTCCCTAGACACTCTTCTCGGGCGAGGCGAGACATTATGTGCGAGATGAAAGAGGCGGGCGCGCGGGCACCTGCCTCTCCCGGCGGGGGCTGTCTCTGCCCCTTGGTCGCATATTGCTGTTCTTGGAGACGATCAGGCGAGACTCTGCCGTGGCTGCACCCGAGGCTGGTCCGTCGATCGGTCGGCATCAGCGCTCTGCCGTCAAGCTCCCTGTGCGGCAGCCTGTAGCCAGGTCCAGTGTCGCACCCCCTCCACGACGAGCTGGCCTCGCTGGCGGGATCTCTGCTGCCTGCTACACACTGCTGCTGGCTGGTGCAGGCACTGCACACCGCTCGCCAACCGCTGGCACGCTCGTTGACGGCCTGTCCGAGCATTCTCTCCCGTCGCCCCTCCCGGGATGAGCAGCTTCTTCAATGCCCGAGGGCTCTCGCTCGCAGCCGTTTGCTTCCAGTCGACGGCGCTGGCCATCGTGTACGTCTGTGTGTCCGGCCGTCCCGTTTGAGCAGCGAGCTGACCCTTCTTGGCGCAGATTGCACATCTCGCAAGCGAGCCTCCGACCGGGCCAGGCGCACTACAAGGCGTCGAGCGCTGTCCTGCTCACTGGTACGTCCTCTTTCTATGTTCTGTGTATAGGCAGAGTGGCGATGCTGACGCATATGCCGCCGCAGAGTTGGGCAAGCTGGTCCTTTCCCTCCTCCTCGCCCTGCGAGACACCCTGAAGGAGCGTGCAACGCTGCTCGCGCCGCGGCACAACTTGCCATCGCCCGAGCTGTATGCGCAGAGCCAGCCCGTCGACGAGAAGGAACTCTGGCGGGACGACCCGTACGACACGACGTCGCAGCCCTCGCAGCGGTCCGACCCGGTACAGTCGCTGGCAAACAACCTGCGCCGCCGTTCCTCCATCCAGCGTGGACCGACGTTCTCCGTCTCGTTCGAGGGCGGAGGCACAACCTTCCCCGAGCGTTCGAGCCTTGCGACGTTCCAGTGGCCGCACAAGCCGATCTCGCCCGCCGTGGCCGAGAAGCTCGGCAAGATCTCGCCCGAGGGCAGCCCGCAGCCGGACCTGCAGGTGCTCAAAATGCTCGATGATCCGCGATTATGGCTGAGGCGGCGCCGTCTCGGCGTCGTTGGCATGCTGTGGGAAGACATCTTCGGCGGCGACTGGTGGAAGATGGCGGTCCCGGCGGTGCTGTTCGCGCTGCAGAACAACCTCATGTACAGATTTTTGAGTTTGTTCCAGACTGGGAGGCTACTGACACGTCGAGCGGTGCAGCTACGTCGCGGCTCGCAATCTTTCGGTCCCAGTCTTCCAGATCACTTTCCAGCTCAAGACGCTCATCACCGCCCTCTGCGCCGTTGTCATGCTCGGCCGCCGCCTCTCGTCCATCCAGTGGGCCTCGCTCGTCACCCTCGGGCTTGGCGTTGCGACGATGCAGCTCGGTGCCATCTCAGCGCGCGAAAACGACTCGCACGGTCACGGCAAGCACCCGGCCACCGAGGCCGAGTCGATGAACTACCTCGCGGGCGTCTCGGCAGTCCTCGTCTCGTGCTTCTCGAGTGCGATCGCCGCAACCTACTTCGAGCTGGTCATCAAGCGCCAGCCGGTCGTTCCGCCCGTTGAGGAGATCATGCTCGTCGCGCCCCCCAAAATCAAGCCAGCCAGCCTTTGGGTTCGCAACATCCAGCTGTCGCTCTTCAGCTCGGTCATCGGCGTCGCGGTCGTCATGCTGCAGGCCAACCATTTCCACCTCGATGCGATTAGCGGCCTCTCGCTCGACTTCAAGGGTCTGTTCGACCCGCTCGAGCACTGGTATGACCCGGTCGTGCGTGCGGGTGAGGGCTTCTTTGAGGGCCTGACCGACAACCCGATGGCCTGGGCCGTCATTTTCCTTCAAACCGTCGGCGGCCTCCTCATTGCCGTGGCGATCAAGCACGCCGACAACATCGCCAAGGGGTTCGCGCTCGCCGTCTCGATTGTCTTCACGTTCCTCCTTTCGGTCGTCCTCTTCGACTTTCAACCGACGCTCGCCTCGGTGCTCGGTGGCGCGGCGGTTGTCGCCTCGACCATCATGTTCGAGATGGCGCCGAAGGAGATCCGTGGCCTCTTCGCGGCCGAGCCGCATGGCCACAAGAAGGCGGTGATGCGTCGCTGGCACTACATGCTCGTCGTCATCATGGGCACCACGCTCTGGGCCGGCATCTTCCCCTCGATTCGCTCGCTCTCGTCCGGCACGGGCAAGTGGGACCTTCTACACCACGAGCACGACAACCAGCTTTCGCTCCGCCAGCCGACCATCGCGATAGCCGACATGACACCCATCACCGAGAAGCTCACGAAGGCGGCCCACATCTGTGGCTGGGGCGTGCGGCCGTTCCGCGAAACTACCACCTCTGCATATGGTGGCTCGCACCCGATGCCGTCGAGCTATCCTTACTGGGTCACCAACGCGAATCAGTATGCGCTCGACGACATCCTCACGACGCGCTTCGCGACCTATCCGAAGGCAGTCCCGCTCCTCGCATCGCCCTCACCCGACTTCATCTTCCTCCCGATTCTGTCCCAGCTCTGGTCGAACCCGTGGCGCTGCGAGGCGACCGAGCTGCGCGACGCCATTGAGCGCACGACGCAGTTCCTTCGCGACCTCGTCGCCAGCGTCGGCGAAACGCCGTACCCGCGCATCGTTGTTCCTATTGCGACGCTTCGCAGCAACCTCGAGGAGATCCTTGCTCCCGAGCTGATGGCGGAGCTGAAGGACAGCGTCGTCTTTGTCTCGATCGAGAATGCACCCAAGACCCACGCCGAGGGCTTGAAGTACCTCATCGATGTCCCTTGTGCGTTTCTAACGTCTCAAGTTAGCATCGAATCCAGGCTGACGATAATAACTGCGCAGACCCGACTGCATTCCACCTTTCGAGCACGCACGCGGGGAGCAAGACCAGCGTCGGCGACTACTTCCTCGAGGCTGAGCGGCCTTACCTGTTCGTTCCGCGCTTCTTACTTCAGCTCTGATCGGTGGACTCACTCGATCGTACGAACAGCCTTCACTACGCCGCCGGCGCGAGTCACCCGTGGGGTTTGCCCGCCAGCGACCCCTTCAACGGCTTCGCTCTTCGGGGTGCGCTCCTCAAGGAGTTCTCTGACTACGTTGCGGCGCCAGCGGAGAACCAGAAGTCGCCAATCCTGTTCGACAACATCGAGAACTCGGTCGACGGCGCGCAGAACCTTACGCTTTTCCACGAGCACATGTCGCAGGCCGTCTTTTGCCCGATGCCGGCAGGCGACTCGCCCTCGCGCCGCGCCTTCTACGAGGCGCTACAGCTCGGTTGCATCCCCGTCATCTTCCGCGAGCGGTCGTACGGGCGACTCTTCCCGTCGTCGCCCGAGATCAACGACCTGAGCAAGTTCACCGTCTTCGTCGACGAGACGGAACTCATCACGGGCTCGGGCCTCCCGCTCATTCAGCGCCTCGAGGCGATCAGCCCCGTCGAGGTTCGGCGGATGCAGCACCACATCCGCAAGATCGCGCACAAGCTGCAGTGGGCCATCCCCGAGGACGAGGAGTGGATCCCCAAGGGGCCGGGGCACAAGCTCCCGTCGGGCGTGCCCGTGTGGAGCCGCACGGTCGCTGCCGCGCGCGAGGAGCAGCGTCCGCCGACCGTCGACGCCTTCACCATGCTCCTCAAGGAACTCGCCGTCATCCGCGACGGCGAGTGGGTGCCGGGCGTCGCGCGCGACCTCCGCCGCGGCGTGACGGGCAAGTCGTTCGGGCGGCCCGCGAGGCGGCGATAGTGCGCGCTGCAGGGGAGAGTCGGGGGGTCTGTCGTGTGACCGCGCGGCGTGCAGGTCACGCTCGTGCTCTCTGGGTCGTTCTGTTGTGTCCTTCTTCCTCGCAGTCCTGCAGTTTTGTAGCATACCCACCTCTCATCGGATTACTTACCCTATCACTCTGCATCATATCATCAATCCACACCACGGAACATTCGCACGGAAGACGGAACTGCGTTACAAGGAGAGAGCGAGAGAGCGGGTATAGCCCATTGGCACCAGGCAGCTAGTAGCCCGCCGCGCCCGGCGCGGTCTCGCCCTCGCGCTTGAGAGCCAGGAGGAGCTCCTTGAAGCGCGTGAGGTCCTGCTTGCTCTTGGTCGTCGTCTTGGACCGCGAGTCTTGCAGGTCGACAAGCGTGCAGATGCGCTCCCACGTCGTGCCCTTGGCGAGCGAGTCGGTCAACTCGGTCTTGAACGTCTCCTCGTCCTCCCTGCACACGGTACGACGAGGTCAGCGCCGGTTCTTCCGACTGAACGGGCGAGGTCTCGCTCGCGGAGACGCGATCAGCGATCTTGAACGCACTTGTTCTGCGCGATCGCCTTCTCCTTCTTGGCGTTGTACTCCTGGTAGAAGTTGTCGATCGCGCTGCGTGCCTTTGCGATCGTGTCCTCCTTCTTGCGCGCCGCCTCCTCTTCCCGCGCCGCGATCTCCTGCGCCTGCTTCTCGCGCCACTCCCTGTCGGACGAGCGAGGTCAGCGGTCCATCTCCGGGACACACTGCACACTCTGTAGAACGTTGTGCTACGCCATGCAAAGGAAGCGAGACGCACTTGATGAACTCGGATTCGCCCTCCTCCTTCGGTGCCGGGCTCGCCGAGAGCGACGGGGCCGACTGGTCAAACGCGGGCGCGTTCAGGCCGATAGGTGAGGGTGCGGGCGGCTGTGCGCTGAAGCCGTTCTGGTGAGGCTGGGTTGTCGGATGAACCGAGGGGGTGATGGTGGGGGAGGGGGAGACGAACGAGGTGAGCTCGCGTCTGGCGGCTTGTAGACTCTGCGAGGGCAGCACGCACCTGCTCTTCAGGCACCTCAATGGCCGGATAGTCCTGCTCGAACGCTGCGAACTCGTTGTCGCCCGTGACCGACACCTGCGCGCCGAGTCCCCCTGCGCCCGCCGCAGATGCCGGTGCGTCTGCGCCCAGGGTCCCTAGGGCATCATCGCCGCCGTCCAGGTCGGGGAAGGCCGACGCCGAGGCCTCAAAGTCCTTGTCGAGCGAGGCGCCGTCCGACGGCCCCGCGAACGCGCCGGCGTCTGCACCGAGGGCGGCGCGCTCGCGGGCGAGGAAGTCGGACTGCGGGTCTGCGGCTTCGTTCGAGCCAAACAGGTCGTCCATTGCTGAGCGGGTGGAGGGTAGCGGCGCGAGAGCGTGTCGAGGTCACGTCGTGTCCAGATGAAGCGGTGTCGGCGACCACTCCCCCAGCCTGGGCCGATCCGAGCAAACGTAGAGTCTGGCGCAGCCATGTTACACCCTCGGCGCTCTCGCAAAGTCAGGCTGTACGAGCGCCCGCGTTCCTCCGCTTCCTCCTCTTCTCGCCAGGCAGCATCTGATGCTTGGGCCGGCACGGCATTTGCGGACTCACTGCCGTGACAGGAGGTCTGCTGAGGCTAGTTCTGTGGGCTGCAAGCGCGTGCAGCTCCCTCACTCGCATTGGTGCTACTCGCCATCGTCGCGGTTCGTTCTGGTTCGTCTCCCTCTCACGTCGCCTACAAGTGCGACTGAAGTGACGCAGCAAAAGACACGGCGCTTTCCAGATGGTCGCTTGCGGACGGGCGCTTGACTGACGCTCGCTCAGACCCGCTGTCTCGCGTTCGCTCCAGCTGGCCTCGTCTCATCTCACTTTCACCTCACTGAATCTCGCGTCCACCAGCAAGTTGCGGGACGGCGCCAGCTCACTACGAACGGGCATACCGGTCAAGTCATGATGCGGCAACCACCGCCCCCCCGCCAGATCGTGTCGCGCACACCCGCTGTCTCGTTCTGGTCTGCACAAGCACGCCGAGCTCCGAGGTCCCGCGGTCCGTCGTGCTTCGCACACGCAGCCGCGGCGACCGACACGACGGTCTTATTAGAGTCTGGAACTGGGCATCTGTTCCGCGAATCAGTCGCAAGAACCGAACATCCGGTTCCCGCACTCCGGCGTTCCTGAGGAATAGCCGGGTGCCTCCAGATTTAGCTTCGTCCCGCTGCGCACGCCTGCGCTTGCTGGCCGCTGCTGGCTCGCTACGAGCAGTGACAGCTTCGAGCAGGAGAACAGGCCACGTTTGGGGCCAGCATCGCTCGAAGGAACTCGAAGAAGATGCCCAACAACGCTAAAGCGCCGCGTGGCCCGGTCACAGATCCCCGAGTCCCAAACCGAGGCCTGTTTTTAGCGCTGCTCACAAAGGGTGGGCGTTGCGCAGCGACGTCGGCGGTGTTTGAACGGACCGCGTACCACGCCCACGATCGCTTGGGTGAGGAGAGCATGGGGGACCCCGAGGACTCGCGCTCTGGCTCCCCTCTATCTCGCCTCTCTTCTCCTCCTGGGGCTCCTGCTTCCTGCGACTCTCTGCTGCACTCGTCTTCTACTGTACGCTGCGGAACCGGTTGGCATCTCACAGCTTGCCTACGCCCGTTCGCCTTGCCTCAACCGGGGCTGTCCATATCAACGGCCACTTCACCTCACTTCCTTTATGGTCATGGCTGAAAAGGCCGACTCGCACTCTGCGTCGTCGACCGACGCTGAAGCCGCCGGCGTCGGCGCGCCCAAGCCCAAGGCGACCGCCGAGCACCTCGAGTTCTACGCGGACCGCACGACGGGCTACTCGTCGAACCTGCGCGCTGTGCAAGAGGCGCAGGGCTTCAAGCCGGCCGATGGACGTCTCGTCGTCGACCCAGAGGAGGCGAAGATCGAGTATGGCGAGGAGATCGCCAGCAAACTGAAGACGAATCACGACGGCACCAAGATCTTGTGGCCGCAGCGTACGTTTGACTCGTCACCGCCTGTGCCTGCACGCACTTAGTGCTGACTTGCGTTGCTGTTACAGCGAGCGACGACCCGAACGACCCGCAGAACTGGTCCGCGCGCAAAAAGAACATCCAGCTTCTCATTCTGAGTGCGTCTCGCCTACTGTGCTCGCGGCGCGTCGCTGTCGACCTTTCAAGCACGCTACATTTGGTGGGTATCCTGACAAGACCCTTCACGCAGCGATGGCTTCCTTCGTGCCCGACTTCTGCTCCGGTCTTGGCATCGCCTCGCTCTTCGACCTCGCCAGATCGTTCGACACCACGACCGAGGAGATCAACAGTCTGACGTCTAACTGGGTACGCTCAGACGGCGAGTCACGCCCTTGATGCCGTTGCTGACGCCTGCGCACGACAGTCCATCTTCCTGCTCGGCCCTGGTGGCATTGCCGCCGTCTTCCTCATCAAGCGCTTCGGCCGTCTGCCCATCCTCTTCTGGTCGCAGCTCATCGGGCTCGGCTTCCTGATTGGCTGCGCGTGCGCACCGAACCTGAGCACCTTTGCTGCCATGCGTTGCTTGAACGCTTTCTTCTCGGTGAGCCGCATCTTGCAGTGACTGAGCCTGTGTTGTCTTTGGCTGACTCTTCTCCTTGGCACCAGACTGCACCGCAGTGTGTCGGCCTATGGACCGGTACGACATGTCGTCTGCTGTCGAACTTGCACGAGGCTGACCTTTGCCTCCCTTCAATCCTTTCACGGGCAGTCTGCGATCTCTTCCCCTTCCACCTGCAAGCGCGCAAGCTCAACTTGTGGACCATGGGCTTCATCGTGTCGCCCTTCGTCAGTGCGTCTTCATCAATCACTAATCCGAGTGAAAATCGCTTGACCGCCTCGTGTCGCGCAGGTCCTTTCCTGCTCGGTTTCATGGTCGCGACCACCAACTTCAAGGATGTCTACCTCGTCGGCGTCGCCTACGTTGCGGTTGTCGTGCTTCTCATCACCTTCTTCATGGAGGAGACCATGTGTGCGTCGATTCCGCTCTCGCCTCGAGCGCAGCCATCTAATTTACGACTGTCACAGACGATCGCGAAGTAGTACCTTTCCCAGAGCGCCCGACGACCGGTCTGCGCTACCGCATCGAGACGCTCCTTGGCATCACAGGCGTAAAGATGGCCAAGTGAGCACACCACATTCGCTCGTCCTGTCCTCTCGCCCTGACCCGCTACTCTCACAAACAGGTACCGCTGCACATGGTGGGAGTCGATCTCGTCTGTGTTCGACCTTGTGTGGCGTCCGCACATGCTGCTCATGCTCATCTGTGAGCTGCTTCCACTCCTCACCCCCCGCTCCTGTCCTAAGCTGACACTGCTCCTTCACGCAGACGTCGGCATCACCTTCGGCTTCGGTATCGGCATCAATGTCACACAGGGTGCGTCCATTAACCTTGCGCGGTGTTATAGCTGTTGATTCGGGCGGGAAGGCCGGCGCTCACCTTGACTTCCCATCTGCAGCCGTTTTCCTCGGGTCCCCTCCTCCTCTCGGTTACGGCTACTCTGAATACGCTACCGCCGCCGGTTACGCTACTCCGATCGTTGCCGTCATCCTCGGGGAGCTTTGCGGTCGCTATCTCAACGACTGGGTGCGTCTCCCCTTTCGTGAACTATTGTTCGCGCTTCCGACTGACTTGACGGAATTCGCCTTCAGCTCGCGGACCGCCTCATCAAGCGCAACTCTGGCGTCTTCCTCGCCGAGATGCGTCTGTGGTCGTGCTACTTCGCCATCCCGTTCTTTGTCGTCGGATTCTGCCGTGAGTTGCAAGACTCGGTTTCGCGTCTGAGCTGCGCTTATTTCTCGAAACCACTCAGTCCTCGGCGTGTCGTTCGAGAAGAAGCTCAACATCGCGGGCGTCATCTTTGGTTGGGGACTTGCCGAGTGTGCGTTTCATTCGCATCCTCTTCAAATATCCAACACTGACTTTCTGCCCCTACGCTAGTCGCCATCCTCATCAACACGGTCGCCGTCTATGCCTATCTCAACAACTGCTTCCCGACCCGTCAGGGCGAGGTTTCGGCACTGATCAACCTGGCCCGCACTCTCGGCGGCTTTGCGTACGTCCTCCATCTTTGAGGGAGTGCGACTCCTGATGGGCTGCAGAACCGAACTGATCGCTTGGATGGTCTCCCACAGTGTACCCTACGTATGTTCCGGCCGAAATGCACCCGAGATGGCCGGAAGCGGTCGCTGACTCCGCCTTCTCATCCTCTACAGTACCAGGTTCCTTGGGCCACGTCGCCTTCTGGAGGTCCCATGAAGGTCCGTACCTTTCGAGCACGTCGCCCCCCCCGGACTGCATACTTACGCTCCGCCCTGTGCAGGTCTTCGGCATGGAAGCTGGTGTCGGCGCTGCTCTCTTTGTCCTCATCATCCCCGCGCTTCAAGTCTTCGGTGGTCGGTTGCGCGAGCGCTTCAGCGTCAAGCACTGAGCAACCGCCGGCCCATCAGATTCAGTCGTCGCTTCATCCGGTTGTACCCCCGTCTTAGACGTGACCATTTCCATCAGTCCGCTGCTATCAATTACGTAGTCTTCTCCAAGAAGCCGACGTTGAGCTGAGAACTTCATCCGACTTCAAGGCGGCTCGTCGCAGAAGCACCTGATTATTGTGTAAGGCCAAAGATAGAACGAAGGGTGCGAAGGATGTACTCCTGATCACACAACGCGTTCATCTGCTCCGTCTGGCGGTCCGCCAATCTTTTTGCAAGGAGCATCGCCGTCCCCAGCGCCTCCTTCGGCAGCTCGCCCTCTCGCGCCAGCCTCTCCATCTCCTGTGTCGCCGCCGCCGTCTTGACCGTGTCCCAGTTCTCGACGACATACGCCAGGACGGCGTCGCGCACCGGCGCGTTACACGTCGCGACGTCGGTATAGAGCTCGTAGGCCGCGTTCGCCGACGTGAGCTGAGTGACGAGGTTGTCGAGCGCGAGCGCCTTGAGCTCCTCGAGCGAAAGGAGGTCCGCCAGGCGGTACACGCTCTTTGGCGAGGCGGCGCAGAGGAGCCGCGCAGCCGGCGACGAAGCATCGTCCGTCTCGTCGTCGACGGCTCCGAGCTTCTTCAAGCGAGCGGCGACCGCGACATCCGGAAGATCGCCGGCCGTGCGGAAGGACGAAATCAACGGTGCAAAGTCGATATGCTCGGTTCGGAGCCAGATGAGCACAACGCGGTACGTCGCGTAGGCGGTGTCGACGACGGTGATTTTCTTTACAGGGATGGGGTGCTTGGCGGCTGGGGCTGCTGATCGTGGAAAGAAGAACGAGTCGGTTTCGTCGTCCGACTCCTCGAACGAGTACGGCGGGTGATCGTCGGCCGGTTCCGCGACCGAATGTTCGTTTGCGGCGACTGAGATAGCCTCGCCAAAGCCGGACGAGAAGAGATCCTTGAAGTACGGCGAAGCGTTCCTGGCGAAGCGGCCGACAGGAACGCTTCGTTGGACCAGATTTGGCGGCCCCAACGCGGAAAGTCGATGCACACGTCATGCGGCAGCGCGCAGTCGATCAGGCCTGCGTTGGATGCGTCAGCTCAATGCCTGAACCTCTGGCGGGCGCATACACACCCGCAAATGTCTCGGCCGCGCTGTGCGTTCTGGCGGTGCGCAATTCGCGCTCGTTGCACGCTTCGCCCTCTGCGCGCCCGAGCGCAATTCGGAGACTTTCGATCTGCTTGAGCAGCTGCTGACGCTCCGTTTCGAGCTCCCGCAGTCGTGGATGCTTGGGACCGGTGACCGTTTCGCGACAGCTGATCGACACGCTGTAGCCGTAAGCGTGTATGCCGCCGACGTGTTCGTGAGCGTAGTCGGATATGTCGCACGCGTATGTACCGGAGGCCGCCGGCGGAAAGAGCGTGTCCGACAGGTCGATAGACTGCAGCCTAGTCGAGGCGCACCGGAAGGTGATGTGGCAGTCCCGGAGCCAGGTTGGCTCGCCTGTTTGACGGTAGTGCAGCACTAAACGAGGCGCAGTGCACGAGAACGCCAGAGCGAAAGTGCATGGTATGTTGTCAATCGAGAATTCGCTGAACGCGTCGCGGCGACTCCACGGCCCCAGTCGAGCAATGCCGTAGAGTGTCATGGCAGCCCTGCGATGAAGCGAAGTGGCGAGGGAAGAAGAGGGCAGAACAAGCTGCGCAGCGCCACAAGCGAACGAGGACCGGAAGGGCCCGGGCGAGGCGAACGGGACAAAAGAAGCGCACCGTGCGCGAGACATGGCTCGCGCCTCGGCGTTGAAAAGGTGCCATCGTACATGTCTCGCATCTGCAGATTTGTTGGAAATGTCGGCGACCGTAAGCGAAACGCGGCAGTGCTCAGCACATCCGGTTGCCACGAAGTAAGGCATTCGTAAATACCATACTTCACGAATCGCCAATGGATCGCGGCACATGAGTTGGAAAGCTACACCATCGCTTGGAAGCCGCCTCGTGCTGCTCAGCGCCGTGCTGTGTCCAATGCGAAATTGGCGCGGAAAGCCTACCGGGTGAATAAGTGGGCGAGCAAGCATTTGAGCATAGCCTCTGCAAGCCTGCATTGCGCTCGAGTGTCTATTGGTTTGCGAACAGTCGGATTACAACATGGGATAGAGTCCAAATTCACCTGTCGCGAAAAGAGATGGTCAGCTCCACGCGGCTTACGCGGACCTCCCTCGAGCAAGTCGAGGCTCACCTTCGCCACAGCCAGGTCCAGAAGAAGACGGTTGCCACGATACCGAGAAACACCATCCCTGTGGGTAGGCGCGAGAGGTCAGCCGCATAGCTGGGCACGTCAACGTGAACGCAAACGCTAAGCGCACAAAGACACCACTGCCCGCCTTGTCGTCGCGCCATCTTCTGCATCTTCTTCATGGTCCCGCCGAGGAAGTTGCCCGTCTCGCCAAAGGTGTCATTCTGTGCGACAACGGGGAGAACGTGAGGACGAGAGATCAGGCAGACTAGGAAACGCGGGAGAGCAAGACAACACGCACCATGCCGTTGAGCATCTTTGTCGAGTCGCGCACTTCGTTGCCGATGTTGATGGTGATCTGCATGGGATGCAGACGAGCGCAATGGTCAGTCTCGCCCACGAGAAGCTCGAGAGAGCGACCATGACGGACGTTCTTAAGGAGCTTGACCTTCTGGCTGAGCCCCTCGAGCGCCTCGTCGTTCTGGCCCTCGATGTCCTCGGCGGTGCGGTCGGCAGCGTAGCGGTCCGAGGGCCTATTGTACATGGGGAGGGGAGAGGCCGAGCGAGACGACGAGAACAAGGCGGTGCGGTTCGGGTCGCGGTGCAGCAGCCCGCCGCTCCTGTGGGGCCGAAGTTGCGTCAGTCTCGTGGCCTGGTAGCACGCATCCACCTCTCGTGGTCCGAGAGTGGGAGAGGATTGACGGTGATGTCGGCAGACGAGTGAGCACAGGACGAAGGGCGAGGACGTGCCTTCCGGTGTAGGCGCTGCTCATTGCGTCTAGTGTGCGAGTATGTGCGTCTGCTCGGCCATTCCCGCGCCGCGCTGGCACGTGAGAAGAAACGCGAACGAACGTCGACTCGGCGCGGAGAGCGATCGCACCGTCGACACTCGACCCTCGCCCCTTGCTCGCACGAGGGCCTGCGAAAAGCCGGCGAGCAGATGGAGAGCCTCGTGCCAGAGCTCCAGGGCTTCACGCCGCGCCCCTCGACCTCGAACAGCGCCCCGTTCGCCCTCGACCCCGCACTCGCTGGTCCCGGGCCCGCCTCGTCCGCTGCCCTCGCTGGGCGCGCACGCTACGACGCCTACTGGGACGACGAGGACGAGTACGACGACCACGAAGACTCGCTCGACGGGTCGCAGTACGAGACAGACGCCGAGGACGAGTACCAGGCGACCCAGAGCCGGCTCCCCGGCGCAGCGGGCGCAAAGCGCACGAGGCGGAGCAGCGCCGGACCGCTCGCACAAGATGGCACGCCCCCGGCGGGCGCACGCGTCGACAAGGGCAAGGGACGCGCCGCCGACCAGGACTTGTTTGCCCTCGACGACGACGAAGGTGGGGACGAGCAGCTCAAGTGCGTTGGAGCCCTCGCGCAGTCTTTGGTACTTACAGACATACTGATAAGCCGGTGACGCGCCGCAGCCGCCTTATCTTTGCCATTCGCGACTCCAACTCGACCGGAGTAGGCGGCGCGACAGCCCTCGACCGCGAATTCGACCGCTCCATTGCCGACGAGCTCGACGCGTTCGATCCCGATCTCATGGAGGACCTCTCAGTCGGCATCAAGGGCCGCAGGCGCCGGCGGGGCAGGCGGACCGTGAGTTGCCCTCCCTTTCCCTTCCGCTCCTTCCGCGCGAGGCTAACCCGTGCCCACCCTCCTTCGCAGGGCGGCCGCCGCCGCGCCGCCGACGTCGAGCCCTCGCCCGAAGTCAAGCGCCTTCTCGGGCAGGCGAACCAGGCCTACGCGACGGGCTCGCTGCAAGAAGCGATCGAGCTCCTGTCCGAGGTCGTGCGCATCGACCCCATCATCCGCGTCTCGTGGTACACGCTCGCGACCATCTACGAGGAACTCGGCGAGCAGGAAAAGGCCGTGCAGTGCAAGATCGTCGCGGCGCATCTGTCGGGAAAGGACGGCGCAAGCGAGTGGGGCGATCTCGGCCGCGAGTGCCGGTGCGCTGGAACCGCTTTCGGCTTCGTGATCTCCCTTCTGACACTTGGATGCATCACAGCGACATTGGCTTGCTTCATCAGGCAATCTACTGCTTCACGCAGGCGATCAAGTGTAACAAGGAGGATGTGGACGCCATGTGGGACCGCGCTATCCTGCTCAAACTCTCCGGCGCCAACAACATGGTACGCCTCACTCGCGAGATACCCGAGACAGGCGCTCACTCGCTCGGGTGCAGGCCACGAAAGCGTTCCTTGCGCTCCTCTCGCTCCTCCCGCACGACCCGGGTGTCCTGCGCGAGCTGGCGCCCCTCCTCGCCGCGACCGAGCAGCACGTGAAAGCGACGGCGCTCCTCCTCTCGGCCTTCAACCACTACCGCGCCGTCGTCCCCCTCGTCACGCCCGAGTCGGTGCACCTCCTGACGACGTACGGGTACGCCGACATCGAGCTCCTCGCCGACTTTCTCCTCGCACAGCGCACCTTCCCCGAGGTCGTGCGCGTCGTCAGGCAGGGCGTGCGCTGGCTCCAGGGGCGCGAGCTCGAGACGGGATGGGACGAGCTCGAGGACGACCGCGAGTACGACGAGGTGCGCAAGAGCCGCGACGGGTGGCAGAGGGGCAACGTCTGGCTCGAGGAGGAGCCGACGTACGAGCTGGACGTGAGGCTCAGGAGTCGGCTCGGGCTCGCGAGGCTTGGGCTCGGCATGGTCAACGAGGCGCAGGTACGTTCCCATTCTCTGTTCTCGAAGCAGCAAGCACGGGCCCTGATGCTCTTTCTCCCAGCACCACTTTGCCATCGTCACGAGCGAAGACGTCGCCGAGTTTCCCGAACTTTTCGGCGCCATCGGTGATGCCTACTTTGCGAGGAAGATGTACGACGAGGCGTTCGACGTGTACCGCATGCTCGCCGAGAACGAGGAGGTGCGTCTGCGGTTGCTGTTGAGCCAGATCGGCTTTTGCTGACTTGCTTGAGTAACACAGACGAACGGTCCGACTGTCTGGTTCAAGTGCGGCCAGTGCCACCAGATGCTCGGCGACTACGAGGAAGCAAAAGAGTGCTTCGAGAACGGTGCGTGAACGCCTCGCTCATATCCTCCGATTGCGCTGACATGCGACTCTTGGCAGTCATCGACGAGGAACCGAGTAATCTCGAAGCCAAGCTCGCGCTCGCCAAGTGCCTCGAGCAGATCGGCGACCCGTCTCGCGCGCTCGTACTCATCAAGCAGGGTGCGTTGCGGCGATCTTGTCTCCACACGGCGAGAAGCTGACCCGCCGATCCACAGTCATCGCCGCCCGTGAGGCCGAGCACGAGGAGGTGCAAGTCGACGCCGACGGCAAGCGTCGTCGCAAGCCGTGGAAGTCGCGCGAGGAGCGCGCTGCGGCGCGCGTCAACCGCGAAGCCGCCGAGCGCGAGCGCCACACCGAGTTCCAGATCGCCTTCTCGCGCCTGCACGAGCTCGACGCCGAGATCGCGCTCGGCGGCGAGGACGGCGCCGAGGCGCTCGGGCAGTGGCTCGAGCTCGCGACGAGTCTCGTCGACTCGTTCCGGAGCACCAAGCAGCTGTTCCCGAGCGACTACAAGAAGAAGTTCACGGGCATGCTCACGTCGTTCCGGCGCAAGGGCAAGAAGGCGGCCGACATCGAGGAGGAGGCCGACCAGATGGCCAACCGCCTCCAGCGCACTATGAGTGCGTCCGTCTGCAGTATCACTGCACTTATCACGCTGACTCCGGCCCGTTACAGTCGCGGAGGAGGACAATGAGGTTGAGGAAACGAGCTTCCGCGGACTCGACTTTGACGGCTGGGCCGACTTCATCCTGAAGGTAAGCTGGTGCACAGCTTCCCTTCACGAATCTCGCTAACCAAGCGTTTTATCACAGTACTGCTTCCGGCTCACCGAGGTCGACGAAATCGAGCTCGCAGCCGAGGTCCTCCTCCACGTCCGCGATGCCGGCGTCTTCCGCCAGTCCGAGTCGCGCGAGCAGACGCTCCGGCTCGGTCTCATTGGTGCGGATTGTTCTCGATCTGTTCCATCGCGACTGCTTCGCTGACCGCCGCGTTGAACTCCAGGCTGCTACCTGCATGCGAACATGCTCAGCCAGGCGCAGAAGGAGCTTCGCTTCTTCCTCCTGCGCCGCCAGCACGAGACTGAGCCGCTGCGCCTCCTCCTCGCGCTCCTCGCCAAGTATCAGGCCGGCACCGAGGCGTTCAACGACCCCAACCTTCAGAAGTTCTTCTTCCGCCAGACAAAGACCCTGCACCAGGCGGCAAAGGAGCACTCCGGTGACGGAGATGCTCGTGGCGGCAGCCCCGCGGCATTGCGCAAGGGCAAAGAGCGCGCCGTCGAGGACGAGGACGACGACGACGCGGGCGGCGCGGTCGAAGACGAGGAAGGCGCCCGCCCGGTCGGCGAGCGGTTCAAGCCGACCAAGATCAGCCCGGTCTATTTGGCCAGCTACGGTCTCATGATGCTCGCCTCGCAGAGCTACCAGCCTGCCATCAGTGCGTTTCTCCTGCTTTCGTGTCCCGTAGTTTTCCGGCTCACAGCGCTGGCACACAGTCTACCTACTTCGCGCACGCGAAGTCGACAAGGATCAGCCGCTCGTCAACCTCGCTCTCGCGACCGCTTATTTCCAGCGCGCCATGTCGCGAAAGACGGACAACAGGCAGCATCAGATTGTGCAGGTGCGCGACGGCCGTTCTCCGCTACGAATCGTCTGAATGGCTCGCTGATGGCGCGTGGGACGCTGGGTTACGTGCAGGGCTTTGCTTTCCTCGACCACTACCGCAAGGTCCGCGGGCCGTGCGAGGAGAGCGACTATAACCTTGCGCGGGCGTTTCACCATTTCGGTCCGTCTACGCGACTCAGTTGTCTCTTCGAGTCCGGACCTGCTGACCAGCAGACCGTTCGATTCGCAGGCTTTGAGTCGCAAGCTGTCAAGCACTACGAGCGGCTCCTCACCTCGGCGTCTGCCTCGCTCGCCGCCGCACAGCAGGACGGCATGCAGGTCGATGGAGCCGCTCCAGCGGAGCCGAGCGGGCTGAGCAAGATGGCGGCGTACAACCTCATGCTGCTGTACAGCATGACGGGGGCGGACGAGCTTGCGAGGGCGACGGCGGAGAAGTGGCTTTCGGTCTGACCGGAGCGCAACCGTGCAACGCGCTCGGATCCCTGCACTTCCCTGGCGAGATCAGACAGACATGGAAGACAACATGGTTGCGATCTGCTACAAGCACTCTGCTGTACAGCGATGGTGGGGGCCTTGCGACAGTTACGCCCACGGCTCGAGGTCGAGCAGCTCGCGCTTGTCGATCTGGAGGGCCATCTTTTCGCGAAGACTGTGCGGCAAAAGCGCGCTCGACGTCAGCAGGGCGGTCACAAAGCAGGGGAGTCGCCGTCAGTGAGGGAGAACCCACTAAGGCATGTTCTCTTGCTTGAAATCGAAGAAGTCGACTTCGCGCGAGAGCGACTCCATGAACATGCACTGTGTGTGTACATCCAGATGCCACGCGTCAGCAAAGCGACGCAGGACTCGCAGCAGAGCGCGAAGAGCGGGACGAGAACGCACGGTGAACATGCCACAGTCGTTCGCGTTGTTCTGCTGCGGCACGTCCTGCGAAAGAGTCCCGCCATACGTCAGCATAAGCCAAGCGGCGAGTGACAGCGGACAGTCCACGCACGTCGAGCCAGTAATCCTCCCAGTCGCTGAGGTCAATCTCGCTCTTCTTGCGGTTCTTGTGCTCGGCTGCGAGCCAGTTGCGGAGGCGCTGCACACAGTCGCCATCGTGACGGCGTCAATACGGCAGCGAGGCAGAGTGAACGCAGAACCAGCTAGCGCACGTCGTAGACAAACGGCCTCGGCCTGCCCAACGAGTCATAGTACTCGAAGCGCTTCTGGGCGAGGTTGATGGCGGCGCAGCACCAGTGGTTATTGTTGTGGTTGACGGGGATAATGATGATGTCCTTCTCGAACGTGTCGAACTGTAGACGGCGACCAAGTTCGCGGCAAGTCAGCGAAGGAGACACGGATGAGGCGAGAACAAAAGCGTACCTTGCGCGTCCATCGCTTGACCTTGGCAAACCCTTGCTCGCCAAACATGGTGAAGAAGTTGGAGTTGAACACGAACGTCTTCCTCAGCCGCTTCTCGCCCTCGCCGCGCAGCTTCTCGTCCTTGTCGGCCGCGTCGCTGCGGTTGTTGATCAGGACGCCGATGTAGTTGATGAGCTCGTCGTTGAGCCAGTCCTGGCCCTTGAGGCGCCGCATGTCGCGCGCAGAGGCGCTCGCGCCCGGGATTGTCGACTCGTACCGCGGGTCGGCCAGAACCGCCTTGACGCGTGCTCGGTGCTCCTTCGAAAGCTTGGCAGGGAACTGTTCGAACGTGCGAAACAATGAGGGTGAGCTTCAGAGTCATCCGCAGCAGCTCGCCCAAAGTTCGCCCGCGCGAGACGCACCTGCCGCTTCTTGACCCTGACCGTCTCGAGCGCGAGTGCCTCCTTCTCATCGAGCCTGAGCGCCTCTTCGAGCTTCTCAAAGTGCTCAAACGCCTGCAACCCGCCTGTCGCGCGCGGCTCGGCGAACGACTTGCGCGCCATCTGGAGCGCATGGTCGATACCCGACGCGGAGCTCTTCCGCGTGGAAAGGGCAGGGCGGGCGGAGGAGTAGCGGTCGACGAGCTGCCGCGTTGCGGACGGGAAGTGAGATGGGCGGTCGAGCGCAGAAGGGTTGACAATCGAGCTGGAGGATCGCCCATGGTGTAGCGGACGAGACGAGGTGGCGCCTGCCGCGGTGTCAATGAGAAGTGAGCACATCGGCACGCTCAGGTAGCGTGAACGGCGGCTAGCGGTCCACGCACCAGCCTTGCGCTCCTCCTGGTCCAGCGATGCATTCAGCCTCTGCCTGTACAGGCTCAGCTCGACCATCGCATCCGCATCAGGCACCTCTTCGTCGTCCAGCGCCCCCTCGAGACCCTGCCCGTGCTCCGCCAAGAAGCGCGCGACGGTGCTCGCCGACTCGCCCGCGAGCGCGCCTTGCGACTGGCCCTGCTCGCGCAGCTGCGCGAGCGTCGAGGCGTCGCGCTGTTGCAGCGTGCGCTTGTGCTGCGTCGGCGAAGGAGGCGTGGGATGAGAGGAGGACGAGGGGCGGGTTGAGAAGGTCGGATGCAAAGTCGACGAGACATGTTCCGCAAGTGAGATTGAGGGTGTTCCGGAGGCGAGGAAGGAAAAGGGCGTGTCGTCGACGCGCAGGGTGGACGCGTCAACGGGAGAGGGAGGGCGTGCGTCCGGGTCGAAGTGGACAGCCCAAGGTGGGCGAAGGACGCGTTTCGGTGCGGCGCGGCGCGGAGGTGGAGGCACGGGTGTCGCGGGCGATATGGTGGGTATGGCCGATGGCGGGCGAGGAGAAGGTGGTCCAGAAGCGGCGTTCTTCACCAGTCAGCTCCCTCAGGACGGGCTGCTCGTACGGGCCAAACAGCACAAAGATAAGCCCGGAACGCACCTTGTCGCCTCCCATCGGTCTCCTGCGCTGATACACGCTTGGCCCGCTCGTCGAGCCTGTCGCGGGTGATGCAACCGCTCCGGCGTCATTCGTCTCGTCGACTTCGTTCTCGCCTTTGCTGGGCGTTCCGAAGGCGCCAAACATGCCCTTGCCGCCCCTCTTCGCCCCAGCGCTGCCGCCTGACTTTGTCCTGAGCTGCAGCGCCTTCATGCGAGCCTCGAGGTCGAGCAGGCGCTGCGGTTTGGCGATGGTGCGGACGGTCTCGTCCGTCCCGCCGCGCGCACGCAGGTCCATGACTTTGTATTTGTAGTCGGAGAGCAGAGAAATGTACTCGTCTTGTTCGGCGGGCGTGAGGGCGGCCGGTCGGGGTCGCTTCTTGGGCGACGATGAAGAGGCGCCGTTCGAGGTGAGCGCCCGTGCGGGTGCGTTCGAAGGCAGCGCAGGCTCTGCATACAGGTTTGCAGCGCGTCAGTGCCAATCGACGCGCGTACAAGCTAGCGTAACGCGCTTCGTTGCCGTGTTGACGCCCGACGAGAGCGTCAACACACGCGAGACGGTGACGCACCGTCGTGAGCGTTGATGTAGCGGCGAACGGCCTCGATGCCCTGGTTGAAGAAGCCCCAGGGCCCGACCCACCGCGACGTGCGCTCAGAGTAGGCCGACGAGGCGTCTGGCGGTGCAGACGAGGGCGACGGTTTGCGGCGCTTCGAAGGCGAAGGGCGCGCTGCTGGCGGTTGCGCGGGGTGCAGAAAGTCTGCGTGCGCGAGCGTGCGCTTGTGCGCGGGCATCCAGAGCAGCGCGGCGAAGGCGGACAGGGCGAACGAGAGCGCGACGAGGAGCAGGTCTGCATGAGCGCGCTCGAAGGAAGACCGAAAGCGGGCACTGGCTTCGGATAGCACCGAGAAGCCGTTCAGGTCTACCGCGCTTCTCTCTGACGGGACGCTCGAGAGTGAGATTGATCGGCGGTTGTCCCCCTGCGACACCTTTGCGGCCGTCTCCTTCCGTCCCGTCCGCACTCAGAGGCGCACCTGCTCCTGGACAAGCTGCACAGCCGCGCACTCACCTGACAGAGCCATCCAACACACGCCTGCGCTGCGCCACAACCTCTCGCTCCGTCCCACTTCGGCTCGCCGTCCGCCTTGCTCGCCGCGCTCGCTCTCGCCCGCCAGCTCTCGCCGAGGCTCGATGGGCCTCCAGCACCGCGACTACCTCGCTGTCCCTGCGGGTCCCTCGAACGGAAAGGTGTTTGGCTGCCGGCGGTGTCGTACTCACCTCTCCACCACCGACCAGATCGAGTCCAAGGTGCGCCACCGACTGCTTCACTCGAGCTCGCCATGCCCTTTAAGGGGCCAACAGAGCTGCGACCGCTCTTCGTGACTTCGAATCTTCGCCAACCTGAAACACGAGCTGTTTCGAAGAGTCGGAATTCATGTGGGGGATCGAGCGGCGGCGAACACAACTACGATGAGCAGTGTGACGAGCACCGAGCGACGAGTGATGACCCGTGCGAGTACCCTGCAGAACTTCAACGGCCAGCACGGGCGAGCTTACCTCTTCACGACCGTGTGAGTCTCCCTTCCGTCGGCACTTCGCCGTCCGTCACGCAGTCCCAGCCTCGTTCCGGCCGTGATGGGTAGCCTGCGATTGTTTGGATCGACAGATCCTGCGAAGACGCCTGGGGCAGCGTGCTCAGGCCCTCGAGGAAATTCGACGACGCTTGCTGACGGTTTCCTCTCCTGTCTGTTCCTGCAGTGTCAACGTGACGTGCGGTCCAGCAGAAGACCGACCAATGACTACGGGCCTACATACCGTGCGCGACGTCATGTGCGCAAAGTGCGGCGAGACGGTAGGGTGGAAGTATGGTGCGCTCCGCCGCGATCGGCTTGACAGCTTACAGCGGTGCATTTCTTGCTTACTGACTAAACTTATACGCATATTGTGCAGATTTTGCGTACGAGGCGGCGCAGAAGTACAAGGAGAACAAGTTCATCCTTGAGAAGGCGCTCTTCAGTACGTCCCTCCTCCCTTGCAATCGTTCGCCCGCGATTTATTGACTGCCATTCTCATCGCTGACCTTCCAATCATACAGCCGAGGTTCAGTAGATCTTCTGCATTCGTCCGGCTGCGGCTCCCTGGTCGATCACCCTATGTTTGTACTCCTTACGCGTTTCTTGTCTTTACCTGTTGTCACTTGTCTCTCGTCTCTATCGTGTGTCTCTGTCCTTCTGAGCGTCCAACTATACAGCTTCGTTTGCCTTCCTATACTTTGTAGCGTCGCCCTTCGTCTTTCTCTTCTGTTCGCTACCTCGTCGTCATTGTCTGCCGTTCTCTGCAGTCCAGCTCTCGTTCGCGTCGCCCCTGTTTTCGTTGACGCACTACTGTCCTGCCCGAGTGACTCAGCGCAGCCGAAAGCCGTCGGGCTCGTCGTCGCACGCATCGAGCCCGCTTTCACGTGCAAGCCTTTCGAGGCTCCTCAATCCCGCCTGCCCACCACCCATGCTTTCATCAGTCTCGCGCTCTTTCAACTACGTTCACTCGCTTGAAAGCTCGGTATCCCTCGGTCGTGCTGCTCAGAGCCCATTCATCATGCAGATCATTTATCTCGAAGCACCTGCTGGCCTCAACGGACGGATCTTCGCCTGTCGAGCCTGCAAGACCCACCTCGCCACGACCGACCTCATCGAGTCCAAGGTGCGTTGCGCGAGGCCGTGCACCACCAAGCTCGTATTTGCTGAGGAGTGCTTCACGACCTGCTTTGACCGCTCGAGGAGCTCGCGTGGAACCGCCACTGTTGGGACGGGCCGCATTGTACTGCCTGGAACTGACACAGGTGACTGCCCTTCCACGCAGAACTTCAATCGCCGCACCGGTCCAGCGTATCTCTTCACCCATGCGTGAGCCGCCGACTCGCATCCGCGTGGATTCCTTCCTGCGCCTCCCTCCGCTGACGTCTCGATTCTTCCGCTGTGCTGCTCTTGCCGAGACTGCAAACGACAGCTTAAATATTCTCTTGGGTCCACCAAAACGGGTCTCTCTCAAGTCTGGCTGGCACACCGTTTCGTACGTTTCGTGCGTGGGTTGCCGCCGCGAACTCGGGTGGAAGTACCGTGAGTGCGCAACGAGCCCGGCCATCCTTCCTGCATTGAATTGAAGTGTACTTTCCCTCCAGTGGTAGCGGAGGAGCCCGACAAGCGGTACAAGGTCGGGAAGGTCATCCTGGAAAAGGCGCTTTGGAGTGAGCTCCTTGTCGACGCCTCGGTGTCCAGCAAACATACACTGACTGTTCTCGCCCGCATCAAAGTCGAGCTGGAGGATGACTTGTCGAGCGGCCGCCTGGGGGCCTGCTCCCGCGACTGCATCTGAACAGGTAGGCCACCTGTCGTTCGCTGCTGCGTCAGCGCTGCGGCATCCGCTTTTGCCCCGTTCGCACTCTGTTGCTGCCATTCAAGCAATTCTCCCGCACACATGTAGGTGTTGTGATCATGCTATGCTATGCGTTACATCCAATGCTGAAGCGGGCTATCATGTCTTCGATACTCTACACCTTCGTCTCTTCCGCCTTCTCCCTCTCAGCGCCTTCCATTCGGTCCTCGACGCCGTCCGCAGCCTTCTCCTCCTTCCCAGCCTTGACGGTGGTCCGGTCAAGCGAGTGGTGCTTGAGCCCGACCCAGGAGATTACGAAGCCGACAAAGAGCAGCGGCGCGCAGATGATCCAGGGGAAGTTGAGCGCGCGGGAATAGGCGTGCAGAACCTGTTGTCGCACGTCGGTGGGCTTCACAGGACGGGCCAGCATGAGCGGGTCAATCGGTGTGTGAAATAGGGAAGAGGCGGGAGCGCGAAGACGGTCAGCCTGTGTGAACGTGGTGGCGAAAGGCAAAGCAGCAATTGATCAACGCACCTCGATGTCCATCAGGCCCTGTACCGCTCCCACTGCTGCCTCGCCGTGCCCGCCCGCGCTCGGCGCACCGCCGTACCCGTCGATGCTGCCGAGGCCCTTCTTGAGCTCGCTTGCATAGATGGCCCCCGCGACCGAGATGCCGACGGTCCCGCCGACGGAGCGGAGAAGCGCAAGCGTTGCGGTTGAGGTGGCCATGTCCTTCTGGGGCATGGATGCTGCTCACAAATGCGCGTATTAGCGAAGGGCCGGTAAGCCGCCGAGAGAAGGAGACGCACCCTGAATGTGCAGCATCGGAAGCTGGAAGAGAGGCCCGATACCGATTGAAGCCACGAGTAGATACAGGATTTGCTTCGCACTGTTCAGGCGTGGCGAAGTAACGGTAAGACGGGGCAAGCATGAGCGAGAGTCGAAGGGGTGAACGCACGTGTTCGAAGATTCATCGAGAGTTGCAAGGAGGGCGAAGCCGAGCGCTGAAAGCAGGTACGCCCCAGTGATCATCTCCTTCGTGCGCTTGATCTGTAGGGGAAGCGAAAGCGTCAGTGGCCACGTTTGGGAAGGTCAAGCCCCTGCTCGTCCATCCTCGCAGGGCAGACGGGTCAAAGTAGCAGGCTGACGTCAGACATACCTTGACCACAATGAAACCCGCCGCAATACCGAAGATGGCGGTACCAACCGAGAACGGCATCATCCATACACCCGACATGAGTGGCGAGGCACCGAGAGCCTGAAAGTAGAGCTGCGATGCACAGCATGGGCGTGCCGAGGGCGAGAGGCGAGGGGCGATTGAGAAGAGGTGCGAGAGGAAGCGACAAATTCCTCGTCAGCCTGTCTCGCTGCAAGCGTGTGAGAGGGACATGCAAACGTACCGGCTCGTAGTAGGAAAGCGAGATGAAGCCGAACGCCTGGAAGAAAACGCCGCTGAGGAGCGCTGCACTGTTTCGTGTCCGGAAGAGCTTGGGCGGGATGATGGGCGAGCGCTTGGTTCGCTGCTCGACGAAGACGGCGGCGCCGAGTACGACGACGCCGATCACAAGGCAGGCAATCGTACCGGCGTAGCTCCAGTCCTGTTCGCCGAAAGTGAAGCCAATGAGGAGGACGACGAGGCCGGCAATGAGGAGGAAGAGGCCGAGGAAGTCGCAAGTCGCGAGGAGATGAGCGGCCTTCGGCGGTGTGGTCGGATTCAAGTGAAGGAAGACGGCTAGTACAAGACCAGCAATGCCGCCAGTCGGCAGGTTCACGTAGAAGCACCAACTGAAGGTACTTCGTCAGCGCTATGCTCACCAGCAATCGACAGAAGCGTAGAACTGCGTACCGCCAGGTCGAATGTTCCGTGAAGGCGCCTCCGATCAACGGACCCAAAACGGCGCTGATGCCCCACGTAGCGCCAATGACACCTGACCACTTGCCGCGAGTAGCCAAGGGCGTAATATCGGCAACGACGATGTTGCAGAGCTGCAGAATACCTGTGAGAGTACAGTGTCAGCTCAGCGCAGATCCGCTAGCCATCACGCCATGGGTTCCGCACCTCCGCCGCCCAGTCCCTGCACGCCTCGAGCGGCACACAGCCAAATCATATTCTTCGCCGAGCCGCATAGTGCAGAGCCCTGCGCGCGGGGCAAGGGGGTTAGCAGCCCATAGCGTGCTCCAGAGGGGATTCCGCCATACCAGCATGAAGACGACGATGGAACCCAACAGAATCGGCTTGCGCCCGAAGTAGTCGCTGAGCTTGCCGTAGCACGGCGCTAGTGCCGTGATGCACAGCAAGTAGGCCCCGCTGACCCAGGAGAGCGAAGCGGCTGTTCCGTCCAGCTCACGCTGGATGGTGCTGAGCGCAGTCGAAACGATTGTCTGGTCGAGTGCAGCTAGGAATGTTGTCAAAGCTAGCCTGCACGAGGTCGAAACAGGTCAGTACTGTCGCAGATGCCATGTCTCTGGGAGCTTCCAGAGCAGCCACGAGGTCAAGACAGACGGTTGGCTCACCCAGACATGACGATCCACATCTTGTTCTTTGGGATGACTGCGATGGCAGACGTCTGACGAGTCAACGGATGCCATATCGGATCACGCGTACGTGAGACGGTGCGCACCATGTGTATCAGCCGGCTTCGTCGGCTCTGCCCCTGCACCGTGTGCCGCGCCCAGATCCTTGCTCGTGTCAACCGTACTGGCCTTGGCCGACTCAACCGCCTCAATGCCGGTGCCCAAGTCGTGCTGCACCGTCCGCTGAGCGATCCGGTCGTCGGCTTCGCTTGCGGATCGCGCGCCGAGAACGGGTGCAGATGCGTCTAGCTTGGCGAGCTGCGTCTCCAGCGTCGTCGTGCCGGCCATGGCGGGCCCGCTGAGAGCGTGTAGAGAGAAGAATAGCGGCGAAAAAAGCAGGAGCGAGCCGGCGCGGCTCTGGCGGAGCTCAGAATTCGGCCGACTCCACCGTGCGGGGCCGATCATCAGGGTCTCAGCATTAAGTTACCGGATGGTCAATTGAGTGAGCAAAGGTTGCTCTGCGCCCATCAGGCGGCCTGAGAAGGCTAACGGGTTCGATAGCCTGAGAAGGTGGACGAAAACCAGGTCTGTCTGAAGGCCCCGGTCAGACAAGCGTTCTGTTGGCGTCCAGGTGCAAGCAGAGTGTCCACAGAGCCGAGCAATGCGTACAACAGGTACAGCGCAAAAAGCGTCGCGAAAGTCAGTTCGGGCGCGGTCGAGCGAGCAAGTAGTTGACCTTGTCCGCAAACCCCGCGAGTCCAGGCGGATGCGCTGATGGCCTTCAGGCCTGCCGCAGAGCTCGGCTCGCCCGTCGCTGGCCCTTCGCGCGGCGCCGCCCAGCCTGCTCAGCGCACGCGAGCTCCCGCAGACCTCGCCTTCGTACAGCTCGACGAGCCGCCTCGCAAGAAGCTGCGCACAGGCGAGAACGCGCAGGACGCCACAGCAACACAGCGGAACCCGAGCGTCAAGCAGCGCGAGGTCGTCATGCTGAGCGAAGAGGACGAGGGCGAGTGGGAGGCGGTGCAGGGTGGGTTCGTGGACGATGGGGACGAGGAGCAGGCGCTGGGCTCGTCTGAGGAGCAGGAAAAGCTCCAGCAGGTCCGTTGTAAGCCCTGCACCCTTGAGTAGTCCTGCGCTGAACCGAGGTTTCCGCAGCTCGACGCTGAACTCGCCTCGCTCGACCGCCAAATACGGGACCTCAAGCGACTTCAAGCCGACGTCCGCACCGAGCGCGACACTCTGGCTGCGACCATCGCCAGCCGCAACAGCAGCACGCCCAAGCAGAAGATCAAGGCGGCACCGCGGCCTTCTCAAGCTGCAGTCGACTACGCCCGCTCGAGCGCTTTCAGCTGGAGCGCCGAAGCACGCCAGTTGGCCAAGGATCTTTGGGGCATCGAGCAATGGCGCATGGTGCAGGAGCCGGCCCTGAACGCTCACATGGACGGGCGGGACGTCGTCACGGTTCGTCCTGGCTCTCCCTCTGACCCTCTTTGTCCTGGCTCGCTTCGTCTCAGCTTCCTTTCGTGGTCGCTCGTCAAAGTGATATATGCTGATGACTGGCCCGGCGCAGATCATGCCCACCGGCGGGGGCAAAAGCCTGATCTACCAGATTCCCGCCCTCCTCTTATCCGGCACTACCGTCGTCGTCACGCCGCTTATCTCGCTCATGTCGGATCAGGTCCACAACTTGCGCGAGCGAGGCATCGCTGCGGAGGCGATACACGCGTCGACCTCGCAGGACGAGATCAAATCAATTATGAAGCGCATGCTCGGCAAGGCTGCGGCTCCCGTCAAGGGCAAAGGGAAGAAGAAGGCGGAGGACGACGACAACGACGCTGAGGTCAAGCTCGTATTCATCACGCCGGAGCGTATCGACAAGAGCAAGACGTTTGTCAACACGCTGCAGAAGTGCTACGACGCTGGCCTCCTCGCCCGCTTCGTAATCGACGAGGCGCACTGCATCTCGACCATGGGCCACGACTACCGCCCGTCGTACAAGTCGTTGCAGCGTCTCCGTGTTCTGTTCCCGAAGGTTCCAATCCTGGCCGTCACCGCCACAGCGCCGCAGGACGTCGTTGCGGACATGCTCAAGACGCTCGGTCTGCCTCAGCGTACGTCGCCCGGCACCGCTGCCCTACCAAACACGACTGTCACCTTCTCTGCGCCGCTCTACCGCCCCAATCTGCGGTACTCCATCGTGCCGAAGCCAGCTTCGGCTCAGGCGGCCCTCGAGGCCATGCTCGACTACATCCTCGATCACCACGTCGGCGAGAGTGGGATCATTTACTGCCTGAGCCGCGCCGACAGCGAAAACGTCGCCAAGGGGATCAACGAGCATCAACGCGCGAAGGGCAAGGTCCGCGCCGCCGTCTGTGCGTTTCTTTCTCCCTTTCTCACAGCCACCGTCCTTGTGCTCACGCTGGGCCCGTACGCCCCCGCAGACCACGCCTACATCGACGATGCTCAGAAGCAGCGCGTGCACGACCACTGGCGCGATGGCAGGATCAACGTCGTCGTCGCGACAAATGCGTCATTCGGACTCGGCATCGACAAGGCCGACGTCCGCTTCGTCCTGCATGCGTCGCTGGCCAAGAGCCTCGCCAACTTCTACCAGGAAAGCGGACGAGCCGGGAGGGACGGCCGGCCCGCCGACTGCGTCACGTTCTTCCGGGCAGCCGACGCGTCGAGGCTGTCGACGCTCACGTACGACACGTTCCAGACTGGCGGCAAGGAGAAGCGTGCGTTGTTTGCGCGACAAACATCGCTCGCCGGGGCAGTACTCACTTTCTTGCGTGCGCAGTCTACGAGGTCATCCGCTTTGCCGAGGACAAGTCGACGTGTCGCAAAGTCCTCTTTGCGCGCTACTTTGCGACCACGTACGATGCCGGAACGGCCTTCGAGGAAGGCGACGACGCTGAGTGGCCCTGCGGGCAGTGCGACAATGTGCGTTTCCGTTCTTCAGTGTCGCCGTGTGCTGTCGCTGAGCACGAAATGTCCCTGCAGTGCCTCCGCGACCCCGCGACCGTATCCACGCTTGAAGTTTCGCTCGACGCGTATCGAGCCCTCCGCATCATCAGCGCAGCGACCGCGCAGCGCGGCACGCTCACGCTCCCACAAGCCGCTGATCTGGTGCGCGGTAACGGTGGCGGATCGTTCTCGACGCAGGAGCCCAAGGGCAAGGGCAAGGGTAGGGTCGACGTCAAGGAGGTCGCGGGTGCCAAAGTCGCTTTGAGCAAGGACGAGACCGAGCAGATGCTGCTCATGCTGCTCGTCGAGGGCTACTTGCGCGAGGACTTCCACGCAAGTGCGTCTGGCTGCCCTCTGTGTCTTGTCTCGTACGACCTGTCTGACGCTACACCCTGCTCGGACAGCGGCCTACGCAGTCAATTCATATCTCAAGCCCGCGTCTCAGGCGCTCCGCTTCACGCGCCTCGAGCCTTCGGCCGTCTCGTCCGCCGCAGATCTTCCCCTCTCGATCACGATGGACGTGCTTGTGTCGACCTCGGGGGTCGGCAAGAAGCGCAAGGCCGCCACGTACTCGTCGAGCAAGACGAACGGTTCCGCCGCGCCCGCCAAGAAGAAGGTCAAGAAGGCCGTCGTGGTCGAGACGGACGAGAGTGAGAAGGATGCCGAAGACGACGGCGATGACTTTGGTTTCGCGTTCGGCGATGTGGTCGGGTACGGCGATGACGTGGACGACGACGAGCTCGAGGCGTTCGAGGCGGTGCGCGGGCAAGAACCGAGCAGTGACGGGGCCGTTGACGAGGACGGGTGGGCGTCCGTCAAGACGGCTTCAAAGACGCGGGCCGTGCCGACAAAGGTGGAGCCCGAGGTACTCGAGCTGGACTCGCCTTGAGTTTCCATCCTCGCTTGCAACGCATAACGACGCTTGAGACAAGGGCGATCGAGTTGGCAAAGCGCATGGATGCAACAACAGGCCGAGAGCACTACTGACGAGACTTGGACAGGCCGGAAAAAGCGGAAGGACAGACAGGCGGAAACGAGCGAGATGGACGTAGAAGGCGCAACGGAGCTGGAGACTAGGTGGTCTAGTCCGTGCTGAGGAAGCGCTCCTGCTGCCACGGGCGCTCGTCCGGCGAGTACTGCGAGATGGGATGAGAAGAGAGACGATGAGCAGTCGTTCCGGAGGGCGCACTGGCGGACGAAGGAACGCACCCTCTGCAGCGGGCGGCGATATGTGACCAGCTCGCTCGCTTTGCGCTCAAGCTCTTCGGCCGAGTCAGCGCGGACTGTGTACAGCTTGAGCGGGTCAGCAACGGCGGGGCGAGTCCGGGAGGAAGTGACGGACTCGGCAGCACGACGCCGAGCTCGTAGTTGTTGAGCACAATCTGCGGACCGTTCGAGCCGTTCTGCAGCTTGCCCCACGCGGCGGGCGTGCTGCGATCACGGGTCTTGGCGTGAGCAAAACACCGGTGCGGGAACGCGGACGAGACGCACAAGTTGTGCGAGCCGAGGTACATCCAGCCTTCGTGCTTGGGCGGGACCAGCGAGCCGCGGTCAAACTTGTGCAGCGCGAGGACTGCGCCGACGAGAAGAACGTGAGCCTCGACAGTCGCGCGAGTGACCGGAGCAGACGACTCACTGATCTTGGTGTGAGCCGCGACGCGAGAGCGCTTGCTCTCCCCGCGGTGGAAGAGGTGCCTCGGGAAATTGGGCTCTTCCCAGCGCTTGACGGGGCAGAAGAGCGTCCCTCCGCCGGGCGCGCCGCCAAAGCTGCCCGTGATCTCGGTCTCGGTGGGGAAGACAATCTTGATCGGGAGGTTGACGGGCTGGCCGACAGCTGGCGCAGGCGAGCCGGGAGGCACGGTGTTGTTGCGACCTGAGCGGAAATACGACGCAGGATGGATGCCGGAACACGCGCCAAGCATCTGGCTTAGCCAGGCAGGGTAGTAGCTTCCGATGCTCGAGCCCTGAGCAACCATACAGGGTCAGTGAGCGGAGCACGTTCAAGACATGGGAGCATGAGCGCACCGTCGCCTCGATCTCCCACTTCCCTCCGGGAGCAAAGTTAAAAGCCTTCACCGCGTTCGCCAAACTCGCCATGCCGCCGCCCTTGTTCCATTGATCCTTCGGCACGAAGCGGCCCTGCGTCGAGTGAACGAGGCGCACGTCTTTGGCACTTGAGAAATCGTAGTCGCGGCTGTCGGCGATAAATCGTTTCGGGACATTGAGCGCTGAATGAGCAAAAAGGACGTCAGCAGTGAAACTCGCCGCAGCGCAAGGGACAGCAAGCACTGTAGCAGACTTGGAAGAACGCGCGAGAGAACTGGCAGTGCGTCGGATTCTTGAAGGGGTCCGCCTCGTCCGACGGCGAGTAAGGGAAGTCGTGGACGTAGAAGGCGTTGTCGATCAGGTCCCAGTCGTACGGGACGGCGTTGGCGGTCGGGATGACAATCCGGCAGTAGTCGTCATGGTAGTAGATGAGGAGCTTCGTGTGCATGACGCCCTGCCACGCATCGGCGGTCTTTTCGTCCGGGATGGCGCGGTAGGTGTTCTCCTTGATGGAGCAGACAGCAAGCGCCGGTGATGCGTCGCCGCGAGGTCTCGGCATGACGAGCAGCAGCGGCGTCTCGTCCTGGAAATGCGAGACGACCCAGTGGGGATCGAGGCAGAACGCCGACACGACGGCGGCTTTCAAGGTCGAGGGCGAGCCGATGAGGTCGCGGAAGGTGAAGGAGTCGGCGTCGGGGACGTAGCTGTTGGCGACACGCTTGACTGATCCCGACCAGAAGCGCTGCGCATGCTTGGACGCAGCGGACGAGGTCGAGGCGAACGCCTGGCTCGAAGTCGAAGGCGGCGAGGGGTCGCGCACATCGGCGAGCGTGGCAACGCGCGGGCGCTTTGTGCCAACCCTGCTCGTCGACGCGACCTTGACAGTCTGCAGCGCTGACCCTCCCTGCGCTTCGCGCTGCCGTTGCCGCTCGAGCCTTGCGCGTTCCAGCTCGGCGCGGTCGGTGATCACCTTGTCTGGGATGCGCGACTGGAAGGATGCAGGGGTGCTGACGGCCTTGCTCGACTCGGCTTCGCGCAGGGAAAGGGCGATGGCACGCGCGAGCTCCGAGTCCTCGTCGTCGTCGAGTGAAGTGCTCTGGGGCGCGCCAGGACCGCGCGACGCCGTGTTGGAGCGCGAGGGGGCAGACCTGGGCGTTGAGCGCTCGTCCTCCGAGTCGGAGTCGAGCACGAGCACGTCGACCGGGCGTTTCAGCGCCATCGCAGGTCGGCGAACCGATGAGGCGACGCGTGCGAAGGGCGAAGCGCCGGGCTGCGCGAGCGCGTGCGGGAGCTAGCGAGAACTCTTGCGCACAACGGAACGCGACAGCGCAGTCCTCCTGTGCACGAGGAGAAGTGGAACGAGCGAGAGAAGCGAAGGTCAAAGTGGTGCTCCTCCCCGAGGAGTCAAGTTGACATCTCTCACGTAAGCTCTGGAAGGCTCTGCGTTAGACTCGAGTGTCGCGCGCAGACTTGCACCACCAAGCGCGGCTTGGAAGGTCTCGGAGACTTGCACCACGGAGGCAGAACAGAGGGAAACCATTTTGACTGCAAATGCATAAACGAGACTGCTTTCGACCCCTCTTCGTCTACTGGTCCTTCTTGACCGCCTCGACGAGCTCGAGCTCCCTGCGCTCGGCCTCCCTGCGCGCCTCGCGGCGCTCGGACCCGTGCCGCACAATGTCCTTGGGCGCCGTGGTCGACAGGAGCGCCTTGAGGATCGCGTTGGCCAGCCACGCGCCGCCAAAGTCGACAATCATGGTCGCGCACAGGCGCAGGCGGAACGGCCACTCCATGTCAACGAGCTGCAGCCAGCGGTTGAACTCGGGGATGAAGTCGGTCGCGCCGCAGAAGGCGACACCGGACGCGCCGACGAGGCCGTACCACAGCGCGCGGTTCTCCGTAATGCCCTCGCGGAAGGGGCGGCCCTGGAAGTTGATCGCGAACGTCGAAATTTGCTGCGAGAGCGAGAGGAGGAAGATGGCGCTGTTGAGCAGGTTGGGCGAGAACTTGGCGTCGAGGTCGATCGGCTCGTCCGAGGGCCTGTGGATACGCAGGTCAGCTTCCTTTCCGAGCAGAGAGGGTAGTCACGAGAGTACGCACGGCTCGTAGGCGGCCGTCAAGTCGGTAATGTAGATGAACGTGACGACGTGGAGGGCGAACTGGGCGAGGATCGACAGGATGACCGACGGCGCAAAGACCTTGTCAATCGGGCGCTCCTTCGACAGCTTGTCGATCGGCTGTAGTGCAGAGAAGAGAAGGTACGATCAGCGGACTGCAAGGAGGCGAAGCGGAAGAGGGAAGCGCACCCTGGCGCGCGAGATCGACATGAAGCAAGCGCTCATGCAGATGCCCGTGACGGTGACCTGGTAGTCACCAAACTTGATGCCCTGGAGGTACTGCACCGAGAGAGCCCATGCCGAGATGAGGCAGTTGAGCGCGAGGATGCGGTACATCTGGATCGTCGCGACGAGCGTGCAGCGACCCTGGCGGATGATGTGCGTGATGGCTGCGACGTTGGCGAGCTTCGAAGTGAAGGGTGCGGCAACCGAGGCGTCGCCAAGCTTGATCTGCGGTACCTCGTTCTCGTCTTCCATGTTCGACAGCTGGTCCGAGATGCTCGAGATGTCGAACTGCGAGGTTGAACCGGGTCAGCAGAGTCCGTGTTTGACAAAACGTCAAGGCGCAACAGACCTTGGTGACCTTGCCCTCCTTGCGGTCGCCGAGAACGTTCTTGGCGGCGGCCTGCTGCGCCTTGACGGCGTCGGGGAAGAGGTCGGCGATCTGGGGCGGGACGGGGGGCGGCGGCTGGCCAAAGCGGCTCGTGATGCGCAGCTGCTGTTCGTACACTTTCTTGATGCGCTCCTTCTTCTGGTGCTCGGCAATCGCCTTGAGGTCGTCCTCCGAGCCGTTGAGCAGCGCGACACCAATGTTGGCCTGCTTGAGCGCGCCGACGTCGTTCGTGCCGTCGCCGGCCATGAGCGTGACGTACCCGAGTGACTTGAGCGTCGTGAGGATAAACTCCTTCTGCGCGGGCGAGACGCGCGCGTACACCCACGTGCGCTGCACGAGCTGGTGCCACGACTCGCGGCGGTCGGCGTACTGCTTGAGGGCAGCGCCCGTCATGCAGATGTCGTAGCGGTCGAAAAGAGTCGTGTCGATGGGCGCAGCCGGGTCGACGGAGATGACGACCGACTCGTCCGGCGTGCGCCAGGTGAGGTCTGCACGAGACAGCGCGTGAGTCGCGATGATCGTGCAACAGAATGGAAGGTGTTACTTACCAGACTCGGACTTGGCGCCCTCCTTGAGGTCGAGGATGAGCACCTCGCGGTCAACGATCTCGACCTCCTTGGCAACGTGCGCCGCCGTGAGCGGGTTGTCGCCCGTGATCATGACACAGCGGTGGCTCGAGTCGGCGAGCTCCTTGAGCGACTTGACGGCGTCGGGCTTGAGCGGGCAGTGGAACACGAGGAACCCGGCAAAGGTGAGGCCCTGCTCGACGTCGTCGCGCGCGACGGTCGTGATGTCGTGCTTGTTCATGCCGTCGACCCACTTGTACCCGAGCGCGAGGACGCGCGAGCCGCGCTGCGCGTACCACTTGTACGTGCGCTCGTACTCGTCCGGGACCGACGTGTACATGCCCTTGAGCGTCTCGGGCGCGCCCTTGACGGCGACGAGCGTGCGCTGGCCGTCCGACGGCGTTTGCACGAGCGAGAGCGTTGACATGCGCTTGAGCTGCGACGAGAACTGGAAGCGCCGGCGGACCGTGATCGACACGCCGCTCTTCTTGCCCGGAGCATCGTCCGCGGGCGTGATCTTGTCGCCCGCAGAGAGCTTCCACTTGAGCGCGTCGAGTGTCGTCTTCTCCATCGGGTCGCCGACGATGCCGTCGTCGAGGAGGACGAGCGCGTGCGCGGAGGCGAGCGTGAGCGAGGTCTCGTAGCTAGTGTCGGTGACGGGGACGAGCTTCTTGCGGTCCGAGGCGCTGCACATCGATGCTGTCAGCCAGAGTGAACATGGCAGGAGAGACACACTGAACGCACTCGACACCAGCGACACCCTCGACGACTAGGTTCTCGCCCGTAATGGTGCCCGTCTTGTCGAAGCAGCACACGTCGACGCGGCCCGCGAACGGGATGCGGAACGGCTCAGTGCAGAAGATGGCTGAGCGTAGCGACAGCGCATTAGCCTGTGCCTAGCACCTTTGAAGAGAAGAACGCAGGACGCACCATACTTGCTGAGGGCGACGAGACTCGTGTTGACAGCCATACTGAGCTCCATCGGGAGCTCGGGCGGGACTACCGACGTGATGATGATGACGCAGTCGAGGAGGAGCTTTGAGCGCTTGCGGTCCTGCTCGAGGCCCTTGACCCAGACGTAGGCGCTCGCGGCGAGCGCAAACACGAGGAGGAACGCGATAAAGAGGAAGCTCTCGAGGTTGTTGGCCGTCACCGTCTCGGTCGAGAAGATCATCGTCCGGATCAGCTGCCCCTGGCTTGTGCCGAATCCGGTGCGGAGTACGACGGCGAGGCAGCCGCCGTCCGGCGCTGCCGCAGCGTCCTTCGGGTCGAGGCCCGTCGCCTGCAGGACCTTCGTGCCGCCAAAGAGGACGCTGTTGCGGTCGACGCCGTCGATGTCGAGCTTGTCGCTGCCGGGGCGGAGCTCGATCGACTCCTTGAGGAGCGGCGTCGACTCGCCCGAGAGCATGGCCTCGTTGACGATGCACGAGCCACGAAGGAGCAGGAGGTCGCAAGGGACGCCAGAGTCCTCGCCCGTGCGGACTGACCGGCAAGAGCGTCAGTCTTGGAGCTTGCCGAACCAAAGCGAGCGAGACGCACCGATGCTGACGAGGTCACCCGGGAGCAGCTCGTCCGTCTGGATCTCGACCCACTTGTTCTCGCGGCGAGTCTTGATCGGGTACGGCTTGATCGACATGCTGCGGAACTCGTTGACCGTGCGAAGGCGCTGGCGTAACGAGCAGGAGGGCGATCAGCAGCGGACGCGCCATGAAAAAAGTCGCAGATCCCGCCAACACACCTGGAAGACGGTCGTGCACTCGAAGACGACGAGCATGAAGAGCGTGAAGAGCGAGTAGTACCAGTACTCGTCCATGAGCCACAGCCCGGCGCAGAACACCTGGAACACAAAGAAGGGCGCGACGGCATGCTCGGCAAACAGCTCGCCGAACGTCGGCACGGGGATGTCAAAGATGTTCTTGCCGTAGTCGGTCCGCGCGCCCTCGATCGCCGACGCGGTCGAGAGGCCCGACGCGGACTGGAAGGAAGCGAGTTCGGGCGCAGCGTCGCACGGGTACGAGATGCGCGCGAAGCGCTTCGACGCCGGGTTGTACTGGTACTTGTCGCGCTGGTACGAGAACCAGATCAAGTCGGGCTGGCCGGAGCGCTGCACTCGAAAGGGTATCAGCGTGTGAAACTCGCGAGGGTCAAAGGAGCCGAGGAGCGGACCTTGGTGCGCTCGAGCTTGCAGAACTCGCCCTTGCCGCGGTGGAGCTTGGGGGTGACCATGACCATGTGGGCCGAGTCGAGGCTCGACGTGTGCCTTGCCTCGCCGTACGAGCGGAAGGTGATGCTCCAGCGCGTGAGGAGGAAGGCGAGGGCGTGGCCGCCAAAGAGGACAATGCAGAGGAGGAAGGTCCATTCTGTCGACGCGTGCAATCCACCAGGGTCAGCACGAGCGACGGCCAGCGATAGGGAAAGGAAGGGAAGGCCGCACCGATCGACTGGATCCAGCGCTCGTACTCGTTGTAGAAGGCGTGGTACGCGACCGGGTAGGCCACGAGGAAGGGGAAGACGTAGATGCGCGCCCAGCCCGGCAGCGGCTTGAGCAGCGTCAGGCTCGCAACGTCGGGGCTGTCGACGCCGACCTGGCCTCCCTGGAACGAGGCCATCCTGGCGATAGGGGCAGGGGCAGAGGGACGCTAGCAAATCTGCTTGGCGACACTCGGCTGCACTCGAACGAGCTGGGCTGGAGCAACTGCAGGGACAAGGACGAGGGCAGGCCGGCGGCGTCGACGATGAAGACGCGGCCTTCCGAGACACCGCCACGTCGACTCGCAGCGTTTCTCTTTGCAGTAGTCCAGGACTAGCAGACTCGCGTACAACGTCTAGCTAGCGTAGTCGCAACACACCGAGCGACACTTGATGAGAGGAGAAAGGAAAAGATTGCAGCTACAGAGGGGTATCAGAACGACAGAAGGAGAGACCGGATGGGCGCACGCGCGTGCATGGCGAAACCGTGCGAAGTCGGGTATAGGCGATGAGAGGGGCCAGGGAGCGTCTAGGCGGATGCGGCGACGGCGGAAGGGAGCGTCGGAAGCGGGACAAACTCGTTGGAGCGCTCGTACTCGTACTGCGGGCACATGAACGGGCGTCAGTCAAAGCAAGGCCGATACACGCACGGCCGCGTGCCACTGCAGGCCCGCTGTGTGCGAGAGATGGACGCGCGCCAACGCACCATGTCGAGCGCGACGACGCAGCTCTCCCTCACGACCCTCGGGACGTCGTCCCGCTCGGCAAATTCCTTGAGAATGGGGAGGCACTCATCGGTCGCGATGCCGCCGAGGGCCTCGGCCGCCTCGTGCCGGACCATGTCTTCCTCGTGCGGCCGGCGCAGGACGTCGATCAGGGCGGGGACAGAGTGCTCAGACGAGAGCTGGCCAAAGACAAATGCAATCTCATGACTGCGCTCAACAGGAATCACGAGTAGTCAGCAGCGGCTCTCGGGAGAGGAGCAGGAGCGAACGTGTTGAACGAGATGCCGCAACGCACCGGAACAGCGCACTCTCGTCCTCGAACCCCTTCGCGAGCGCAAGCACGGCCTCGCGGTCGCCGAGGTTGCGCAGGGCAAACATGGCGCGGTAGCGCTCGAAGAGCGAGAGCTTGGTGTCGAGGAGCTGCGCCTCGAGTTCGGGGACCGAGAGCGAAGCGGATGCGGGCGCGAGCGCGGCAGAGTGCGCCGAGGCGACGAGCGGGGAGTGGGTTGCGGCAGGGGCGGGGTCGATGCAGGGGTACTGGCTGCGGAGCGAGGGCGTGTCAGGAGTCTCAGTCTCAGATCAACGCCCAGACCTCTCTCGACTGAGAAGGCCGTCGGCGAGCACTGAAGTCGGGGACTCACTTGTCGGCCTGCTTCTTGCCCTCGTCCGAGTTGTCAAAGACGATCTTGTCGAGCGCAATCTCGCACGTCTCGCGGATGGCGGGGTTGTCGTGCGTCAGGAACTTGCGCAGCGACGGCAGCGCCTCGTCCGACCCGATGGCGCCCATCGCCTCTGCGGCCTGCGTGCGCGGGTGTCATGTCGGGTCAGCGACGTGCTTGAGAACGGAGAGAGAGGTCTAGCGCACCTCGTGGCGGACCATGGGGTGCTCTTCGGGGTCCTCGAGCACGCGGATGAGGATCGGGAGCGCGCGGACGTCCTTGAGCTGGCCGAGGCAGTAGGCGAGCTCGTGCGCGAGGAGCGCAGACTGTCCATCAAAGCCTGTGGGTGCACTCGTCTGGTCAGTCTGGGCCGTGCATGTCGAAAGCGAGGAGAGTTGCGCTCGCCTTTGCCGATGGCCTGGATGGCGGCAAGACCGCCGAGGCTCTTTAGAGTGAAGAGGGCGCGGAAGCGCTGTGCGAGGGGCACGTCGTGGCTGGTGAGCTGCTTCTCGAGCTGCGCGTAGACGGCAGCGTCGGCGTCGGTAGCCATGCGGGGCGGTGTAGGGGGGGTCGGGAGGATGGAGCGAGAGACCGGCGGGGTGTGCGGTTGCGGGTCGGGTAAGGAAAGTGGCAGCTGCGAGTCTCGTGGTGCTGCTCTCAAGTCTCTGCGAGCGAGTGCGGGCGAGGTGGGCGGGTCGAGGCGACGTCGAGCTTGGAGCGTTGCGCAGTGCACCGCCGCACTCGCCTCGCACCTGCTCCCCGCCGCTTTCTACCGTACCTTCTGGACAAGCGCGAGTCTGATCAGTACAGACAGTACAGCCACACGCTCCCTCCGCCCCTCGCACCGCGCGCATCTTCCCCCTTCGCGCCTCGTCTCGCCGTCTCTCGACACTCTCGCATCAAGCGTTCCTGCTCCACCTCGCAGCCCGCCGCTCCTCCAGCCCCGCCTAGCCAAGCACCATGCCCCGCTCCAAGCGTGACCGCGTCGTCGCCCTCACCCAGACCGCAAAGAAGGGCAAGGAGGCAAAGGGCCGCCTCATCGAGGAGATCCGCGAACAGGCGGACGCCTTCAAGTACCTCTGGGTCTTTGACGTCGAGCACATGCGCACAAACCTCTTGCAGGAGGTCCGCACCGCGTGGAAGGGTTCCCGGTCCGTCTCTCTCGTCTCTCCCGTCGCCGCGCTCGAGGTGGGGCTCACCGTGCTCTCGCGCTCCCCTCTCCGCGACATGCAGCATCTTCCTCGGCCGCAACGCCGTCATGCGGAAAGGTCTCGGCGCCACCCCGGAGGACGAGTGCCGCCTCGGCGTCCACAAGATTGCCAACGTGCGTCGAGTCTCCCGTCTTCCGCGTGCCCTCTGTCCGCACCTGGCCGTGCGATCGAAAGGCTCCCCGCGCTTGATGAGACCTGACCCGAGCTCTTTTCCGCTTCGGCAGATGCTCGAGGGCAACCGCGGCCTCCTCTTCACCGACGAGACGCCCGACGTCGTGACCGACTGGTTCACCTCGTTCCAGAAGCAAGACTTTGCGCGCACGGGCAACACGGCGCCCGAGACGTTCGAGCTCGCCGAGGGCCCGATCCTCATCAACGACGACCCGGCGCCGCACTCGCTCGAGCCCCAGTTCCGCAAGCTCGGCCTCTCGACGAGCCTCCTCAAGGGCGTCCCGACCCTCCATGCGCCCCACACCGTCTGCACCGAGGGCGACACGCTCAACCCCAATCAGGTCAACCTCCTCAAGCTCTTTGGCAAGACGTTCGCGACCGTGAGTCGGGAGCTCTTCGCGCCCGCACTCGAGTTCTCGCATTGCGCGAGGTCCAGCTCGTGCATGTACTGACCAGCCTCGCACTTCCCGATCGCAGTTCCAGATCGTTCCCCTGCTCGGCGTCGCGCTGGCGGACGGCTCCATCTGCGGCGGCACCGAGGCGGGCGCGATGAACGACGACGACGAGTAGTCGGGTCGTCTCCCTCTCTCTCGCATAGAGCGGCGGCGTCATTGCGCACCTGCAGCAGTGTGGCGTCGTTGCGTGTACCTTTTGTAGTGTACTCCTAGGTTGTACTGCTCGCTTCGCATCATTCGACGGCGATGGTCGGATGCTTCCGCTCACGGGACAGTGTCTGGAAAGGGTCTACGTCCGTCACTTGGCGAGTCGATGCTTCTTGCGCCCTCATCGGTCAAGTCGACAGATTTGCCGGTGCAGGCAGACGCGAGAAGTGCCGCGGCCGTCATCGTCCCGATCTTGCACCGCCGCTTTACAATTCTCTCGCTCTCTCCTCTCTACCAACCTCTCGCCGCGCTAGCCCGAGACACCCAAAATGCTGCAAGCACTCCGTACGCCGACCAAGCGCACCCTCGCACGCTGCACCTGCCTCTCCCTCCCCTCCGCCTCTTCATCGCCCGCGCGCCACTTGTCCAACTCGGCGCCCTCCCGCTCGCTCTTCCCGCCCAAAGACCCCTCCTCCACCGCCGCCGCCGCCTCGTCCTTCTCGCGCCCCGCCCCGCCCGCCCTCCCGCCGCACCTCCAGCGCGAATTCGAAGCGCTCGTCAAGCGCGCCCAGACGCCCGCGGCTCCCGGCGTCGACCTCGCCGAGCTCGAGGAGGGACAGGAGATGCACCCGGACGTCGTCAAGCGGCCGAAACCCGAGTTCGAGGGCGACGAGAACCCGAATACGGGCGAGCGCGGCGGGCCAAAGAGGGAGCCGCTCGTCCATGGTGCGTTGTCGTCAACGATCGACTCGTGCTGGGGGACTCGAGCGTCGTCCACCTCGATCCTGACTTCAATGTGATGCTCCGCAGGTGACTGGGCGTATGGCGGCAAAGTGACCGATTTCTGAGCCTGAAGAAATCGTGGTCGACTTGTATTGCATGCTTTACACGTCTATCGTCGCGACATGGGGCTCGCGCGCATCGGCTTCTGCTGGAAGCGAAGTTTCATGGGGTTCGACGAGCAAGGAGAGGAATACGCGCGGATTTCGCGCCCTCAGCGCTGCCACCTGAGAAGGCTGCACGCCCTCCGAGTCACCCGCCCCGCCTCTCTCTCGTTCAAGTTCAAGAGACACACAGAACGGAACGAAAGTTGCAGAGTTGCGACGGAAGAAACGGACAGAGAGACGCTATACAGACCCCACAGCCCGCCTTTACTCGGCCGCCACGAGCGCGACTGCACGCTGTACCACGGCCGTCGCGTCGACACCCTCGCGCGGCACGCGCACGTCGAAGAGGACGTCTGCGCGCGTCGTGTCGAGGAAGCACGGGATCGGGAGGCGCTTGTCGCCCTCGCCCGAGAGAGACGTATTGGGCACCCAGCGCACGGAAGACGACGAGAGGCGGACGAGGGACCCGTCGTTGAGGGCGAGACGGCCCGATTGCCAGCTTGCGCCGACGAGCGAGAGACCTGCGAGAGACGCGCCAAGGATCAGGGGTCAGCACGGGAAGCGCGAGGAGACGGCGAAAGACGCACCCTCGATGGTGAAGGCGTTCTCTCCGCCAGTCTGCTCGAGCTCGACCTCGAGACTGAGCTCTTCGAGCGAGCTCTTGGTGCGATGTGCGACGGCCTGCCTCGACGCCGTGATGAACCCGTGCGGGTGGAAAAGGAGGCCGAGCGCGACTGGAACGGCGGCGAGGTCCGCCGAGCCGACGACCGTCGCGAGTTGCGCGATGCGCTTCGAGAGATCGACGAGCCACGTCCCAACGGGAAGGGCGCGGCAGCGGTACCTCCGCCACGAGGCGGGCACGGTGCCCTTCGTGAGGTCCGAGAGAAGCGCGCGCAGGTCGTTCGTCTGCTTGAGCTCGCCATCGCACACCTTGACGAGATTCGACAGGTCGGTGCGGATCGTCGGGAGGAGCTTGGCCGCGAGCGCGACTTCGCGCTCGAAGAAGCGGAAGAGCGGGTCCTTCGAGCCATCGGGCGAGGCGCCGAGGCGAGGCGAATCCTGCGGACCGCGTTGTCAAGACGGGCTTTTACCTCATGCAAGCAAAGCGGCGCACCTTTGGCAGCAGCTCGAGCCACTCCATGCACGACTGCTTGAGGGCGCGCAGCCAGGCGGGTTGCGTCGACGCATTCGTCTTGTGCAAATCGGCAGCGACCGTCTCGTCGTCATCGTCGAGCGAGCGCATCTTGAGCAGACGCGAGAGCAGCGCCGAACCTGCAAAGACCACATGTCAGCCGTGCACGGATGCACAAGAGAAGCCGAGACGCACCTTGGGCGAGCGCGATGACCCGCTCGGCCGTCGGCGGGAGCGCAAGGTACGACGGCGGTTCCTGCTCCGGCAGCTTCGAGGCCCACTCGATGAACTGCTCGAGCTGCGTTGCTTCGGGCGCGACGAGGCCTTCGTCATCATCACTTGGCGGCACGAGCTGGAAGTCGACATCGTAAGCGCGCGCCGAGAAGAGCGTCGCGACAAACGAGTCGAGCAGGCTCTGGTCAAAGACGGTGTCGATCTTGCCGCCGTACACCGTCTCGCGCACGAGCGAACGGATCGCAGCCCAGGGAATGTTGGCGGGGTCGACGTTCGCCCGGCCCTTGGCGGCCGAGGCGAGCCAGGCGTCGATCGTGTTGAGCGCCGCCTCTTGGTCGGCGTCGTTGAATTCGAACGTCTTGCTCCATCCGAGCGGGACGTAGCGCAGACGCTCCTGGATGACGGCGTGGAACCACGCAACGAGGAAGTACAAGCGCGTCTTTTCGGCTGGACCCGACGCGAGACGCTTCGGGTTGAGCCCGCGGAGCGAGTCGAGGATGTTGGCACGGATGCCGGGAGGCGGCTCATTCATGAGCGTGCGTCCCTGTCGAAGAATGTTGACGGGGATCGCCGGGTTCGTCTCCATCGTGAGGAAGAGGCGGAAGGCACGGTTCGGGTTGAGGCCCTGCAAACGCTTCTCGAGCTGGCTGAGCCAGGCCGGCGCAAGGTGGACGTTCTTGAGCAGGACCCAATTGCCAGTCCTTGCCGCCGCTGCGATGGCCTGGTCGGCGAGGCCGAAGCCCTCTTGCGAACCCATGGCGACCGACGTGCAGCGCGCGGACAAGGCTGAGACGAGGTTGTCGACGCGGTAGCTGGCATCGTAGCCGGGTACCGAACAAAGGCAGATAGGCGATGTCGCTTCGACCTCGTTCTGGACCATGGCGCCGAGATCGTACGCTGTCTCTAGCAGAAGGTCCCGCTGGAAGACGGTCGCGGCGAACACACTGAGCGCCTGGAGCAGGCGGTCAGGTCGGAAGCACTTGACAACCAGAGCGCGCCGGACGGCCAGCTGCACGGGCGCGAGATCGGCCCACAGCGGCGGCACAAGCGTCTCCGGGGTGGTCGAGGCGAGGAAAGCCGTCCAGACGTCCGCATTCGCGACGACGTGCTCGCGCACATCCTTGAAGCACGCCAGGCGCTCAAAGGCGCGCAAGCGCTGCTGCTGCGCCGCATCCAGGATAGGGACGTCGTCCTTCGCAGTGTCCGAGGATGCGGTTGCGCTGTCGCCGCCGTCGAGCAGGAACGCAAACTCGTGCTCGTCGACGTCGCTGTCGGTGCCGCGCAGTTTCACTTGCGCAAGGAGGACGGCGAGCGTGAGGTGATCCGTGTGCAGGAGCGCGCGCGAGGTCCGCTTGAAGACGTGAAGGAACAGGTCATCGAGGAGGATGCGTAGGCGCTGATGCGAGTCGGTGACACCCTCGAGCGACGGGTTGTGTAGAAGAACGTAGTCGAAAATGTCGAGGAAGAACCGCAGCGAGAACTGGTAGAAATGGTTGAGGAGGTTGAGCTCGTCGAGGAAGAAGAAGACGTTGCTGCAGGCTCGGGCGAGCGCATGGTACTCGCTCGTGACTTGCTCGACCTCGGCCATGATCGTGTCGGTCTCCTCCGCCTTGCGCGTCACGTCGGACGCCTCGCGCTTGAGCGTCTCGAGGGTGGCGATGACCCTGTTGCTCCGGTGTCAGGGAGGGGAGGTCTACTCGAAGTCAAAGCAGGAGACACGCACTTGTCGTCGTCAAGTATGTTGCCTTGCGAGTCGTTCAGTGCCGACAGGAGCTTCTTCTCAAGCTGGTGAAGGCGAGCGCGGAACTCGCCCTGCAGGCGCAGCAGGTCGGAACGCTTGCGGTCGATCTCGGGCCGCTCGACACGCAGAACTTGCGCGAGTGACTGAGTCTGCAGACTGGCGCGAGTGATCTGCAGGGAAGGGGTGAGCTGATCCGCTCGGAAGGAAAAGCTGTGAGCGGCGAACGAACCGAGAAGTTGACCATCGTGACACGCGAATTGAGGTCGGCGGCGAACTCCACAGTCGGATCACGCGTCGACAGGAACATGCTGGCAGAGGCGACACTGGTGAGCTATAATCACGGAAACACCAAGGTCATAGATAGCGCACGTGAATGAGGGCGAGAAGTCGACGTCCTGGTTGCCGAGACGGATAAGGACCCGACCGCCGGCGCGGCGGAGCTCCTTGTTGAGCACGGCATTAAGAATCGGGTCGAGATGCTCGACGTCCTGGATGAGGATGGGCGTGCCGAAGCGAAGGGCGCTCTCGAGGTTCTTGAGGAACGCCTCGTCGAGGAACGAGGTCACCGAGATCTTGCGGTCGCGCATCTCGTTGAGAAGGAACGTCGTCGCCTGGCCCGACGGGTCGATGACGAGCGGGTACCGGTCGAAGCGCTTCAGCATGATGGCGTTCTCGATGCATAGCTCGTCGGTCGGGAGAGAGCGGGCGTGCCATTCGAGGCGCTCGTCGGCTGTCGAAAGATACTCGGAGAGCGAGAGTTCGGGCTTGTGCTTGATGCCGGCGTCGGCAAGGTGCGTCGCCCAACCATGCCACATCGACTGGCGGTAGTGCTGGTCGAAATAGCCAGCATAGGCGACGAAGGCGGCGGACAGGAGCACGTCGCCTGCGACGGTACTCATCTGTTCGTCGAACGTCTTGCTGCCGGCCTCCCACCGTGTCTTCTCGGACGAGAGGCTGTCGAGCAGCGTGATGGAGCGGTCGACGCGCGTCTGTACCGTCTCCATCTCCGTCTTGATGGCCTGCGTCTCGCTGATCAAGACGGCGTAGTCGTCCTTGTACGAGGCGATGCGCGCCTCGAGCTCGGCGATCATGCTGGTGAGCGCGTTGGCCTGGTGCATCGTCGTCTCCGCCTGCTCTTCGAGCGCCTGCACCTCCTCGCGAAGCGGGCCGACCTTGTCGAGGATGCTCGAGTAGTTGACCTGCGCCATCACCCACTTCACGAGCGGGCCGCACGCCTTGGATGCGCGATTGACCGTCTCGAAGTTGAAAGATGGGCGCGACAGGTATTCGTTGCGCATCTTGTCGCGAAGCGCGCGCGACATGGACGCCGTGTCGAAATTGACGATGTTGGAGATGAAAGAGTCGCTGCGGAGGATAGCCTGGACGGCCTTCCAGCTGTCGATGCGGTGGCCGAGGAGGATGCAGACGGCCTCCATCGAGAGCTTGACGGCTTCGGGCGGGTTGGCCATCGACCGCACCTCGGTGAGCTGCTGCTTCTTGATGTTCGACACCGCCGCCTGGGCATCCTCGACGGCCGGCTCGGCATCGGCCAGTTCGCCCATGACCACCTCGCGCCGCTCAGCGATCGCCTGCTTCTGCTTGTCGACCGCGGCCGACATCTCGAGCGAAGCGATCTTCTTCTGCTCGGCGTCCTGCTGGTCGACGACCATGCGTTGCAACTTGTCGTTTGCTTCGGCGTTCTTGGCCTCGAGCTGCGTGCGCTTGACCGCGAGGCTCTTGCGCAGCTCCTCCACCTGGACGACGGTCTCGCGGAGCTTGTCGAGGCCGACGTTGAGGTGTCGCTGCTGCTCCTCGAGCTCGTCGCGCTTCTCGTTGAAAAGCCGCACGTACTGATTGATGAAGTCGAGGTAGTGCCGGGGCGTGGCATGGTTGACACGGCCCTGCCGGCGCGCGAGCTTCTTGTTCGTCTCGTACATTGACTGGTGGACGTGCACGAGCGCGTTGACGACGGCGGTGCGGTGGACAGGCGGCAGCGCGAGCTGGCGGTACGCGACGGGGAAGTCGGGAGGGGCCGAGTAGTTGGGCGCGTCGAGGTCGAGCGCGTTCGTGAACTCGAGACCGACCTGATAGAACGCTTGTTCGCTCCAGTCGCCGAACCAATCGAGCACGCAGCGGTTGAACAGCGCAGGCGAGGTCGCAGCACGCGAAGCGAGACCACCCGTCGGCGGGTTCATCGTGAAGACGACGTGGAGGTTCCGCGCGACCTGCGACGTGAACCACCGGTACAGCTCGTCGGGCGAGTCGAGCATAAGGCCGTCGCGCTGCGCGCCCTCCTTGCACGCCGTCATGAGCGCCGCATGCTCGTCGCCCTCGAACAGGCCCGGAACTTCGGCGTTTGCGAGGAGCGTGTTCATGCGTTCGAGGAACCCTGAGTCGAGGACGTTCGATTCGTCCATGATAAAGGCGATCTTCTCGCCTTTGCAGCCGGCACGGCGCAGAACGGTGCGCAGGTCGTCGTCGAAGTCCTCGCCAGTGTACTTGTTGTGGACCTTGATCTGGAACACGCTGAGGCCGTTCATCCACGCGACGAAGCGCGACAGGGTCGTCTAGAGCATATTTGCGTCAGGACCCGCGCGAGGCTTCAGTCACGAAGCTCTTGTGGTGACGCACCTTGCCGGAACCGCTGACACCGATGAGGAGGAGGTGGCCCTGGATCTGGCGGAAGACCCGGTCGATGCGCAGGACATGGTCCAGGACGTCGTTGAAGAGGACAAGCGGCACGTCGAGCTCCTCCTCGTAGAAGACGCGGAGGCGAGCCTTGGTGTATTCGCGCAGCTGTTCGCGTTCCACGGGGACGTAGTGCTTCGAAAGCCAGTTCGAGTAGAGAATCGGGCGCGCGAGAGCCTCGTCGCGGTTGAGGGTCGGGAAGTGCGCCAGCGCAACCTCGTCGATCTTGTCGTCCGTCCATTTGCGCTCGTTTTCATCGACAAGGCGATCCTGGAAGAGCCGCAGCGCCTCGTGCGCCCAGACGCGGACGAGTCCTTCGACACTGAGCGCGTCGAGAGGCCGAATAGCCTCGTAGATGCCGCGCGTCCAGCGGGTCAGCTCTCGAGGCGAGTACACGTAGTGCGCCTGGATGTCGGTGGTGAAGCGGCGCTGGGAGGCGAGGTAGAGATCGACCATGGCGTTGGTAAGCGCGTCGGCGTAACCGCGCAGAGGCGGAACGACCTTGAGTAGCGCGCGTGCAAACGTGCCGTAGATCTGCTTGAGCGACGTCTCGCCCGGATAGTCGACCATGACGAGGGGAGCGTGGCGGAGAAAACGCTGGGTGAGCGGGACACGGCCTGGGTCCGTTGGCGGGTTGCAGGCGCCGACGATCTGGATGTTCTCGAGCGTAACCCACGCTTTGTCGGTCGTGCGCCAGAAGCCGCCGTGCTCGACGAGCTGACGCAGGAACGAAATGACCTTCTGCGTCCCGTACGTGTCGGTCGAGGGAAGGTTGATCTCGTCGCAGAAGAGGACGAGCCACCGGCCGATTTGCGCCGGTGCGAGGATGACGCCGTTCGGGGTCTTGCGGTACTCGCAGTGCTGCTCGAACGTTTTGAGGATGAGGTCGGGCGTCGTTGCGCTCGAGAAGTTGAGACCGACGACGTCCAGGTCCGGAAGCTTGCGCAGCGCGCTGAACAGCGTCATTGTCTTGCCCGAGCCGGGCGGACCGCAGAGAAGGAGGGGCCGGTGCTCAGACAGCCACGAGTACAAGACCTCCTCGTGCCGTGCCGTGTCGACCGTGGGGATGACGACGTCGGGAGACGTGACCGCCTGCGTCTCCACGTCCATCGTTGGGACCGTCGACTCCCAGGCAACCCAGCTGCCGGTTGCGACATCGACGTCGAAGTCGATCAGGGAGCCGCCGGGAGCGAGAGACGGGAAGTCGAGGCTGGACTGAGTTCGGAGCCAGTCGCCCATCGCGGCGCGCGTGTCGAGCTTCGAGTCGCCGGCGAACGCCCAGACGAGGTTGACGTGGAGTCGCTTGAGCACGAATGCCTCGACCTGGTCGGCCGTGAGCGGAAAGTCGACGTGGCGAGAGTTGTACTCGGCGACGGCCCGGATCGACTTGTTGACGAGCGAGAAGAGCGTTGCGAGGGCGCGGGCGGGCGTAAAATCCATGATGTGGGCGACCGAGGCGGCGAAATCGAGCGACTTGTAAACGAGGCCATCGCGCTCGAAGTACGGCGCGAGCTTCGCCACAATGGTGCGCTGCGTCGCAAGCACAGGTGACACGACGTCGTCGCCGTTGTTCGCCTCGAGGCGGCCCGAGCTGCCCAAAGCGGCTTCCTCGTCCGCGACGTCGAGTGGGACGGCCTTGATGGTGTCGAGGTAGTTGCGGCAGAGCATGGAAGGCGTGACGGCATCGTCGCTAAACCAGACCATGCCGCAGCGCGAGACGGTGGCGAGCGTGGCGTACTTGAGCGATTCGACCTCGAACATGACGCGGACATTGGGCGGAAGGTTGAGGCGTTCGCCGTTCGGAAGCGTGAGGAGCTTGTTGTCATCGAGCACACTGCGGTCTTAGAGTGAGGATGCGGTCTTGGCGAGAAATTCGAGCTTTGCGTACCTGTTCAGGTTCTCGACCCATTCAGGGTCGACGTCGCCATCGAAAACGATCCAGTGTCGCTTTGTCGACTCGGCGCGGACATCGTCGACGATCTTGCGCAGAATGTGAGTGAACAGGCCGTCGTTCCATTCACGGGTAGTCGGGTCGAGCGTGCCGTACAGCGCATCCTTCGAGATGGCCTTTGGGTCGATCACGTAGGAGACGCCTTCGACGCCCGTCAGGCGCTCGAGCGCGGCGAGAAGGACGCGCCACGCGGCTGTCTTGCCCGTCGCCGACGGTCCGACCATCATGAGGCCGTGCTGGATGTTCTGAATCTGGTACAGCTGGACAACCTTCTGCAGCCACACGTCGTCGGCGATCAAGTGACGCTCCTTGCAGACGGCGACGATGTGCTTCTTCAGCTCGTCGAGATGGACCGGGACGTAGTCGACGCCGGGGAAGACATCGGCGAGGAGGCTCGTCAGGAGCGGCACGTCCTCGGCGACGAGCTTCGGGACGATCGTTTCGGTCACCGACTGGATGAGGATCTCCTGCTCCGAAATGTCGATGCTCCGGACGACGGCGCCTTCGTCGCCCTTCTGCTCGGCGAGTAGGCGCTCGCGCTTGAGGTGACCGGCGCTGACGAGGACGGCCTTGAGAGCGCGGAGTCCAAAGTCGTAGTGAGGCTGCGACGAGAGCTGCTCTGCGCAGAGGTTGAAGAACGGGACGACCTTGGACGCGAGCGTCTCGGCCGTGCGGAAGCCCTGCGAGAACAGCATGACTTGCGCGATGAGCTCGCGGTCCGGTCGGGTCATGGCAATCGAGCGGAAGAGCTTCTTGAGGTTGTCGGGGAGGTTCGAGCGACCGGCATAGCCCGGGTTCACTGGGTGACGACGTCGAGGTCAGCACGGGTCGCTCGGAAGGCTCGGGGTCGTCCTACTGGTGATGAAGATGCCCGTGTCGGAGCTGATGCGAAGCTGCCGGCCGACAAGCTCTATCTCGGTGCTCGGGTTCGTGAGGGTCGCGCCGAGTCCGAGTTGGATCGTCTGAATCTGCTGCGAGACTGCTGAAAGAATGCGCTCTTCGAGTCGGTTGAACTCGTCGAAGCACCCCCACGCGCCCACCTGGCACAGGCCGACGAAAATGCGGCCCATGGCCTGGAAGTCGAATGTTTCGTCGCAGCAGAAAACGAGGACGAAGCGCCCGAGAGCGACGCCGAGGGCCTTGACCGACTCCGTCTTGCCTGCGTGAGGAAAGCTCTTGGTGAGCAGAAGCTCCGCCCTATGCTGCGGGAAGAGCGAAGCACACCCGTTCCGGCAGGCCCGAACGGCGAGCCACCGAGACGCGAATCGAGGGCTTGTGTTAGGGTCAGGTAGCAGCGGTCCGTGAGTGGCGTCTGCACGAGGCGGTCCGGTACGCCGAGGTACTCGTAGCCGTAGAAGAAGGACGCGGTCGCCATCTTGACCTCGAGCTGCTCAAGGACGTTCGGGCGGCTAGTGTCGAGGTAGAAGCGCATGTGGTAGAGCCAGCTGAAGTCGCTCTTCGCGCTGACGCCGCCTTGGTGAAGGAGACGCAGGACGTCACGCTCGTGCACGAGTTCCGTAATGAGGTGTTCGCACTTGCGGCGCTGCAAGGGGCGCAGGTCGCCGAGGACGGTATCGGCGAGCACGTCGAGCGTGTGCAGGACGATCGCGAGCGGACCTCCGAGCGACTTGCCGGCGTCGAGCGCGCCCTCGACGAGGCTCGTCCATGCGACCTGGACAGCGAGGACGACGAGCTGCGCAGGGTACCCATCAACCCAGGCGAGGAAGCGCTGGCCGTCGAGTCCGGACGGGTCCTCGTAGAACGTGCGGAGGTCCGCATATGCGCGCGAAAGAAGCTGCGCGAGCGAGACCTTCATCTCCGACTCGAGCTTGGCGAGCCAGTCGTTGATGCGCGGGAAGTCGGCTAGGACGACGGGCGACGAGAAGGGCACTTCTTCGCCTTCGCGCGACGCCATGCCCTCGATGCGCGTTTGCTCCTCGTCGAGCGTGATCGACGAGAGACCGGCGAACATCTTCTTGAGGAACTTGCCAACGCGGACGATCTGCAGGCGTCAGTGTGTTAGTCTCGCTCGCTTTACTAGTGAAACATATTTCATGGCTCACATCCTTGCTGTTGCCAATGATCTCGAGCAGATCCTCGTCGCCCACGAAGTAAAAGCGCGGGAAAGACGACCGCTCGCGTTCGAGGTACTCGCCGAGGGCCTTCTGGATCTTCGAGAGCAGGTCGGCGAGGCGCTCGAGGCTCTTCTGCACGCCTTGAATGTTGAGCACGTCGAGGACGAAGGGCGACTTGAAGACCTTCTTCATGACCGACAGGAACTCGGCGTTGATGTTGCTGAACCGCTGCGATTCGATTGGGAGGAGGTGCTTGATATCGGCGCTGCCGGAGAAGATGCCCCTGCGCAGGAGACGCTGCATCAAAATAGTGCGTGGGCGATGAAGCAAAAGTAAGGACGCACTCGAGGTACACCCACTGGCGCTGGACGTCGATCCACACGTCGAAGAGGACGTGGATGCGGTTGAGCCGGTCTTCCCACGCCGACGCCTCCTCCTCGAAGACCTTGTAGAACGGCGAGAGCTTCATGGCGGTCAGCGAGTTGAGGTTCTCGCCGCATTTCGTGAACAGCTCGTCCCAGCCGCGAATGAGACGCGTTTTGTTCTGGTAGTTGACGAGGTCGAGCGTGTAGCTGGTCCAGGTCTCCTTGACCTGCACAAGCGTGGACATCAGTAGTGGACAAGCATTGTACACAGCGCGAGCCGCACCTGCTTGAGGAACTCCTCGAGCGCCATCTCACCCTGCGCCTGCACGATGACCTCCTTGATGAGCGCCTCGTTCCGCTTGAGGTCGAGGTCCCACACGGTGCCGAGCGTCATCGACGAAGGCGAGTAGTGACCGGCGGCCCGGACGGCCTTGTACAGCTGCCGCCAATGACGCTCACGCAGCGCTTCGGACTTGAGGTCGGCGACGAGCGTGTTCGACTTGATGTAGCCGCGGAGCGTCTCTTGCACGTACTCGAACGCGGCGTACTGGCGCATCTTGCTCGGCATCTCGCGCGTCGAGGCGAGAAGCGAGTCGAGCTGCTGGCGAAGCTTGCGCGGAACGATCGACGACCACAGCGTGTCGCGGAGCTCGCCGACCTGCGCCCATACTCCGGAAAGCGCGGTCCAGACGGCCTTGAGGTCGCGAATCTCCTCGAGGACCGGGTCTAGGCGGCCGTCCTTCGTTGCGTCGAGGTCGAGCGACTCCTTGGCGCGCGAGAGCATGTCGTACTGCTCTTTGAGGCGATTCGCACGGCCTTCGAAGACGCCGATGGCGGTCATGGCGGTCTCCGCCTTGAGCGAGCCCTGGATCGGCTTGTTCGCCTCCCATTCGGCGACGGCCTCTTCGATGCGGTTGTGCAGGACCTTGTCCTCGGCGACGACCTTGAGCTGCAGTCCAGCAAGCTGCTCCTGGATCGAAGCGTCCTTGCGCGCGAGGATCTCGTTGAAGGCGCTCCACTCGTTCTCGACCTGATCGACGTATAGCCAATCGGGCGGGAACTGATAGCGTTGGCGTTCGAGCGTCTTCTGACCGCTGCTGAAGACCTCGATCTGCGGCGCCCAGGTCTTGACGCGACGCTTGACGTCCTGGACGAACGTGATGAAGGTGACGGTCGCTGCGGTCGACGACGTCTCGATCGAGTGCTGCTCGAGGTCGTGGCGCGCTTTGAGGATCGCAGCGTGCGTCTCCTTCATCGCGGCGCCAAGCTTGCTGCCGAAGCGGCCGAGGAGGTCGCGCTGCCATGCGTCGTACTTGGCCGTGACCTTGCTCTGGACCTGCTCGTAGTCGATGACAGCCACGGCAAACGAGCGCTGCGACTCCGAGTTGTCGAACGTCGATCGCGTCTTGCGAATCTCGAGGAGGAGCTGCTGCCACGACGAAAGCTGGTCGCCGAGGCGAGCGTAGACATATTCGGCTTCGAGGTCCCACAGCGACTGAAACTGCAGCCACTTGTCGACATACGCGCCGATGATGCGCAGCTTGTCCTCGACGAGCGCGAAAGGGCGCTCGAGCGCGCCATCGAGGAGCGTGGCCAGCAGCGCCGAGTAGTTCAGGTCCTCGGGGGCGGCGGACCGGATCTTGAGGCCGATCTCGTACCGCGAGCTCTGGATGCGCGTCAGGCCGCAGACGACGCCCAGCCAGTCTTGCAGTTGGCGGTACCAGTTCGCGCGCGCTTGCTCGAGAGGCGGGTCGAGGTAGATGACCTGGTTCTGGATCCGCACCTCGTGCACGAGGGTGTCGAGCTTGAGCGCGTCGTCCGGACTGGCCGACTCGTTGAGGGCGACCTTCTTGCGCGAGCTCAGGCTGCTGGCAGTGCCCGAGTCGCCGCGGCCGCCGGTGTCGGCTTCCTTCGTGAACTCGCCGCACCAGCGGTCGATCACGGCTCGAAGACGGCCGACAAGCTTCTGCTCCACGCGCCGGTCGAGGGCGCCGACCCACGAATCGAGATTGGCGTATCCCTCGAGGTTGAGCGTGTCGATCGTCTTCTGCAGCGAGTCGAGCCGCTCGGCGAAAGCGGCGGCCGAGTAGGAGCAGGTGCCAAGCTCGTCGACAGTGCGGCTGATGTCGATCCACAAATCGATGAGGTGGTCGGTGCGATCCTGGAACTCGGCGACGATTGAAGCGAACTCGCGAACGAAGTGAGTGTGCTTGCTGCCGGACGCGTCGAGACCGGCGCCGCCAGCGTACGAGAGCGAACGTCCGTCGAAGGTGTTAACGAAGTGGTCCCAGCGGTAGTGCATGCCTGTGCATTTTCGATAGTCAGCTTCGCGCGTAGCTAGAAAGAGTGAAAGACGCACCCTTGGCGATCTGCTCCTGCGCCTTCTTGTGCGAAGCGGCGACGAGCGGCGCGATGTCTGGGTTGGCCTCGAGCTTGGCGACCGTCTGCGAGTACGTGCGCACGCTCTCCATCAAGCTGACGGCGTACGGATACACGCGCTTGGCGTCCTTGGCGACGTTGCTGATCGTGTGCGGAACCTGGAAGCCGAGCCAGAGCAGGTTGCGGACCTCCTTGAAGAGCGTGATGATCTGCGGGTCGAAGTTGACCGCGAGCTGGAGCGCGCCGCCCTGCTGGCGATTCTTCGTCACGACGAAGAGGCGTCCCGTGATCTGAAGGTTGCGGCGGTTGAGGTCGACGAGCCAGGCATCGTAGATCGGGCGCGTATTGAGCTTGTCGCGGAACGACTGGCTCTCGGTCTGGAGACGCTGGCCGTCGGCGTAGTGCGACCACTCCTTCCCAAGGACGTCTTCGACGCGCTTCATGTACTGGTACAGCTGGCGCTCGATCTGCTTCGCCCAGATGATCGCACCCGAGATGGGTGGGTGGTCGCGCAGCTGCGACATCTGGTACGCCTCGGACGATTGGTATCCGGCCTTGAACTTGTCCTGCAGGCGGCGGATGTCGTCCTTGACCGAGTCGATGAGCTGAGACTGGTACTCGGCGATGGCGCCTGCAGACCATCTCGTCAGCACCGCGAACCATTCGACAGCTGGGACGGGACGCACCGCGGATCTTGGGCCGCACAAAGAGGGCGTTGAACTTGGAGAAGACGCGGAACATCTCGTTGGCGTTGCGAGCGCCACCGAGACGATCGCGCAGGCGCGAGATGATGTGGTTCTCGACGCGAGCAACTCGCTCGTTGTACGCTGTTTCGGCCGTGATCCAGATCTCGGTGCCCTCTGCATTCAACGAGGAGTCAGTAGAATTCGTGAGGTGCGACAGCAGCGGAACTGACCCGGGGAGACGTCCAGAATGTCGACGTTTTTGACGCTCTCGTACGCCTGGCGGACCTGCACAAACACATCCAGTCAGCGAGTCTCGCGACAAAGGCCGCAGAAGCGGAAATATCGGGAAACGCAAGCCTACCTCGGCGTCCATGTCGATGTCGCCGAGCGTGCTCGTCCACTCTTTCGCCATGTCGCCGTCGACCTCGGTCTCCGCGCTCGCCTCGCCCGCGCCGTTCGCCTGCTTCGCCTCGGTTCCGAGCGGGCCGACCATGACCTGGAGCTGATGGTGCTGCTTGCGGAACTGGCGGAAGTAGAGCACGCGCTCTTGCAGCTTGGCGTGCGCTGGCGCGATCTTGATCGGGATGAACTTCTCGGCGCGCTTGCGCGTCACTTCGCGGGCGACGTTGGTGAACTCCTTGAACGAGTCGTCCCAGGCGTGGAAGACGGCCGAGCACGCCGACATGGCGCGCTCGAAGAGAGGGTAGTCCGAATACGTGAGACGCTGTGCCGACAGGACCTTAAGGAGCTGCGAGTTGAGGTCGCGAGAGATGGCCTCGACGAGCGGAAGCGCCCGGCGGACCGGGTAGGGCCTGCGGGCACAAGTCTGAGCGGGGGCTTGAGATGCAGACGCCAACGAATCAGGCGCACGAGAGCTTGAGCTTCTTGTTGATGTGGCCAAAGATAAGCAGAATGCTCTCTTGCACCTTGGCGAGGTCCGTGGCGGCGAGAAGGTCGTTCAGCGGGAAGTCCTTCATCAACACGTTGTAGTCGTGGACTGTGGCCAATCTCGTCGTCAGCTCGGCGCAGAGGACCTGAGCTGAATGCGTGCTCACCCGTCTTGAACGCATCGTTAAGACCGGTATCGGCAATGAATGAGACGGTCGCGTGGAAGCGCTTAGCGTGCTTGAGGACGTCGAGCGTGAGCTGGACGGGCTCGCTCTTGAGCTGCTTCTCGATGCCCTCGAGCGCCTTCTCCATGCTGAGCCAGAAGTTGACCTCCTGGCTCGCGGTGCCGCTCGCGACGTCGCGGCTCAGCTTGGTGACGGTCTGGATCTCCTTGACCCAGCTGTTGACCTCGCCCTGCAGGCGGTTGAGGAAGGCCGAGTCGGAGAGGAGGGCGGCGTCAATCATGTCGACGGACGCGCGAGTGCCGCTCGACTCGGCTTGCGCCACGACTGCGGCAACGGCGGGATGGATCGAGAGGACAATGTCCGGAATCTCGACATTCTGCTGGACTGCGAGAAGAAGCTGCGAGATCAGCTGGCTTCCCCTTCGCGTGGGAAGGGCGACGACGCACGATGGAGCAAGCTGAGCTCGAGTTCGGCGAACTTCTTCTTGGTCATCGGGATCCCCAGCTTGGTGTCCGCATCCTTCGAGTCGTCGACCGCGCGACCCGAACCGTCCCTCCGCGACTTGCTCTCGACGTAGGCCTCGAAGGCGGGGGCGACGCCATAGTGCACGAGGCGATGCAGGCCCTCGTAGATGCCGCTGCCGGCCGAAGTGCCCGCTGATGCGGCAGAGGCGGACGAAGCGGAAGACGCGGGGCCGAAGAGGTTAAGAAAATGCAGTTGCGCGGCGAGCGGGGTCGCGCTATCGAGAATGGGAACGTGCTTGATGAGTGCGAGGGTCGCAGACTGCGCAGAGGAATATGCGAGCGTCGAGGTGAGCGAGTAGGTGAAGGTGTCGGGGAGGGTGTCGTCTGCACGCCATCCTGATTAGCGGACGCCTCTCTGTAAGATTCGCAGAAGCTGCGCACCTCGCTCAGGATCGACTTCGTGCTCGTCGCGGTTCTTGACGACGTAGAGCGCCCCCGCATTCGGGTCGCTGGCCCACCTCGTCGCGCGCTCGCCGAAGTCGGCTCGCTCAAAGAGCGTCTCGAGGTCGGCCGGGTCGGCGGCAATGAGCAGCGGAAGCAGCTGCGCAAGATACGTCCGGAAGGCGGCGAGGTCGAACGAGTTCGCTGGAGGTCCGCGCACGCTCGCCTGCGTCGAGGTGGGAGGGTCGCCGTCGAGCAGCGGCGAGGCTGCCGAGGGCCGCCTGTCCTCCATCGTGCTGTTTTCGTGCCCTGCGCTCGCTCTCGTGAGCTTGCGCGGTGCGAGCCGGAAAGTGGACAACCAACAACTCCGCGCTCGCGCGACGAGACACGCTCTTTCTCCCGGACCACACACAGCTTTGCTTGAGCCTGACGAGGGCGCAAGACGATCACGATGGCATGCTAGGGACTTGGCAGCCTCCTGAGCTGTTCTCGCGCTCCGAGACGTGTCCATGTCGCTCATCAGCTACCTACCTTCCTCGAGTCGCGGTCCGGCTGCAACAGTCCTCTAAGCTTGTGCAGACCCGCGCCACTGCTGAGCTGAGCTACGATGTTGCTGCACGTCCATCCGCCGCCCGAGACGCCTCTGACCGCTCGCCTTCCCGTGCCCATTGCCTCACCGCCTCAAGCAACGCAATCTTGCTCCGCCTGTCGCGCCAAAAGTGATCCGCCCCTTCCACCTCGACCGCCTTCCATGCCGCCTGACCCCCCTTGACACGCTCTAGCTCATTCGCCCACGCGCGCAGCTTTTCCACGGCAGAGAAGTTGTCCCTGTCGCCATGAACGGCGAGAATGCGATTGTCGCCGCGCTCGACGAGGTGGTGGAGTGACGTCGTGAAGGGCGATGAGCGGAGGAAGGTGAGGGCCCACAGGACGGAGAGAGGATACGAGATGAGGAGGTAGGAGGTTAACAGGCGAGCGGATGGGCGTGACGCGGCAAATGCAGGCGGAACTGGCCGAGCCGGGCACGATGACGCGGCAAGGGACCCAAAGGAATAGCCGCAAAGGAGCAGGTGGTATGTCTGCGCTTCTGCTGTGCTGGAGTCGGCGGAAGAGAGCGTGTCGGCCGGGAAGATGAGCGGAAGGACGAGAGAGTCGACTAGTTGTTGGTAGTCTTCCGCCTCAGCCGCGCCACTGTGCCGCCCGTCGTCAGTGCAACTCCCCAACTACACGGTGGGATGAGAAAAGGAGTACGCACGTCCAGCTGGCACTTCCTTCGCTCTCACCGGCACCCCTCGCGTCGTACCGCACGACTGCGTAGCCAAGCTCGCACAGCAGCTCGGCGAGAGCTACGACCACATGGTCGAAGCGTGAGCCTCCCAGTCGGCCGTACGGATGTGCAATGAGCGCGGCTCGAGTCGGGTTTGCGCATGGGAGATGAAGCGAATACGCGAGTGTCGGGCCATTTGGTTCGATACGGTGGGTGCCATCGCGGACGAGGGGATAGCTGGAGCCCATTGCAAGCCACTCGGTCCCGACAGCAGGCGCGCAGTGAGATTGACAGAAGCAAAGGTCGTCTTCCCCCACCTCGGCACGGCTTGACCTCGTGCTGCACCATCGTACCCAGCCTGCACCCTTACAGACTGCTTGACTTTGTGAAAGCAGTGCTCAGGGATGCTGGCGTTGCTCGCTACCGCGCTATCTGCGCTCCCGCTCCTCCTCGTTCCCGTTGTTGGTGCACAGTCGCCGCCGCCCGTTCTCGTCTATTCAAGGGTGCGTTCGCTGCTTGCGTGCATATGACACGACGAATGAACTCACCACTACGCTCCCCCGGTCCATTGTCCAGACTCTCGGGTACCGTCACCAGTCTATTCCGGTCGCCATCGACGCTCTCGCGTCGATTGCGCAGAACACTTCGCTCTACGACCCGACCTTCTCAGAAGACCCGAGCCTGTTCACCGACGAGCAGCTCCAGCCCTTCAAGGCGGTCGTCTTTCTCAGCAACTCGGAAGAGGTGCTCGACCTCGAAGGTCAAGCTGCTCTTGCGCGATGGCTCGGCAGCGGAGGGAGTTTGATCGGCCTGCACGCCGGAAGCGCGTGCTTGTTCAACGATACGGCATTCGGGACGGCGCTGGGTGAGTCAAATATACGGTCGTGCGGCTTGATGGCATGCCTGCGTGCTCGTTTGCCTGGCTGAACGTGCGGCAGGCGAGTCTCACGCATGATCAACCGACAGGATCCTGGTTTGACTATCACCCCGACCTGCAAAACGTGGTGCGTAGCTGGCAAAGAGGCGGTTTCATCCGTATCTGTTGCGAGCGTTGAGACTGATTTCGCTCAGAGGCTTTTCAGACCTTCACCAAGCTCATGTCGCACCCGACCATCGACATGCTGCCCGACCGCTACACCTACGTCGAGGAGGCGCACCATTTCCGGTCAGACCCGCGTTCGGTCAACTGCACCGTCCTTCTCTCGTATGACCCCTCGCTCGTCGACGACCCGGCTTTTGGCACTCGACCATACTACCAGGGGACGCCGCCGCCGATTGCTTGGTTCCGGGAAGGACAGACGGTCGACTTGACCAACGGCACGGCGGGCGCCGAGGCGGCCACCATGACGGGGCGGACGTGGTTCACGAGCTTGGGGCACACGAGCGACTTCTGGCGGGACGAGCTGAACTTGGGCCATATCGAGGCTGGGTGAGCACTCTCTGCAGCTTGCCTCCTGAAACGACGGTGCTGAAGCCTTTCTTGCACGCGCCAGGTTCCGCTGGGCACTGCAGGACTTCACCTCATCCGACAATTCAACTTCTGCGACCTCTTCTGCAGCCTCATCTACAAGATCAAATGCTGCAGCAACGACGGCGACGTCTGCAGAGACACCGACGCCGACGAGCGGCGCAACTCTACTTTCACGTGCAACTGGCGTCGCCCTTCTGGGGCTCTTCCTTGCTCTTGTGCTGCTCTAGACCCCACATAGACGAATGAAAACCGTACACAGACGTGCATCGATGCAGAACTTGTCATCGCCACACGCGCACACGTGCAACTCAGGCTCGCAACGCCTCGGACGTTTCGCAGTGAGGGCGCGAAGCGACGCGTCGAAGAGATGGTGGAGCGGCCGCACACAGCTTCTGGACGCGCTTTTCGCGCCACTGAACTGCAAAGGAGAGTTCTCTTGTGCATTTGACGCGCATAGGCTGACCGACGAGCGCGTGAAGGTGGTTCGAGCACGCGCAGCAACGTCCCGCGAAATTCGGCGTCGTCGCGTCGGAACCGAATCTCTCTCGCCTCACTCTCCTTGCGACTCTCCTCCTCTCTGGTCTTCTCAAGTCCTTCGCAGGCCGTTCGGACTCCCAGACCTTCCCCCACTCACGCTCGAGGTTCGTCGTCCTTGTCCGCGTCCTCGCGTCGACGTCCTGTGTCGTCTTCCCTCCTCTTCGCGCCGCTGATCTTCTCGTCTCGACAGCTGGTCTCGTCACTCGCGCCCACAATACGCTTGTCGCGCTCTCTCCCGCTCTGTCCCGCTCGTACCGCCTTTCGCCATGGTCTCGTTCACGTCCCTTCTCACGGCTCTCCCCCTCGCCGCCGCGACCGTCGTCTCCGCTTCGGCCTCTTCGCACTACTCTCACGCGCAGCAGCACCGCGCCCTCTCGGCCGACCTCCTCGCGCGCGCCGGCCGGACCGGCTACGCGAGCGGGCGCACGCTTCCGCGTTCGGGCCGCAGGCTGCACAGCAAGCGCGCTGCAGGGCAGGCGACCCTCAAGTGCTTGACGGACTACACCTTTGCGCTCTGCGACGGTGACAACTGTACCGACATGGGAGCGGTTGCCGGTGCGTCCCGGTGACAAGGGCGGTGTTGCAGTCCTCTGCTGGCAAAGTGTGCTGACGACTGCATGAACGCATTCGCACAGCCGGCACGATGTGCAAGGACGGCGCCATCACGTGGGACTCGTCTGCGTCGTCGAGCGCCTCGTCGAGCGCCTCATCGTCTGACTCTTCCGCTGGCACCTCGGATGAGTCGGCCTCGCCCTCGTCGGCCGCACCCGACGCCGCCTCGTCTGCTGCTTCCGCTGCCGAGTCCTCGACCGCTGTCGATTCGACAGCGAGTGCCAACGAAGTAGCCGCCGGCGACAAGAAACTCGCCAACAACGCCGTTCAAGCCGACTCCGGTTCCAGCAGCTCGTCCTCGTCGTCAGCACCCTTCTCCTCGTCTTCCGCTGCCGCTTCTGCACCTTCGGCTGTGCAGTTGAACGCGCAGAGCTCGCCATCCGGAAGCAGCGACTCGAGCGACGAGGACGACTGGGAGTGCGACGCAGAGGATGAATCGTCCTCGTCCTCCACGACCACAGCGGCTGTGCCCGCTTCGACGTCGGCTTCCTCTTCCGACGTCGGTGCCGTGCAGTTGAACCAGCAGGCTGCGACCTCGACCACCACGGCCGCACCTCGCAGCACGACGACCACGAGCTCGGCTGCCGCGCAGACGTCGTCTGCCTCGTCCTCGAGCGGCTCATCGAGCTCGCAGACGTTCAGCGGACGCGGGACTTACTACCTGCGTGCGTCCCTTCTCACTCCGGTTCGGATTCTTCGTACCCAGGCTGACCTCGGACTGCATCGCCTGAAGAGTACGGCGTGGCTGGCTCGTGCGGCACGGTGCACAGCGACAGTGACTACATCATCGCCCTCTCAGCGTCGCAAGTGGACGGCGGCAAGCACTGCGGGCAAAAGGTGCAGATCTCGAACAGCGCCGGCAAGACGATCGAGGCGACGGTTGCCGACACGGTGCGTGAGGCTCCTCGTGCGCCGAAGGTCAGTCCGCTGACTCTCGACTTTGACGGCGCAGTGCCCCGGATGCGCGTACCAATCGATCGATCTCAGCGAAGGAGCATTCAAGGCGCTCGGCACGCTCGACCAGGGCGTCTTGCAGCTCACCTGGCACTTCTTGTGAACCGTTTGCCTCCTTCGACTGTCGGCGTTGACCGCCTGACAGCATGTTCCATTCTAGCCCTTCACGACGCGTTGATCGCTCGGAGCCTTTCTGTTGTTCGCACCCTGCCTCATGTCTCTTCTCATCAACGCATTGCGAGTGCGCCTAGACGGCTCCACTTTCGGCTGCAACGTACGGACATTTGCACGATCTCTACACGGACCCAAAAAGAGAGGACGGAGAGGCGCAAGATTGTGCGTTTCTGCGTGCGATGCAAGAGAAGGGTCGGGTATGCTACAATGCTCCTTGAGTGGGTATCTCCTGTCGCCCTTCCTTCGTCATCGAGACCTCCTTCTACACCGTCATCGCCACGTTTGTGGTGCGTATCGTGCGAACGAGCCGAGGAAGAAGTGCTTGCCGATTCCGACGTGGAGGTACCGCTCGAACACTGCGCCGATTCCGGATCGTTCGTCAGTAGCGGTTTCAGCGCTTGTCAGGCTAGCGGTACAAGGCCCGACTACGCAAGCACAACGACGCACGCCAGTAGGCCCATTTCCGCCCAAAGTACCTCGCGATCCACGGCACGGCGACGAGGTTGACGAGCGCGTGGAGCTGCCGCACGCTCTCGTCCCACTGGAGCTGCGCCTCGCGCGCCTCGAGCTCCGAGTCCCACGAGTCGGTCGAGCTGCTGTCGGACGCGAGCGACGATGACGCGCTCGACGAGCGCGAGCGCGGCGTCGGGTGCATGGGGCGAGCGGCGGGGGAGGGCCACGAGGCGGAGGCGGGACCGGGCGGCCAGGCAGAGGGCGGGACGACCCACGAGGGCGAGAGGTAGCCGTCGCGGTCCGCAGGTGGGGTCGAGGTGCCGGCGGGCAAGGGGGCGAAGGAAGGGGTCGCCAGCTTGCCGATGGAGCCCGAGCTACTGAAGGTGCTCGTGAAGCGCTGACAGGCAGGCCTGGAGCTGCGTGAGCCGGGGTGGGGACAGCGAGAGCCTCGTGCGATGAAACTGATGAGGTTCCTTCCGCGACGCCATCAACGGTGTGAGATTGACGGGCTGAACAGAGCTTCCAGAAATCGCAAGTGCAGGGCTTTCCTGACGACGTTGCCCGCAAAAGCAGCCAGACTTGCTCAACACACTCGCTCGGGGCTTCCGCGTCGCAAGGAGGGACCGCACTCTCGGGTACGCGGGCGACAAAGGGCTCGCGAGCGACATATGCCGCGTCGTCTAAGATGCAAAGCCCCGCGTAGAGGCGCGACCGACAGTCCCCGTCATACAACGGAGCGAGTTGCGAACTCTCCGAAAGCATGAGTCGTCGGCCTCCGGCTTCTCGACACAATCTCTGATGCCCAGCCGCATCGCTAGGCAGCGCCCAGTGTGTCCCTGATGTTACTTGTAGATGCTGGGCCAGCGGCGCCGCGATTTGGATCCGGCGAGATGCAGCGACGAGCGGGATGCGGGAGAGCACGAAGCCGGTTGCGCCTGTACAAAGACAAGCCGCATAGATCTATCAGCTGAAACCGTCAAGGCTCGAGCCGAAGCAAGACGGAGCTCGACGTACCGAGCTGCGCGTAAGGGCATGAATGCGCGCCTTGGATGCTCGTGGACAGCAGGGACGCGAGCGCCCAAGGGCGGCGGCTGCGGGCTGTGCGCACTGCGGCACTCGCGTCAGCAGTGAGCACCTGCGGATACGTCGCCGACCTCGTGGGACGCACCTCCGCCTCGTCGTCGCCTCAGCGAGTCGTCCGCTCGCTCGTCCCGCACATCCCTCGCGCGCTCTCCCCGCCTGTGCGCTCACCCCTCGATCCCCTCGTCGTCCTCGGCCCCAAACGTCGCCATCTCCCACCCCTCCTGTCCCCCACGCCCCTCCATGAACCCCGTCCTCCGCCCGACGGCGCGATACCCGCTCCCGGCGCCGGCGTCCCACTCGGAGCGCTTCGAGGCGCGATAGTGCGTCGCGAGGCGGGCGCGGAGGAAGGAGAGGAGCGGGGGGCCGAGACAGGTCGAGAGGACTGCGGGTGGGGAGGGGGATCTGGGGGTCAGCGAGGGGAGGTGGGGAGAGGAGGGAGAGGGACGGGGCGCACTGAGGTAGACAAGCCACGAGGCGAGGAAGAGGCACAGGAAGACGATGAGCCACCACAGCGAGCTCTCCATCGCTCGCTTGCGGATGAGGCGAAGGGAGCGAACGAGGGCAAGCAGGTGCAGCGATGAAGTAGTCCGAACGAGCTCCCTTGAGCTGCTTACGGACGTGGGTCTGCAACGCTCACCGAACAGCTTGGACAACTCTCGAGGTAGTACTGCATGGGGGGAGGGACAGAAGAAAAAGGTGGGAAACACAAGGCAGGGGTGATCGGACACAGAACGAGGGAAGAGCGGGGGGGAGTGCCGCAAGCAGCGACGACGGCGACAGCCAGGAGGTGGTAGGCGGGACGGCGAGGGGAGGCTGCGGGAGAACGGGGGGAAAGGGAGACAGGAACGGAAAGGGGGGTATCTGGTGAACAGCGACCGGACGAAAGTGGGTGACGCTCGACGCGAGAGTCGAGGGAACGAGACGGAGCGGAATAGCGCGAGGGTCGTGTCGAGGTGAAAACGAGGGGGGTCGTGAGGCGACGTGGCGAAGAGGAAGGCGGCAGCGGCGGCGGACGAGAACGCGGGCGGAGAGCGCGCTCATGTGCGGAGGAAGCCCTTCTTCTTGGTCTGCTGCTGCTGGTGCTGCGGGTAGCCAAGCACAGTCCAAGTCAGTGGCTGTGGCAGTGAGGAACAAGAGTGCGCGAGGGCGCGGCGGCGCACCTTCTCGGGCGTGAGCGGCCGTCCCTGCTCGATCCTGCGCTTCTTCTCCTCGAGCTCGAGGCGCTGCTTCTCGAGCGCCTCCTTCATCTCGCGGTGGCGCGCGTACAGCTCCTCCTCGGACTGCTTGAGCTTGGCCTCCTTCTCGTTGACTTTTTGCTGGAACACCATCTTCATCTCGGCCTCCATCTTGCTCAGCTTAGCCTCGTGCAGCGCGCGCTCCTCGGCCATCTTGGCCGCCGGGCTATGTGCGGTGGCAGGGGGCACGACGGGGTCAGTAGTCGCTCACGGCGACGGCACAGAGAGCAAAGCGCAGGCATCCGGACGCACTTGACCTCCTTGAAGACCGAGTGGTCCTGCGCGACGCCCATCGCGAGCAGTTTCTCCTCGCGGTACTTTTCGTACAGCGCGTGGTTCGTGTGCTCCCTGAGCTCCTCCATGTGCGTGCGGATGAGCATCTGGCGCAGCTTGACAAAGTCGCAGTGGTCCTCGTTGTCGACCTCGATCGTGCCCCACGGGTACGCGCGCCCGCGCGCTGGTCGCCCGTCCGACGTCGACACGACCGTGTCGGACCCGACGACCGCAAAGGGGATCTTGCGCTGCGCGCGGCGGGCGGCGGGTCAGCGGCGGCTCGCGACTCCAGGGGTTCGTGGCACCGGGAAGCGACGCACGACAATCTCCTCGTTCTCGGCGATCGTCTCCTCGTCCTCGAGTTCGTACTGCGGCGCCTGGTAGATCTCGATGCGGTGGTGAGCCAAGTCGCTGAGGATGCGCGCCTTGAACTGGACGACCTCGTCGTCCGTGAGCGTGTCGGCCTTGGCGATGACGGGGATCAGGTTGACGCGCGTGTGCAGGCGCCGCATGAACTCGATGTCGACCGGCTTGAGCCTGCGCGGCGGGTGTGTACGTGCAAGGTCAGCGTCCTGGAGCTCGGAACGTGCAATAGGCGAGAGAGAACAAGCGCACGAGTGGCCGGTCGGCTCGATGAAGTAGAGGCACGCGTGCACGCGGTTGTCGACCATCTTTGCGCGGTTCACGCGGTTCTCCTGCTCGAGGTACGCATCAAAGCGCGCCTCGATGTTGTCGAGGATAGGCTTCCAGCTGCAGGGCGAGGTGCGAGGTCCGCGCGTCAGCGTGTTGTGTTGGACGAGGACCTGGGAGGATATGCGGTGCGCACCCCTCCTCGTTGTTGATAAAGTCGCCGTAGCCGGGCGTGTCGACGACGGTGAGGCGGAGGCGGACGCCGTTCTCCTCGATGTCTGCGCGGGCGCAGCGTCAGCGCGCGAGCTCTGAATATGGGTCTCTCTCGACGGCAGGTCGGGGACGGACCTGCGGTGATGCTCTCGATGGCGACGGTCTGCGGGCGCTCGTGTTCGGGGCGCGGGACGTTCTTTTTGGCGTAGAGGCTCGTGTTGAAGAGCGTGTTGATCAAGGTCGACTTGCCGAGGCCAGACTCGCCTGCAGGGAGGGTGGTCAGGAGGGAGGCGGGAGAAGGGAAGGGAGGGACGTGCCGACGACCATGGCGGTGAAGTGGAAGCCTGCGCGGGGGAGGGGAGGTCAGGCGGGAGTCACGGAGAGGGGCAGTGGGACGGAGCGTGCCCTTGCGGACGGATCTGCGGTGGTACTGGTTGGGGAGGTTTGCGACTGTTGCGGGCACCACATTGCGGTCAGGCGGGGTGAGAGTCAGAGAGAGGGGGCCACGGGGGCGGGGCGCACAGCCGACGAAACCGCCGAGCTTCTTGCGGACGACCTGCTGGACGGAGTCTGCGACATTGGCTGAGCGGGGCGAGGTGGAGCGTGTTCCGAGTGCAAGCGGGGGTCAGTGCGGGTGGACGGGTCGGAGGGGCCGAGTGGACGCACGCGGGTGGGCGACGGCAGCGGCCATGGCTGGCTGGCTGGCTGGCTGCGGGGCGGGAGGGGAGCGGGGTGCGGTGTGCGTTGAGCGAGGCGGTGGAGCAGAGGGGGGCGACGAGGGCCGGGCGAGGGAGCGGGCTAGAGCGAGTGTGGGCTGGTACAAGGGTGCGAGTCTCGCTGGGACTACTGCAAGTGCACTCGGCTAGCCGCAAGCAGACGGCGGGGCAGACACTTGCAAGAGCGACCCTCCCCTCGTCGTCGTCGCTGCCCCTCTCTGCCAGGAACTCGAACTCGCGCGGTGCAGGCCACCCGAGCCACGCCATGGTCCGGTGAGCCTCCCCTCGCGGCATCCTCTCGCTGTCCGCACCCGTCTCACTCTCCTTGCTCCCCCTCCCCTCCCCTCTCCTCGCGCACCACCACCACGACCACACCCTCGACAGCCTCGATGCAGACCTCATTGCCCGCACCCCGTCCTTCCTCAACCCGCTCAAGGAGCGCCAGCTCGACCTCCGAGGCACGCCCCCTCCCCTCCCCCGCGCCTCTCCCTCCCCTCTCGTGCCCTGCACTCACTCTCTCGCTCCCTCCCCACCGCAGGCCTCAAGATCCCCGCCATCGAGAACCTCGGCGTGACCCGCGACCAGCTCGACGCCCTCGACCTCACCGACAACGCCCTCACCGCCCTCGCCAACTTTCCCCTCCTCCGCCGCCTCCGCACCCTCGTCTGCTCCAACAACCCCATCCGCACCCTCTCGCCCTCGGTCCCCACCGCCCTCCCCAACCTCGACACCCTCGTCCTCACCAACTCGGCCTTCCCGCGCGACGCCCTCCCCCTCCTCGGCGACACCCTCGCAAAGTGCCGCAAGCTCCAGCACCTCTCGCTCAAGGGCGCGCCCGTCGCCCAGGCAGACCACTACCGCGACTGGATCATCTTCCGCTGCACCCGCCTCCGCTCCCTCGACTTTGAGCGCGTACACCTCAAGGTCCGCCGCTCGCGTCTTCTCTCCCTCCAACCGCTGCTCACTTTCTCCATTCCACAGGACCGCGAGCGTGCGACGGCCCTTTTCCAAAACCCCGACGGCACCCCGACCGCGCTCCACACCTCGTTCCTCGCCGCCGCCGCGTCGGGCACCGCCGCGCCCTCGCTCGTCTCGTCGTCCTCCTCCGCAAAGACGTTCGAGCCCGGGCTCGAGCCCGCCGAGGCCGCCGCCGCCGCGGGCAAGGCCGGTCGGCTGCTCACCAAGGACGAGAAGGACCGCGTGAGGAAGGCCATCGAGGGCGCAGAGAGCGTGGAGGAGATCCGCAGGCTGCAGCGCATGCTCGCGCAGGGCTTTGTGTGCGTTCTCTGTCTCGCTCGCTCGACGAGTTGGCTTGTCTCCGGTGCTCACTGACACCCGTCGTCGTGTCCTTCGCAGCCCGACCGAGAAGGACCTCCGGGATCTCGAGCGGCAAAACGCGTCGGGGCGCACAAACGGCGCCGCGCCCTAGCTTGGCGCACACCCCGTCACCGCGACAACATACCCTCCCCTCCACTACTGTCATCACGGCGCGATGCAACTGTTGTACATTCACTTCTCTTCTTGAGCATGGTGTGCCAGTGCGAGGGGAAGGGTCGCTGTCTCGCTTTCGCGCAAGTGAGAGCGGGCACCCTGTCGGCTCGCGGTCTCCCTGCTAGCCCAGCGAGGCTGTGACTCCTAGAGTGGCTCCACCTCTCAGGCAGCGAATCAGAGTAGAGTAGCCCGAGTAGGGAAGCGAGCCGTCCTCGCGTCCTCATCGCTTCCGCGCCGACCATGCTCGTCTCGCCGGCTCGCACTGCCTGCCGGGCCTGCCGCTGTGCACGAGCCGCTTTCTCAAGACAAGCATCGACGTCTGCCAAGCCGGACGCGCCTGCAGAGCCGCCCTCGCGTCCTCCGCCTCGACCCCGCACCAAGGTCCTTTCCGACCTCGCCCCCGCCGCGCACCGTCTCGCCGTGCGCTTTGCTGCCTCGCAGTGCTCCCACCAAAGCGTTCTGACCGTCCCGCTTCACGCACTCAGTTCCGCTCGCTGCCGTACGCCGCCCCGCCGCACCTCGTCGCGCCGCACCCCTCGCAGCACACGTTCCACGCGCAGCCCTACTTCTCGCTGCGCTGCTTCCCGTCCATCCCGCGCTCCTCCCCTTCCGCCTCTTCCCCTCCTCCGCCCTCTCGACCTGCGTCCCCCCTGAGAGCCGGCAGCCCGACCCCGACCCCGTTCCTCGCCGGCCGCACCGCCCTCTCCCCCTCGCACCCAACCGGCTTCCTCTCCCCCTCGTCGTCCGAGCTCCAAGCCGCGCTGCACCGCGCGGCGCACGCGCGCAAGCCCTACACGCTCGACCTGAGCGTGTTTGCGAGCAAGAAGCGCGTGCACAAGAGCGCCGTCGTGCGCGAGCGGTGCAAGCGCCGCGTGAGAGAGGCGGTCAGGATCGTCGTCGTGAGAGGCGCGAGGGGGGACGAGGGGGAAGAGGGCGGGATAGCGCTCGAGGAGGGGGACGTGAGGGGCACGGGCCCGCGAAAGTGGTTGGTCCCCGGTGCGCTTCCCCTCTGCGCGCACTCTGTCGAACTGCGGCCGTCAGAGCGAACGAGCTGACTCGAAGGCGCTGGATCATTACGGGCAGGGCATCACTACATCATGTCGATCTCGCTCGAGGTTTACCGCTGCCCGCTACCCGTCCTCGTCGAGCACGTGCGCACCGCGCTCAAGGCCGTAAGAGTGCGTCGCCGCGCCCAGACCGTTCCGCTTCACGATCAAGTGCTAATGTGCTGTTCGCTTCCGTTTGCACAGAAAAAGGCCGAGGAGGCGCTGCTCCGCTCCCAGCTGAACGACATCGAGATCTCGCCTCGAGCGCTGCAGGACGAGCCCGACGCGGCGCAGGCTTCCCGCCGCGGGCCACGCTGAACTGGCGCTCCGCGCACGCATGCGACTGCGCGTGCAGAGCCAGCGGTGCTCGACGCAAAGGTCTTCGAGCGGATCTGCACTACCGTCTGTCGTGCAAGTCACGGGACGTCAGCCGTCGATTGACTCGCCTCTCAGGCACGCCGAAATAGACGGTGCGGTATCGTGCATTGCGAGGCGAAGGGTATGGACGTGCAGGTGCGAAGGGGGGATCGTGTGAACGGGAGGTATAGACACTGAAGTAAGGGGGGTCATGCGACACTTAAGAACACTAGTACTCCCTGACACGCTGGAGAGGCTCTGCAATCGCGTGTGCGAGGTCAGCGAAGCTGGCAGAACGAACCAGAGGGAAGACGTACGAGGCTCCTCGAGGCTCGGCTCCTCCGCCGTGCTCGTCTCGCCACTCGCCTCGCCGTTCTCGTCGTCCTCGTCGACGTCGTCAAGCCTATGCGCCACCGGGACGGCCCGCCCCGCCTCGTCCTCCACTTCCTCCTCCGCCTCGTCGACATCCTCCACAAGCTCCTGCCCGTCCTTCTCATCCTCCCGCGCCTCCTTCTCCCTCCGCTTCTCCTCCTGCCTCTTCGCGCGACACCCGCACGCCCCGTCCGCCTCGCCGCCCAGCACGGCGAGCGCGTCCCTGGCCGCGAGCTGCCTCGCGACGGCCTTGCTCGAGCTCTCGCGCGTCGCGAGCGCGCGGCCGTGGTAGGTGCAGGTCGCGCGGTGGAAGGGCGAGTCTTCCGAGGGCTGGATGGACGAAGGGGAGGAGGAGGAAGGGAGTGAGCCGAGCTGGTCGGGCGAGGTGAGGCGCGTAATCCTGCGAAGCGCGGAAGAGGCCGAGTGAGCCGCTGAGGAAGAGCCAAAGGACTGTGGACGGCGCACTTGATGGAGAGCTCGGTGCATGCTTGTGAGTCCCTCCAGAGCATCAACCGGGAGTAAGGGTCCTGCGCATTGCGCGGGCATAGTTAGCCCGGTGCGAGTACGCAAGAAGCACGAGATCGACGCACCCTCACGCCGTCGTCGCGCAGGTGCGGCATAATGTCGGCGTACAGCTTGTCGAGGACGGCGTAGATCGGCTCCAATTGCATGCCGCAGTCGACGAAGACAACTGCGAGAAGCGCCTCAACGACATCGCCGAGGACCTGCCATGCGGCGTGTGAGCGGCGTGCTAGAAATGAACGGGGCTGAAGGGACGCACCTTTGGCGGCGACCACAAGAACGTCAAGTCGCCCTCGACGACGTCCTTCCAGTCAAACCCGTTCGCAAGCTCGGCCGCCTCCCGCATGGCGCCCTCGAGCGACGGACTCGAGTGCAGGATCGTCTTGTGCAGCCCGAGCGTGCGGAGCGCGATGAGCGCCAAGCAGCCATTCGAGACGAGGAGCGCGCGCTTGAATGTCAGCGTCGCCGGCGTCGACTGCGGGAAGCGCTCGTAGATGCGCATGGTCGCCCACTGGTCGAGGATCGCGTCGCCGAGGTACTCCTCGCGCTCGTAGCAGTAGACATTGTTCGCGGCGTAGCTGCGGTGCGTGATGGCCTGCACGAGCAGCGCGCCCTGCCTCGTGAACGTGTAGCCGAGTGCGGCTTCGATGGCATTGAAGGCGAGGCCGGCGGGATGCGGCTCGACATCGAGGAGCTCGCGAGCGGACGGTCGCTCGTGCCACGGCTTCGTCCCGCCAAAGCACAGACTGAGTCGGTCGCCGACCTTTCGTGCCGTCTCCAGCCCGCCCGTGAGCACTGCTGCGCCGAGCGTTGCTTCGACGGTGTCGGAGAGCACGCGACGCGGAAGTCGCTTGGTCATGCTGAGCCCGTCGGGCGCGACGACCACATCGTCCGAAGTTTCGGGCACGAAGGTCAAAGTGCGGAGCGTGTGCGGAAGGAGGAAGGCGGAAAGGCCGGACGTGAGCGACCTCTGACGCAGCGATCGGTTGTCGACCGAGTTCTCGCGCAGGCGCGTGAGGTGGTCTTCGTCGGCGCGGCGGTGCTCGAGGTAGATGTGCACCGTCGTCGCGAGCTTGAGCATCGAGTCGCCCAATGTCTCGAGCAATTGGTAGTCGTAGCCGCAAACGCTGGCAGGCGTCGTGAGCGCTTCGTCGAGCCGCGCGAGGTCAATCTGCGGCAGGTTGAGGTGCTGCACAGCGCCCGCTGCAGCCTGCCGTCCACTCAAGAGACGATTGAGAGCGGGAGTGAAGGAGAAGGCGGCAAAGAACGAGGTCGGCAGGCTGGTGCAGCGCAGCATTGAGGAGGGGAAGGAGCGAGAGTGATGATACGGCTTGGGCGCGAGTCCGAAGCGCTGCTCGGGCGGCACGAGGGCGTTGTGCGGGCGGACGTCCAACGGCGCGAACTGGACGATGGGCTCGGGCGCGCCGGGGCCCAGATCGTGAAAGGCATAGCAAACCTTGAGGTAGACGTGGTAGTCTGGGTACCGGCGAATGATCTTGAGCTTCGACGCGGGCGCTCCTCGCTCGATCTCGCTGGTTGACGAAGCGGAAGTGACATCGTCGCGGACGTGTTCGAAGGTCCCGATGCGAGCGGTCGGGCGGCGGAACGGGACGAGGACGAGATCGCCAGGCTGAGCCTTCTTAACTTGCAACGGCGCGAAAGGGCGTTCGATAGCATCCCAGTCGAGGTCGTCGGCAGCCGTGCAAGGGGCCCAGAGCGCGTAGAAACGCTCGTCGTCTCCTATGCGGCGGTTGAGCACGATTCGGACAACGTCCCGGTTGAAGCGCTCGAGCTGGGTGAGGCGTTGCGCGCGCTCGTTCTCATCCGACCATTGGAGCTCCTGCACGCGGACGGTACGCACACCGAACGGCGCCCCGTCGCGAGTGAACAGCGTCGCCGGATCCAGCGGCGGCATCGCCACACCACACACGAGAGCAAGACGCGTCGGCCCGGACGGAACGTCGATCTCGACGACGTGGACGAACGCCGTCTCGGCTGTCCAGACGTTGCCGTAATGGTTGACGAGGCTGATCTCGAGGTGCTTCGGCACCACCGAGTCGTCGATGTCGCGGCCGTCAGCATCCTTCGCGCCCTTGACACGTCGCGGACGGTACGGGATGAGGTGGTCGTCGAGCGCGCCGCTGCGATGGAGCTCGATGGCGACCTTGAACGCGGCACGCTGCTTGGCCGCCTTCTTCGACGGCATGACGTCCGAAATGAAGACAGTGCAGTCGAGCGCCGCCGTCTTCGGCACCTTGACCGTAGCAGTCCAGGCGGTGCCGGCACCGACAATGTGGTACTCGGGCTGCTGCAGCGGGGTGAACGCATCGAAGCGCAGAATGGAGAAGTACTCGCTGACGAGGGCGATGGACGAATAGTGCGTGAGGAGGGCGCCGGTGGACGTCGCATATGTCGGCAGGCCGTCGAGATCCGGCTCGTAGCTGTCGAAGACATCGTCCGGCCGCGATCCGTAGAGCTCTTGCAGCTCTTTCTCCTGTCGCACGTACTCGTGATACTTGGCGGCCTCGTCGGAACCTGCCTCGGCGAGAACGACGTACTTGGCGTGCGCGTGCCGGGCCCGGCCCCGCGACTGAACGTAGCCAGTGATGGTGGTGAGCGAGTCGAAGCGGATGACGAGGTTACAGGAGCGGAAGTCCAGGCCCTCTTCGGCCACGCGGGTCGCGACGAGAAGGTTGTACTCGCCCGCGCGAAAGGCGGCTACGATGGCCTGCTGCTCCTTGACGGCCATGCCGATCTCCGTCTCGCTCGACGCGCCGGCCATGCGGGCCCAGCCTTGGCGACCGTGCCCGACGAGGGCGGCGGGACGCACCCACGTCTGCAGAGACGGAACGCGAGCGAGGAGAGCGGACAGGATAGCTGCATGGTGCCGCTGCTCCACGAAGATGATGGCGTGGAAAAGCGGCTCGTCGCGATACGTCTCGAGACACTCGATCAGGGCTCCGACCTTGGGGGACAGCTCATGCCGCGCAACCGAAACCCTGGCGAGGTCGTCGAGCGCAGGCGCGACCTGCTCAGTCACCTTGTGCTCCTTTGCGAGTTGTGCGAGGTAGAGCTCGGTACCCGCACTGCCGAAAAGCGCCTGCGCCTTGACGACTCGTCCAAAGAGGCGGTCGTCGCGAGTCCAAATGTGGGAGAGTTGATCGCTGATCTGCCGGACGCTATGAGGGACTTCCTTCTGCGCGGCCGTCGGCGGCATGTGTTCGAGAAGCGATTCAACCGCTCGCGGCGAATGCGTCTCCATGTCGTCGCGGTGGACCTTGGCCACTTCGAGGATACGGACATCGAGTGTCGATTCGAGGCGGTCAATAGCTGCTTCGGGCTGCTTGACATTCCAGATTGGCCTGTGTTTGAGAACAAGTCTCACTAGGGTGTAAGCGTGCAGTGAAAGAGTGTCGCATAGTTTGAACGATTACGTACGACGCTGTCAAGCCAAGGATGCGAGGAACGCGTTCGCCGGCGGTCTTGAGCGGATGGTAGTGCAGGCGCATGAGGACGGCGCATGGATGGTTCTTCTGCGCATGGTGCGCCTCGTCGAAGATCATGAGCGAGACATTGCGGAGGTCGAAATAGCTGCGAGACGGTGGCTTCAGTCTCGAGAGCAGGACCAGGCGGTCGGCTGGGAGCAACATACCGGTTGTTAAGGCAGTTGAGCCAGATCTGAGGCGTGAGGACGATTGCATCGGCTTGCGCAAACTCTTCTTGCCACCGCTCGCGGTGCCAATAGTCGACACCTTGTGCGCCGACAAAAGACTTGACGCGCAGCGTGGTCTGCGACTCGATGACCTGGGCCTGCTGAGGCACGAGTGTTGTCGTTGGCGTCAGGAAGACGATGAGGGAGTGCTGTGTAAGGATGTAGAGGTCAGGACACGCCTCCAGAAACAGGTTGAAGCGACGAGACGCACGGGAGAGCCAGGCGGAACGGGTTGTGCGGCGACTTGGCGCATGAGCATGATAGCAATGAGCGTTTTGCCTGAGCCGGTGTCGGCGCGTACAAGCCTGCGGGCCTCATCAAGCGATCAGACCTAGGATCGGAGCTACTGTAGGCGCGGTAGAGGCGCATCAACGCCGCCGTTGGGAGGGAGTGAACTGAGCCGACACCCAGCGCTTCATCTGCCTAGGAGGCTCTACGCAGCGACCCCAAGAAGCCCAGACAGCAGCCTCAGACCTTGCCGCACGCTCAAGTCCGCCTGGCCCGGCCGCTATGCCCCCGTCCTTCAGTCGAGCGATGAAGACGAGAGAGCGCACACATTGCGTTCGAGCGCCTGTGCCGCCACCTCTTGCTGATAGAGGCGCGGAACAAGGCCGCCTGGGCTGGCCGTCATCCCTCTGACACCAGGCGAGGCGACTGTCGAAGGATGACTGCTGCACCGCCTCATCGACGCGAAACCGGCGGGCCGTGCGGGGTGAGCCGCTCAGCTGACAGTCCAGGAAAGGCTAGCAGCGATGACGGGCGTGCCGGCTGCGGATGGCAACCGCAGATTTGTCTCAAGGAGGAGGGACCAGGAACAGTGTTGCGGGTGCGCGGAAGAAAGAGGGTCTGCGAGGTGAAGAGGGGAAAACAGCTAGAACGAAGAGGGAACAGCGACTTCAGACAGATTGTGTAGATACAGAAGATGCAAAGGAAGGGACAAAGCTCGCTAGGGCGAGTGCAGCGATGATTAGGCGTTGTCGTGGGCGAGCGGAGTCGTCGGCTTGTGCGCGCGGCGGTCCTCCTCGGAACGCATGATACTGCCGAGACAACCAGGTCAGTTACCACCCACTCTCGAAAGAGACGACGTGCGCACCGATAAAGAGAAGTCTGCGTGAAGGACCAGCTCGGGTCGAGCGTGGCAAGGAACGGGTGGTGTTTTGCCTCTGTGGCTTTTGGTCGGTGCTCGGGTTCGCTGTGGTCATGCCTTCAGTACAAGCCGAGTTTCTGATGAGATGAGCGGGACATACATGGCAAGACAAGCGCTGACGAATTGGTCGGCTTCGGCAGAGAGAGTGACATCGGGAGGGAGAGGCGGGCGCATGCGCTCGGCGCCGAGCTGCGATTCGCGTTCGAGCGTTTAGTACGTTGTAGCTGGCAGGATGACAAGAACGCTTACCTTGAACATGGCTGCCATGAAGCCCTCGCCCTCCCACGGACGGGACCCCGCGAGCATCTCGATGCAGATGCACCCAAGCGACCAGATGTCTGCCTTCGCTGAGTAGCCCTGCTTGTTATTGTGGATCACTGCGAGCAGCGGGGGTGAGCTTCGTGCGGGATGCACTGGATCAAGTGGAGACGCACCTTCCGGGGCCATCCAGAAGATCGAGCCCTGCATCGACATGTTTTCGTTGTTCTGGTAGATGTCGCCTGCGAACATGCGTCAGTGAGCAAGCGGCCCGAGTGTACCTGAACGGGTCGCAACGCACCGCTCTTCTTCGACGTGCCAAAGTCCGAGATCTTGCACATTCCGTCTTGGTCGATGAGAATGTTGTCCGCCTTCATGTCGCGGTGGAGGATGCCGAGCGAATGCAGGTAACCGAGGCCGTCGAGAATCTGCAGCGTGAAGAACTTGATCACGTTCTCCTCGAACTGCGAGTAGCGGGATGCGAGATTCAGTCGAGCGCGACGCAAAGAGCAGCAGGTGCGAGAGGCGGACCTTGCCGTGCGTGCGGATGATGCGCCCGATGGAACCACCGGGAACGTATTCGAGGAAGATGGACAGGAACTCGGGGGTCTGCTCCATGCCTGAATTTTCGTACGGACTTCTGTCAGTCACGCGTCTTCCACATGCGGAAGGGGACGATTAGCGCACCGAGGTAGAGCACGATGTTCGGGTGGTCGAGGTCCTTCAGGAGCTCGATTTCGGCCTTGAGCGACGAGATCATGCCCTTGGTGCGCTGGTCCTCCTTGTCTGAAAACGTGCGCGGCATCTCGACCTGCTTGACAGCGATCGTCTCGCCAGTTGTGACGCTGAGCGCGATGTAAACGTGGCCATACGTGCCGCGACCGATGAGGTCGCCTTTGATCCACTTGTACGAGACTAAGAGAGAGCGCAACAGTCACCAATAGCCTGACAAGGGACGGGACACAGGAGAGCACGCACAATTCTCGGGATCATCGCCCGACGTGTCTTTGATGGCGTTGATGTCCTTCATCTGCGCGCTCGTGACCTCCTCGATCCGCGCGCCAAACAGCTTCGTGCTCTTCCTGCGGAGCAAGTTGCTCGCCAGGCCCGATGCCGCGCGCGCGACATTGTTGCCCGCCTTCTGCAGCATGCGCTTGCGATCCTGCGCAACGACGCGAATCGACTTGCGGTACCCGAGATGTGTGCCCGTACGTCGTGGCGCGCCGCTCAGGTAAGTCGCGCTCGACGGCGGAGCATGGCTGCTCGCGACGTCGCGCACGGGACTCGCGTGACCCGTCGAGGGCGTCGAAGCGCCCGGCGTTGGCAGGTCAAAGACAGGCTTGTCGAGGTCGTGCTCCGGGAAGAAGACGTCGAGATGCTCGAGGACGGTCTCGACCGGCGGACGGAACGCCCAGTCCTTGTCGTCCTGCTCGCGCGATGCGAAGGAGTTGCGGCGAGCGAACGGCGAGCTCGGGAGTCGGACGAGGTCGTCAAGCCGCGGGTGCGGGAACTTGCGCCGCCCGCCGCTGGTGCCGCCGTCATTTCCTCCAGTCGCGCTCGACGTCTCGGAGCGCCGCCCAGACAGGTTGATGCGCTCAAGGGCATTCGTAAAGGACGAATCGCTCTCGCTCGCCGAGCGACGGTTCGACGCACTCGACACGGGCGGACTCGATTCGCTCGAGCGAGAAGAGTCGAGAGCCGGGCCCGCATGCGGCGGCGGAGCGGGCGAGCCTGTCGTAGGCGTCGGCGTGTCGATCTTGAGGCGCAAGCTCGGGCGACTACCGAGCGAAGAGCTGCGGTTGAGCATGCCGCCTGCACCGATCCCGAGCGGGGAAGGCTTGGGCGGGAGGTTGAGTGCCGGTCCGTGGCCGGGGAAGAACGTCGCCGCATCCTCCTCGATCTCGTCGCCAAACTCGTCGACGACCTTGGGCATCACAGGAGGAGCGCTCGGCGAGACGGGACTCGGACGGAGCGTGCCCGTTCCAGATGCGGTTCCTCCAGGAACGAGCGTCCCCTCCTCGCCCGTTGTGCTCGCGCCGAAGCGACTCAGGATCGTCTGCGTCCAGTCCTGCGCAGTCGGGACCGAGTCGCGCCGTCCCGCGCCGTGCCCAGGCGAGGAATCGGATCCGCTACCGCTTGCGCCGGTGGAACCGGGTGCGCTGTTCTGCCTGCGCATGGGCGAGGACGAACCGTACGAGGAAGGAGCCGGCACCGCAGTCGTGATCGTCGACGCGGCGGACGGAACGTTGACAATCGTCGCGGGCGCAGAAGGCGGCGGCGCATGCGGCGGTGGCGTCGGCGCCGAGGGCGGCTTGATGAGCGACAGCGGCGGCTGCCCGACGGGGAACCACGTGCTCGTCTCCTCGTCGAGCGGGTCGCCAAACTCGTCGACCAGTCGCGGCTTGACGAGCGCGGGCGCAGCCGTAGGAGAGGGTTGCACGATCGCCGGAATGGCGATGGGAGCGTCGCTCGCGGGCGTGATCGGCCCGCTGGACGTCGAGGGCGGGCTCGTCGCGCGCGAGACCGGCTGCTGCTGCTGCTGCTGCTGCTGGTCGCGTGGGTGCAGCGGCCGACGCTCCGCCTCTGGGATCCCGTCAAATGCGCCATCGTCGTCCTGGAACGGCGGCGCGGACGGCGTGGGCGATGGCCACTCGCCTGCAGCCGACCCACTCGAAGTCCTCCTTTCGCGCTCCGCGTCCTCGATCTCGCGCTCGAGCGTCTCGCTCTGTCTCCGCTGGTGCGCCTGCTCTGCGAGGCGTGCGTCTTCTATGGCGCCGCCGCTGCGCACGTCGTACACGGTCGCGGGCCTCGCGGCACTTCCCGGCGCAGGCTGACTCTGGCTCTGCTCCAGCACAGGGCGGCGCAGCGCATCGAAATGGTGCTGCGGCGGCGGGCCAGCCGAAGGCACCGGCTGCGTCTGCGCGTGGTGCGGCAGCGGCGGGGGTGCGGCCGGCGAGAAGGGCGAAGGAGCGGGTGAAGGGGACGGCGATGCTCGCGCAGCGCCTTGGTGCTGCGCCTGCACGGGAGCAGAGTAGAACGCCGAAGCAGGCGCGCTCGGAGGGTGCTGCTGCTGATGCTGCGACGGCGGTTGAGGCGGGCGCGAGCCGCCCGCGCCGGGGTAGCCCATCGGTCCAAGCGGCGGGCGGAAGCCCGATGCGGCGCCAGCGGACGGGGCCGTCGCCTGCGGCTGCAGCGGCACGGGCGGCGTGTGCGCGCCCGCAAAGTGCCCGCGCAGGTCGTCGGCGCTCTTCGACCCCATGCGCTGCGTCTGCGGCTGGACCGCGAGCGTGGTCGCCCGCGGCGGGAGGATCGCAGGGTTGCGCTGCGGCTGCGCAGAGGGCGCGATGTGCACGACAGACGAGAACTGATTCTGCAGCGACAGGTTGTGGTACGGCGACTGCGTGCCGGGAAGGGGGAGGTTGCGATATGGCTGGCTGCCGTACTGCGGGAGTGTCGAGCGCGGGTCCTGCGGCGGGAGAGGGCGGGATTGTGGCGGGACGGCGGTTACGGACGGTCGAGGCGGGGGCACCGTGATCTGCTGTGCGGGCGCGGCGACCGTGCGGGTCCAACCGGGGGACGTGACCTGAATCGACGGGGTCGTGTGCGAGCGCTGGTCCACCTGATGGGGCTGCGGCGGTAGACGGCGCGTCGGTCCAGACGGGCCCATCACAACGTGTGCTGAGCCATGCTGCGGCGGGACAGGCGACGAAGGGAGGTGAGGGTGAAAGGCGGAGGGCGGATTCGGCGACGAGCGGGCGGACGAGGAGGCGTGCGCAGACGGAAGCGGCGGCGAGATGTGAAAGTAGTCTTCAGGAGACGTTTTGAGCCCGACGCTGCCGCTGCGGTCGCGGAATCCGCTTCCGCCTTCGCTGGAAGCGGCAATTGGGGGGCTAAAGTGGCCGACCGAGGCCGGAGACGAGACTACTCGCGCGCCGTTGAGCGAGCTGCCAGTGTCGGCCGATGCAGCAGACGCCTGCCGCGACCCATGCCCACGCGAAGCGGACGACATTGACGCCCACAACGGATGCTCGCTCCTGAGTCCGCTTCCGGGCACGCCAAACTCGTCGCCCTGGCTGCGGTCCGACGCATGCGACGAAGTCGACGGACTCTGCCTCCTGTGCGCGCTTGAGCTCGCCACCGACGAGGCGCTCGCTGCGCTGCGTTCCCGTTCGCGCTCGCGCCGTAGCCGCTCGGCTCCGCCGGCGTATTCGGCGGCGCTGCGGCCCGTCTCGGGCGAATGGCCCTCGCGCCGCGCGACGACCTCTTTGACAAAGACGGTGACCTGCGGGCCTTGTCCCTCCGCGCTGCGCCGCACAGCGTCCCACAGCTCGTCATCGCTGACGCGTACACCCTCGCCGCCGCCGATGCGGGTCAGGTAGAAGGCGTGACGGTACATGTCGGCGTCGGGGATGTGCAGGCGCGACATGATGAGGTCCTTGATGGCGGCGGACGACGAGACGGAACCGAGGGGAACAACAGCGAGCGATTCGAGGTCCGCCGTCGCGGTGCAGACGGTCCCTTGTGGAAGTGGCGGGAAGGAAGGAGGACTCGAGGGCGATGAGCCGAAGCGGGAAGAGGTCGACGGGGCAGGGGAGAAACCGGGCGAGCGGGATGGAGGTAGCGGCGACGAGGGTTGACGTGACGATGGTGGCAGGGGCGCGATCGGTGAGTAGGCGCCGGCTTGCGAGGTCGGAGACATGAGCTGGCGCGCCTGAAAGCGTCAGCGGTGACAATGACGCTGGGCAAGAGACGAGACGCACGCTTGAGCCAGAGGATCCGTCTCGCCGGTAGGCGCTGCCGTTCGCGCTGTAACCGCCAGCCGACATGGGCGCGGCGTCGTGGCTGTCGCGACGTAGTTCTGCGCCGCTGAAGCTGCGCTGCTGCTCGTACGCCGAGGGGATGGGCGGTTGAGGGCGAAAGCCGCTCGTTCGGGTTGGCGGCGAGCCCGGCGACATCGCACCATACGGCGATGTTTGCACGGGCGAGCGCACTGCACCGTACTGCACCGAGCCGGCAGACGACGCGGAACATTGGCCCGGCGAGAGCGGGGTTGGAAGCGGACGTACGGACGGCGGGACGGGCGGAGAGGAGGGGCCGCCCGGCGGGTGGTAGTGGTGCTGCTGCTGGGCCGGCGGCGGGGAGCGGTAGCGGTCCGCGGGAGCCTGCATGGCGGGCGCTGGAGCTGTGCGGGCCCTGCGAGAGGAGCGAACGTGGGAAGATCGCAGGGATGAGCGGGTTCGCGACTACACCGGGATACCAGCGGCGAGGTGGGAAGAAGTTGACGTACCCGCGTATACACGCAGTCGTCCTTCAGGAAGCACCTCGAGGAAGAAAAGTGCAATACTGTAGCCGAGGCGCGAGAGCCTCGCCTTTGCGAAGATGATCGGGACCGCGCGACACCGCGAGGGACAGCGACTCGATCGCAAGTCAGCTCGTGCGCTGGGCGAATCGGCGGGCGTCTGCAGCGTGTACAGCCCTGTACAACTTGTACGCAGGGCGGTGTCGCGAGCGAAAGGACAGCAAAAGGAGAACGAGGTTCGGGAAAGACGATCTGCACACGGTCCCTCGAGACCTCGGATTCGGTGCAAAGAGAGCCGCACGAGCACTGCAAGTACTGTCTACGGCCCTTGAGCACTGAGCAGCCCGGATCAGTCTTTGTTGCCCGATCCCCGACTCGTCCTCCTCGACCTTCCCCACTTCTCCTCGACTCCTTCTCGCTCCGCCAGCAAGCGCCGCCATGCCGTCCAACAGTCTTCTGGGTACACCTCTATTGCAACGGCAACGCGCACCGGGCGCACCCTCGCCGTACACGCCCTTCAAGTCGGGTGCAGCGGGTCCTTCGAGCCCCTTCAACCCGCGCAACAGTGCGTGCAACTTCAAGGACTCCTTCAGGCACAACGGACTGGCTTACTGACGCGGTGTCTCGCTCCGCCAGGCTCTCCGCTAAAGCAGTCGACGCAGCCAGCTCCCTCGGACGGGGTACGTTGAAGCAGCCATTCTGCACGCACGCTGCCAATTGCGGTTGCGTGATCAGCGCTGACCTCGACCCTTTGCGTGTCCAGTCCGCCTCGCCGACCCTCTCGACCACCTCTGTCGCCCCCTCGACCTCGTCTCCTCGCGGCGACTCGCAACCACCCTCCGACCAGCAGCAGCAGCAGCAGCTCTCGCAACGACGACAGCAGCCGTCCGAAGCCGAGCTCAAGGCGCAAGCAGCGGCGGCCGTCGCGCGCACGCGCATCGTCGCCGATGCGAGCCTGTCGAGCGCGTTCAAGGCGAGCGAGGATCCCGAGCTGTACGACCTGTTTGTGCGGTGAAGACGAGTCGCGCTGTATTGGGGTGCAATGTGTACTCGCGGGCGTGTTGTACTCCCAGCAGGGGCGCGGCGAAACGCGCGAGAAGAGTAAACTGCTTGTGTTCTCCCCGTTCCGCTCCTGCACGAGTCTATGTACAGTCACCCGCCCGCGACCTTACCCGTCGAGCTCGATGATCTCGACCTCTGTCCAGTTCTCGTAGATCTGGCCCCTCCGGAGCACCGTGTCCATCTCCCAGCTCCTCCCGTCCTCGCCCTCGCCGACGTCGACCTTGCGCTCGTCCTTCGCGCGCGTCTCCATCCACCGCCCGAGCTCCGAGTCGCCCTGCTGCGTCCCCTCGCGCGCGCAGTGCAGCACGGCTCCAACGGGCGCTTGGAACTCGAGGAACACCATCCCCTCGCGGTCGTACCCCTCGCCCTTGGCTTCGGCGTCCTGCTCCGTCGAATCCCCCGCGCTGCTCGCTGGGACTTTGTCCGCCTCGGGCCCGCCGTGCGCGGCCTTGCGCGCAGGGCCGTGCGAGTCGAGGTGCGACGCCGTGTAAATCTGCACGGAGGCCTGGTTCGACGTGAAGCGGAGGGAGACCTGCGGCGAAGAGGTTGTAGCAGGGGGCCCGGTGAGGATCGCTTGCGGGATCGTAGGGAGACGAGGGGAGGTGGTCGAGCGGGTCGGGTCAATCGTGGTAGGCGGCGTGTTGAGGAGGAAGTTGCGGTCTGCAGCGTGGTCAACGTTAGCATGGCCTGCGGCCTCATCGAGACGCTACAGCGGCGACGGGACTCGACCCCGCGCGGCATGAGCGGAAGGCGGTCAAGCGACGAGCCACGCACCGATGCCGCCCTTGGGGAAACGCTCGCCGATTGTCCTGTGCGGACCCTCGCGACCGGCGCTGAAGAAGTCGAGCTCGTCGCCCTCGTTAATCCTCTCAATCTTGCCGGTCGAGATGCCCTGCTCGTCGAGCTCGACGAGCTTGTCCGACTGCATGAAGACGAGATGAGCTGGCTGATCCTTGAAAGCGAGGGAGGGACATAAGCGCACGCCGAGCCAGAGACGGTGGCTCAAGACATCCTTGTCGCGGCAGTTGTCGAGGCGGAAGCCCCTTCAGGTCGAAAGCGAGTCAGTCTGAGAAGGTCGGAAGAAGAGCGCTGCAACGGACCAGTGCAAGGTGAGGTTGAGCGGCGTCCCCTTGGGGATGTCCTCGTCGCCGTCCTCGCGGATCTTTGCGCGCAGCACAACCTTGACCTTGCCCAGGCTGCGCCCGGGCTTGCCTTCGACGTCCGTCTTTACGCCGTCGACCTTCTCTGGCGCGAGGACGACCGTAAGGGCCTCGACCTCGAGGCTGCAGGGGAAGCCGTCGGCCCCTGCGGGCGAGTACAGACGGTGGAGAGAGGACGCCTCGGTGATGGGCTCGTCCGGCGAGCTGGCAGGCGGCGGGAGCGGGTGGTCGGGGTCGTCGAGGGGGAACAGGACCGAGTCGGCGCGGCCGAGGGGCGTCCAGGGGAGGGTGTCAAAGCCCGAGTCGCCGCCATGGAGGCAGACGCTCTGCGCGCCCGTCAGGTGGAGCTTGCAACCCGAACGGCAGCGCGTCTCTCCCGCGGGGAGGCGGTTGGCATAGCGCCCGACGACAGGGTTCATGAAGGCGCGCCCTCCCGCGGCATGGTGGAACATGCTCGGGTCGGCAAAGCCGCACAGGACGTCGATTCCGCTGTGGTTGCAGACGACCTTGGTGAGGCAGTGGCCATGTGCGAGGACGTCGGCGGAGAGGTTGGGCGTCTCGAGCGGGGTGTGGTCTTCGTTGGCCAGCATCGTGTGCAACAGACTCGCTCTCACTCGCTCGTGTCGGAGCAAAAGGGCAGAATGGGGAGAAGGCGGAAAGGACCGAACGAGCGTCGTCAGGGAACAGCTTGCACCTCGATCGCTTCCGAAGCCGCTGGGAGTGCTGACAGGGGTACAGAGACAGCTGTCCAACCTATCTAGCTAACCCTCTGCTGACCCGAGACGTTCGCTGCAGCGTAATCTCGCCCCTCTTCGCCCGGCTTGATCGCCCAACTCGCATCGTCGCCCACACGCACCAGAGCAGCTGCAGACGTGCGCAGCAAGCTATGAGTACTGCTTGATTGAGCTGGAGCTGAACAGACTTGCACCCGCAGCCCTCTGTACCCGGCTGCGCTCTAACCCCCACCTTGTCCAAACAAGCCTCTCATCGCGCCTACACAGCAAGCCAGGGCCTGAACAGGCCACGAACAAGTTCTGAACCTGTCTGTGAGGCGGATGGAAGGCGGCTCAGGCTCGGTCCGCTCCGTTGCCACCCTCCCCTGGTCAGGCGCAGGTGGCAGGCCGCACGACACCCGCCGCAAATCCGTCACGCTCGGCGCTGCAGACTACGCCAGTGCAGGTTCGTCACCGATCAGCCCCAAGGAGCAGCGCCGTCGCTCGACGCACGCGCCGCTGCCGCCCTCGCTCGCCTCTTCGTCGCCGCCTCCTCCGCTTCCCACGCTCGACTTTGCCCCGCCCGCGCCCCCACCCAAGACCCCCGTCCGCCCATCGGCCATCCGCTCCGTCAGCTCGTCCTCCGTCTCGTTGAGTGGCACCGCGCATGCCGGCCTCCCGCGCAAAGTCAGCTTCGACGACCGGCCATCCGTTCCGCGCTCATCGACATCGCGCTCGAGCCTGAGCGCCGCGAGCGTCTCGAGCGCAAGGCGTGGCTCTTCTGCTGCTGCGCCCGCCTACAGCGGTGCGGACGGGCCGGATGGGCGGCGCGCGTCGACCTTCTCGATGCGGCACAACCGGCCCATCTCGTCCGTCTTTCCGACGACGCAGCGACCCGCGTCTGTCCAGTCGTCCACGTGCGCGCCATCAACTGCACCAGAGCGCGAGGGACCGCTTGCACAGGAGGAGGAGCAGCGGCGGCGCGAGCGGGAGAGGGAGCAGTCCCTCCGCTCGTTGAGCAGCAAAAGCTCGTCGCTCCTCTCGCACGAGCTTGCGAGCGCGAGCGAGGGTGAGCACGAGTCCGGTGTCGCGGTGCAGCGAGAAGAGGAGGAGCAGATGGAGGAGGAAGAAGGAGTGGGACCGATGGCGTTTGGCGTCGAAGCGCCGCCCCAGGTTGGCGCGTCTCAAATGGACGCGTTGGCCGACGGGATGGGTCGCGCCGCACTCGCAGGGCACGCCGAGGAAGAGCGCCAGAAGCAGCGACAGCGTCGCAGGCGGCGACGGGAGGACTCGGGCGCACTCAGCGAGTGGAGCATCCTCAGCGCCTCGCCTAAGAGCGGCGGCCGGGCTTCGCCCTTCGCAGTGACAGCCAGTAGCGGCGACGAGTCGCGGACGTCGCGCTCGCGCGAGACGTCCGATGCGTCATTCGCGAGCTTGAACGCTCAGCCCACGTCGGCGCAGCTGGCGGCGCCGCTGCTGCCGTCGCCTAACGAGCCCGAAGGCTACGTCGACTACGACATGACGGGCGCGCCAAGCATGGCGCGGCAGGAGACGCTCAAGGCGATCGAGCGGCCTTGGATGGCAACGCTTGTCGCAGGTGGTGGGGCAAACGGGCCTCGCACCGTCGAGGAACTGCGGGAGGCGTACCGCGCCGGAGGAGCCGTGCACTCGCCCAGCGCGGGCGAGGGACTGCTGGCGAGCCCGACGCGGGGCTCGCAGAATGGGCGGAGAAAGTCGCTCTTCAATACGCCGTCGACTCCGCCAAATGGCATCAGGGAGCTTTCGCTCTCGCCTTCACCTTCGCCGTCGTCGCGACCACGACACTCGCTCACCTCGCCTACTCCTTCGACGAGTGAGCGCGAGACCTCGCCCCCCACGCCGACGCTTCCCGTGCCAATAGCTCCTCCGCCACCGCCCACTTCTTCGCCTTCACCGCCAGCACTCCTCCCCTACGTCCCATTCTCGTCCCTGCCGCCAGACTCGCTCGCCCCGCCAGATCCGCAGACACCAACGCGCATCAAGTCGATCGACGAGATCATCGCGCAGCACGCCCCGACTTCGTATCTCGCCAATCGCCGACCCTCTGCTTCACCGTCAGTCGCCACCTCTGCCGCGCCGTCCGAGTCAGCGCGCGACGTCCCGCGAGCTCGCCGAATAAGCGCTCAGACGACTGACAGCGCCGACACGACCACGAGCGCCGACTCGCTTGCTGCCGAGATTCGGCACGCGAACGACGCGCAGGGTGCGCTTCTTGTGGAGGAGTTGGCACGGGACGAGCTGCCATCGTCGAGCTTGCCCACATCGCTTGCGCCAGCGACACCGTCTGAAGCGGTCGTCATCCCTGCAGTCGATGCGCTGCTGCACGACGATGGCGCCTCGTCCGTCCACTCGTCAGTGGCCGGGCCGCAGATTTACTCGCCGCGGTCTGCCGACGGAGATGCGCAGTCGCACGAGCGCGAGATAGCTCGCCTTCTCCGCTCCCCTCGCCTCACGCGCCTCTTCACCCTCCGCCGCCCGCCCAACGCCGGCCTCACCGTCTCGCTCGCCGATGTCGGCTCGCCCTCCGGCTACCCTGTACTCGTCTTCCTCGGCCTGGGATCCGTCCGCTATCTCGTCCAGCTGTATGACGAGCTCGCCGACGCGCTCGGCCTGCGCCTCATCTGCTTCGACCGCTGGGGCCTAGGGCGCACGACCGACGTGCCCGACTCGCAGCGCGGGTTCGTCGAGTGGTCCAGCGTTGTCGCCGAGCTCGTCTCGCCCGAGCACCTCAACCTGTCGACCTTTTCGATCCTCGCGCACTCGGCTGGCGCGCCCTACGCCGTCGCGTCGGCGCTGCACGGCGAGCTGACGCACCGCGTGCGCGGCTCTGTGCACCTCCTCGCGCCGTGGGTGTCGACGTCGGCCGACTCACTCGCGGGAATGTACAAGTACCTAAAGTTTGTGCCCTCGAGCGTGCTGAAGACGGCGCAGGCGGCAGAGTGGAAGATGCAGTCGTGGCGGCTCGGCAAGCCGCCGTCGCTCGCGCATGCGCCCGTCGGCTGGGACGCCAAGACAGGGAGGCTGATGAACGGCGAGGAGCTGCAGCGGCAGGAGGAGGAAGACGAGCGCCGCGCGGAGGCGAATCAGGGCGTCCTCCTCGCGTCGAGCCCGACCAACGCGCGGAAACTCTCGACACTCTACCCGGACGGCGCACTCATCAAAGCGGGACCCGAGGCGACGCCGCCGGCGGCCAAGTCGAAGGGCTTCAAGGCGAGCTTTGGCGGCTTCTTCAACGGCGGGTCGAGCTCGCCCAAGCAGTCGCCGACGGGCAGCAGCCACCGCAACTCGCTCTTTATCCCTTCGCCATCCTCGCGCCGCACTTCTTTCTTCGGCGGCTCATCCCGATCGACGCCGCCGCCCGAGTACACCGGCAGCCCAGCTTCCGTCCGTACGCTAGCGCCGAGCGGGGTGCCGGGAGTTGGTCGCCGCTCTTCCGTGCTTTCCGACGCGTCTCCACTCCCCTCGCCGACAACGCCAACGACGCCGAACCGCCGCGAGTCGGTCCTGCACCCCGCTTCCTCACCCGCACCACCCGCCTCTCCCGGTGTTCCGCCTCCTTCATTCCGCGAGCGTATGCCCTCGATCGTCTCGAACCTGTCCTCGGGCTCGCGCAACGGTGACCGCCCGACCATACCGCCCGCAGCGCTCATCGACGGCCTCCTGCGCGCGTCGCACGCCGAGTCGCTGCGAGGTGGGACATCGGACCTGCTCGTCCTCCTCGAGCGGACGTCCGCCGCCTCGGTGCAGGGCGACGATGCCACGAGCGTCATGAGCGGGAGCGGCGGCGGCGCGGGCGGGAGCAAGAAGGGGCTCGGGTTCGCGTACCGCGACCTGCCCGTGCCCGTCAAGGTGTGGTACGGCGACCGCGACGACCGCATCAGCCTGAGCAGCATCCGCTGGCTCGAGCGCGAGCTTGACCGAGGCGTCGCTGGGATCGGAGGGAAAGGGTGCGAGGTCCGCATCGTCGAAGGCGCGGATCACGGACTCATGGCGAGTGAGTCGCACTTCCCCTGCTCTCAGTCAGGCTGAGCATTCGCGCTTTTCGGAGCGTCCTTCGTCGGTCAGTACTGACCCGTCGCTTCCGCGCAGACCACCGCGTCATGGTCGAGGTGCTCGACAGCATCGCTCACGAGCGACGAATTCATTGATTTGCGCCGTACCTTGCACACCTGTCCTGCCTTTCTGTCAGCACCTCGACCTTCGAGTGCGCCCGTCGCCCGAATTCGACGATGGCCCGACCACGGCCACCTTGAACAACTTCAGGGTGAAAAGCTCGACAGTCAGAGTGCTTCTTGCAATGCTCAGGCTATCATTGCACCCCTTGGTCGGCGTTCGACGAGGCTGTTTCGAGCAAGCGAGTGCAACAGGAGCGAGCGGATTGGACGATGGCTCGCGAGGAGGAGGAGGCGGTTGCGGACGAAAAAAGAAGCGGAGAGCGAAGAAGTGATCGGTCTCGGCGGAGATGGGTAAGGCGACGGTAGATCTGCGGAGAGGGCGAATAGCAACGCGTACAATGCGCGGCGCGCGCAGCCAGCTTGATCAGTCTTCAGTGCGCGCGACACCGTAGTGCAGACTTCCCTTCCCACCCGTCCTCGCTCCCTTGCCCCCCTTTCTTTCCGCTCGAAAACCGTCAAAAGCACTCATGGCCCAGAACCGCGAGCCTGTCGCTGCCAACACGGCCTCTGGCGCCGCCGCGTCGGTTGCTCTGCCCAAGCGGCAGACGCCTCGTGAAGGCTCCTCGGCGCCCGTCTGGTCGCTCGACAACAGCGCAGACAGCAGCGCGGACGTCCCTCTGGGTGCGTCATACCGCTCACGAGTCCGATCAAGCGAGTTGACAGTGCTGACCACTTTGTGGCGTCTTCTCATCTCCCGCATCTTTCGGCTCACGCGCTCCCCTTGGCGTGTTCTGCGACCGCGCAAACAATCCAAAATGTCCTTCAACGTACCTCTGTGGGCCCTGAACGCTCTTGCCGCGTCGTGAAACCAGGCGCCAAGTGCGACTTGCACAACCGCGAGCGCACGGTCTGCTGCCGCGACCTCAAGGGCGACGACGAGCGCTCGCTCATTGACCCCGACGTGGTCAAGGACATCATCATGTGCGTTGACGCGCGACCCTGCTGTGACGGCGACACACGCTGACCTGCTCGCTTCCCACAGTGGTCTTGCGGATGGTGCGAAGGCTCACGACTGTCTATGCCACGGACTGTGCTGACATTCGCCTTGTGCAGGCCTCACCGTCCCTTTCGCCCTTACCGCGGGTCTCTCGTCGCTCGGGTCATCCCGCCTCGTCTACACGGCAGGCATCGCCGAGCTAGTCTCCGGCGCACTCAGTATGGGTGTTGGCGGATACCTTTCGGCACAGGCCGAGCGTGACCACTACCGCTACCTGAGGAAGAACACGCGGGTGCGTTGCCTTGCGGCAGTCGTCCTCTTTGGGCATTACTCACGTGCTTGACCTGTAGGAACGCGTTCTTCGCTCATGCGCTGGCGAGATGGAGCGCGAGGTCAACGCCATCCTCTCCCCGCTTGGTGTCGACGTCGCTCTCTCGCGCCGCGTTGCTGGCGCCCTCCTCTCAGTCGAGACTACTCTCCCGCCTCCCGAGGCTCCGCAGTCCATCTTCCGCCAGTGCCTGAACACCATCGCGCGTCGCCCTCGTTTTTCGAACGTCCAGAGTGACTCGGAGCGCGCAAGGCTGCTGCCGACGAAGGCGGAGGACGAGGATGAGGAGGAAAAGGGCCTGACGGCGTTCCTCCTCAAGTTTGGCGAAGGCCTCGAGGAGACCACCGACGCACGCCTGTTCATCTCGGCCATCACGATCGGTCTCTCGTACTTCCTCGGCGGTTTGGTCCCCTTGCTTGTACGTCCTCGGTCGCCCGTCAACGCGACGAGCCAGCCTGACACTATCCCTTGCGCAGCCTTACTTCTTCATCGAGTTTGCACGGGACGCCCTTTGGTGGAGTGTCGGCATCACGACCATTGTCCTCCTCGCGTTCGGTGCCGTCAAGACCTATTTTACGGGCGCAGCGATCGGTGTCGGCGGTACGTCGCTTCCCACGCATCAGCCTGTCGTGCGACAAGTGCTGACTCTCTTCGGAGCGCAGGCTACGCTTACGGCAGTATCTCGACCCTCCTTGTCGGTGGTGCCGCTGCCGCCGCCTCGTTCGGCATCGTCCGCGCGCTCGAAGGCCGCAACGCCTAAAGCGCCACTCCGCCCCTTCCTGCCATATCCTCCCCTCGCATGCTTTCCCCGTCGTTCCGTCACTCGCAGTCCTCCTTGCTCATTTCCATCTAGACGTGTTCACCCTGTGTCCTTTGGTACCGTACCTCTTCTGTAACAGCGCTCGCGATCACAGCAGACTCCGCTTCTTAGCTTGCTGGCTCCCTCGCGCGTTCGTCCTACGGCGTGACCGGGTGTCCGGGCTTATCTTCGACTGTGCTATTCTTCTCTTTTCGGTTGCTTTTCGGCTCCGTCGGGCTTTCTCGGCATGCTCGCCGTCGGCCGGCCCGGCCTGCTCGAGATTGAGTCCGTCCGCACGCGGACTATCCGTTCAGCCCATGCGGTCAACACATGTAAGTGCTAGCGGCCTCTTGCTCTCTTGCTCAAACCTCCGCTTTCCCTGCAGCCTGCTGCATCTGTCTGCTTTGCGGGACCTCGCCATGTCTTCACAGTGGGGAAGCCCTCACACGCAGAGCAAGAACGGCTTCCTGCGTCGCAGCGCCGCTCGCACTGCGCTAGCAAGCCCGAGCACGCGTGCGCAATGGCCGACGTATCACTACGCTCGCGACGGAGCGAGACCGCCGTTCCCGCAGCACGACGCGAATCGCCTGTTCACTGTTCACGTTGACCCGTCGGTTCCCCATTACCGTACGGCTTTGCTCCGTGTCCTTCGCCTTCCGAGGCTTGCTATCAACCTTGACCTGACCGGGACACCTCGTAGTCCGGGGAACCTTGCAGTACTCCGAAGCCGAAGCGAATGCATGGATCAGCATCCTGCGCGGCCGCTTCGAGGCCTTCTTCGTTCAAGGCGAGCGTACAAGGGCGTTCCTCGCGTACAGAACATGGGTTATCAAGCTTGTGAAAGGCAGGACGCTCGGCGGCCATGGTACGCTTGAGCTTCCGACGCGGCGGTGTCGGCGCATCCGCTGAAGCATGTCAATCTTCGACAGACCTCGTCCAGGACTTTTACTTGGCAGTCTGGCCCACCCACGCGCAGCTGCCTCAGCTTTCGGAACGGACGCAGAACTCGTTTGAGATCAAGGGTCTTCCGCACCTGGCGCTGTTGCCGCCGGTTCTCCAGTGCTGGTCTTTCCACAAGGTTGAACGCTCGGGTTTGTCCTGCGAGAATTTTGGTGTACTGCTGGTTCTGACAAGACAAAGCTGACAAGACACATGCACAGACACGGTGGCCAGAATTCTGGACGCCAAGCCAACAGACGGCGACTACCTTTATCACACGGAATGGCGCCTCGTTCGGCAAAATGGGCACCACGCCGACGAGATCTCGGCGTTCCACCTGACGTGGAAAGTCAATGCATTTATGCAGCACACGGCCGAGCAAGAGCGCCTCAAGATTTTGCCCGCCGGAACGCTTGTCTTCCCGGCACACGTCAACGACGACAACCAGGAATGCTTTACGCTCCATTCGCTCCTCGTCGTCTTCGGCAGGGAGGCGCCTCCTTCCGCGCACGAACCGCAGGCAAGGCGGTTGTCGAGCGCCAGCACCGTCAGGCCATCTCACGCGGATGTTCTTGACCCGCTCAGCTTGATCGGGACGGGCGACAGCCAGGCTACATTGGTTTAAAGGAGGGCTCAGAGGATAGGCCGTAGGCGTGCACCAACGTTCTTCAAGCGGTTTTACGAGGCGACTGGTTCAGATCCTTTCCCCGAAGCGCAACCTTCTCAATGTGAAACACTGGCGCCAGCCCTCATCGGCTCTACGCGCTCTTGCATCAATGCTAAGTTCGGAGTCACGACGAGTAAACTGGCCTAACACAAAGCCGAGAGCAAACAGCGGACCGCTCACGAGCGCGGACTGCGGCGGTTTGTTAAGAGACAAAGACGGCAGTGCAAGAACAAGGTTGCGCAATAGTACACGAGAAACACAAAGCGGAATGAGAGCGGATCTACCCGGACCGGAAGGAAAAAAACAACGGCACAACCCCAAGTCGACTCGTCCCTCACATGTCCTCGTCGTCGTCATCGGCGCCGCGTGCCTTCTTGCCAAAGAACTCGTTGAAGTCGTACGCGCCGCCGACGCCCGCCGCCTTGACCGTCTGGGCCTTGCGCGGCTGACTCGGGAGCTCGACGTCGGGGCCAAACTCGCGCGTCGCGTGGCGCACCTCGTCGTCGAGCTTCTGCTGCTGCTTGCTCGCGCGCTTCTTGTCCTTCTTGGCGAGCCGCTTGGCCTTCTTGTTGAGCCCGACGTCGCCCGCCTCGGCCTCGAACTGCGCCACGTTGCTCGTCGCCGCGCTCGGCGCCGACGACGACGCCGACGCGAGGGTCGAGCCCGTCGGGCCGAGCGGCTTGGACGAGAACGAGACCGACTTGGTCGGCTTGAGCTTCTTGCGCTGCGGCGGCGCGACAGAGACGATGGCCGGCGCCGACGACGACGAGGCAGAAGGCGCGGCGCGCTTGCCCTTGACGCCCGTCGCAGCCGGCTGCGGCTCTTCGTCGTCGTCCTCCATCTCGTCGTCCTCCTCGTCCGCGCCCTCCTCCGCGTCGTCGTCGTCGACAAGGTCGTCGAGGTTAAGGTCGTCGTCGTCAGCCACAGCAGCAGGGGCGACGGGCTCGGGCACGGCCCAGCCAACGTCGGCGTCTTCGCTCTCGACGCCCATGAGGCCCTCCTGCATCTTGACCGCCTTGGTCCCCTTGACCGCCGAGCCCGCCGCTCCCTCGCCCGCTCCGAAGGCGACCGCGTCTGCCTCGCCAAAGAGGGCGGCGAGGTCGAACGCGGGGGCAAACTCGGTGAGGAGCTGCGCGCCGCCGACGTCGGCCTCGGAGACGGTGCCGACGTTCTGGCGCTCCTTGCTCGACTCGGCCTTGAGGCGCTCGGTCTGGTCGTGCGTCGGCGGCGCCGTGTAGTAGGCGATGCGGCCGGCGACCCAGTCGCGGAGGATCGAGCGCGCCGTGCCGTCGAGGTCGGGCACGCCGCCCTTGCGGAGGCGGCCCTTTGCGCGCGCGACGGCGAGGAGGAAGGCCGTGACGTCGCCCTGCGGGAACGACGGAATGTTGTAGAGCATCTGGAGGTGCGTCGGCGAGCAGCGCGCGAGGATGGCCGCGACGGGCTCCTTGGCGTCCGTCACGGCCTCGGCCTTGATCATGCCCTTGAGCGCGCCCTCGACCTCGCCGCGCATCTCGACGACGACGCCGGGGCAGTCGAGCACGCGCACGCCCTTCTCGATGACGACCTCCTGCACCTCCTTGGTCCACCCGGGCGTCGGCGCGACCGAGCACGCCTTGGAGCGCTTGAGCGTGTTGATGAGCGACGACTTGCCGACGTTGGGGTGGCCGACGAGGCCGATCGTGAGCGAGTGCTTGACGGGCGCGCCGCTCGACGACGACGAGCCCGCCTGCGGCTGCTCGCCGGAAGCGGCCGGGCCCTGGTTGTGCCGGAAGCCCTTGATGAGCTCCATGAGGGGCTTGGTCGACGAGCCCGACGCCGACTGAGGCGTCGCGGACGACGAGGCCGAGAGGTGGTTGCGCTGCTGCTGGGTGGACGACTTGAAGGGGATGGTCGGGGCCTGGAGGCGGAGGTGGGTGAGCCAGGCCTGGACGACCTGGGGCGGGACGAGGTCTGTAAGGGAGGCGCGCGTGAGTAAGCAGACTCGTGATGCGGACGAAGCGAGGGAGCTGAGTGGCGCACCGATCTTGTTGAGCACGAGGACGAGCTTCTTGCGGCCGCCGTCGAGGCTCTTGAGCTCGCGCTCGACGGCGCGGCAGCGGGTGCCGACAGGGTCGCGGGCGTCGAGGACCTCGAGGACAACGTCGCTCATCTCGAGAACCTTGCGGAGGCTCTTGGCGTGGAGCTTGAGCGACGCGTCCTGCACCTGCTTCTCCTCGTCGGCGCCATCAGCACCGTCCATCTCGTCATCCTCTTCGCGCTCGGCATCGGCGGCGAGGGCGGCGGCGAGAGCGGCGGTCGAGGCGAGCGTGGCAGAGTTGCCGGCGCGGGCGGCTTCGCGGCGCGCGGCCTTTTCCTCCTCGAGCTGGAGGGTGCGCTCGTCAGCATGCTGTGGTACTCGAAGCCAGCATGGGGGACCGGGGTCGGGCGTACGCGGGCCTTCTCTGCCTGAGCCTCTGCGAGGATCTGGTCCTTGTAGGGGAAGCTGTTGGGGACGCCGATCTCCTTGGGCTTCTCTGCAGGTGCGAGTGGTGGATGACGGGGGTCAGTGGGTGGGTCGCAGTGAGTGGGGAGCTGGAGGGGAGGGGACGTGCTGCTCTTCCAGGTGGGGTCGTTCTTGGCGTGCTTCTTCTGCTTGCGGTGTGCCTCGGATACCTTGTGCTTGACCTTTTCGCGGAGGCGGGTGGTGGTGCGCTTGCTGGTCTCTGTGTGGGCGAGTGAGTCGGGGTCAGCTCGGAGGAGGCGGTGAAGGCGAGGCCAAGGGGAGAGGGAGCGACAGACTCTTGCGGATCTTGACCATGGCTGGCGGTGTGCGGGTGCTGGTGGTCCGTGCGGCTGCCCTCGCTGCACGCAGCTGAGCAGACAGAGCCGAGTCGTCGCCGTCGCCGTCGTCGCCGCGTCGTTGCCTCTCCGCTCGCCGCCAAGCTCGTCCAAGCTCGACTCGCGCCCTCGTCTCTCGCCGGGCCAGGCAGGGCTCAGGAGTGCGTGACTGGCTGCCATGAGTGCATCCCAGGTGCGCCTGCCCCGCCCCCGCTGCTGCGCCGCGACGCTGACCGGCGACACAGCCCCTCGCGCAGCTCAACCGGCAGCTGTCGGGCGTCGCCTACAGGCCGCGCCAGACGCTCTCGCTCAACCAGCCGAGCCCACTCGCACAGCAGCAGCCCCACCCCGACTCGAACCAGCCCCAGCGCGACCCCCTACCTCCCGCCGCATCCTCATCAGCTCCCGACCCTTCCGCGTCTGCTTCCTCGTCCGCACTACCCCCAGCTGCCACGCCGAGCACCGCAGCCGGCCCTTCAGCACCCAAGCGCAAGCTCCGCCCCTCGACCTCGGCCCGCGATCCCGCCACCCCCAAGCGCTCGCGCCCGACCGCCTCGTCCTCCGCCGCCGCATCCCATGCCCCGCCCGCAACACGCCTCGCAGACCTCGGCGGCGTCGACAGCTGCGTAGAGCAGATGCTCGAGCTCGTCGCCCTCCCCCTCATGCACCCCGAGGTCTACCTCCACACCGGCGTCCGGCCCCCGCGAGGCGTCCTCCTCGTCGGCCCGCCCGGCTGCGGAAAGACCATGCTCGCAGGCGCAATCGCAGGCGTGCGTCTCTCGCACTCACGACCACACGGACTCACTGCTGATCGTCTCGCGCGCATCGCAGGAGCTGGGTCTCCCCTTCATCTCAATCTCGGCACCCTCCGTCGTCTCGGGCATGTCGGGCGAGTCCGAGAAGCAGCTGCGCGAGACGTTCGAGGAAGCCGCCCGCCAGGCCCCGTGCATCCTATTCATCGACGAAATCGACGCCATCACGCCCAAGCGCGAGACAGCGCAGCGCGAGATGGAGCGCCGCATCGTCGCCCAGCTCCTCACCTGCATGGACGGTGCGTCCTTCCCTGCCTCGTCGGTTTTCGGCCATGTGACAGTCGCTGATGGTTGTGACCCGCAGACCTCGCATGGGACAAGACGGACAACAAGCCCGTCATGGTCATCTCGGCGACCAACCGCCCCGACTCGCTCGACCCCGCCCTGCGCCGCGCCGGCCGCTTCGACGCCGAGATCACGATGGGCGTCCCGGACGAGGCCGGGCGCGAACGCATCCTCCGCGTCCTCATGGCCAAGCTCCGCCTCGCCGGCGACTTTGACTATGCCCTCCTCGCAAAGGGCACGCCCGGCTACGTCGGCGCAGACTTGAGCGCGCTCACGGGCGCGGCGGGCGTCATTGCCGTCAAGCGCATCTTTGAGCAGTTTGGCCCCAGTGGAGGCGCGGGGTTGCTCCCCGAGCTGGCGACGCAGGAGGGCGCGCTCGGGCTGCTGCAGCGGAGAGAGGACGAGGGCGAGGATGCAGAGATGGCCGTCGAGCCGCAGGAGGGAGCGGACACGCCCATCGCAGACGCGGCGACAGCGCCGTCGTCTGCTGCCCCGACTCCCGGCACCGTCACCCCCGTCGACGAGACCGCCCCTCCCCTCACGGCCGACCTCTCGTCCGCGGTCCCCGCCCTGCCCTTCTCGACCCTCCCTCCGTCCCTCGCCGCGCTCCCGATCGCCTCGTTCCTCCGCTCGCACCCGACCTCGCTCACGCCCGACCAGCTCTCGTCGATCGCGCTCACCAACGCCGATTTCGTCCGCGCTTTGTCGATCGTGCAGCCCTCGTCGCAGCGCGAAGGGTTCACGACCGTGCCGGACGTGACGTGGGCCGACCTCGGCGCGCTCGACGCCGTGCGCGACGAGATGCGCATGAGCATCGTGCGCCCGATCCGCCGCCCCGACGTCTTTCGCCTCCTCGGCCTCTCGGCGCCCTGCGGCGTCCTCCTGTGGGGCCCGCCCGGGTGCGGAAAGACGCTCCTCGCAAAGGCTGTCGCCAACGAGAGTCGCGCAAACTTTATCAGCGTCAAGGGCCCCGAACTGCTCAACAAGGTGCGTGCGGCTCGACATGCTCGACCTCGGCGCCGCTGCGAGGGTGGCCTTGCGGCGTGCTGATGTAGGGCTACGTTGTTCACACAGTACGTCGGCGAGTCGGAGCGCGCAGTGCGACAGGTATTTGCGCGGGCTCGGGCATCGAGTCCGTGCATCATCTTCTTCGACGAACTCGACGCCATGGTCCCTCGGCGAGACGACAGTCTGGTTCGGCAGTGCTTACACAGGTCGCGCCCTACACGACCCCTGCTGACCCGCCTTTACGCTGCAGTCCGAGTCGTCGGCCCGCATTGTCAACACGCTCCTGACCGAGCTCGACGGTCTCGAGCCGCGCAAGCAGGTCTTTGTCATCGGCGCGACGAACCGCCCCGACATCCTCGACCCGGCCATGTGCCGCCCGGGCCGGCTCGACAAGCTCCTGTACGTCGACCTCCCCTCGCCCTCGGAGCGCGTCGAGATCCTCAAGGCCTGCGCACGCAAGACGCCCCTCGCGCCCGACGTCGACCTCGCCCTGATCGCGCACGCGCCGCGCGCCGACGGCCTCTCGGGCGCTGACCTGTCGGCGCTCGTGCGCGAAGCGGCCGTCTCGGCCGTGCGCGAGCTCTTTGCGTCGCTCGAGCTCGACCTCGACGGGCCGGCGATTGGCGGCAAGGGCAGCGTGCAGGGGCAGGAGGGCACGCAGGCCCAGGTCGAGATGCGCCACTTCCTGTCGGCGCTCGAGCGCGCGAACCCGAGCGTGAGCAGGCAGCAGCGCAGGCGGTTCGAGGTGCTCCGCAAGAGGTTCGCCGGACAGCCCGTTGGCCACCGTGGTGAGGCCGAGGAGGAGTCGGCGGCAGCGGCGGCTGCGGCACCGGCAGAGGGAGAGGCAGGCGCGTCGGGGGACGCGCCGGTGCAGGACGCACAGTAGAGTCCGGGAGACGGTGCCGCAACGTTGGCTCTTATTCCTTCGATCGCACGTTTCGGGTCATCAGATTACTCAGATGCTTCCGCATGACGCTGGAAAAAATAGCACAGCGGACATGAGCTGCATCGCCTCGCCTCGACTCGACGAAGCTGATGAAGAAAGCTGGAAGCGCTCCCACGGGACTTTCGCTCCGCTCTGCTCCTGATTCGCTCGAGTGACCGCCTCGGATACTTCTCACTGCAGTCCAGGCGCAAGGACGGTCCCGCCGACTTGCGACCCGTGGGGCACTTGCTCCGACCAACTTGCTCTCTCGCTTCACCGTACCCAGCTCTCCACGGTTATCGCCATGTCGAAGCGCTCCCGTGACCCGCTCGACGACCCGCGCGGCGGGCCCAAGATCCGCGGGCTCAACTACGTCGGCGAGCAGCCTGCGTTCCTCCGCAACGCGCTCGCGGCGCTCTCGGGGCAGACTGGGACCGCACCGGGGACGGGCGGGCGGCCGGCGATCCCGACGCGGCCAGAGGGGCACGAGGGAGAGAGCGACGAGGAGCAGGACGAGTGGGACTTGGGGAGGGGAGACGAGGCGCCGGCGGTGGTCGTCCTCAAGGAGGGGAAACACCTCGATCGCGACGAGGTGGATCGATTGCGGGCGGATGGTACGTCCTGCCACTCTATTCCTCCTCTGTGGTGACCGCTGACGACTCAAGGAATGCTCGCAGCAAAAGCAAACGACGCTGCCGATCCTCTCGCCGCATCTGCTTCCGCCGCCGACTCGTCCGCCAAGTCCAAGGGGTCTCTCTCTTTCTCGTCCGGCTCAGGCGGCGCGCGAGCAAGAGGCGGAAAGGGCAGCGGTGCAGGCGGAGGAGGGACGGGCGACTGGGCCGACGTCGTCAAGCGGAGCAAGGACGGCGACGACAAGGGCGAGTCTAGGCCGGCACCTGCTCCGGCAAAGACGGCGCAGGATTTGGCCAAGGAGAAGGAGAAGGGCGAGAAGCGCAAGGCCAAGGAGAAGAAGGACAACAAGAAGAAGATCAAGATGCTCTCCTTCGGCGACGACGAGTGAGGGGGTCGGCGAGGTAGGCTGCGAACTGGTGCGGCGCCTCTCTCGATATGTTGTACTCGTCCGACCAAGTGCAAGCCTCCTCGCCCTACTTCAGCAACGAATGCGAGCACTACTTGATGGTATTCCGTTCGTCGAATGTGAAAGTTCGGACGACAAGGGAGGTATCTACAGCGATCTAGCAGTCCGTGTGGACGCACCGGAAGGAATGTACAATGACGATGCGGGCACGCGAGCCCAGAAATGTCACGCGGAACAAGGGAGAGAACGACCTCTGAGAGACCCTGAACCCGTCTATGCCGAGGCCTCGTCCGCTGCGGCCTTGGCCTCGTCCGCTGCGGCCTTGTCCTTCTTCTGCACGCCGAGCATGGCAAAGTTGCTCTTGTCCTTGGCCGCGCCGTTGATGGCCGCGAGCTTCTGCGCCTTGTGCTCGGCCTGGATCTCGCGCCAGTTGGGCGGGACAGTCGTGAACGAGCCGCGCGAGCCGTGGCGCGGGTGGTCGGTCGGGTGCGCTGCAGAGTCCGAGGATCAGTACGGGGCAATCTGCGGACCAGGCGTAGAAGAGGCACGCACCGTCAATGATGATGCGGATCGTCTTGCCGTCCGGGTTGCGGCGCGCGTGCACGCAGTCGAGCGAAGGGACGACGTAGTGGGCGCCCTGCGAGTTGATCTTCTCGACCGGGTGACTCGTGCACACGGCGATGGTCCGCGCGCCCGAGCGGACGCCGGCCATGATGCCCGAGGGCGAGTCCTCGAGGACGAGGCACTTTTCGATGGGGATGCCGAGGTCCTTGGCGGCGAGGATGAACGGGGCGGGGTCGGGCTTGCCCGCGGTGAGACGGGGGTCGTCGGCCGTGACGGTCACCTTGGGGCGCTTGATGCCCGCGCGAGCAAGAGCGCCGTGGCAGTCTGCGGGTGCGTGCCGTCAGTACTCGATGTCGCCTTCACGACTGGGAGACGCTGCGCACAAGTCTTGGCGCCAGAGGTCGCGACGGCATAGCGACCGCCGGGGAGCGAGTCGATGAAGCGGCGGACACCCGGCAGGATGCGCACGCTCTTGTTGCTGCACCCGATCTCCTCCTCGGTGTACTCGTTCAGGTCAAAGTCCGAGTTGTCCTCGTCGTCCGAGTCGGCGAACGGGTCCTGGTCGAGCTGGCTCATGCGGTCCGGCGCAGAGGTGTCGAGGTTGGCGAGGCGGTCGCTGACCTGGTCCATGTCGCTCTTGGGCTCCTCGCGCTTGATGCTGCTCATACCGAACTGGCCGCCAGCCAGGCCCGAGAGAAGCGGGTTCTGGCCGGACGAGGACGAGCCGCGGCGAGAAGGACGGCGAGAGGACGAGGTCGAGTTGCGGCGCGACGAGCTCTCCGAAGCGCGGCGCGAGCGCGCCTTCTCCTTGAACTCGTCGGCCTGCTGGAGAATCTTCTTCTCGAACTGTAAAAGGAGGTCGTGAGCGATTGCGCGGAGCGCAGCAGACGGGCGGCCGAACCTCCTCGACATGCGGCTCCATCTGCTCGTTCGTGAGGCGCCTCAGCTGGGGCTTGAGGTCGCGGAGGTTGTCGATGGCACGGCGGCCGTGCGTGGCGGCAATGACCTTCTCGGGGTCCTCGCCAAGCTCGGCGGCGACAGCACCCCAGGCGGCCTCGACTGCGCAAGAACGGGCAAGTTAGCTGGATTTCGCTTCTCGAGTGCGATGCTCGAAGACATACCAGCCTGTTGGAGCCGCACGATGTCAGTAATTAGGCAAGCAGTGCGCGCAATGCTCGGCCACGCAGGCTAGAGGACCGTGACGCACCTTGATCGAGTCTACGAGGGTGCCGTCCATGTCAAACAGAACGCCCTCGACGTCAAACTCGGCATGCTCGACGGGGAGCGTCGGCGAGAACGACATCTCTTCGGTCGACATGGTGAGGAGAGAGGGAGAGTTGGCTCGAGGTGCGAGGAGCGTGCGGACGGGTGCGGCGAGGTCTGGAGAGGTGGACAGAGGTGTAGCTGGAGGCTGTGCAAGCTGTGTCGCGGGAAGAGGGCGGCAGAGAGAGCGTGGCGACGAGGAGGAACCGGGAATGGGCGCAAGCCGGACGGAGGACGAGACGACCGAGTTCAGCAACCACTCGACGAGGCGGTTCCGTTCGAGCTCACCTGGGTCGTGCAGGTGTTGCTTATGCTGTCTTGTAGTGAAAGAACGGAGCTGGTGCAGGGAATTGAGCGAGGACGACGCTTTCTGCCCCCGCCTCGGCCACTCCCCCGCAATCCCTCCGGCCTCGACTGACGCGCGCTCAGCACGTCCGATCGGGTCGATCGAGCCGTCAACTTACCTATGCGGCTTCCGCGTCGTAGGTTGCGCGGGCGTAGTCCTTTGCTGCTTTACGCTGGAAAGCACTTCCACCTGCAGCTCCGTTGCTTCGCCCAAAGGCCCGCGCCAGGCGCGAAAGCGATCGACCAGGAGTCTAGACGAGAAACCCGGCCCAAATTTTGTGCACGCGAATGGTGGATACAACAGAAATCTACGAGGCAAACTTGCTGCGTCTACAGAGAGGTCAAGCATCGGCGCCAGGCTGCTTCCGCCAGCTGCCAGCAAAGGCGTGAAAGGCCATCGCAGCGGGATGATTGCGGTCGTGCGCTCCCATGTGCCTGCAAAGTGAAGAGAGACAAGTCAGTTTCCTGTTGAGCACGCCAACGCAACATTGTGTGCGGTAGGGCCGGGCAGAAGACCGAGCGAGCTCATGAAGCGAACGAGCGAGCGGAAGACGCCGCGACGCACCCAACTCCTGGTGAGAAGCCCGTAATGCTCAGCACCTTAACGTCGCCCCATCGCTCCTTTGAACGCCTGTCACGCCCCGAACCGGACGAGACGAGCGCGGGCGCATCGACTGACGCGCGGAAGCGGTAGCCGTCCGAATCGAGCCCGCGAAGCGTGCCCCAGGGCTTGCGGTACTGAACGGCGAGGTATGAGAGCACTGCGTCGGTGAAGGGACCTGCGATTCAAAACGTAAGCCTTCTGACAAGCGGCAGAAGGCGCGAGGGAAACGGACCTGGTCCCGTCTTCTCCATGACCGACTTGGGCTGCTCGTCGTCCGGCAGGAGCGCCGACTCGACGATCCGACGGATAGTGTCAAGCAGCACGGGATGTCCGCGCGCCGAAGCCATGGTCCACTGCGAGATTTGTAGCGGTCGAGGCCACCACTGCGGGAAGAGGGCGATGTCAGCTTCGGCGGACCACCCGACAGAGTGAGCGCGAGAAGAACGCACGTTATGCCAATCGTGTCGATTGCCTACATCCGCTTCGACGCCCACGACGAGTGAGGGCGCTGCGTATCCCTCGGGCCTGCGAACATAGAGACGAAGGGCATGAGCTGCGGGCACGGTCTATAGGAGACGGATGCCAGGGACGCACCGCTCGCCCTTCCAGCTCGCGTCGTCGCCCCACCGCTCGACGGCCTGCAAGCACTGCACGTCCGTGTCGGCATACACGCCCCCCTCGACCGCGAGCACCAAGTAGCGCCAGAAATCGCTCCGCAGCACCGCCGGCTCGGCTAGGCGGTCCCACGCCGCAACGACGCCGTGTGCGCCGCCGTCGTTGCTGTCAAGTGCAAAGCGGCGCCGCACCCAGGCGTCCGCTTGTGAATCGTTGTGCCGCACGACGGTCCAGCCATTGTTCTTTTCGGTCCACGAGCGGAGCGTGTCCTTTTTCCGCTTGAAGGCTTCATCCGCGGGCGCAGTGTGCCACACTGTACGCGGGATGGCTGGGGGAGGACGAACAGCGCCGGGTAGCGGGGCGGGGAAGTAGGAGCGGAGGGCGTGGATGAGGGCAGAAGGGTCCGCCTCGTTGCTGTGGGCAGGCGGCAAGTGGTCGCGCAGGAAAGTCTCGAGCGTCGAGAGGTACAGCGCAGGGGAAGGGCGATCGCCAGCTGGGTAGAGGTGGAATACGGCGTCTGCTGCGGGACCGAGAGAGGTACTGCCACCGCTCGGGGCCGACGCCAATGCTGACGACGCCGTACTCGGCGAGGGCGTCGACGACGAAAGCGTGAAGGCCTCGCCCAACGCATTGTAAACGACTCGCTCGCGGCCTGCGAGCCAGAACCAGCGTCCTGCTCCTCGTCCTCCGCCTGCCTCGTGTGCGAACAGTCCGGCCAGGCCTCCGCAAGTCCACCAGGCAATAGCGACCAGCCCGTAAAGCCCTGCGACCACAAGCCAGCGCCGCTTCGCCGCGCAGTACTGCGCGATTGCGGCTCTTCGGGATGTCGGCGCCAGATTCGGAGGCGGGCTTGAAGGGCGAGACGACGTCGACGCTGAGCCATGCGGCAGGAGCGGCTTCTCGCTTAGCAGCATAGCTGCAGTGCTGCTCGAAAGTCGACCTTCTTCAGCGCAGGCGAAAGCAGGGTCGTGGGTGCTGCGGTGGCTGGAGAGGGAGGCGGGAGGGCTCGAGATACCGGCCTTGCTGGGCGCTCAGGCGTGCGCCGTGAGTGTCGAGCAGCAACAAGCGCTGTCTGGGACGAAGCAGAGCATGCCCGGCCGCGCAGCTGCGTGTAGCGGCGCCGATACGCAGCAGCTTCCGAGATCCGGAAACAGCAACGATCGAGTCGAGCTGATGATGCTGCGATGAAGCGCCCTGCCCTTCGGTGCGCCGCCAGCGGTGCGCGTGCAAGCAAGGCCAAGCAGTAGCAGAGAGAGTGGGGAACAGGCAGGGAGACAAGCGGATCGAAGCTTTAGCGCACGAGGCGGAAAAGGCAGATGCAGCTCGCTCGCGACGACGTACGACAGTCGTGATGCAAGTGCGATTGCGAAAGAGACTATGCGAGATGCGACAAAGGTGTATGCGACGTGCGGGAGAGGGGAACTCAAATATTCTATGCCGTCTTCGACTTGACGTCCTTCCGTCTACTCCCTCCCGGCTTCGCCGCCGCCCTCACCCAGCGCCTCTTGGACACGACCGTCGACCCCTCGAGGAGTCCGAGGCTCTTTGCGCGCGCGATCACGCGTTCGTGCCGCGCAATCGTCCAGGCGTCGCTCGACTGCTTGTCAAAACGGGCCCACCAGGCGCGCACGGCCGCAACGCGCGCCTTATGCCCGAGCGTGCCGCGCTCGTACTGGTCCGTGGCGTGTCGGAGCAGGAGGATCGCGACGTCTGGCGGGACGGCATTGTGCGGCGCGACGAGCGAGAGATGCGCCGCTTGGGCGTCTGCCGTCGCAGCGTCGGCGGCGGCGCGCGACTCGCCGACGACGAGACCAACGCGATCTGCCTCAATCTTTGACGGAGGGACGAAATGTGCGCGTGGTGAGCTCGCGTGCGAGGTCGTGGGGATGCCCCAGCGGTACCCGAACCAGTCGACCAGCGCAACGGCGCGATCCCACGCCGCGGCCTGTCCGAGTAGGCCGACGACGAGTTGTCGGAGGGTGACGAGGTTGGGCGTCAGCGGCGCCGCGGGCGCAGGCGCGCTGTGACGGGTGATGAAGCCATCGACGAAGAGGCGGATGGAGGAAGGGGTAGGCCGCTCTTGGTAGAGCAGCTTGAGGAGGATGTTGAGCAGGACAAGTGCGGTCGAGTAGTACTGCCGGACGAGGCGGTTGTAGCGAATCAGAGGGGTCTCAGCGGGACGCAGCGCGGTCGAGGGTGGAGAGTCGAGGTAGGAAGGTCGATGCGCTTCGAGCCACATCTCGGCGAGCGAGATAGCCTCATCTGTCCGTCGCTCCTGCACGAGCCGCTCGACGAGCGTTGCGACGTCCGAACCGGCGAGGGAAGCTGGTCGGGGCGGGATGAGGGTGGGATGTCGAGGCAGGGCGAAGGTGGATGGTCCTGCCTCCGTCGCCACCGCGGACCGCATGCGTCGCCGCTTCTGCGTCGACCTCATCGTGTGCCCGATGAGCTCCTCCTCGACCTTGCTCGCCGCCCGGAGCACCTGCTCCTCGACGCGCTGAACCCGCTCGCGCGCCGCCCAGCCCTTCCACCCCGGCTGCAGATCCGCCTTCCCCTTTCCCTTGTCGCTCAAGTCCCTCTTCGCCGTCGGCAGCAATACGGGCGCCCTACCCTCCGCCTCCCGGACCGCGCGCGCAACCTCGCCCACGGCGTCGTGCATCCCTGCGCGCACGTACCCGCGGAGCAAGACCCTGCGCGCCTCGTCGTCGATCGGTACGTCGCGCTCATGCATCTCGCTCAGGAGCGAGCGCACGAGGCGCTGGTCCGTCCTGAAGGACGCGAGGTGGAGGAGGAAGCGGAAGGACTGAGGCGAGACGAAGGGCGCCATTCGCGGGTGAGCGTGGAACCACGCGAGCCATTGTAGGGGTACGGTACGGTGATTGTCCCTGGCATGTCGCAGAAAGGCGTAGAGCTCGTAAGACGATGTGGGTAGAGGGCGAGCGAGGAGAGAGTCGATGGGATCAAGGCGAGGAGTGTTGCGGCGAGAGGCGGGATCTGCGGCGGCACGGCGTCTGCTGCGAGGATGGCCTCTGTGAGGGCTCCTAGGCGCTCTCGCCTCGGTCTCCTCGGTCCCCGCTGTCTCCTGCACGCCGGACCCTCGACTGCTGCTCGCGACGGGCTGCGCCTCTGCAGTCTCCTCGACTCGCCGCGATGCAGGCTGAGTCGCCTGCGCACGAAGCGTCTCAAGCCCATTCGCGAGCTGTCGTGCAGTCGTGCGCGTCCTTGAGGCGGGTGCGGCGGATGGAGGAAAGTTGTCGGAGCGGACGGAGTGCGACTCGGCGTCTGCGGCGCGCCCATCCGGGGAAGAGCGCGTGGCGCTAGTAGCCGGTGCTGCGTGTGCTGGTGAAGCTGCTTCGGGCCTTCGGAGAGCCGCGGCGAGGCTGGCGAGGCGGACATGATCTCGCGACGACGATGAGGACGATGGAGAGGGTGCGGAAACGGGGGCGACGGCAGCGCGGACAAGACTGGGCAAGCGTCGGCGCATCCTCCGAGCATCCCGCGCCTCGCTCGCTGTCGTCGTCGGGAAAGTAGCGAAAGTCGAAGTGCGCGACGGGCAAGAGGTCAACTCGCGCGACTTGTGGTTCAGGCAGCCGGGCGTTCTCACAAGCTTGCAGCAGACTCTGCTGATGTACAGAAGGATACCCGGAACTGCGGCACAGCAAAAACTACCAGATTCGACGGGGCCGATACCCCCTCACGACCGCTCTTTACGCACTCAAGCCGCAGATGCTCAGCTCGCGCATCTCCTGCAGCGCGCCCTCAACCTGTGCGTCGAGTGCACCGGAAGCGTAGTCGTCCCGCACGCCCTCGGCAAAGTAGCGCTGTACGCCGCCGAGCTTGTTGTAGCCGTCCGTCGCGAAGTGGGTTTGCAGCCGGACCTGTGCGACAAACAGCGATGAGCGACTTCCTCTAGCGACATCGAGCAACGAAGGTATCGACAAAAGGGGGCGCACCATGCACTCGAATGACGGGTCGAGGTAGGGTACTCGGAGGTCGAGCAGCTGCGGCAGCTCTTCCCGCAAGTGCCCGTCGAGCGCCTGGTAGATCTCGCGTGCCTGCTCCTCCTCCACCTCGGCCTGTTGAACAATCGACACGGTCAGGTCAGCATTCGACAAAGGTCAGGGACCAGAATGACAGGCGAGCGCACCGCTCGAAGCTTGATGTGGTCGTCCTTCTCGCCCAGCTTGCGTGCCTTGGACCGCGCAGCGTCGTAGTCCAGGAGCTGCGCAAAGGCCGTGAGCATGAAAAGTTCCACGGCACTGTAAGGATCGCAACGCACCTTCTTCTGCCGCTTCTGGATTGCGTTGGCTACCTCGGGCATGTGAGCGCACAGCTTGCTGATCGGCTCCAAGACAGTCGCGCGGTACGGCGCGTCCTAGATGATTGAAGCACGTCAGAATGTGCCTTCGAGCGCGTGATGGCGCTCAAGTTACGCACAATCTGAAGAGCGACGTCGCCCTCGAGCTCCTCAACGGCACGCTTGTATGCGTTGGCCGAGATGGCCTGCTCGCCCGAGTCAGTGCCGAAGAAGAGGTCGATCGTGGTCGCTATCCGGGTCGACGAGGCGGAGACGTTGCGGACAGAGTCGAGATACGCCTTGGCTTCCTTGTGCAGCGCGTTGCCGTTCTTCTCGAACCTGCGCGCGTTCATCACTCATTCAGCTGAGTGACAAGTAAGCTCGGAGGCGAGCTGGACGCACTGCTTGAAGCGCTCCGCCTCGACCGCGAACGCCGAGTCGTCGGTGCGTTCGACCTGGCCGATCTTCTGGCTGAACTGGGTGCCGGCGCGGCTAGCAGCCTTCTTGAGACCCGCCCAGGACATGCTCGGTGCTGCGCTTGTGTGCTCGGAGATGGCTGCGGGCAAGCGAGAGCGAGGTGGTGCCCGACGGGCAGTGTCAGCTGCATCCGTGGCGAGGACTGCACGATGGGGGCAGGAGACGCACGGACTATATGTCTGAAGAGGAAGATAGCTGCAAGCCTTCGCAAGACTAGCCTGGAGCGAGAGAAGCGGATGCTGCGCCGAGTACGAGGACAAGGGCCGAGGTGTCGCCGCACCCTGTCCTCGACCGCATCCTCTGATCCTGCTACAGGCACGCTGAGCAGGCTGAGTCTACGAGCCTTGCATCCCACCGCACGCCTGCCGCGCATGCGCCTCTGTCCGTCGAGTCTTGCTCGCTCGCTCCCTTCTCGCTTCTCTTCTGCTGCCATCTGCCTCCGGTGCCTCACTCGGCCCGGGTCAGGGTTGCTGCTGTCCTGAGCGAGCTCTCGAAGCCACACGGCCGCCGCAACGGACAAGCTCGCCTGCGATACCGCTCCGGGTCGTTTCCCCCCTCGACGCGGAGCTGTTCGTCCTCGTCCCGATCCTACCGGGCTGCGTGCCTGCACTTTCGACATCAGGCCGTGCCCCGCCGGTCCTTCGCTGACGGACTTTATACTAGCGAAGAGAGGCAGGAGCATTGCTGGATCCCCTGCTCGCGTATGAGGAGTCGCTTTTCTGCGTCGTTCGCATGCCGCGAGCCCACTCCGTCGCATTTAGCGGCACCTCGGGTTCTGTAACTTGCCCCTCCGACGAAGGGAGTCGTGGACGGGAAGGGTTTTCGACCTGTTTCCGACGCGGCAAACGCTGAAGCTCTTCGCGCTTTCCGGACGCACATTGTGGGGACAGGAAGGGGCAACGCTCCTCGTCCTCTACTGCCGTCCGACAAACAAGCATCTCAACGTGATCTGGTCCCCGAATTTTATGCGACGCGCAGAGCGAGCCCGGACGGACCCTGCGTGGTGTCGTACTGCGAAGACGACTCCCACACGCGGATCAGGAATGTCGAGTCTAAGGTGGCGCTCGCCATCAGCAGACAAGAGCATCGCGCCGACGAGCTCGAGGCTTGTCCCCTCAGCTTGAGCAAATGACAGACCAAGCGCGTCTTGCTCTTCGGTGAGTGGGACTTCAGTTGGCGCTTCCCGCCCCGCCGGACGTCCGCGCGAATGCGGGATAGGGCATCAAAACCCAGGACATAATGCGCAAGCGCGCGAGCTGCTTAAGTACGAATGCAATGCCTGCGTGCGCAAGAAGAGCAAACGATGGCTCCGTCCAGCCGTGCTCCATTTGGTGTGGCTTGTTTCTCCGTTCGACCGTCCCATATTGTCAGCTACGACGAGAACAGGGGTTACAACCGCAATGTCAAGGTCATCGAGCCGAAGAGGAAGCGGGATGAGGGAGAGCAAGAGAGTTGTTGAAGGACCACGAACGTCGAGGTGTGACATCCGCTTGCAGTCGGGCGCAGCCCGTTTGTAATGCAGTCTCAAGTGTGGTTGCGGCTGACCTTGAGTAGCGCAAGTTCGAAGCCGAAGAGAATGCAGCGTGATTGCACAGGGCCTTGACCAAACCGCCGTCGTTCGAGAGAGGGAGAACTTCAGTGCAGCTCTACTGCGCCGACTCTATCGCTTCTTCCCGCTTTTGCCTCCTTTCTTCCCGCCCTTCTCGGCATTGTCTGCATCTGACAAGAGACCCGCATCCGTAAGGGCGTCACGTGCAGCCTGTAGCCGCGAGGCGGGTCAGAGGCGGCTAAGTCACGGACCCGAGATTGGGTTAGGCGCACCTGGTTGACTGCAGAAGTACAAGGTTCAAGGAAGAAAGGGATGGTCAGTGTCGTTTCAGCCCGTAATTGGGAAGGCCAACGCACTCAGCTTGAACCGATCCGGGCCCAGATGAATCCCGCCATACCACCGCGTGACGACGACCATAACGTTGGGCACATCCTGCAGGCAGTACACATCAGTGGCAGGATCCGCGAGAGGTGCCGAAGTGCGTACGCACCAAGAGTGTGAGCAGGTGCGCTAAGCGGCTGCCAGCAGCCGTCTCGCCGTCGTCGTCATTGTCGGCATGTCGTGTTCCGGAGGCGGTCGTGAATTGATAGGCCGAGATGTTGTGTCTGCGCTCGCAAAGTAGGTCAACTGGGGTCCGAGGGACACAGAGGCAAACCTGCGTACGTTGCGCGCGCAATCTTGTTGTTGCTCAAAAGGGCATCCATGACGGCATCAACCTGTGGGAATGGGATCAGCTGCTGTTGGCCTGTCAGAAGAACGCGCCAGCACACCTCGTCCAGCGAGGTGACCTTGGCGACGTGACCGACGAATACCTGCCGGCAGAAGATGGTAAGCACGCCGCGCACGACGCACAAAAAGACGAACTCACGGATTGACGATCCACTATGGGTTGCGAGGACACGATAGGTGGGCACGGCACGTCTGCCTTTCTTGCCTGCCGCTCCTCCTGCAACCTGCGTCGCACCGCCTCGTCTCGTCGTCGCCCTTCTTCAGCCTCCTCTGCCACCTCGGCCTTTGCTCTCGCCTGCTCCTCGCCCGCAGCTTTCCGTGCCGCCTCGTTCCGCCGCAGCTCATCCTCATGCTCGCCGACCCATTTCGAGCACATCTCCCGCACAAGCTCGATGCCCTCGAACAAGCAGACGCCGCCGGTCCACTCAACTGCACTCCCCGTCACTCCCGCCTCGGCGTCGTGCATGTAGACGCGCAGGACCTCGCCGAACAGATCGTCCGATACGGCACTCGCTCCGAGGTAGCGGTCCTGAAGCTGAATGAGGGGCGGCTCGGTAGCCGGATACCCTTTTGGAAGAGAGAGGAGAAGGTGCAGCGGGACTGAATCGTGCGGCGGGGCGAGAGTGGTGCTGAGGACGAGGCGAAGAGGGTCGGCTGAGGAAGGCGTCCATTGCGGCGGCGGCGAAGCGCTGCGCGAGGTGCGCGGGGGGCGGTACAGCGAGAGAGACGGTTCAGGGTTGTCGTAGATCGCCGCTAGAGACTGCATCTCGTCCGCGACGTCTTGTGCGTTCGGCTCATCTTGCGCCGCCTCGAGGGAAGACAGAACGAGGGCAAGGTCGAGCGCCGCGTCTGTGCCAACATCGAGCGACTCGAACGAGTCTGAAAGGCCGGCTGGCATGCCCGCAAGCGCCGATCGCGGGCTCAGGTGCGAGAAGCACTTGGTAAAGGTCAAGGCGAACGTCAATGTCAACTCTCATCCAGGTGCAGCAGACGCTGCAACAGCACGACGATGTGATGCACAGTGTCCACAGAAAGACGAGAGATAGCCAAAGGGGAGGTCGCAGAAGATCGGAAGGGCAAGTCTGAGTGTCTGTCTAGAGAGAGAAGCGGAAGGAGGGCGAGAGGGCAAGAGTGCACGTATGACGGGCAGAGAGGGGGATGCTAGAGCTACAGGTGCAGTTGAGGATTACGCGCTGCTGAGGATCTGGTCGATCATTTCGTTGATCTTCTGCTTGCGCGCGGCGAGGTCGGCTGACGGGAAGAGAGCCGCAAGGCCGTCGCGGCACTGCCGCTTCGAGAGCTGCATGACTGCGTTGAGACAAGTGTGGGTCAGAGATGTGTCCAAGCGAGCGCAAGATTCACACGTACGGTCTTGACCGGCCAGGTATGCCTGGAGTGTCGAGAAGAGCGCCTCATCGCTGGGGTTCGGGTCATTGCTGGGCGTCGGCGCTGGCGGGTTCGCAAAGGGGTTGGCCGAGCCGTACGAGAACGCCGACATACCCGACTGCCGGCGCGGGAGCGACGACATGGGCGGGGGCGGCGCTGGGTGGAACGCGGCAAGGCTCATCTGCGACTGGAGCGTCGCGGGCGCCATGTACGGGTGAGCGCTCATCGGGTACGCCCCAAACTCGCTGCCCACGGCGCTGCCGGGCCCAGGCGCGCCGTAGAGACTGCCGGGCGCGGCCGAGAAGGGCGCGAAGCTCTGCGACGGCATGAGCGGCATCGTCGGGAGCTGCATTGTTGAGCGCGAGGCGTGGCGCGCGTGGAGCTCGCCAAAGTCTGACCCGCCGCGCTGGTGCGCCACCTGCGGACCGCGGGTCGCGAGCGAGAAACCGGCAGTCGAGTGCGACTTTTCGGACCGCGTGTCGTAGTGCTCGTCGGCGAGCGCTGCCTCGTAGTCGGCAAACTTGGCAAGCGGGATCGTCGACTCGTCGAAAGCCTCCTCCTCGGCCTGCAAGACCTTCTTCGAGCGGCCTTCGCCGACGACGACGCGGGTGTTGCCCCAAGTAAAGTCGTCGAAGCGCCAGAAGGAGTAGACGGGCAGGAGGAAGCTGTAGACCGGGTAGGCGCACTGAGGGGACAGAGAGTCGTCAGCGCGATGCAGACAGGGGCGCGGAGAGTGAGGCGTACGAGGTAGATGATGAGCCAGCCGATGAATTGCCACTGCCGCTTGAGGAGGAAGATGATGGCCTGCAAGCCGTAGACAGCCGCAATCATGACGATGGCGATGGTGGGCAGAGCGCTCGACCCGGTGGCGACGGTGACGATGAGGTAGATCTGCGCGCCGCGTGTCAGGGCAAGCCGACAGAGAGTGGTAAGGAGGAGACACGCACGAGGTAGACGAAGGTGGCGGGAAGAATGATGGTGCCGAGGAGGTCGACAAAGACGATGAAGCGCATCGAGAAGCAGCAGAAGCCGCACATGTTGGGCAGGAACATGAGCTCGGCGAGGTTGTGCACGGTCGAGTTGATCCAGCGACGACGCTGCGAGAGCAGGATGCTCCACGAGTGCGGCGCGACGGTGAAAGCGTGCGCATCCGGGATGAACTTGGTCTTGTAGCTCGGGAAGTGCTTGAGGATGAGCGTCGTCAGGTATCGGTCCTCGCCGAGCGCGAGCAAGTTCTTCTTGTGCAGCGTATCGAGGTTGCCGTCGCAGTAGTCGTCGATGATGAGCGAGCTCACGAGGAGCGGCTTGCCCTTGTCGGCCGACCGAATGCGGTACATCGTGAAACTGAAGGGTGAGGGCATGAGCGAACGGGTCTGGCCGGAGAGGCGATAAGTGCGCACCAGCCGGGCAGACAGGTCACCGAGCCGAACAAGCTCTCGAACGCCTTGGCCATGTGATGCGAGATGAAGTATTCGTAGACTGCGCAGAATCCGCTGTCAGTGAAAAGCCGACAACGCCCGGCACAGACTTGACGCACCCTGGATCATGGTCCACCACGACACCTGCTCGTTTTCGAGGCGCGTCTCGCCGCAGATCCCGATGATCTGCGCGTCGTCCACGGCCGCGGCGACGAGACGGTTGAGCGAGTCGGGCTGGACAGAGGTGTCGGCGTCGATGACGAACATGAACTGTTTGTCACAGGCGAGTCAGGCTCCACTTCTCCACGAAGTCATTTAGAAGGCGACGCACCTCGTAGAGCTGCGGGTCGACGCCGATGACGTTCTTGATCTGATGGTAGATCTCGAGCTCGAGCGGGAACATCTCCGCGTCAAAGTGTACACGGTTGAGGAAGCGCATGGCGAGGATCTGCGAGTCACGCTTGCCGCGGTTGCCCGGACGCGAGCGCTCGGACGGGCGGCCCACCTTGGCGACGACGAGGTAAGGAACGACGTCTGCGGAGCGGGCAAGATGTGAGCTGCATCCCGTAGCTCTGGGAGAGCCGACGCACGTCCTTCGACCTCGTACAAGCCGCTCCAGACCTTGCCGTAGTTGAGCTGCTTCGAGCCCTCGGCGACAGCCTTGTACATGAGCGGGTCAGGCTCGATGGTCTGGTCGACGCCGAGAATGTCGAGCACGATGCGCGGAGTGGGCCGATCGTTGCCCGACCCGACGATCATGCCGTCGCAGATGATGAAGAGAAGCTTGCGCTTGTCGTCGTAGTTGAGGACGGCGAGCGAGTCGATCGTCTTCTTGAGCGACTCTTCGCCCTCGGTGTAACACGGAACCTGGCAGATGACGAATTTGTCGCGCTGCTCCGGCATTCGCTTCGAGCCGAACTGGAGCGCCGCAAGGAACTTGGCGAGGATGGTGACCATGATGAGAATACCGAAGGCGAGGAGCATGTTGGGCTGGAACTGGCAGCGCGGCGAGTCGCGGAAGTCGGTGTCGCCGCGGTAGAACAGGGTCCGTACGCAATTCATGTTGGTTTCGAGCGTCGACCAGTCGAGGTTGAGGTCCTTGATTGCGCTCGTAAGGTCCGTCCCAGGCTGAGCCTGCCAGACGCTGGCGAAATTCTGGTCGAGGAACTCGTACGAGCTGTCGCGAAGGAGATCGATCTGTAGTGGAGGGACGGTGAGTCGAGATCACTTCTTCAGCGGGAGAAGACAACGCACGGTGTAGAAGTAGTCCGACAGGTCGTAGATGGAGCCATTGACGATGCCCCACATCCTGCTCATCTCCTCGGCCTCGGTGCGGACCTTGCCCTTTGTCCAGACGAGTGGGCCCTTGTGGTACTGGTCCATCTTGGGAAGGAAAGTGTCGAAGTACCAGTTCGAATCGTGCAGCGCCGAGCCAGTCTGCGACTGCTGTGAGCCGGACGTGTGGACGGCATTGGGCACCTCGGCAGTCCAGTTCTGTGTAGCAGTGACGACGTGAGCAGGGTGACGGGCTGACGAAGGGAGGAATGCGACGCACCGCGTACTGAAGGGTCAGGTCGTCGGACGAGACGAGGCTGGGGCAGGCGGTCGAAAGCGGACTGCAAATACGAGCATGTCAACTGTGCATGAGGGAGTCGGTGGAGCGATCGAGGCGCACATCGGGAAGTAGTTGGTCAGGTCGAGGCCGCCAAGCGTGAGCATGTCCTCCGTCGTGACGTCCATGCCGTCAATATCCGAGTGCCTGCAAGTACAGCGATGGTCAGTGAATGTCTAGCGGACTGACGGGCAGTAACAGCTTACTGAATGCGGTAGAACTTGGTCAAGTCGTAGACCTCGCCGCGAACGGCGACCCAGTAGTCGGTCGAGCCCGAGTGGTAACCGAGTTCGGCTTCGTTCCACGCCTTGTCGTAGTTCGGACAGATGAGGCGGCCGAAGACGACGATGTCTGCAGGGTCAAGCGAATGAGCGGAACGCGCGAACCACGTACGGACAAAGGGTGCTTACAGAAGATGACAACACCGCAGAAGAACGCGATGAGCATGCACAGCGCGAGCTGTGTATGCGCCACATTCGCGGATCAGCGATGACGCATTCATGTACCTCGCGCTGTGGTCGAGAGCTGGCACGCACCTTCTCCCTCCAAGCCATGCGCACATCAGGGCGCTTCATACGACCGAGGTACGTCAAGCACGGCGTCGGGACCCACCACGTGAGCATCCACACCATCGCGACCCAGATGCGGCGGCCCCTGCTAGTGGGTACCTCCTCGATAGCCTTGCCATCGCCCTCCTGCGGGTTCCCGTCGCGGTCGAGCACGCCTTCCTTCCCGCCTCCGCCGTTTCCGAACCCGCCGCCGTTCCCGCCGCCACCCATCGCGCCCGGAGGTGACGCCGAGAAGCCCGCAGGTGTAGGCTTGTCCTTCCCCCAGATCTCGGACGCCGACGCGCCGTGGCCCATCCCGCCGCCGTACCCACCACCAAACCCGCCGCTACCGTATCCGGTCCCGCCGTGCCGCATGTAAGGCGCCGTCGGCGGCTGCAGCGGCGAGCCGACGAACGAGTCGCCGTGGTAGCCGTGTCCGAGGCCGGACCGGACCGTGTCGAATGCGTTGGTCGACCCGAGCGCCGCGCCCGACGAGTACGGCACGTAACCCGGCGTCGTCGGAGTCGTGGGCGCGCCGCCCGCGCCGTACAGCAAATCGTCGACGCTCTCGCCCGCACCGCCCGTCGCGGCCCGCCCGCCCTCTGCGTACCCGACGTTGACGGTGCTGCGGCTCGGGCCGAGCTCGGGCAGGTAGCCGAGCATGCCCGCGCCCGCTGCGCCAGCATCAAGGTCCTTCTCGTCGTCTTCGTCGTCGGCCGCGTCGGGCGTGCGCACGGCAGGCTGGCTGCGCTTCTCCCTCGCGGCCGCAAGCGCCGCCTCGCGGTGTTCGGGCTCCTCGTGCGCGCGGAGGCGGTCCTCGACGAGCTTGAAGGCGCGGTACGAGAGCCAGACGCGCGCGGTGCCGAGCGCAAAGTCGCCGCGCTCGGCCGCGAGGCCAAAGTCGCGCAGGAAGGCGTGCACGGCGTCGCGCGCGCCTTCGCTCGCACCAATCCCGACGCCGTGCCGCAGGGCAAAGTCGGCGTAGTCGGCGTCGTACACCCAGTCGGTTCCGTTGCGGCGCGCAACGAGCTCGGGGAGCTGCAGCGCGCTCACCTGCGCCTTGACGAGGCGCGCGTCGAGCTGGCGCGCCGCGCCGGTCGTGTTGGGCAGGAGCGAGAGGACGGACCACTGGTGAGTGCGCGAGAGGACCGAGCCGAGGAGGTGCGCTGCCGTCGCGTTGACCTGCGACGAGACGGGGTGGATAGCAAGCGGGTCGAGCAGCGGCTTGGTGTAGTCGGCTGCACCATTCTCGTCGTCGTCCGTATAGGCGTGCGAAGCCTTGACTGGACTCGGCTGGCGGAGCGGCATGCTCGAGACCTGCGCTGCGACGATCGTGTTGTCGTCGAGCGGGTGCACCTCGGCCGCGAGGCTCGGCCCGCTCACGAGCTTGGCGACGAACGCGTCGCTCGAGTTGCGCAAGAGGGCGACAAAGTCCGGGTCGAGCGCGTCGGCGTCCGTCTCGACAAAGCGGTACGCGTCGTACGCGACCGTCTGCTGCCCGTAGTGCGTCACGGCGAACGACGTGCGCGCGCCGGGCCCGCCCGGGTGCGGAACAAAGCTGCCGTAGGTCGCAAAGTGGTCGCGCATGCCCGTCACGAGCTCGTCGTCGGCCTCGTCGCTCTGCACGCCCTTGCGCAGGCTCTGCACCGTCTTGGCGAGCCCGCCGAGGATCCCGCCCGGCTTGCGGTCGGCCTTGCCGCCGAGGCGGCCGCCGCGGAGCAGCTCGATGCGCGACGTCCCGTCGTCCGAGGGGAGGACGTCGGCGATGCGGACGCCGTCTTCCTGCGCGCGCGCGGCGAGACCGCCGTCGCCGTCAAAGGCGTGCTCGATCCACCAGTACCGCTGCAGCTCGGTCTGGTAGTTGTGGAGAAAGTCGTCAAAGCCGTTGAGCGCGCGCACGAGCAGCGACGAGCGCGAGCCCGGGCGCGAAGGCGAGTGGTTCGTAAAGCCCGGCGACGAGAACTGGAGGATCGAGGTGCCGCCCTGCTGCTGCAGCGTCGCGATCGCCTCGTCGCCCGGGAACAGCTTGTGGTTGGCCGTTTCGACGACAAAGGCGAAGAGGATCGAGTAGAGCGCAGCCATGAGGCTGTCGCGCTGGCGGTCGGCACCCTCGGCGCGCAGGATCGTCGCCGTCATCTCCTTGCGGACCCAGCGGACGCGGTTCGTCAGCGAGCGCTCGAGGTCGTCGCTCGCGACGCCGAGGAGATCGGCCGCCTTGTCGAGCACGTCGCGGTTGACGACCCACGCGGGCTCGGAGCGGAAGTCGTACGGGTCCTCTGGGTGTTCGGCAAACTCGATGTTGCCGATCGCGAGGATCGCCGACAGGATGCGGAAGGTCGAAGCGACGTGGCGGGGCTTGAAGCCGAGGACCTTGAACGCAGCGCGGACCTCGTCGAACGCGATCGAGTCGTCGGCGCCGGGCACGCCGGGCGGGAGGCGGTAGCACCCCGACTTGGCAAAGAGAGCATAGTCGGCCATGTCGTCGAGGATGCCATACTCGGCCTTTTCGGCGTGGGTCGCGCCCGCAACGAGCTGGTAGAAGGCATGGAAGGTGCGCTCGTCCTTGCCGAGCTTGGCGAAGCGAATGCGATCGAGGCCGTACGCGAGGAGCTTTGCGCCGGCGAGACGACCGGTCGCGTTGAGGTGGAGCTCGAGGAGGGACGAGTGGCGGGTTGCAGAGGGGTTCGCGGCCGTCTTTGCGGCGCCGAAGGACGAGAGAAGCGTCTGGAGGGCCTGGACCTGCTCGGCGAGCCGCGTGTCCTTCTTGCCTGAAGTCGACAGCCGCAGGAGCTGCGCCGTGACGAGATGCTGCTGTGACGTGGATCCTGCGCCCGACAGGCCGCTGCGATGCGCGAGGCGAGAGATGGTCAGTAGAGGTGGGGAAAGGCTTGGACGGAGGGGAGCACCTGTAGACGATTGACTGCGACTCGGCGGTCCTCCTCGCGGCATAGTAGACCCTGCAGGCGAGGTCGTAGGCGTGTGGGTGGACGCTGTCTCCGCCGGGCGACGAGCGGATGCGGTATGCGCGGTCCTCGTACTCTGCCTTGCTGGCCTCGGAGACGTCTGCCTTTGCCTCGTTGGGGTTGACGACGACGAGAGTCTGGTCTCCGGCGTACGTGGCGGTCAGGTCGAGGCGGTAGCGGGCTGCGAGGGCGTGCACGAGCGAGTCGGGCGAGGGCACTGCGGAGCTGGCGGTTGCTCCGGCGGTGCCCGCGAGCAGGCCCGTGAAATTTGCGAGCGACGCAGGGTCGTGCGCCATGGCTCTGTGCTCCTGACGTGCCTACTAGCGCTCTGCGAGGGGCGTGATGGCGTTGGGATCGGTCGATGCACGAGGTTGAAGGAGACGAGCGGTGGGCGAGCGAGCCAGTCGCCCTCGAGAGCTGGGCGCGGTGCGAGTGGACGAGCGCGCGTGCACTGGCGAGCTCTGGCCTGCACTCGAGCACGCACACACGCAGCGGGGAGCGTGCGGGTCGACGCGAGCGAACGGAGAGCGTCCAGAGGCCTCGAGCAGCCTCGCACTCGCTTTCTCGCCTGAGAGCGTGATCGAGGGGAAGGGCTACACGGCGAGTACTATCAGAAGCAGCTGTGCCCAGCTCGGGGCTCGTCCTGAGCAAGTGAGAGTGAGAGCCGGCGTCCCCCTCTCGTCCCTTAACCGCGGGCAGGGGGCGACTTTCCCGTCAGCGGAAACGGCACCGGAAACGGCTTCCTGGACATTTGCTGGGTAGTTTCCCGTATTCAGGAAATTGCAAGGATCCTGCGCCGTATCCCGCGCGGGAAACTGCGAGACCAGTTTTCGGACTCAGGAAACGGCCGCAGCGGGCCAGCAGGAAACGCGTCGGGAAGCGTCGCTCGCGGCTTGCATTCTCGCTCCCTTGCGCACCTGAGCTTTCGACTGGACGCGCCATGCCATCTGCTCCAGATACGGCACCCGTCGGCTCGCGCCGCAGCTCCACGCGGGCTCCGAGAGCGACGCAAAAGGTGCTCGAGAACGAGGAGCAGCTTGCCATTACCGGTCCTCCTGCTGCGTCCGGGTCCCGCCCGACCCCGCCACTACCACGTGCAACCGCCCACCGTATCCCACGCACCGCCACTGCTCCGCATCCGGCTGTCGGCACGCTCGGCACGCGCCCTGCTGCCGCGCCCGCCCGTCGCGCCGCGCCGGCGGCCTCCAACCGTGGACCGCCCCCGCCAGCTACCTTCGAGTCGAGCGGTGACAATGTCGATGGGGCGGACGGAGAGGGCGAGGATGAAGACGAGCGGACGATGCCGGCGAGGGAGGGTGCGAGAGGGGCAGCGACAGCGAGCGCTGCACGCGTCTCCAGGTCAGCTCCTCCGGCCTCTGCAATGACTCCTGGTACTGTGGCCCTGCGAAGACGAGAGGGGAAAGCTGACGCACGCGTTGTCGGTCGTGCAGCAGTTCGAGCAGGCCGTCCGCCTCGCGCCCGTCAATTGCCTCGCGTCGCCCTGCCGGTGCCCAGACAGCCTCCGAAGATCACCTCTCTGCCATGAACGACCGTCTCCTTACGCTGGAGAAGCGCATTGAGGACCAGCAGCGGCTGCTCGGCACAGCGACAGCTTCGGCGTCTCGCGCGCTTGAGCAGGCGAACCTGCACGAGCAGCGCCATCAGCACAGCCAGCACACGATCGCTGAGCTGCAGAAGCAGAATGCCCAGCTTACCGAGCGCCTGTCCAGAGTTGTCATGCGCATGAAGGAGCAGGACGTCGCGCACGAGCAGCATCAGCGGCAGCTCGACGACCTCGCCGCGCAGCTCGACAACGTCAATCTCGGCGGTTCTGCGAGTGGAGACGAGGCCGACGAGGAGGACGTCAGCGGGGCGCGCCCGGCAAAGCGCAGGAAGGTGACGAAGGGCAAGGCGGGATCCCGCGCGACGCAGACGGAGGGTCCGCAGGAGAAAGGCGGCAAGGCCCGCAAAACCGCCGCTCAGAAAGCGCTGGCAAAGTGCGCGCGAGCGGCGCTGGCGGCGTCGCGTGGCGTCACGGAGAAGGAGAGCGCGCGCGACACCCTCCAGGCGTACGATCCAGACGACCCCACGAGCATCAACTTCGACTGCCCGCTCACGCATGCCAGCAACCTCACGCCCCTCGAAGCCGCACGCACCTGGGCACGCACGAACATTGACCGGTTCGCCAATCTCGCAAAATCCGACCTTGCCGACCTCGACACCGCGCTCAACACTGCCTTTGAGTCACTCCGTCAGCGCTGGCGCTCTCAGGGTAAGGCGCCAGAGGTGCTCACTGCGCGCGCCCAGCATGACCGCCACCTCGCTGCGCGCAAGCGGAAGGCGCAGCGTCGTCAGCGCGTGTTCCTCGAGAAGATCGACAAGCAGGCGCACAAGTACCAGAACCGGCCCTGGGCTCACTGGCTTGATCGCGACGTTTGGCACATCAACGAGATTGCCGACTTCTTCGTGCCCGGCGCCATGTCGAGCGAGGTGACGACCGTCGAGGCGACCGCGCCGGAAGACGAGGGAGACGCGAGCGACGCTGGCAAGACCAAGAAGAAGAAGTTCAGCGTCCGCCCACTCAGCTTCCGCAACCCGACCATGACCGATCTGTTCCTCGACTGCGACTCGGTCGGCCAAAAGGACAGCCCGCAGCGCACGCTCCACCCCGGCTCGCCAAAGACCTCCGTGCCGCCAGACCTGGGCTGGGAGCACATCAAGCTCTCGGTCGCTGCCGCCATGCTCAGGTCAGGCGTGCCCGGCGAGCGCCACCTGCGCGCGTGCTGCTGCGCGACGGGCAAGCGCATGACGCTCGAGCAGACGTACCCGGACGGCATCCTCGAGGCGTTCGAGGCGGCGGTCCAGACGAACGCAGAGATTGCCAAGGCTCGTCTGGCTGAGGAAGGTCGGGCGGGAGGGACGCTGGGCGAGGAGGAGCAGGAGGAAGAGGCCGACGGAGACGGGCGAGGCGGCGCGCCAGACGCCCGCGGAGAGTCCGGTCCGCTCGACTCGAGCGCAGCGGGTGCAGGCGGAGCAGCGGCGGCGGGTATGTACAACGAGACGACTATGGACGGTGAGGACGGTGGCAGCGAAGCTTCGTTTGCGATGAGCGACAGGGAGGGAGGGGGCGAGGGTGGCGGTTGGTTCGGAGCTGAGGTCGGCGGGAGCGCGGCGCCCGACCTGGCGATCGACCCGTCATTGATCACGCTCGGAGCCGACGTCTCGTCGGGCACGACCCAAGTCGGCGGACAGTGGTGCCCGGACGATGCGGACATGTCGGAGGACGACCTCTACAGCTAGCCCGGCCGTTGCAGCTTGGAGCAGACGCATGATTCGACGACCTTGTAGTGCACAGTCAACGTGAAGCTTGAGCGCATGTTCAGGCGAGACAGTAGAGAGGAACGAGACGCACCGACTCAGTCTCGCTCGATGGTCTGGATCATCCTGACCTTCTGCCCACCGACTCGTCCATCGAAGTATGCTGCCCGCGCACGCACTCGGTGAAGTTCTATGAAGTCTTCTGGACTGTCGGCTTCGTAGTCGTCGCAGAGGACGACATGAAAACCCAGATCCGGCATCTCGGCGAGGGCGCGAGCTGCTTCTGCACTGGGCCAGTCTAGCGCGGCTGGCTTGCACCAGCGGACGTAGGCGAGTGACGCGTTGAGCTCGAGGCTGCTTGCTGCGATGGCCTTGACGCGGAAGAGGTGCACAATGCGAGCGATCGACGAGGTGCCGTCCAGACGGCGCACGAGGACGAATGAGGAGTCGTGCTTCTTGAGGACGGGCGGAGGTGGCGAGATGCGGAAAGATTGGACTTGAGCGAAGGCGCTGCAGCGTAGGACGGACGAAACGGGGATGTCGTGCTCGCCGACTCTCGGCGTAGTTTCGGAGACGAAGCGTCCGTAGTGCGAAGTGGGCGACGACGGCGTATTGAGGAATGCAAGAAAGTGCGCGTATGTCTGTCGATCGAGGTGCACCGACGAAGCGGGCGGGCCGAGCGAAGGCGCCGAGACCGAAAGAGGCGAAGCGGATGGCAAGTCCGCCTCCGCCACCGTACCGCGTCGGTCCATGCGGCTGCGCCCGAGCTCGCGCAGGATCTCGCGCTCGCCCGCCGAAAAGGATCCATCGTCGTTCGGAACCTCGGATTGCGCACCAAACGCCGAGGTTGCCGCTTCGTCGGCGTGGTTGGCCATGAGCGTCGCTTCGAGCTCGCCAGGCTTGTTGTTGATGTTGGCCGACGAGATGATGCCGTTGAGTCGCTCGTGCGCCATGGTCCACGTGCCGTAGATCGGGCCGTACAGCTTGAGCATGACACCGACATGCAGCATGTAGTGGTGGTTGGGCGCAAGGGCTCCATCGCCGAAAAGTGCGCGCAGCTGCTGCGCGTAGGCGGCGAAGGCGGCGTCAGCCGCGTCGGCGCGGGCAGGCGAAATGGTGTGGCGGAAGGCGAGACGAACACCACGGACGAACGAGAGCCATGCGTCGAACGAAGCGAGCTGGACGGCTCGTCGCTCCTCTTCGCTCGCCTCGCTCAGCCGGCTCTGCCAGTGCTTGTTGAACGCACTGCGAGTCGAATCGGCGTTACTGCTCGCCTTTCCGTCGAGACCATGCGGGAGGGTCTCGTCGGCAGGTTCGCCGCCTGTCCGCGCCCGCTTTTTGCGCTTCTTGGACTTGTCGACGAGCTTGGCGACGTCGCGCTTGAGCTGCTCGAGCTCGTCCGCCGTCGGCGGCTCATGCAGCATTGTGTAGAGCGAGATGGTCGAGAGGAACTCGGTCCACGACCGCCACCCATCGGCCTTGACCGAGCTCGCGCCCGCCGTACCGAAGCCTGTCGGCAGGCGGCCGACATCGTGAGGAACGATGATATGAGACAGGATGTGGCGAAGATACGGGAAAGAGTGCAGTTGCTCGTCGAACAGGCTCGTCTGCGTGTTCAGCTGGTAGTGCTGCCACTTTGCGCATCCTGCGCGCTCACTGTGCGTCAGGAACTCGACGCGCAGGGATGAAAGATGGCGAGAACTAGACACACCGAGTAACGCCGCGTGCGCAGCGTCGAAAGCGCCGCCGAGCACGACATCGAAGTTCGGCAGCTGAGCCAGCGGTGTCGACTTGACACCCTTGAGCAGCTCAATCTCCTTGCGCTCTTTTGCCGGAGCGACTTGCCACTCGACCATAGCCGCACGCTGCTCCTCGTTTGAGCGTGCGTGGAGGAGCGAAAGGTCGAACGCCTTCGTCGCGTTGGCACGGCGTCGAATGGCGACTTTTGGGCTCTTAGCGGCGAACGACGCGTCGTCGAGTGGACAGAACGATGACGCCATGTGTCCGGTCGTGCCGAGCAGCTTGGTCTGCGCCGGGCGGTCGCCGAGGACGGCGTGGAGCGCGGCGAAGACGAGGTTCTGAGGCGGATCGAGTTGGACCGACGGCGACGCAGGCGATGTAGGCTGACAAGGAGTGAGGATGTTGGGGATGTTGACACCCTCCCACAGGTCCTTGAGCGCTTCGACAACGATCTGCAGCACTTGATGAAACTGCCGGGACCGGTCAGCGGCCAGTTCCGACGAGCACTCTGAGAACGCCGGAACGGAGCGCACCGATGCTGAAGGGAATTCCTTTGGTCCGTTGAGCACCGAAATGAGGCCGACATTCTCCTTGCGGAAGCGGAGATGCAGAGGGAGGTTGTTCACGGCGAGCGTCAGGACTCCGATCGAGTACGAATTGCCCGTCACGCCTCGCGTGAGGTTGACGCCGTCGTAGTACACCGAGAGGGAGAGGCGCCCGCCACTCGAGTAGAACGGCTTGCCGCTCCCCTGATGAGGCGCGGAAGGCAACGTGCGAAAGATACGGCCGTCGACACCGTCACGGAGGACGACGTCGGGACTCGCCTTGTCCAGGGCGGCAGGCCAGAGATGCGGCGCGAGATCGCGGCGCATGAAGAGCGCGCGGACGAAGTCGAGGATGGGCCGGACGACGAGGACGGCGAGGGGCTTGTGCGCGTCGTCTACGAGCGGCTCGCCGCACCAGCGACCAGCGGAGCGCTCGGCTGTGCAGTTGGAAGGAAGAGGATGGGTTCGAGTGTCGTAGGGGTAGAGGGTGCGGCAGAGGACGTTCGGACAAAGTGGGTAGCGCAGGAAGGAGGTGGAGAGGCCGAAGCGCTTGATGACGGTGCGCGAGTCGCGCGGGAGCGCGTCGAGCGCTGCGGAGGCGACGTCCTCGTCTGATTCATCGACAGGGCGAAAGGCGAGAAGCGTGCGGAGGATGACGGCGATGCCGAGGAGGAGAAAGTCGCAGGCACGACGCGGAAGGCGATAGATAACGCGCATGATGACAACGAGGAGGAAGACTTGGCGTAAGATGACATTGTCGTGCACTGAATGTTGTTGTTGCGCGAACGAGTCATCGTCTTCGAGTGGCGGAGCGAGAGGATGCCGGACGCGAGCGGTCGGATCATAGGGCTGCAAAGTCGGCGTGTACTGCTCGACGCAATGAGGACCAAGCACGGCTTCTTGGCGAGAGTCGTCGTCACTGTCGTCGAGCATACGATCCGTCGTCTCGTCGTCCACGCGGCCGACATCGTCATCCGAGCCCTCGCCCGCTCCCAGAGACCCGTCCTCCCGCTCCTCCCACGCGACAGGGCTCTTGGCCTCATCGGCGAGAGACTCCGAGTCCTGCTCAGAGTCGGAGTGCAAGTCGACCTCCGGATCAGACTCGCCGCCGCCAAAGTCGGGAAAGATGGGCGAGGCGCCGGGGGGCAGGGGGGTCGACGATCGTTGCGGGATATCGAGGTTCCACGAGTCGAGGTCAGCAAGAGCTGCTGCTACCGCTGCTTGCCGCTGCTCGTCATGCGCTGCGTATTCGCGCGCGGTGAAGAGGATCCCAGCCGGGTTCTGGTCGGTGCATTCGGTGCAGGCGCACCGCCGCTGAAGGGAGCAGATTGACTCAGATCCCGGGCTAGATTTGCTGCTACTGTGCAAGCTCACCGTCAGACTCATGCCGGTGTCTCGCCGCCGTCGTCGCTTCGAGGAGGTCGAGCGGAGGGCGGACGGCCGCCAGCGTCTCTTGCACAGTTCGCGATGAGCACGGCGAGCGGCAAGCCAGGTCGTACAGAGACCGTACAGCACCGTCCACGTGCCGTCTGGCTGCAAGCGGACATGGGACGAGTCGAGGAGAGGACGAGCGCCGAGGCTTCGATTCTCGCCAAGTCGCTGCTGCATTTTCGGAGTCCAGCTTCCTGCTTACAGGCAGTTTACGGAGCTGCTCAAGTTTCCTGAGTACTTTCCTGGACTCGGGAAAGGCCAACTGCATTTCCGGAGCGGAGCGACCTCGTTTCCGCGCCAGGAAACTCGCCCCCTGCCCGCGGTGCTATAGCTTCTCCGCGTCTCTCGTCTCGCGGCGACTCTTGCCCGCTCCCTCGACGGCCCGTGGCAGAGGCAGCGCGAAGATGCTCACCGTCCTGCACGTCCTGAGCTGGCTCGCGTGCATCGCCGGCTTCGTCTTTGTCCTCCTCTCGCTTGGTCCGTCGCGCTCTCCCCCACCGTCGTCTCTTCGCGACTGTCACGCATCTCTGCACGCGTCTTGCGAAGCGTCGAGCTGACCAAGCAATGCATCCGCAGCGAGTGGCCTGCTGTACGTCGCAGAGGTCATCGAGGAGCACTCTGGCCTCGCAAAGACGATCGGGCAGCGCCTCATCTACGCGAGTCGCCTCCTTTCTCGGCCTGCATCTGCGTGATGGGCTGACTCGCCAAGCCACACAGGCCGAGATTGTCCTCTTCTGCTTGCTGTACTTTGTCGACGGCCTCCCGTGGCACCTCGTCGCCGTCGGCATCCTCGCCCACCTCGTCTAGTGCGTTCAGCCTGCAGTCTTTCTAACCTTCCCCACTCTTACGCTGACATGCGAGCGCACCTGCAGCCTGCAGAATTTCTCGCGCAACTGGCCGACCATCTCGCTCACTTCCGTCACCTTCATCGCATCGTGCATCTTCGTTCTCGCATCGCACTTCCTCTCGTTCCGCCACTTCTCGGCCCGCACCGCCTCCGGTCACTCGGGGCGCTACACCCACTACAACGCCTACGACCCCAAGCGCGGGCGGTACGGAGTGTCGAACCACTCGGAGAGCTTCCTCGAGGTCGCGACCTTCTTCGCCATCTGCGTCTGGCTCGTCCCCTTCTACCTCTTCCTCTCGCTCTCGGCCAACGACAACGTCCTCCCGTCTGCGGGTGAGAGCGCCGCGCCTTCTCGCCGGTCCTCGACCGCCGCCAAGTCCGGCGTGCCCGACTCTCCCACCCTGCGCGCGCAGAAGATCCCCGGCTCGCCCGGCCTCGGGCGCCACTCGCGTCAGCGCTCGTCGATGATGAAGACGGCGCTTTCGTCTGCGTTCTCGCTCGTCCCCTCCTCTCTGCGCCCGTCGACGCTCTCCGTGCAGCTCCCGCTCTCCGAAAAGCCGAACGCCCCACGGCGCGACATCCCGCGTTCGCCGAGTCCGACGTACGGCTTCCAGCCCCACAGTCCGAACCTGCAGCAGTCGGCGCAGGGCACCTCGAGCGCCTTCTCCACCTCGTCCGCCTCGGCCGTCTCCGCCGGCGTCAAGGCGCGTCCGCAGCCGCTCCTGCGCACAAGCTTCGGCTCGGGCAGCAACGCCGGCGCCTGGTCGCAGCCCGGCTCGCCGCTCGCCTCGGGCAGCGGCGGCGACGGCCTCGGCTTCTCGACCGTCGCGGCGCACAGCCCCGTCTCGCCCGCCGCGGCGCCCTTCTCCCCTTCGCTCGCGTCGTCCTACTCGGCCCTCCCCTCGCCCAACCCCAGTTCGAACAGCGCGCCGCGCTCGCGCTTCGCGGCGCCCCCTCCGCCGGGAGTGAGCGTCTCGCAGCCTCCTTCGCCCGCCCAGGCGCGCTTTGCCCCGCCGCTGAGCGCCGGTGCGGGCGGCGGCGCGAGGCCGTCGTTCGCGCACTCGGTCACTGCGCCTGCGAGCGTGAGCGCGCCGGGCATGGCGAGGCGCAACACGGGCGGCGGGCCGGTCTCGCCCGTGACTGCGAACGGCGCCGTGTCTCCGGTCGAGAAGGGGATTGGGAGGAGAGCGAGCGAGGCTGTGCTGCGTCAGAGTATGGGAGCCGGGGCGGGCGCGGGAGGGCTGCCCAGTCCGAGTCTGTCGGCGGGACCTGGGCTGAAGAGGAGGGATACAACGAGTGATTGGACCAGTTAGCTGGGTGGCGCATGAAGTGAGGACTTGGGGCTTGCGGTTGTACAAAACGGCTTGCGTCGCACACGAGGTTTTTGCATTCTCCACTTCGCATTTGCAGCTTCTCCCGCCTGCACGGCCTGAAGACGGTACACATGCGAGTACTATGGCAACAAGCAAGAGCAGGAAAGGAACTGCTACATCACCGCTTCACAAGTCGATCGACGCAAAGAGCTCGTCGTCGTCTTCGAGCAGCGCATCAAACTCGTTCGCCTCCTCTGCCGGCGCGCGTTCTACCTCCGGCTTCACGTCCTCCGTCTCCTCCTCACGCTTGACCTTCTTCGCCGCGGGAGGGGCGTCTTGGTCCGCACCCGTTCCAGCCGTGAGCAAGTTCTCCTCGTCGTCCGGCTCCGGCTTGACGCGGACGACCTCTTCTTCGCCCCCGCCGCCCTGAACTTCCTGCTTGACGACTCGCTCGTCCGCCTCCGTGTCCCCCTCCGCCTTTCCCTGCTCGCCAGCCTCACCGTCAGGCGCCGGCTCGCTCGTGTGCGTCAAGAAGCGCCGCAAGTCAAGAATGGTCGACATGCGCAGCTCGCCCTTCTTGCCCCACCCATCGACCTCGGGGCGGAAGTCGAGGTAGAGGGCATAGCCCTGCGCGCGCGAGGCGATCAGTTGAAAGCGAGAGCCGAGATCAGCGCGAGACATGGGTACCTTGTCGTTCAGCTCCTTTGGCGAGAAGCTGTTTGCGAGCAGGCGCATCGAGCCTGTTCAACAGCAGAGTGTCAGCTCCGGCGAGCGGCGAAAAGGGCAGGGAGTTCAGCACATACCGATGACGGCGCCGAGCTGCTGCCTGAACGCGCCGCGCATGTAAGCGAACGCCTTGCTCGGGTCGGCGACGTGGCCCCCCGAGATGGCACGCCACTCGCCGTGCTGCGTCGAGAGGACGGGGACCTGCGGAGACCAATATGTTGACTCGGGTGGCCTGGGCGCAGCTCAAGCGGAAGCACTCACTCGTCGGCCGAGAATTTCGACGAACGGCTGCGAGGGACCGACGTCGACCTTGAGCGCGTCGGACGACATGATGCCGAGCGAGACACCTTTCGAGGTAGCGTTGAGGTCGGTGAAGACATGTGCTGCGAGTTCCGCGTGTCAGGCTTGTGTCGCCAAGACTGTAGGAGACCCATTCTCACCGATGCTGAGCGCCTCCTGTCGACGGAAGCCGAGTCGTTCTGCGACTATGCAGGCCCACGCCGTCATGACGGGCGCGCGGTTGACGATGCAGACCTTTTGCGCCAGTCCCTGCAACGGAGAACGCGCATCAGCAAGGAGTCCTTTCAAGCGAGCGGCAAAGCGCACCTCCTCTGCCTCGATCTCGTCGAACGCAAAATCCTCGTCAACCGCTACCTCCCTGGGCGCCCTCGTCGGCAGCGGGCGGTCGAGGTCGCTCTCCCTCGAGCGTTTCCTCGGCGCCTGCTCGCCAAACTCGCCCCCATACCCTTTCGTCTCCTGCTCGTGCTGTCCCTGCGCCGCCTTGCCCTTGCCCTTGCCGCCCGCCGCACCGCCCTTGCCGATGACGGCCATGACCCCCTTTCGGACATCCTCGTCGGCGATGCCGATGCGCGCCATCTCGACCTGCGTGAGCGTGCGCAGCTTGGCATGCGACGTACAGCCCGCCGGGACAAGCTTGGCCGCGGCCTGCATTGCCTGCGACATGCTCAGGTGCGGCGGTTTCGGGCCGGCCGTCGTGAGGAGCTTGAGCAGCGCGGGGAGGGAGAGCGCGGTCGGGTCCGAGGTGACCTTGCTCGGGCCTTTGCTAGGCGAGCCTCGCGGCGGCATTGTGCGCGAGAGCGTGGAGAGCGGTCGGAAGTCAACCTCGAGCGGGGCGATGCTGAGGATGAGGTCAACGTTGACATTCGCGAGATCGACGGCGCAGCGGTCCGAGAACGTTGCCGAGATTCTATCCGAGTCTCTCTAACGATTGGCAGCGCACACGACGCGCGAAGGACGAGGCGGGCTGCCAATCTCCTCCGTCTCTGGGCGAAGAAACGGGCTCCGCGTTGACGCCTACTCGAACTCGGCCCTGTTCTCCGGTGGAAACAGGCTACACAGTCGCTCTGCCTCGGCGCGCATCTCCTCCTTGGTCCGCGGTTTCCGCTCGTCCTCGATGCCCTGAAACGGCGTTTCGACGTTCCCTCGTTCCCGCTCGCGCTGCTCCGCCTCGAACGCCTTGCGCTCGGCCCGTGTTTCCCGCGAGGCGTACGCCTCGGCAAAGTCTTGCGAGAGGTTCTGTGCGTCTAGGTGCGTGTACACTGCGCGACGCGGGAGGGTGAGCGCGGAAAGCGGGCGGGTGTGCCGAGCGAGACGCACTCTCGTCTAGGGGCTCGAAGTCCTTGGCTCGTCGCGGGATGATGTGGACGTGGACGTCTGCAGATGCGGTGGCCCAGATGGTCCGGTCAGGGAGAGCTTCGTCGGCTTGGCTGCAACTCGCAAGAACGTACGGGGGACAGACTGGCCGGCGAGCGGCCCATCTTGCAGCGCGATGTTCAGAGCTCTGCGGCGAAATTGCGGGATCAGCATATGATAGGAGGCGGAAGGAGACAGCGACGCACTGCGCCTTGTACTCCTTCTCGATGACCCGGCTGATCTGGTGTACGCTCAGGAAGAGGTCGGTGACCTCGTCCGGCGTCAGGTCGCGGAAGCGGGGTGCGACTCTTCGCGGAATGACGAGGACGTCTGCGTGAATGCAAGGCGGGGTCAGCCAGAGCAGGACAACGAGCGGCCCCACTTGTCGGCTCGAGTAGAAGGGGAGAGAGACGAACGACCGGGAACGAGAGGTTTGAGATTGACGATTCCACAGGAGAGCGTGCTCTGGTAGAAGACCTGGTTGGGCACCCGAAACGTCGCAAAGCGGAGAGTCGAGAGCGCAGACATCGCTGGATTCCGACCTGCGAGGAGGGCAGGAGGTCAGCGAGAACATCTGGACAGGGCCGTCGGTCGGCCGGGGTGAGCGTACAGGTCAGTCGCAGTCTTGCGGTAGCTTGCACTTGAAGGAGCAGTGACACGGGTTAGATTGACCAGGACGAAGGAGCAGCACCGTGACCGTGACCGGCTCTCGCTCTCACTGCTCGGTCGCACATCCCCGTGACCGTCGTGGCCCGTACATTGTGCTAGGCCCGCTGACCTCACGCCGGGGGGGGGGCGCCCCGCTGCCTGTTGTTCGTGCCCGCGCCCCTGCTCTCCTGTTCTCGCACTCTTGCGATGAAGCGATGTAAGGCGTCCAGTACCAGCCTGCTTGCAGGCTAGTCATGCGTGTCGAAACGACGACGTCGAGCAGCAGCTCTGCGGGCCCGCTCGAGCCGCGGCGGACCTTCGGAGTGTCCGACGTTCTTAGCGTCCGTTGCTCCTCTCTCCGACCACACGGCTGCTTTCGCCTTGTTCTCCCTGCTCACGCTCTGGGATGAAGGCTGGTTCGCTCGGGCGGCAGCCTGAACGGCGCTCCGTCCAGCCGGGCGGGCGCGCCCTGCCCGGCATGTTCGCCTCCCCGTCACCGTCGCCCGCACCCTCGGCGCGACAAGCGTCAACGCGCGCGAGCCGTCCAGCATCGTCACCCGCACGTGCACCGAGCTCTGTGGCAGCGCCAAAGCCCTCGGCCGTCGTCAAAACCGCCATCCCAGCGGAAAGCAAGGGCTCGCTTCTCAGCAGCTTTGGCGGAGGAGGGAGCGGGAGCGGACGCATGCCCTCCTCTGCTCCTGCACCCTCAAGGCTCGACCGTCTTGCTGCAGCGGGCGCAGCAGGAGTCGCTGCTGCGGGCGCTGCTGCTGGCACCTCGGACAGCATATCGAGGGCGCGGCGATTGGGACTGAATCGCGCGAGACGGACGCCTTCTCCGCCTTCGTCGCCAGAGCACTCACCAGAGCGCTCGAGCGGTCGCGGCAGGGCATCATCACTCGCAGCGGGCACTTCGCCCTACGACCTTCGCCTGTCCGACTCTCGCCGTTCATCCTCTCCCGCGCCTGCCGAAGCCGCAGTGGCAGCAGCAGCGTCGGCTGAGCAACCGCAGGGTCTTCTGAGCTCCCTTTGGGGTCGTGCGAGCCAGCTCGTCAGCGGCGCGACCGGCGCTCAGCCGCAGGTCGTGCGTGAACGGCGTGGGTCTGGCTCGGAGGCTGGGGATCTTGCCGCGCCCGAAGCAAAAATCACGCCGTTCGGTGTCGGTGGGCATGATGGTGCAGAGCCACGCGAGGAGGCCGTACCGGCGAGACGAGCGAGCGGCGGGCCGGGCGGACCGATCGTACTTCCGCCGCTCGTCGCGGCCGCACGCGCTTTGCCCGGCGCTCGCCGCACCGCGTCGGCGCCTCTCGCTGCTTCTTATTCGATCCCTCCCGCCGAACCGATCACGTACCACCGCCCGCCTCCTGTTCATCCACGCGATGTGCTCCTCGCATACGCCGCTCGCCCTCGACGCGCTACGGTCGGCCCGTACGAGTGGCTCGAGCCGCACGACGAGGCGCCCTTCGAGCCGTTTCTGTTTCAGCGCGCGCCGGGGAGGGCAGTCACGCGGCGCGGCGGTCGCACAGGAAGGCGGCCCGGGATGCCGGAGAGCACCAGGAGCAACCCGCTTCCGGCGGGCGGCGCGGGATCGTTCGCGGCGGGCGCCGCAGGCGCCGCAGGCGCAATGGCCGTCCCGGCAGCTGGAGGACTGGGCAGGGCTGCGACAATGCATCCAGCAAGGTGCGTCTCGAGCAGTCTTCGGCGCGAGGTGTCTTCACGGAAAGCTGAACTTTATGCTCTGCAGCGTGGCTGCTCCGGCGAGTTTTGCCGCTCCAGTACCGCCGCTCGTCCCGTCGCACCTCGGACCAGCGTACCCTGGGCATTTTCAGCCGCACGTCACTCCGCAGCTTCCTACACCTCCCGCACCTCCCGCACCTCCCGCACCTCCCGCGATACCCGCGACAGCCTCCGCCACAGGGTCGGCTGGGCCTCTTTCGCTCGCTCTATCACACACAGCCGCTCCGCCTGGCCATGCCGGTGCTCCGACAACTACCGACTGGGCTGCTCCTGCCGCCGCAGGCGTCGCAGGCACAGTCGCTCTGTCGCCTGTTACGCATGCTTCTCAGGCTGGCGAGCCCGCTCGAACCGCCGCAAGAGCCAGCGAGGAGCTCCCGTCGTACGCACAGCTCGCACCTGCGGCGGGTGGCGAAGCTGCGCCGACGTCGGCCCCGGTCGAGGCAGCAGAAGCATCGCGTGCTGCACCCGCCACAGCCGAGGCGGCAGCCGCGCAGGCGACGTACGCTCGGTCTGGACTTGGGCCGGACTCGCTGCCCGTCTTCCCAGAGCACTCCAGCGCGCTTCCGGCCTCATCGTTCGCCGCTCCGGTCGGAGCGCCGGGGGCCTATGTCCAGCCGCGCGAGCCCTCAGCGTACTCGGCTGCGGGTAGCCAGGCTCCGTTCGCGGCACCCGCAGCAGCTCCTACGACTGTTCCGTTTGCATCTACCGCGGCGTCAGTGCCGCCGCTCGTCCCGCCCGCTCCGCTGGCGTACGTTCCGGCACCTCTGGCTCCCGCCGCAGCGTACCCGGCACCGACCGCAGCAGCGCCAGCATATGCGCCATCCGCAGCGGCCACGACGTCGGCTCCGACCGCCGCACTGTACTACCCTCACGCCGTTGCACACCTCCCGCCACTCATCCCGCCACTTCTTCCGCCTGCGCTCGGCACAGCTGCCGCTTTAAGTGGCACCGCACGTCCGACCGCCGGCCAGAACACTCCAGGCGGTCACGACGACGCGGTCCACGAAGGCGGGCTGGTCGCGATGCCGCCCATTCGCGATGTTCCCGCTTCGCCCTCACCGCCGACTTCGATTCCGCCGCTCGTTCCGCCTGCGCACGCGACGGGGTATGTAAGCGGCGTGGCGACAGGAACGGCGACGAGTGCGTTCTACCCGCCTTACATGGCGTCGGCGATGCAGGCGCAGACGACGGCGACGACGCCGACTGCCGCGATCCTCTCGTCGCCAGTGAACGTCACTGCGCCGCCCACGTCCGCCGCTTCGCCGGCACGCTCCGCGGCAGCGACGAATGTCGAGGGGTCGGTCGCTACCTCGCCTGCGCCAGGAACGACGTCGCCTGAAGCGCCTGTCGAGGAGAGTCTCCCGCCATACATCCGTGGGCCATACACCACCTCGACCAGCCTTCCCACCACATCGAAGACTGGACCTGCACCGACCACCGAGCACGCAGCGGGCATTCCTCTCGTGGTAACGCCCGTCCCTTCACTCCTTCCTTCACCGACTCTGTCGCTTTCCGCGCCTGTCGTTCCCTCTCTAGACTTGCCCTCCATCGACACATCAAGCGAGCCCTTCTTTCAATCATTCCCCCTGCCAGCGTCGCCTACGACCATGCCTCGCGCGGCCGTCAGCTCCCCGGCTCTCTCCTCGGTCGCTGCGTCCTCAAGTCCCCACGACGCATCACCCGCAGATGTACCTTCCTTGCCGGAGTTGGCAGCTGTGATTGCGACAGCAGCGCCTACTACGCCGCTTGCGACCGCATGTCTTCCAGCTCTCGCCGTTCCGGAAGAAGCCTCCGCACAACTCGTCTTCACGCCACCTACGCCGATCTCCACGAGCGCGAGTCCTCTACCTGACATTCCTCCAACATCCGGTGCGGCGGACGCGAATGGACTTGGCAGCGACTGGGCCTCCGCCTCATCTGCCACCTCGCTCGCTCCGTCCCTCCCGCACCCGCAGCCCCTCGACCTCGGCTGGTCGCTACCCGACCTAGGCTTTGACAGACTCGCGCTCGACCTCGAGATGGACACGCCGGCCCCTATCGTCTCGAGGGCTGCGAGCCCGCTCCCGTTCCCGCAGGACGAGAGCGAGCCGGCGATCAGGTTCGGCGAGGAAGAAGAGGAAGGCGAGATGGACGGTACGTCCTTTTCTCTCGCTTCAGGTCTTCGAGGTGTCCTTATGTACGCGCCGAGCAGACGACTACATGAACGAAGCATTCGAAGCCGCCACCTCGTTCGCCGCCTCGTTTGCCGAAGCAGACCTCGCCCGCGCAGCCAAAGATCCAAATCACACGGAGCGCACCGAGCGCTGGCTACAACAGCAGGGTCTGTCGCGCGAGGCGGTAGACCAGCTCAGACCGCTCCCGAGCTTCGCAGCGCCAGCGAAGAAACGGCAGCAAGTGGTCTCAGAGAACGACGGAGACGAGGTGCGCGCCGGTGTAACCGCCTTCTGCATCCCGAAAGCTGACGTCCCCACTCGCAGCTACTCGCGCCGGGTTTCTACCGCCCTCGGACCGCGCCTCCTGCTTCCATCGCTCCCGACCTGCTCGTATCGCCCGCCCCTCCTCTTCCGCCCGTTGCGCCTGCCCAGCGTGACCCTTCGCCCGCTCGGCCTACCCTACCGTCTACCCCGGTACTCCTCCCGCCGACGCTCAATGCCCGCGTCCTGTCCCTGTCGGTTCCGCATGAGCGCGCGACCCTCCTCGCCGTTGCGACCTCGTCGTCGCCCGGGCTTGCCAACACCAGCGACGATGGCGAGGACGGCCCGCCCTCGCCGCTCGAGACGAGCATCGGGTTTGCGTCGACGGGCCTGCTCGAGCGTGGAAGGGCGGTGCAGGTGAACGAGCTTGCGCGGGCGAAGGAGATCGAGAGTGCGCTGTTTGGGAAGGTCGACGCGACGCCGAGCACGGCGGGCGACGACGGCGCAGCACCGAGGGCGGTGGGAGGCGTGCCTACCAATGAGGCGGTAGAGGTGCTCATGGAGGAGAGGCAGGACTCGAAGCGAGCGAACGAGGACAAGGAGGAAACGGTCTCGGAGATCGGGGCTGTATATGCAAATTGGCTGTAAAGAGCTTATTCCTGGGTCTTCTTGCGCATGACAACATGAGCTATGCACACTCAGATCTCGTTCTACAACTTCACGCTCAGAACGCCTCGGTGCTCCATGCGTGATTCCCCCTCGCAGTCGACCGGCTGAACGCCTGCGCCGACTCGTGCGCGTCTCGCGCCTCGTCCGCTCGTGCATCGCGCCCTTCGCCGCCGGCCAGCCATCCTTGGCGGAAGTGGTTGCCACGATGCCGCCACGTGAACTGCAAGACGCGCAGATCGAGCGCGCACAGAGGAGGGACGATGAGACAGGTGTTTCCCATGAGACTTGCACACAATCAAAGGGACACGGACCTTGATCAATGCTGTCGTGGCGCCCATGGCCGCTGCTACGGGGACGCTCGGAACGATGAGAGCGCCCACCCACGGCAAAGCCGCGCCGGCGAAGGTCCCGGCAAGAGCCGCCGCGCCCGCTCCGATGATGGCGTACTTCTGCATAGCCGCGTCAGCCAGGCAAGGTGCATCAAGGTCAGGTAAAGAACGATCGAAACCACGCGGAAGGAAGGAAGAGGCGAGGAAGAACGTCAGCAGCGGTCGTTTGACTTCTTCAAATGGACGGACGCACAGCGTATCGCACCAGTCGCCAGAATACGAAGCGGATCGTGTACCGCAGGGTCCTCAGACTCGAGCGGGTAATGAGCGAAGCGGGAGCAGGTCCCGTCTTGGGGTTGACGAGGTATGCGAGGTGGTTGCGGGTCGCCGCGAGCTTCGTTGAAGCATGAGACTCGGCTGCGGGTGGTGTAGTCGTCTGGGAAGCCATGGATGAAGCTGAGGTGGGGAGTGACGGAAGCCGAGTCGAGGACAAGGAGAGAATGCGCCGCAAGATGAGCTCGAAGCAGATGCCCAGGCTAATCTTTGGGAGGTTTTAGGCGCTTCTGCGGGCTGTACTGCTTCTCTGGGGGTGAGCGAGGGAGAGGACTTCGGTTGAGAGATGAGTTCGTAAGTTGGCTTCTGTCCATTGCGCCCACTCGCCTCCGCAGACCGGGACAAGGTTTACGGGTGCTCGAGAGTGTAACAGAGATGCAGGACGACGCTCCTGCCGCTGCTCCTGCGCCTGCAGAGGCTGCAGTCGACCCCAGGCGAGCTCGCACTCTGCCCGACCAGCCCGAAGCCGCGCAGCCCACAGAGACCGTGCAGACTGCTGCAGAGGCTGCATCTGAGCCTGTCGAGGCCCCTGCCCCGGTCGAAGCCACCGCCGACGCTGCAGTCACCGACGCAACCGACTCCACCTCCGAAGTCCCCCCTCCGCTCGACTCGACAGACCCGCTCGCTACTCCTGCCGACCCTCCGGCGGCCCCGCAGAGCTCTCTTTTCCGCCAGGAGGACGACGACGAGGCGATCGCGCAGGCCGCTCCCGCGCCGGCAGAATCGGCCGAGCCCAACCCGGAGACTCGTGCATCGAGCTCTGCCGAGCTGGACGCGGCGATTGCAGCGACTCTCGCAATGGACACTGGAGACGCCAACGAGGTCGCTGCAGAGGCGGGAGCGGCCGGCGCCCCGATCGCGAGAGACGAGACGAGCACTCCGACGACCATCTACAACGCTGCTGCCTCGGCTGGAGATGTCCCCGCCGCTGTCGCGACGCCGCCCCCGGCTGCCATTCCGGGCTCTGCGGCGGGCGCAGCGGGCGAGGCTCCGAAGGCGAAAGCCGCCAGCTCGCTCTCGAGGGTTGCGCAGCTGACGGCGAGAGTTGAGAAGGACCCGCTGGACGGCGAGGCGCAACTCGCGCTCCTGCACGACGCCGAGCAGAAGGGTGACCTCGACAGGACGCGAGAGGTGTACGAGAGGTTCCTCTCTGTCTTCCCGGACGCTGTGAGTTGCGCTTGCTTCGTGACCAGACTCTTTGGCATCTCTCGTGCAGCAAAGGCTGTCAGACATCGCCTTGGCCTCCGCTGACTCGTGTTGTGTATGCGCAATGTGCAGGCCCCGCAATGGATCTCGTACTGCAATCTCGAGCTCGCGCACAACGTCTTTGACCGCGTCGAGGCCATCTTCGGCCGTTGCTGCCGCACGTCGACCTCCGTCGACCTCTGGCGCTTCTACCTCGACTATATCCGTCGCGTGAACCCGATCGACCCGGCCAACCTCGAGCTCGCTAAGCAGGCACGCTCCATCATCGGCGCAGCATTCGACTTTGCCCTCTCGCACGTCGGACACGACCGCCGGGCCGGCGAGATTTGGGTCGAGTACCTCACTTTCTTGCGTGAAGCTCCGGTGCGCTGCTTTCCTTTGCGTTCCCTCTCGAAAAGCACCCGTCTGACCACTGCTACAGACGCGGGGCACCTGGGAAGATCAGCAGAAGATGGATGCGCTGCGCAAGGCTTTCCAGCGCGCTGTGCAGGCGCCCCTAAACAACGTCGAAGCAATCTGGCAGGAGTACAACGCGTTCGAGAACAACTTGAGCAAGATGACGGTCAGTGGTCGCCTCTCAAAGCTCCTCGTCATGGATGCAAACGGCTACCGATGGCTCGTTCATCCCGCATGCGTATCAGTACTGACGCTTTCACTCTACACAGGCCAAGAAGTTCATCGCCGAGCTCTCGCCCGCCTACATGACTGCGCGCAAAACCCTTCGCGAGCTCCGCGCGCAGCACGACCACCTCTACACGCCGACATTGCCTGCACGCCCCGATTGGTCGTCGGCCGAGCAGCGCGACGGCCTTGAAGGGTGGAAGCGCTATCTCGCTTACGAGGAGAGCAACCCGCTCGAGCTTGAAGACCCGAACCTCCTGCACCAGCGCGTCAACTTTGCGTACCGCAAGGCCATCGCCAACTTGCGCTTCCACCCCGAGATCTGGTGCGCTTCCTCTGCCGCTCAGCAGCCCGGGATGTACAAATTTGACTTGCGGCGGCTCGCACAGGTACCTCGCCGCTACCTCGAACCTCAAGGTCGGTCGCCGCGATGACGCGCACAAGCAGCTGCGCGAAGGTCTCACCGCCAACCCGGACAGGTGAGCCTCCTGCGCTTGACACGCTCTAATCGATACATGTGCTCACGCTGCTTGTTGCAGTCTCCTGCTCGCCTACACCCTCGCCGACATCGAGGAGGGCAAGCCGGACCTCCCCGCGTGCTACGCGATCTACGACTCGCTTATCGAGCACCTCAACGCGCGGGTCGCGCAGCTCGAGGCCGAAGTTGCTGCCGAGACGGCCGATGCGGTGGCTGAGCGCGACGAGGCGCACCAGAAGGAGGTCGAGGTGCGCGTCGCAGCGGGCGGCGAGGAGGACTCGGTCGAAGAGCGCGAGAAGCACGCGGCGGAGATCGAGGAGCTGAAAAAGGAGGTTGCCGACAAGAAGAGGCCTCACATCGAGACGGTCAAGAAGGCGATCGCGAGCGCTTGGATCGCCGAGATGCGGTTTGCTCGTCGCTCAGATGTGCGTTCTTCTAGCAAGCCTGAGTCCAGTTGCGTTGCATGCTGACCCATGCATGCCGAACGCAGGGCCTCAAGCAGGCGCGCAACATCTTTCTGCGTGCGAAGAAGTCGCCCAATCTCGCCTGGCAGGTAGTCGAGGCATCCGGTGCGCCTTCCACATACTCGCGTTAGCTGAGAACGCGGACTGATTGTCGCGCGTCCTGCAGCCACGATGGAGATGTACTGGAACAGCGAGCCCAAGGTTGCGACGAACGTGTTCGAGCTGGGTCTCAAGCTCTTCTCGGAGGAGCCCGACTACGTCCTGCGCTACCTCGAGTTCCTGATCGAGCAGAACAACGCAAACAGTGTGTTTTATTGCTCTTCCGTTCAGGGACACCCCGCTGATCTCTCCTGCTCACAGACGCCCGCGCCCTCTTCGAGCGGACGGTCGCGCTGCTGCAGCCGGCACAGGCGAAGCCGATCTGGGACCGCATGGCCGAGTACGAGTACCAGTACGGCGACCATCTCGCAGCGCAGAAGATGGCTCAGCGATATGCGGAGGCGTTCCCTCAGAGTGAGCAGCCTTCTCCCTCTCTTGACGCTCTCGATGCTGATGCCCCTCCGCACAGTCCCATCAACCGTTCGCTTCGCACAGAAGCACCAGCAGCTCGGCCTCGAAGGCGCTTTCTCGCTCGACCTCGGCCCCTCGTTCGTCCGCCACATCAAGCCCTCCGCTGCACCTGGCTCTCCCGCTCTCGACGGAGTGTCGCGGAACAAGCGTGGTCACTCTGCCGAGCCCGACGGCGCGTACGATCAGGACGGTAACGGCGATGCCAAGCGTGCCCGCCGCGGTGCTTCGCCCTCTCCCGCTCCAGCTGCGCAAGTCGGCGGTGCGTGGCAGGGTCCGCACCGGCAGAGCGCACCGCAGGCTGCGCCGGCGCTCAACCGCGCGCAGCCGTTCATGCTCGACCCGATGGGGCGCGACGTGGCCATCCTCCCCGACGCGGTCGTCTTCTTCCTCTCGCTCCTCCCGCCCGCGGCGTCGTTCAACGGGCCGCATCTCAACCCGGCGACCATCATGGACATCATCGGCACGACGATTCTGCCTGGCAGTGCGCCGGGACCGGGTCTGCCGGGAGAGAGGCTGGGTATCCCTCCCCGCCCGAAGCCGCAGCGCCCGCAATATGGTGGCGGTGCGTGTGATTTCTTCACAGTATAGACGCTCGATATGCTGCTGACAAATCTGCTTGTCCCGCAGGCGGTCCTCCCGGCGGTGCTTACGGCGGCGGGCGGCGCTTCTGAACATCGTAGCTTGGCAGGTCGCTCTGCAATTTCCGCCGCTGAGCACGTATGACCGAACGATGAGAGGTTCGTGCAACGCAGTGTCTGTGATTCGCACGTTGGCGCGTCCAATCGAGACGCAGAGCCTATGCAAGATCGGATGAGAAGGTCTATCCGACAGTTCCGAACAAGTGGGGAAGGCGACAAAAGCTGAAGGTGACCGAGTGTCCAACAGTGAAAAGCCGAACTTAACAACGAGAGTGATTATGCTAGATGCGAAGGAAAATGAGCGAAGGTGTAGGTGCGAAATGCGCAGTGGCGCGGCCGACGAGGGTGTAATGTGCACGAAAGGCTGAAGAAGGGTGCGAAAGCATATCAGGAAAGTGCGAGCTAAGCAAGGAGGAGGCTGCCAAAGCCGAGCGCCGCGATGAAAGCGGACGAGGCGAAGAGCGTCGCCGCGCCATTCTCCGTGTTGTCCTGCCCCTCGCGCGCCGGAACGGCAGTGTTGCTTGGCGGAGCGGTCTCACTAAAGCTCGACGAGGCGCGGGTCGAGGTTACCATGCTGGACGCGCTGGTCGCGGAAGAGACCTCCGAGGTCGAAGCGGAAGGCAACGGTTCGGTGTTCGGTCCGGCGCCGATTGCGACGGAGGTGTCGATGGTCGAGCCGTTGCGTGCGGCGTTGAGGTACCAAGGTTCGTCGAACAGGTCTGGTACAGCCCTGCATAAGAAGCGGAAATGAGCAGGCGCAACGGAGTGTCCAGGAAGCAAGGATTGCGCACATTGCGTTCCATCCGTTCTGAATAAAGACCGGATACGTGTTGATGAATGCGTTGACGGGGTGCGGTCCGTTCTCGTGCTGCAGCCCGATCGGGCCAGGCGACTTGGACCCGGTCGCCCAGCCGCGCAGCTCACGCTCGAGGCCCGCCTGGTCCGTCACGCCCTTTTGGGCGCAGGACACCGCCGGCGCACCGGGATTGGTGCACCAGTCGTTCGAGTCGCGGTCCCAGCCGACGAGACGGAGCCCGAAGACCTCGGTCGCGATAGCACGGACACGAGCATCGGCGTCACCCTGCACAGGGCAAATGTCAAGCACCGAGTCGCGCTGACATCGAGAGGCAGACGTACGAAGGGCGGGCGCCAGAAGCGGGGAATGTAGCCTGAACGGTCGAAGATGACCTGGATCGTCCAGCCCAACTCGCCAATTACGCCCAAGTCATCGAGTGCAGTCATCTGCGATCACGCGACAGCTAAAGCATCGACCCAGGTTAGAGTGCAAACGAGCCAAACGCACGTAAGGGTGACTCCAGGTGTGCACGGCGAAATGAGCGCCAGAAGAGAGCGCCTGGGTGAAGACGTCCGGGTTCTTGAGAACATTGCTGCCCATGAGAAAGTGGGTCGCACTTTGGTTGTTCTGCTCCAAGAAGGCATAGAGAGGAACTGCCGGCGGGAGGGGCTAAAGAGGTGGCAAGAAGCGAAGTCAGCGTGAGAAGGTCGCAGCTTCCTCGCTTGAGCGACATGCCACGCACGCCGTCATCAAAGTTGAGACCCCACATGCCGTCAGGCGCCGCCGAGATGTCGTCCGGGCCGTAGCATCCAACCTCTGGAGGCGCACAAACCTCGTCAGTCAGAGCCAGATCGTGAGCGAGACAAGGTTGAGAAATCGCACCGGACCACGAGCACACGCCGTGCTCGCCCAAGTCGGTTCCGCGCGGGTACTTGGGCACACCATCGGCATTCAGGACTGAAGGTGCGAAGGAAGGGATCTTGCCCGCGCGCTTCGCCGCCTCATACGTCGCGACCCACTCCGGCTCTGCGCACGATCATCCTGTCAGCTTTTCAGTCCGTGTTAGCACCGATGCGAGGACGTACTGGGACGTGGGCCCGGTTCGTCGATCTCGGGGTACGCTGTTGCGGTGAGGATACCGAGATCAACAAGAAACCGAGGCCTGAGCGGTCCATGAATTGGCGAAGGCAGCAGCTACGCACCGCTCTGGCGAGCGAAGAGCTCGTGGGCGTATGCGGACGACGCCAGCGCCAGCACGAGGGCGACGGAGCGCATTGTACTCGAGCTGAGCGTGCAGAGACGGAAAGTCCGTTGAGCGGGTTGAGGTGACGGAGGCGTCGCTCTTCTCGAGGGACGTCGGGCGGTTGCTTGCGAGCGTCGGCGCGCGGTCAAAGACTACTGGCGCGTAGCTGAATACTCAGCAGAGCAGGCAAGAGGATGAGGCGCGCACAACAGCGTCGACCAGGCTGCCCAAGGTTGCGGTCGCGCGGTGCCCTCGCGCGTCTGAGACAGCAGATCGCCACGCTTGTTGCGGTGCTCCGTCTCGCCGTCGCTTGGCACGTCGGGTCCCGCTTCGGCCGTGTTTCCTGCCTGCGTCTGCCGTGCAAAGCGCGGTGTATCACGACGACGCGATGCAGTCTCGGGAGCAGTCGCACCTGCGTATCGCACTGGCGCAGCGTCCGCACTGCTTTGCGGCTGTAGGACTATCGCGGGTCTCCAGCGCAGACGTTCAGGGCGTCTTGAGCGGTGGTTGACCATGATTCGGCAGAATGAGGCAGAGTCGCCGCCTACGAGGTCGATGTCGACAGGTGCGCGGACATTGGGGACAAGCGGGCAGGCTGTGCGCTCCGACTAGTCCGTCGCGAGAGCAGGTAAAGGCGACACGGCGACAGGGGGGATCGACCCCAACACCGCCGTCCTCAACGGCGGTGAGCTCACCTTGTTCCTCTCGCTTCATCCTCCCTCTTGAGCCTGGTCGAGATGAGCTCTGTCGTGCGCCAGACACCAGCGTTTCTGCGCCAGCTCGCACACGCGCCCATTCGCCCGTGCACCTGCGCCTTCGCCGCGTCCCCAGCACTGCCTTCGTCTCGTCGCCCCATCTCGTCGTCGTCCCGCCAGCGCATTGCTTCGACAGTTCAGCGCGCAGAGAACGCCAACCCGTCCACTCTGCTCACCGAGCATTCGATCCCTGATGCTGGCTCCGTCTCGCGCGTGCATCGCCTCATGCGCCTCGGCGAGCAGCTTTCGCGCGCCGCCAGCGAGAAGAATCTCATGCCCGCCCGCCTGCGAGGGTCAGGCGTCTACGAGCGGGGCCAGGGCGCACCGCATGTCGAGGTAGCAGAGGGGGAAGAACTCGCGCCGCTGCCGACAACGCGCAGGATGGGCGACTCGTACGTCCAGATGGACCTGCGCTTCTCGCAGGACGAGAGTCTGCACGAGCAGTACGTCGGCGGCATGAGCAAGGTCCGCATGGGGCGGCTCATGGAGGACTTTGACTCGCTCGCCGGCGCCGCAGCGTACCGCTACGTCCTCCCCGACGGCGCCGACATCTCCGAGGCGACCAAGCACGGCTTCTACCTCGTCACGGCGGCCGTCGACCGCATGGATCTCCTGCGGCCACTCTTGAACGCCGACGGCACCGTGCCCGACCTCCGCCTCTCGTCGCACGTCTCGTACGCGACGTCGTCGTCGCTCGAGATCTTCGTGCGCATGTCGACGATCCCGCCGAAAGGCGGCGAGTCCGAGACGATCCTCCTTGGCCGCTTTGCCATGGCGTGCCGCAGCGCCAAGGGCGGCAAGCACTCTGTGCCGCAGCTGCTCGTCGAGGGCCCCGAGGAAGAGGCCATCTTCCAGATGGGCAAGGAGATGCGTGACGGCAAGAAGAAGCGCACTCTGCAGAGCTTGACCAAGACGCCACCGACGGCCGAGGAGGCCGCCATGCTGCACGAAATCTTCATCGGCAATGCCGAGATCTACGGTTCGTCTGAACGCTGTGCCCTTCCGTCTGTACCCATCTTCTGACGAGTGTTCTATCTGCAGACCGTAAGACGGCGACGCCTAAGAACGTCGTCTGGACGTCTGACACGCGCATCAACTCGGCAACACTCATGCACCCGCAAGAGCGCAACGTCCACAACAAGATCTTCGTATGTCGCCTGTCCCCCTGGCATCATTCTACAAAGCCGTACTGATTGTTTTATGAACGGACAGGGTGGCTACCTCATGCGCATCGCCTACGAGACTGCATACTCGACCGCATGCCTCTTCGCCCGCTCCGGCGTGACCTTTGTCTCGCTCGACGAGCTGCAGTTTGCGCAGCCCGTCGAGATTGGCTCGCTCCTTTTGCTCGACTCG